>OY971419.1:13240000-14490000 GCA_963853865.1 Helleia helle
ATTTACACTCCCAACCTGTGCTTCATGAACAACGGCAACTGCGCATTATTGTTTCACTACAAAGAGGAACAGGACAATTTGAGGTATAACAATGAAACAATGTTAGTAGGCTTATATTTAAATACAGAGTATGAGCAAGTCATGAATTAGCTCTACAAATATTAAATTATTTTATCAAATGAGATGTGAGCAGCGATGGCCTTGTGGGTATAGGGAAAAAGAGGGCAATGCATCTGCATAATCTCTGGTTGTGCGGTTCTGTGTTGTCGTCGATAGTCGCCTAAAGGCTTCGACTGCTCGTTTACCCTCCTATGCTATAAAAAATCGGTTGTATGTAAAGTCGGTTTACTGACGATAGTTGAACGTGACAACGTCATAAGAAAATGGAACGCCTCACATCGAGGTAACGCCGCATGCGTCAATTCTTGCAGCCGGCTCCATCGAATTATAAGACGTTGTCACGTCAAAAAACCTGTTATGGATATTAACTGTACAAAATAATTTTGATTTTTAGAATCTACAATGTGTCGCATGACGGCAATTTGTTTATTCATACTATTCATATCTTATATCCAACATCCGCTTCTGAATGTAATTCTCAAAAGTTCGCCTCAATGGATATTTAATATGTATTACATTTACGATGGTTACATATAGTAATAAAATATTTTGAAATATTCAAGGTTCGCAATGAGAATTCACTTATGCTTAAAGGCACTATTGCTAGAAATATTACTACAACCAGAGAAGTTCCAAGTCGCCACGACAACCACACAAGTGTTTGTGCTCAAGAAATTTATCAACTATTTCATGCTAGAGACTTTAATTACATGTAAGTTTCTATACAAACAATATAACAAAAGAATAATATTAAATGGTACTTGAGAAAAACAGCAATAATCCAATTTATTATATTATTATACTAAATTATAAATGACATTGATGACACCAGGTGGGCAAGTGTGTACTGTGACCGGTCCGTGTTGGATGCGAGTGGCGAGGGATCGGTCTTGGCGTTCTTTGAGAGAGGCCAATATTCAGCAGTGGAGGGATAGGGGCTGACGATGATGATGAAATGACATTCCTTCTCTGTCAAAAACTGTGACTTTGTTTGACTTTTATGACTAAAAGTTATCTAAAAAGATAAAATCAAAATTTTATAAATTATAATTTTTTTTGTAAATAAAATACCTATTTTTAGGAGTGAATTTTGCAGTTTATACAGTCTTAATGAAACTTTAACGGAAGGTAAAATCGAATGGACAAATAATTGGGTCACATTCATAGACGGTATCCTCCAACTGAATATGTTAAGAAGGAAACATAATTCTGTATCTAAATTAAGTTTTATAAGAAAGTTAGTAATTGACGTTGACAAGCAATTTACTTGTGAAAGCATCAAGAATAATGATGCCGCGTTATTGAAAGCGCATGTACTTGAAGAACTTGAACGAACTGTGTAAGTATAACCACTGCAACTTGTAAACTTTAGTACTCTGCTACTCAGAGTTTGTATTAGTTTTTGGATTTTTTATTGTATGCTAGCTGTTGCCCGCAGCTTCGCCCGCGTTAACTTAGATTTACAGCCGTACTCAGATTGATGATGATTATTTTATAGCCTTAGTTACTCCTTATAACACCAGCTATCTGCCAGTATGGTATTTTTTCATTCCTATCATACAAACGTGAAAAATTTAAGGGATCGAAATTAAATGTTAAGTTATGCGTACATAGCTGGTAAGTTTATTACTTACTAGCTGCCCGCACAAACTTCGTTCTGTCCAAATTATAAAAAATCCATTCTTAGGTGACCTCTACACGGCAAAAGTAATATTCTTACCAAATTTCAAGTCTCTAGGTCTTATAGTTCCAGAGATATCGTATATATAGTAATATGTTCTGAGCCTTTTCTCTTCTTCTCTTTTTAGTAGCCATAGAATGGTACTTCCTCACGACATGATCTTCGGCTATACATATTACGTGTATATTATTGTTACGGGTGCTTACCGCGTTTACCGCGTTCTTCCAAGTTTAACAAATTTCTTCCACGCTGTCGAGAACGTTGAGTGGTTGGTGCATGTCTTTAACTAATTTACTGCACTAAACCCCAAAACGATCTGACACGCGACTACTTTTGCAATTTGTTATGAATTATCTCAGCCTTTTTGCTTAGTTCAGAATAGAGAGCTGTCACATGTCATGGATGCGGAAAACTTTGAATTGGCAACTTTGAAACAATTATTAAATAAAAATAATTAATTAAAATTTTAACTAGTTATATTTGTATAATTTCTTATATTTGCAGCGTGGTACTCAGTTTTTAGACTAACATAGACAATGGCAGTTTAGGGACTTCGGTTTACCCAGCATGTACCATTTATAAGTAATATTTTTATAAAAAACTTTATTTAATTTCAGGTGCGGGGGAGTTATGATAGAAAGTCCTCGATTTGTAGATTTGCCAGTACTTAAAGATAATCGCATAGCTCTAAAAACGCTAAAGCTTGTGCCTAAGAATGTAAGAAAATATATTTCAACGTCAATAATTGAATTATTTCTTCATTAATTGAACTACATATAATTATAGACGATCTTATAAGATAATATAATAAAAAAACACGGCTTTGCTCTTTGGTTGAGTGTTAGTTGCAAGGATTTGTTATTATTTCGTATTATTTTAGTGTTTGCGTTATTGTTGTTGTGTTTTGTATAGTTACGTGTTACTTATTTGTGTTTTGTTATACATTGTGTTCGTCATATTGTAATTGTAAGTAGTTTTTGTGTTTAAAATGGATACTGATCCGCCGGACCCCGGCGGAGGTTATGGTACTCCGCCACAATTGACCTCAAGTGTAGCGAGAACTCAACTAATCGACTAAAAGGACCAAATACGGAATCTCTTGATTCATTTAATCTTGTTAAAAAAACAAATAACATAAATAAACCTGCTTCTTCCGTCCTACTAAACTATTTATGTAAGGTCAGAATTTGGAAATATCAAAATTAAATACAAAAACGATGATCGAGCCCCTTATATTGTACACGTTTCAAAACCTGAACCGGAACCTTTTTTTTTTTTTTTTTTTTTTTTTTGTCCGGGCGCTTAATTGGCCCGGCCCGCGTGTCGCCTCTGACGTAATCAGAGATATAATTTCTTTAATATTTATTTCAAAAACAATAATAAAACTTTTTTAAATGTATAAATAATTTTATCGTAACGTAAAAACATATTACGACGTCTGATTTCTGGACTTTCCATTTGCCAGTTAAAAATATCGTACAATGTCAGGTTACATGATGCAGGCTCTCTTATATTAAAAATAAAAAGCAATACAATATTCTTTTAGCAAAAGTAATAATAACAAACTTTTGACTGCAAGCACACTCTTAAAATCAACTTGCATTGTTGATGGCGTATACTTGCAAAGTAGACACTCAACACTGCCTGTTCCTTGCAATCACTTGGCTTGCAGTCTTAATACAGTAATTTATAAAAACGTTTCTTAAATTTCTATCTGCGATTAGTTTCTCGACATTTTCTTTACTAATTTCGCAGTCTAGAGCCTGCTCAGCGTCAAATCGCGCTCCCGCTGTCACGGGACATTCAAAGAGATGTGCGCAACAGTTTCGTCCACTCCAGGTTCGCAGATGCACGATGGGGTATCCTTACACTTAAAACGGTGCAGGTAACCTGAAAAACCACCATGCCCCGTCAGAACCTGGGTGATTATACCGGCTGGTTTGATTTTTCGAACAATATTATGGGCTTTAATCACATCGGGGAAGAACATTCGTGTCACGGCCGCTGTCTCACCCGACTGATAGCGCCGGTTCCACTCGTCAAGGGACTCCATTCGGATGCACCTCTTGACGTATGAAACCGGGCACTGATCGTAGTCGGGTTTCCTCTTCAGTTTGAGAGCGGCCTCTTTCGCTAGATGGTCAGCGCGTTCATTCCCTGTTAGTCCAGCATGTGCTTTGATCCAGAACAGGGATACTTCCTTATTCTGGAGTCTGCTCTCATGAATATTGTTCCTGCTTTCCACAGCTAAGGGGTGCATGGAATGGGAATTGACAACTGTCTCGAGGGCAGAGCGTGAGTCGCTTATGATGGCGAAACTCATTTCCTTAAGCCTGGTAGACTGTGCAGTACGACGGCAGTTTAAGTTTGATGGCTTTAGTTTCGGCCTCATTGCTTCTTACAGACAATGCGGCACCCACCTTGCCCTCAATCTTGCTGCCGTCGGTGTAAAATTGTACTGCATGGTTTACGTGGTCGTCCACTTCTTGTTGGTCCACCAGACTTACGAAGTTCATATCCATATGTCCAGCAGGATGCGGGGCCAAGTTGTAGGCCGTTTTTCTTTCTACCTCGCCGCCTCCTAGCACTAGCTGGGGTACTCCTCTCTTCGCTTCATACAATGATGCGGCTTTGCGTATGCGAATGTCGAGAGGCAGTAGCCCAGTCAGCGCCAGCGCTGCGTTCAGCGAGACGGTGCGGTAGGCTCCACACAACTTTTGGGCGAAACCCCTTTGGACTGCATTGAGCTGTTTTTGCACTCCGAGTTTATTAGTTGCCGGGGCCCAGGCGCTGGCAGCATAGGAGACAATGGGCTCCACCGTGGCCGTGTATATGACACGAACAACCTCCGGATGGAGCCCCCAACTTACTTTGGCGGCTCTTGACAATTGCTTGTATATGTTAATAGCCTTCCTACAGATGTTCGAAGAATGGCTATTAAATGTCAATTTATGGTCTATAGTGAGCCCCAATATCTTTATCTCCTTTTCCATGCCAATATCCACCCCTCCCATGGTCAGCCGCGGGACGTCGAATTTAAGTTTCCTCGTTAGCAACATCGCTTTAGTTTTATGCGGAGCAAAGGTTAACTTATTCCCGACGCCCCACGACCGAACCAGCGAGGGGGCCGCATTGGCACGGCTTTCTACCTCCAGCGCCGTGCTCCCGACAAACACCATCACAACGTCGTCTGCGAAGGCCTGGCAGTCATAGCCTCTATCTTCTAAATTCTTTAAGAGCGGGTCAAGGAGAAGGTTCCAGAGAATGGGGCCGCCGATCGACCCCTGCACACACCCTTTTTGGGTGTTTTTGATGTATTCATGTCCAGCGTACCTGACACGGACTTTCCGGTCCTGCAGGTAGCTGTCCATGATTCACCTCAGATTTACAGGGCACCCTTCTTCAACCAGTCTGACTTTAATAGCCGGCCACCAAGCGTTGTCGAAGGCCCCCTCTATGTCCAGCGACACCACAGTGACGGCGACAGAGGTCATAGAGGGCGTCCTCGGTGCTCTTTTGGGGCATAAAGCCGTACTGGCGGGTGCTCATTTTCGGCAGTAAGTGCCATTTTAGCCTTCCGACTATCATCTTCTCCAGAACCTTACCCATGACCGGCAATAGACCTATGGGCCTATAAGATTTAGGGCTAGTATAATCGTCCTTACCAGGCTTCCGCAAGACTACGACTGTAGCTTCTTTCCATATGGTTGGAAAGTGGCCCAACCCAAGACATTTATTCATTAGTGCCAGGTGGAGTTCAGGATCTTTAACTACCACCCGGCTGCATTTATCCGCGGTAAGGCCGTCCCCACCGGGGGCCTTCTTCGGGTTGAAACTTCCCACTGCGGCCTTAAGCTCACCCATCGTAAACGGTGGGTCATGTACTTCATCATGGACACCATCGTTTACGCGGTTTGCCAATGCTCGCATATGCCTATGGCTCGGGTTATCGTCAGTTTCAAGGTCTTCCGGATAGAAGGTCTCCGCTAGGGTTTTGGCAGAGTCAGCGGGGTCTAAGCACACCCCGTCTTTCATGAGTGGCAGATCTTCTTGCCGTCTTGTCGTTTTACTGATGACTCTATATATGCCTTCCCATACACCTTCCTTATCCTGTTTTCCACAGAAGTCTTTCCAGCTATCTATTTGTGCCTTTTTTGCCTCAAGCTCGTATTCATTTTTAGCTTGCAGATACTCATCGACGACTTTCGCCCTTCGGACGGGCGCCGCACATCGGATTCTGCGCTTCCTCGTGGCCACGCAGCGCTTCATTCCCTCGAGTTTCTCGTTCCACCATGGTAATTTAGGCCTTTGAATATTTTTCTTAATGGGTATGGTGCCATTACTAATGTTTATGATCTGCTCTGTTAAACTTTTTGTTAATGTATCGAGTTCTGTCTTATTACTTATTCGGTCTATTTCTGTTTTGTTTATTAGGTTTTCCAGCATGAGCTGGGCCAGTTTCTCATGAAACTGGTCCCAGTTGGCCTTCATTGTGTTGTATTTCCTGGTTGTCCTATTGATTATGATACCTTTAATTTTTTGCAGATTAATTTTGAAAACTATACCATTGTGGTCCGAACTCGTGAGATCAGGCGCTACTTTCCAGTCTTCCACGAGGCTCAGCAGATCCTCCGTGCACGCAGTGAGGTCTACGTGGCTGGTGAATCTCCTGCCACCCCTCACTGTGTTGAAGGTCGGAATATCTCCATCGTTGAGCACCTGCAAGTGCATTTCTGCCAGAGTTCCGGCCATGTCCTTGCCTCTATGGTCCACAATTTCACTTCCCCACCAGGTACTTTTTGCGTTGGAGTCACCGCCCATTATAAGTCTTTTTGGGCCTAGCTCATTATATATCTTTTTAATCTGCTCCAGATACCGTTCTATGGGTTGATCGGGTTCAAAGTAGAAGGAACACAGGGTGATCTCCCATGTTCGAACTTTCACCACCACGATGTTGTCGGTGGTGAGAGACGGGCACTGTATAATTTCTAAGTCTTGGTCAAAGACGGCTATAGCTGCTTTGACCGTCCCGTCTCCGGGGCTAGTGTTTTGGAAGATTCTTACTCCCCTGTAGTCCTTCATTCTTTTGATACCCCCCACATACGGCTCCTGGAGCAGCGCTATGGCTATGTTTCTTTTGGTGACCTCCATTATGAGCTCGTTTGTAGCGAGCTCTTTTCGCTGCAGATTGGCCTGCACTACCAAGTATGTTTCTCTGGTGGGTGAGTGTTTGTTTGCCATTGTTTTGCCTGGGACGCCCTTAACAATACGTTGTCATGGCTCTGGCTAGTGCATCCCATTTACGCCTTATAGGGCAGTCCGGACTGAAAGCATTATGCTCAGTCCAGTCCAGCCTGGCCTGTGCACAATTGCAACATTTCGGGGTGTCACCTGCGAGCCATTTAGGGCAGTCCGCTTTTTTGTGGGGGTCTGCATACCTCGGATTTCTCCTTACAAACCCATTTGGTATGGCCATACCCCAGGCAATTCGAGCATTGAACGAGTGGCGTTTGATCCGCCACTCGGATCTTTTGTATGTCCACACAGACGGACTCTGCTGCTATCATACGGGTCCAAATTGTAGGAGAGACCCTGCAGATTAAGTGTTGTATTAGTTTATTTCGAGCTTTCTTCTTGAATATGATCTCGAAACGATCGTGATCTTTTGTGAGGTCTTTAAATATATCTACATTTTGTTTCCGTAAGGCACTTTTGACTTCTTCGTCACTGTTACAAACCATCACATCCTTCAATATAAGCAAAGGATCTTTGTTTTTAACAGAACCGGAACCTTGGTCTGGAACCACTTGAATCCAATGGAGTTTGGTCGTTTTCTTTTTGTAAATAATTTAAAAAATGTGTATGTGGATGGCGTAAAAAGACGTAATCGTGTGTCAGTTTAAGACAGCAACCAACGATAATTCTTTTATTGACTCTTCTGTTCTTTTAGAGGCAGGATTATCCGCAGCTATTCCTTCTTACAATGTATCTCGCATGGGCTTAGGAATGTTCCAGTGAAATAAATGGTCGATGGAGGAACTAGTTAAAACATTTAAAGTTCCGTCAGGTTTTGGTGAGGTTATACGCGCTCGTAGATTAAGCCGTAAATCACATTCTGAATCCAACTCTACTGTATGGATTCCTACACAAACTATAAAAACTCTCTTCCCATGTATACGCTTTCTACACTTCCCTTCCTGTTGAAACATATATCCTTCCCACGATTCAATGCAATAGGTTTGGCCACATCAAGACTGCCTGTAGATCTTCTCCAAGGTGCTTTAAATGCTCGCAGTTACATGAAGGTCAATCCTGTGCTGCCCAGACTCCCTCCTGTCTCCATTGTTCGGGTAGCCATCCAGCGATTGATCCTAAGTGCCCTGAAGCTACTAGACAGAAAGAAATTAAAATAATAATAATAACTTTATTTATAAGACATGCTGCACTACACATAATTAAGCATAGGTAACCGTCAAACAATATAGTAAAAAGCCACACACATGATACAAAAATATCTACTAATAATAACCAAAAAAATATATATATGTGAGCAAATTTTAGGCAGCGGCGCGTCCCACAAAAAGGTAAGTCCTCGGCTTCTGTTAGGATTATAGTATGTACGAGTACATATTGTAATCTCAACACCGGTTTTCAGTCCCAAGAGAATCCTATCCTATCTGGAAGCTTCAGCTAGATTCTTTAAGGTCCATAGATCATTTATGGATGCTACAAATTCTTCTCACCCCTTTTCTAACTCTCCCCCAAAGAGTTCTGCCTCCTTCCACTGTACAGGCCATTGTCCAAACTCCCTCTTCAGAATCTCCCAATGGCTTGAATAATGACTATGATCAACCACCAAACGACAACTTATTAAATAACTTACTAACCTTCTCTTGAATATGCTCTCCCATTTCAATGACACCGTTTTACCGTACAATCTCCGGTGCAACTTGACTCAGCTTCATAATCTAATTAAAAATTTTAATAATGGCCCGGAGGTCGATAATACAGTGGAATTGTCGTAGCTTAAGGAATAAAAACATGATATTTTATTCCTTGCTAACAAATATAAACCTATCATCTTTGCCATCCAGGAGTCTTAGTTAAAGCCGCGGTCCCACTTTAGGGTCTGTGGCTACTCCTGTCTTCGGGATAACAGGAGATGTTGGTAGAGCTTGTGCAGCTATTTTTGCAGCTTCTTATAGTAATATCTTTAATATTGTTGCTGTTTCTATTTCCAACATTTCATTTCTCTCTATATACTTGCCTAACTCAACCGTCCTGTAAGTATACACCTGCAACACTTCAAGTTTGATTTTAAGAGTGTGCTTGCAGTCCAAAGATTGTAAGTGTTAATTTTAAAGTAATATCTTTATTTTTAAGAGAGCCTGCACATGTAGCTTGACATTGTGTGATATTTTTAGAAGGCATATGAAAATCCCAAAATCAGACTTGTAATAATGTTTTTATTATTACGAAAAATTGTTTTATTAAGTAATAAATTTAAATGTTTTTATTAATAAATGATTATATATTATATAATTCTCTGATTACGTCAGAAGCGACTCTGAACTCTATTCCATAATTTCTACAATTCCTTCTCCTATGGTGGTTTTAGGAGACTTTAACCTCCATCACACCTCATGGGGAACCTACTATTGTGATCCTTTAACAACTACTTTTTTAAATTTATTAGATGATTTTAATTTAGTTATATTATATGATGGTTAATGTGAGTAATGTCCACTCCCTTTACCCGAGATTGAAGCAGGCTATTCTGGATAGTGCAGATGCAAACATCTCCTTAGTGGGACTCAGAATGCACCATGTCCTGCAAGCGACGTAAGGAGGCCGAGCGTTTATTTTCCGCTTCAATGACAGAAGAAAATTATTTAAATTCTCAGAGAATAGCAGCAGAAACTAAAAGACTTCTGTCACAGAAACAGAGACAAGATGGGAGCAGTTTCTGTGAAAGTCTTTCACCTCTCTTTCACCCCTCCCTAGTTTGGAAAAACTTAAAAAAAAATCCGTGGCTCGTTTCTTCTACTTCTAACCCCTCATCTAGACCCCGTAGCTTGAGCGCTTTTCCCAGAAATTAGCCTTCCTTGGGTGCCCTCTTATAATGAATGTCCCGTGCTTACATCATCTTTTGTTCCTGTAAGCGACTTTGAGGTCACGTTCTCCATAGCGGAGCTTCAGCTCGTGTTGGGGTCTCTCTCTGACTCATCTCTACGAATTGATGGAGTCCCATACTCTTTTATAATTAAGTGTAATAGGGATTGTCAAAGAGTCATCTTAAATTTCCTAACTCCATTTTCCAGTCAGAAATGCCCCCCGACGAGTGGAAGATCCTCATCATAATCCCAATACTGAAACCGGGAAAGCCTAAAGAAAATCCTGCAAGCTATCGGCCTACCGCTCTTTCCACCACATTATCTAAAATAATTAAGGAACATTTTATTTTTATTAATCCTTTAGAGAAGCCAATATGGATTTCGTAAAGGTTTCAGTACCATGGACAGTCTTGGTACTCTAGTCACAGACATCCGTATTGCCCTCTCGAAGAAATGGGGGATGCTCCTCGATGTTTCGTCTACATAATATGATAGCGTACTTCTTCCAATACTCAGGCAGACTATGCTACAGCTGAGTGTCCCAGTGAAGATTATCAATCACATTTGCAACTTTCTTTTCTGCCGATCTATTCTTATTTCACATCAAAATCCACCCGCCTCTTCAAGGTTGATCTGGAAAGGACTCCCACAAGAATCAGTCTTAAGCCCCCTCCTTTATAGTTTATACACTTACAACTTATATCTATCCGTTAACTCGTTTTGTAATGTGCTTCAATATACGAACGACATAGCTTTGTACGTATCCACCAGCGATATCTCTGATGCCTCTGCTCGTCTCAACTCTGCCATTGAATGGCTGATTGAACATGGCTTAGATATTTCCGTTGAAAAAAGTAGAATTGTCGTTTTTACCCACTCCAGAACCATCCCTAATTTGACTATTTCTAGCAATAATCAGGTTTTCCTGGTTTCAGACACAGTTAAGTTCTTATACCTGCAATACATGTTGGTCGAGCTTAGGCCAATGCGAGCGTAGGCAAATTAATACAAGGCAAGCGCTACTGCCTAGATGTTTGGAAAACCAATGCAGGTGGCCGATGTAGAAAAGTTTTAAGTCAAGTGTTGAGTGATGCCCACACGTTGGACGCTATCAGTTTGTATTATGCATTGAAATAATATGGACGTCGTAGTAATTATTGCAGCTGCTGCTGTTTAGAGAGAAAAATAATGACGACATTAGTAGAAATCCAAGATGATTATTAGTTGTAGACACAAAAATTAAAGAAATGCGATAATTTTATTACATTTTATGTAGTTAATTTATTTTTTGAAATCGGTTTTAATTAATGTTTAAAATTTTTGTTTCTTAATTTTTAGTGATTAATTAAAGAAAACAGACAAAGATAAACATTTTGGCATATTGAACCGTATGAAGTAAGCCCAACAAAAGCTGTAAGTCGTCAAGGAGTTCCCTCGACTGTCTTTCAACTCCAGCATCAGATCGATTTTAGACCTTCTTTACATTGTAGTGCTTTAAAATGCTTAATGAAAAAAAATTAAGCCCATTAGTCGCTCCTACGATTTTCGAAAGATCTCGTTTGGGATCTGGGATGCATCTCAGACCCTGGTTTCCTTATCGTGGGACCATTTGGCAAATATACTTACAAACAAAAAAATATTTTTTAATAAACTGATTCATAATTATTGCCGGAGAAATCGGTGTACATAAAAAAATACCGATCGAATTGAGAACCTCCTCCTTTTTGTTGAAGTCAGTTAAAAAGAAGGTGGTGGATGTTGAGTATTCACAGAAACAGGACAAGTTATATATAGTGTCATTTAAAAAAAATGAAAATATTAGATAATACCTAGTATCTTCATTTTTTTGGTGCAATTTTGTTGAATTGTATGGCGCGGACAAACATGTGAACACCATTGGCCAAGCGCGCGCGAGCGCCTTTGATTTGTGCAGAAAAACCGACACGGCTTCGAAGTGAGGCGAGTGGTCCCGAGCGGCTTCGAGTTATGACAAGCTACGCCAAATTAGTCCTATACACGTTGGCGCTTGCCTTTACTCGGTCAACTAGACGAGCGACACCGAGCGATGGCAATACAATGCAAATATTCTGTCTATACGTTGGTATTGGCCTACACTCGTCAACACTCGGCCAACATGTATTGCAGGCTTTAGGAGTTGTTTTGGATTCTAGAATGACAGGTGTCCATCACATAAATCATAATATCCTAAAAAAGTGTCAGAAAAACTTGAACATTATGAGATGTATTCCTGGAGTCTGGTGGGGCGCTCCCACCCTTATACACAAAAACTTGTATATAACACTCTGATACGTAGCCATCTTGACTACGGATCTTTTATCCTACAGCCATGTCATAAAAATATTTTAAGTGAACTGGACAAAATTCAATCAAAAGCGCTCCGCATAATAGTAGGCGCCATGAAGTCCTCTCCCGTTAATGCTTTACAAGTTGAATGCGCTGAGCCTCCTCTCCACTTGCGACGCCAATTCCTCTCAGACTGATTTATCTTTAAAACCCCCCAGCTCTCTTCCCATCCTCTTTCAGCTAGACTAAACCTACTTTTGAAATTAGTTCTTTCTTCATCCCACTGGTCTCACAAATCTCTCCCATGTTTAATTAAAAGCTACAATAAATTTATTGGCCTTCCGTACCCTGTTCATCAGTGTAGAATCTTGCCTATTTACGAGGTTCCATTTGATGCTTTAGTTCTGCTTCCTAATATTTATAATATAGATAAAGGATCTCTGTTAGCAAATCCGCAATTTAACCACGTCGTAAACATAATATATTACAAAGACTGGTATCATTTATTCACAGATGCCTCTAAACTTACTGATCCTAGACTGATACTGAACTGCAAGCTGCCTCCTACCTCCTCAGTTTTTGCTGGAGAATCTTGGAGGCTCTTTCGTTTATTGAGTCACACAAATTAAATAACTCTATTATATACTTCGACTCCAAAAGCTGCCTACAGAGTATCTTATATAATACATTCCGGTCTATTTTTCCTACTCCTCCTGAATAAATTTTTCCTACTCCTCCTGAATACTTCTGATTAAATTCGTTGCGGGTCCCAAGGCAGTTTTAACGTATCCCTCGGGCTCCCTGAGATCGTATCAAAGGGTCATTTAGTGGTTACTGCTGTCGATCCTGGCTATAAAGGAGTAGCAGCGGTGGGAACGAGTGATGGGCCTAGCCCGTATAAAAAAGAAAAAAAAGTACATTCCGGTCTAAGTTAAAGTTCCCGTTTTTTTTTCTCAAAATTAGACATCTCTTCGTTAGGTGTCTGGCACAAAACATTCACGTCGAGTTGGCTTGGATTGCGGCTCACTGACGTATTATAGGCAATGAGAAAGCAGATTTTTTTGCAAAAGAAGCCACAACATCAGGTGGCCTCAGTCACTATAAAGTTTATAGCCATGACTTGATTCCATTATCGAAAACACGGATGTTGCGGGATTGGTCCGAACTCTGGTCTCACTCAAGTGCAACAAAAGGTAAGTTCTATGCTGGTGTATAGGGATCCATACTTGTCAAACCCTGGTTTTTCAGGTATAGAAAGGCCAGTAAGCGGGTAGCCTCAACCGTCTGCCGCATAAGGCTAAGTCATTCTTGCACCCCTGTTTTAATTCACAAAATTAGAGTAAAGGACTCTTCACTCTGCGAATGTGGCTTTGAGGAAGGCACTCTTGATCGCATATTTTTAACTGCCCAAAACTCCAGTTTTCGCTCTATGATGTTCTCCCCCCTGATGTACCTCGCCCAACTATCATGAGGTCTCTTTTATCATTACTTAGTTCATTCTCAGTTTATTGGTATTTTGTGTACATTTATTGATCTTAATAACATTAGATTATAGAACTGTTTGTCTTGATTAATCCCACTAACCTAACCTATCGTCGTTCGAAAGTGAAATTTGGTAACTTTTCAGGAGAGATATAAAACCAAATTGTATCTATTATATACATTACTAACTTTTAATTTATTTTAAAATATATGTAATATTAATATTATCGTATTTTGTTGCTTATGTAACAATTAAATAACTTTCGCTTATACATGTTATTTTAATGCATATTGGCGGTATTTACTTATAAATCTTGGCCAAGAGTCTAAACGTTAGCGGTTTTAGCATGAATATTTCGTAATTTCTGGTAACATTCGCGATTATGTTTTGAAGTAAAAATAAAACAAAAACTTTGAAAAAAATCAGTCTGTAAAAGGTATTTTTCTTCTTAAAATACAAATCACAATATTCCTTACCAATAATAATCAAAAAGCATTACTTGTTTTTAAATTGTTTCACTATTATTTCATTCCTAACGTATTTAAAAACATATTTCGACAAACATGCAATTAATATAGCTTAGCTCTTAAATGATAGAATTTAGTTGCATTTCCTCGACTTGCGATTGTCATTGTTTTTTTCTTCTACAAGCAGGTAGCGTTACATCTATCATAGATTTCAAATAAACCTTCCTTTCATTTCCAAATCATGGTACTAAATTGATAAAAAAATATCTTTTCTATCGTCCTGTGTTGCCTCTTTACATTTTAAGCCTCCTTTATCATTCGTTCTTCTTTCACAACATCTTCCTTCTGAATCCAGTGTATTTTTTTCCATCCATGCGGTGTTTATTCTCCTTAGCACGTGTTGGTAATTGTCTATTGAGATGTGGATTTGGGTTTTTTTATAGCATAGGAGGGCAAACGAGCAGTCGAAGGCTTGTGACTATCAACGCCCATACACATCCATATGCCCATACATAACCAGAGATGCATTATGCGTTGCCTTCCTATTCCCTTCCCCCCCCCCAATGGGCCACCGGAAATTCGCATCACATACCACACGATACGAGACATCATAGTTGTTACTTGACGCCGGTATTATGTGATAGAGCCAGAGGCCCAATTCAGCTGCAAATCAGTATGGCACTACCTCTTACTAAATCTTGTAGTTCGGGTAGTCCATAGCTTCTAAGTTTGGTTACTCTCACTATTTAGCCGTGGCTTTGGGCATTATAAAACACAGTTAGGATCATGGATCTCGTTTTCAGGTTGGGAATCGTAATTCTTAATTTTCTTTGACACAGGTTTTAACAGAGTTCGGATATTTTCAGCAAGAGCCTTTTTCAACAAGGATTTACTAAATCCCATTTCCCTCATTAATTTTCCACCTGAAGAAGAAACTCTTAAGAATGTTCCATGATTCTGTAACAAATAAATAAATTCAATTAAGTCAAATGACATGGCCAAATTGAAATATGGGCGTCTGCCCTTACCATGTATAAAGACAAGACCTAGCTTTTAATATTGCAAAATAATCTAGTATCAGCTTTACGTATCAAAAATATTTCAGGAACTTTTAGTTTTATTACAATCTCAAAAATAAAAAACAGAAATGCCTATGAAATAAGTATGTAAAACTTAAATCTTATGATTTTGCTGTGAATTGTTACTAAGGCGTTAAGATTCAACTGGTTGATAAATCAATTTTTAAAGGCTTTAAAAATGTCAGTAAACCTAGCGAGGGGTCAATATGATAAGCGAGCACAAAGGTTTAGTCAAAAATCCAAATGAAAGTCATTAGTCATTACCAAAAATCAAAAACGATATATTTTGCGCAACTAATAAACATCAGTACACGGAGTAGGTACATACTCTTTGCAGCAGTAAACAGACAGATGACGTTTGATATTGACGTTTATTTGGCTTATTGCATGCTCATAGAGATGAATGACTGAACTCGGGAGTATAAGAGAATCGATTGAATCGATTAAATGATCGAAGTGTCAAAAAATATTCAATTTTAAATTGAGGAGAAATATTTGAATGATAACAAATGATAGTATAATGGACTTATTGAAATTCATTTATACTTATTTATGCTACAATTGGGATAAATGGCAAATAATCTGACCGTCGTGATTGCGACATTCTGTCTGTATGGTTTATGGGGCGGCATTCATAGAAAAACGAGTGGTCGATGTCACTACGAGCCGTTTGGGGAGTTGCAATAACCACACGAGTCTTGTCGTAATCACGACTCTCATCATATTTGCTTTTTTATCCCACATGTAGTATACATTATTTTTTACAACTACTGCTCATCGCCGTAGACCCGTGGACCATCCTGAATAGCCATGACCATCCTGAATGTATCACCATAATAACTAAAACTAATATATCATGAAAAAGTTTAACTTTATACTTTTGTATAGGTACATAAATACACACGCACACACACTGTTTTTTTTATTATATTGCTCAAGCAACTCACAATTCGACTGAAAAGTATTAATAGATTGTAATGACAAAGTCGTCTATTAATTAGGTAATACCTCGGTAATTACGTTCTCGATATTATATTTTCAGCAATTTGTTTTGTTCGATTATTAAGTTTTATCGAAAATAATCTTCAATCTCGATTACTTTGTTCGGAAATGCTTGCAGCACTACATGTTGTCTGGGAAAAAATAAGGATAACAATTGATATACTTTTATTTATTAAATAAGTTCTTGAAAGTTCTATAAGTATATTGTATATGAAATAATTCATGAATGAATTTTTAAATGTTAGGAGTGAATATGCAATATCTATACGTGTTAAGGGCAGTCGTTTAGCCATCGCCTTTATTGAAAATTATATTAGGTACCTACCTACTCATCTAAGCAGCCGAAAGCATGTAAAATCCGCGAGCGAACTGTAAGAACTAAAAAAATGGTCAAATCAAATCCGCGATTGTAACACTGAAAAGTAAAATAGATTTTATAGAATGATTACAGTAATATTATTATAAAAACTATTTTCCTTGTAAATGTTAGACCTTTTTTTTTTTTTTTTTCGCAGGGAAATCCTTATGGTTGCAGCCAGGATCTTTGGGTAGATCCTGACCCAATGTGGGACTCGCACCTGGAAGTGCTCACCCTAACTAAAACCACTGCGAACGCCTTCACCCGCTTCTTGAGGGTCCCGGATATGCAGGCAACAAACAGGATCACCTCAGCGACAGGCTGGCCCCGGCGAAGACCAGACTACTTCTCATAATGGGGGACTGCCCGGCCGCTACTAAGCAGTCCCGACGACGTCGTGCCATACAGACCCAGGTTCCCATCCTGAGCCCGACACGAACACAGGGGCGTTACTGGAGGCGCATTAAATAACGCCTCCTACGCACCCCCGTTCGTCGCCTGCGGGAGGAGGCCTCGTCGGCGGCCTCCTCTCTCACCCGCTCGTCGGCCGCCTTCTGGGACATTACTGTCCGCAGAAGGAGACCATCGCCGTCCAGGACTCATCGTCACCGAGCATCGCGGTGATGACGCTCGGCAGAGACAAGTCCCCTCCGATGACTGATGTCGGACTGTGACGCAGCGCCGCCCATCCCGTCACACCTCAAGAGTGTGCTGGGCCGAGTCCACCGCCGCGCCACAATCGTGACACACTGTCAACGGCTCCCTGCGGGCCGTCCGGCACAGGTACTCACCAAAGCAACCATGCCCGGTGAGCACCTGTGTCAGACGGAAGGTGAGGGGTTTGCGCTTACGGCGCATCCACCGCTCAAGGACCGGACGCAGAGCAACCGTCAGGTTTTTGCCATACGGCTGCTGCGCCAGGTCCTCCCCCCACCTCCGCATTAACGCCTCGTGCCCTAGTCGGCAAACCCGCAGGATCCCGTCCAGCGTAAGGCTCTCACCGAGACACCTCCTATCCGAGACATAGGAGTGCATCTCGGCAAGAACCTCTGCCACGAGCTCCCACGGGGGGTCACCGGCCAGGGCAGTGGCTGCTGCCCACGAAACCGTACGGTACCCCCGGATCACTCTTATCGCGATGACCCGCTGCGCCGACCGCAGCCGGGCCTTATTCCTCCCAGATGTGATCCGTCCAGATGAGTGCACCGTACGTCGCCATACTACGACAGACTCCGGAGTATAGCTGCCTGCAGGCGGCGCTGGGTCCTTCGAGGTTCGGGAGGAGTCTGCCCAGTGCACTTGCCGCCTTCACGACCTTCGATCCCAACATGGAGAAATGTGGGCCGAAGGTCCACCCTCCGTCAAGGATGAGCCCCAGATATTTGATATGGGGGCTCATCCTGACTCTCACCCCTCCGACCTGGAGGGCAGACCCCGGTGGGGGTCCTTTCCGCCCAGTCCCGCGGAAGAGAAGTGCTTCGGTCTTCTCAGGTCTGACGCGAAGCCCTAACCTCTCTATGCGACTGATCACGAGGTCGATCCCGACCTCGGCCAGCCGCGGCGCCTCCTTATACCCTCGTCCCCAGGCATACACGAGCGGGATGGGTGTCATATGCTACGCAGATGACACCCATCCCGAGGAGGAGGCGGCCTCGCAGGACCCAGTCGTAGCCGATGTCCCACAGGATCGGACCAAGAACCGATCCCTGTGGAACACCACACCCGACTGGCCACCACTACGGACCCACACCGGTTCTCGCAGGCTACCCTCCTCCCGGAGGAGGGTAGCCTGCGAACTACGCCTCCAACAGCCTCCTTAGATACGGGGGCACTCCGAAGATATTCAATGCCTCCCTGTGAGGGAGGTTGTTGAAGGCGTTCGCGATGTCCAAAGACACCGCGACCACCACCTCCCCTCTGTGTTCCGCCTCACCCGTCACCGCCCGAAGGCGTTTGAGGGCGTCGACGGTCGACCGGCGTACCCGGAACCCAAATTGGGACTCTGAGAGTCCCGGTCCCGGGCCCTCCTTCAGGTGCTGAACGAGCCGGGAGGCCACTATTCTCTCCAAGGCCTTCCCAGCTTCGCTCAGCAACACCACCGGTCGCACCGCCGAAGCTGAGTCCGGGGTCCGCCCTGCCTTTGGCAGCAGACAGAGCCGACCCTCCTTCCAGGCCCTCGGGAACTGACCGGACTACAGGCAGCGGTCGAAAAGCTCCCGAAGGCTATGGCCGAGGTACGCGAGAGAGATCGCAAAGACCCTCCCATGCACCCCGTCTGGACTCGGCGCCCTCTTCTTACTCTGGAGGCGGGACAGAACCGCCTCCATTTCAGCCTCCGTGACGGGTGGCGGAACACCCTCCTCGTCCGGCGTCTGCCGAGCCATCCTGGGGGGCGTATAGCCCACGGGTGTGTCGGGGAAGAGTTCCCCGACGATCCTCCCCAGTTGGCCCCGCTGGAGCGTCTCGTTGATTGGGGCCGACTGGGCGCGGAGCTTGTTCCGCGCCCATATGTATGATCGTCCCCAGGGGTCTCTGTTGAGACCCTCAACCATCTCCAGCCAGGCCTCCTCTTTGGCTCGGCAAATGGCTTGCTGCAGGATCTTTCGCTTTTCTGCGTAGACCCTGCGCAGCCTGTCGTCCCTGTCGACGTCCTGGGGGCGCCGCCGCCTGCTCCGGGTATAAAGCCGTCTGGCCCGATTGCAGGCGGCCCGGAGACTGGCTATCTCAGCCGACCACCAGTAGAGCGCCCGCCGCGGGGGTGGACGTCTCGCGGGCGGCATGGCCGCTCTGCAGACTGCGGTGAACGCGACGCAGTGCCGGTCCGCCGCCTCCTCCACCCCCAGTTCTGACAACGGCGGGAGGCTCCACCGGCAGACGATAGCGGCCTCCTCTGCCAGTTCCCGGTCGAGCTTAGAGAGTGCCCAACGCGGAAACTGGCTTCTCCCTCTGGACGACGATGACGACGACGACGACGCCGGACGGACGGGGGCTGGAGACACTTCGAACCTTATATAACGATGGTCCGAGAGAGTCTCCACCCCCGTCTCCACCCTCCACCCCTCCACTCTGCGTGCGATGGCCGGCGTGGCGAACGTGACATCCACCACGGAACCTCCCGGTTAATGTTTAGACCTTAAGCGTTCTAGTTTTAATGAAAAAGTATGGAAATATCGTCTTAAAAACTTACCATAAAATGTGATACGCGATGCACTCATTCGGCTACTATGGCGGAACTGGAAAGTTCGCGGTTATGCTGTAGCAAGAGGGAGGTCACATTCGCGGTAATACTTTAAACGTATTTTCTCGTCTTTAGTCAAGTTTTTGGTCATATTTTAAATACATAATTGCGTATTTCATTGTATACTATCGAAAACACCAAAAAATTTTGTATGACAAATTTTCACATTCGCGGTAATGAATGCCGAATGATGCTATGTTTATACACGTTTGTTTGTCTTTTGTTTCAGATATATAACCCACCGCTTTAATTTGTTAAAAGCTGGTAACAATCCCGACGTTTTTCGGATTCATCTTTTAGCCTTTAATTTTGTTCTTTTGACTTAAACTACCACAAAGCCTTATACATAGCAAAGTTTTCTACCTCAACTTAATAATTAATATTACTCAAACTGAGCTCCACTCTGATATTGGAAAATCCTTCAGGGAGCCATAGTCAAAGAAGAAGATAATATAATATTCTATATAAATATATTTATTAGGAATTATAGAGCCATATCTACCTCAAAATAAAGAAAAACCGTGTACTTTGGAAAAATATTTGTGATAAGATTTTTTTAAATATTTAATAAACGTGTAAAAATATTTATATTCATCATCATCATCATCAGCCTTTATCCGTCCACTGCTGAACATATCGTTCTTCAATGAACTCACTCTCACTCACATCCAACACGGACAGCTACTGCACGGCTCGGCGGCAGGCAGCAGTGCCGCCGATGCGATTCCATTATCCCTTGCGCCTACACAGCGCGGCAATTATTAGCATATCCCTTTAATCAATAACATACCTACACAAGATTTATATTGGATTACAATAATTATAATTTGTAAGACAATATGTTTAATATACACTGATATCATTTGAGACTAAACGTTTTATTTTAGATAAAGACCAAGCATGAGGATTATATGTCATTGAAGGAAGAAGTCGATTTAAAAACTAAGGAAATTCTAAAATTGATTAAAACGGATGACTCGAGATCCCTTAATTGGATAAAAGCTGTACAAAATAACTGTATCGGTGTAGACGTTAAAGTAATGTATATATTTTTAATCTATGTAAACTCTTTATATTTTATAATGTAGTTTTTCAAATAATGTGAAAATTCAAAAATTTCTAGGTCAATTATGCTGGGATTAATATTGTTTATGCAAATCGTTTACTTGGAATAAATTTAATGAAAAATAACGATCTGAATAAAAACTTAATAGAATTCAGTGGCATTACCAAAAGGTATGTTGAATTTATATTGTTTGTGCGAATTGCCTATCAGAACTGCACCAGTGCTGTTCTTACTCCGCCCTGCCGTCTACTATAGTATACGTCTACCATCTTGCTTAGTTCCTCCGTGAAAAAGCTTTGCTGTGTTCCTCAAAAAACAGCAGGACAGGCATCTTTTACCTCTCAGAATATGCATCATATCAGGAAGTTACCTGGGTTACTCTGGTGAACTTGTTCGTAGCGACGCTTACTCACATAAAAAAATCTGTACCTATATGAAAGTGAGTCGGCAGACGAACTATGGGCTTACTGCTCCGTATTAATGGTATAGTTAAGGTCTATATGAATAAAAATGTACAAGATCTTTTAAATATAAATCTTTTAAATATATTTATATTTAAAAGATCAGAAGGGATATTTACCATATTTTTCAGTTTTATGTTCACGGAGCTCGATATTTCGACATTATCTACGAATGTCATGTTCATGAGAACAAAGCGAAAAATATGGTTATGTGTTGCCTATCCTGAGACATAAGATGTTAAGTCTCGGTGCCAGTAATTACACTGCCTGTCTTGCCCTTCTCTCCGAAACACAGCAAAGCTGTTTCACGGGAGAAACAAGCAAGATGGTGGTACCCATGCAGCCGGGAGCGCGGCACAGCGCTTCCCTCCCACCGGTGAATATAATAATTTTAGTATAAGTATAAGGCATTTTATTCTGTTTATTTATTTCAACCACAACTTACAACTTTCATTACAGGTACTAATATTCGATAGTGAAACACACATACCCCCAAATACTCAAACGAATCTCAAATGTAAGACGTACTTAAACTCATGCTACGACGTGTCAGATTCAAAGAAAAAAAGAGGGACAACACGAGTTTAAGTGATTCTTAAATTTGAGATTCGTTTGAGTATTCGGGCGTTAATTTAACTAATATATAACAAATAACATAACAGCTATTGAGTGATGCATTATGTCTTATGGCATACATTTATAGGCAAATGCTATCGATATCAATAACATTTTTGTGCTGCAGAAGCGGGCTATCCGTGTAATTTACATTTTTTTATATTCGTCTTTGAGATACAAATTTACCTCATAATTACCTACCTAAAACCTCATATTAAAAAAGTGTAATTATTATTTACTATTATTATAATATTTGTAAACAGTGGTGCTAGAGTGATGGGAATTGTAAAGAGTGATACAATTACTTCAAGTTTAACAGCAAATTCCGAGCTTCTCTGGCCAGTTCCAGCACATTGGAGTTTAGAAGATGCTGCAACGGTCCCGCTCGCTTATTCAATGGCCTTCTATATTCTTGTGCGTATATATATTTTTTCAATATGCAAGTTAATATCAACATGATTTTGATTTGCAGTAAGCAGCAAATTGGATTGTAATACACGGTATTTTTTTCGTATTTGTTGACTAACTGAGTATGGTAGAATTGTTAAAGTATCCTTTTACTTAATTCTTAATCACTACATTAATCTTTGTTTCCTTTTCTGTTCTTAGAGTATTATTTCAAATAAATATACTTACATATATATAGTTCTTCTGTTTCTCTCTTATCTCTATCTCATATTATATTCATGTATAAATTATTATTTTTATTCTTATTATATATAATAATAATAATATCTATGGACGCTTTTACACCACGTCAATCTGACCGTCACCAGACAACGCAAATATTATTAATACTTTTATATTATACATATATTTAAGATTTTATTATATAATACACATATTTAATATACATCCATGACCCAGGAACACAGATTTCTTTTTTGTTCCCTGGCGGGATTCGAACCCGCTACCTCCGGCTTCAGCGCCAACGCGCTAACCGTTGAGCCACAGAGGTCGTCGAAATATTATATAAGAATAAAAGAATAATAATAATATATACATAACTAATTCCAAATATATTTTACAGTTTATTAGGTCACAATTGAGACCACATCACGTTGTATGTGTGAACGGAGGAGGGGCAGGAGCTCTGGGTCAGGCTGTAATAACTATTGCCTTGGCACACGGTTGTGAAGTGTTTGCCTCAGTGGGAAATAACGACAAAAAAAAATTATTGCTTAAATTATTTCCACAACTCAAAGGTTATTTTAATTTCGTTTCTTAGTTCTTTCTTAGTTAAAAGTTATATTATAAAGGTCAATTTGTTCAATTGAAATATGTTATTATTTATATGTTAATAAAAAAAATGTTACAGAAATCATTTAATGTGATTTATAAAACATACACAGTTTTTTTTTTGTAATAAGTGGTGCACAAATTGGATTCCTGATAATTTCGATAATCCCAACCTTTAATACGACAATTTATCAACGAATTATAAAAGGTATGGAATACGAACTGCGCTAAAAAACGGTTCCTCGCAAACTACAATCAAGTGGGCGGGGCCAAAAAAGTACAATCAATTTGTCTCTCAGTCTGCTGCGCGTACTGTGACAGTCTAGACGACCGTTGCGTTGACGAAAAAATCGTTTCCCAGAGACAAAAATGACCTCCTGTGTTGTAAAATGGTGTAAGAGACGAAAAAAAGGAAGTAAAAAGCAAACTGGGATAACTTATCACAGGTAAGTTAATAATTTCGTATTTTATTCACGCTTAAATAACCTCCATATAATTTTTTGTGGTCAGTATTATGCAATCAGCAGGCAGCCGATTTTATATACTGAAGTGTTATATTAAATTTTACATTGAATACCGAGTTTTTATATTTATATTTTTATTCCTTATTTATGTTTTTATCAATTATTTACTTTTAGTTTCCCCATAAACGAGGTTCGGCGTTTACAATGGATTGCAGCAATCCGCTTAGAAAGAAGAAAAGATGACTGGCGGTAACCAGTCATCTTTTCTTCTTTCTAAGCGGATTACGCCACACCGGGACTAACGCCAGTAGAGTGTCTTCTATACATTTTGGAGGTTCTTCTCAGTACTCATGGAACATATTTTAATTGACGTTCAAAAAGATACTTTGATGGTTCTATTTTGAAAAAAAAAAATGTTAATTTCTTACTAAAGAGATATACAACTATTTTGACTTGTGATTTTTATTTTATACCCCATTCCCATTTTTCAAACATTATTGACATTTTAATAATAAAAAACAAGGTTACAACAGACTGTCAACTACTCTAAGGCTTAAAAAATATACGAAATATCGACAGATTCTGTATAGTGAATAAATAATGACTTACTCTCAATTTGATAATAATTATTGGTTAAAAACAGTCATTTTATTACTCGTCATATTCAGACAAAATAAATGTAGGTTTCCACATTAATTCATATAATCAATTACTTTATAATAAAATTTATACATGTCAGACTAATGCATAATATCATCCTTCCACATCTCAACTGACATTGTCAGTGTACATGTCGCGTAATAGTCCGTCACGTTCGCACTCACTTTCTTTGATATTTCAGTTTCATTCTATCACTATCCTCCTAAATTAGATTGCACCTTATATGGATAGGTGGACAAATTCATGTGCACATATTAAATTTAGCAAAATATTTTGTATTGCGCGTGTGCAAATCGTGTTAGTACTATCAGTTTGGTAGTGTGAGTTTGGAACCATATTTTTCCGAGCTTTGTAAGAGAGTTATGTTTCCATACCTTTACTAATTCGTTGCAATTTATATAATTAAACGCCATTATAAGACTAGAAGTATTTATGATCATAAGTTGACATGGTTATTTTCATTACTAAAATTATTTAAAGCGGGATATTTACCATGTTTAAATATCGAGCTCCGCGAAATAAAAGTGAAAAACATGGTAAATATCCCGTTTTAAATAATTTCAGAATTATTTGTATATATGACAACAGAAATTTGAATACTAACATTATTAAACAGAAGACAATAGAAAATTATAAAATAAAAATGGGGTGTTAAATGAAGTCTAATGTTATTTTCAGATGATCACATTGGATATTCTCGTGATTTCAGATTTGTTGACATGGTTCGAACAACCACAAAAAGAAAAGGTTGTGATATTGTTATATCTTCTGTCAAAGGAGAATTGAAAAATGTATGTTATTTAATACTTGAGTTGTGTTAATTCAAGTGCTAGCTCGAGTTATTTATGAGAATTTTTGCTAACTTTATATAAACCACAGCAATACTGATGATAAAATAAATGTATTTTAACACTCACATGCACTGTTAAAAATATCACATCTTAATAACCATACGTAATATTAGTTTTTTTTTATGTCAAGCAGGCAATCGAGCAGTCGGAGCCTTATGATTACTACCGACGCCCATAGACATCCACACAACCAAAATTTGTGCAGATGCGTTGCCCTCCGTTTCCATATAATGGGCCACCGGAAACTCACAAACCGCACGAAACGCGACAGGATAGCTGTTACTTTACGCCGGTATTATGTGAGCGAGAAGTACCACCCCGGTCGTGCCGGCCCGATTCGCCTGCAAAGCAGCATGGCACTACCTCTAACAAATTTAAGAATTATTATAGATCTCTTTTTTTTAGAAACAAATCGGGGGCCTATATTTCTCTTAGGTTGGTAAATCTAAAAAATGCAACTACCAACAAAAAATAAGGAATTTTTACTTTAGATTTCGTTTTTCCTGGCTATTTTTGTGTATAAATAAAAAAGCCAGGAAAAATCCCAAATGTGTGTGTAAACGGTCCGTGTTGGATGCGAGTGACCAGGTATTTGTCGTCATGGCGTTCATTGAAGGAAGCCTATGTTCAGCGGTGGACGGATAAAGGCTGATGATGATGATGATGATCATGATTGTATTGATTTGTCTCTAACTATATGCTTTTGCAGGTTTCCACAAAGTGTCTTGGATATTATGGGATCTTCTTCGATATGACAGTTATCCAAACTGGTGAGGATTATAAATTAGACATGTCTTGTTTTGACGGACAAACAACATTCATTACCGTAGATTTTACATCTGTGTTGGAACAAAAATATTTACCAAATGCAAAAGTAAGTAAGGATTGATAAACTTTTTTGATATCAATTTCTTATAATATTTATTTAATTTGTGCGTGCGTACAAAGTACACGTCATAATAATTTTTCAGAAGTGAATCTTATCTGGTAAACTAATTTTTAAATCTCGTTTATATTTATACTAATGTAAAGTTTTAAGTTTCCGAAACTTGCGATTCGAGCGCCTTCAGCCTCTTTTTGAAGGTCTTGGATATGCAAGCAACAAACAAAATCACCTCAGCGACAGGCTGGCCCCGGCGAAGGTCAGACTACTCCTCGTAAGGGGGGACTACCCGACCGCCACTAAGCAGTCCCCACGACGTCGTGCCATACAGACCCAGGTTTCTATCCTGAGCCTGACACGAACACAGGGACGTTACTGGAGACGCATTAAGTAGCGCCTCCTACGCACCCTCGTTCACCTCGTCGGCAGCCTCCTCTCTCACCCGCTCGTCGGCCTCCTTCTGGGACATTACTGCCTCGCAGAAGGAAACCATCGCCGTCCAAGACTCGTCGTCACCGAGCATTGCGGTGATGACGCTTGGTAGAGTCAAGCCCCTCACTCGAGATGGTACCTCACCTATAAATGATACCTCATCCAATTTGATTAGTTGCTAATGATGTATATTAAAGTTGAGTTATATTTAAATTATTTAATATTTAATTACATATTTTAGAAATTACAAACAATGCTGAGCGAAGGCATAACGAGTGGATACGTGCGTCCACTGACACGCATCACCTTCGCACCCAAGGACGCCAATCGCGCCTTCTATCTGCAAGCAACTCAATGTAATCGTGGCAGAGTTCTTCTTGACTTGCAAGAAATTGAATCGGCGGTTCGACTCAGGTAACCTCTTGCACGACTCTAGAGTTATTACACAAAATATATATTATTAAAGCATAAATAAATATAATTAAAGCTTTCTCCACTTAATCTTAACTTCAATCTTATGTATATGTATATTAACTGTACCAAATTTCAATCCTCTTAATAAGGGGTACAAAGGGGGTTTGCTTCACGTATAGATATATAGATGTGTAATTTTTGTTAAAATACAAATTCTGTAAAAGATTACTTAATTACAATATATTCATATATAAGTAAAATAAAGAATAACAGTACCTGCCAAAACCATGCACGGCTATTAAATAAAAAGTTATTAATCTGTCATTTTACAGATTGGCTTGCTCTAACTCTTCTTGGCAACTCCTCATATCAGATAATGAAATATTGACACTAAAGCTCGCAGAAAAACTAATAAAACAAGGTGCAAAAAAATTAGTCTTGCTTTTAAACAATCCATCAAAATGTGTTCATATCCAATCCAGGTAATTTTGCGTTTTTTTGTTATGTAGTCAAGATTGTTATAGGTAGTAGTTTTCTTATAAAAATATTAAAAAAAACCTTATTTACTCGAAGAACAAAAATTGCATATTGTCTCGTACCATCAGCAAGTAAATTAATGCATGAGCATGATATTTAGATTACATACTAGGTTAGCATTATATTATAGCCCTGTACTGATTTTAACTAAACGGTTCCTTCAATAGGTACCTTTATTCCCATCATTATTCTTTGAAGTCCATCAATTCTGATGTTGAATTTTTATTTTATATCATAATTTTTTTAGGTTTTGGCGCAAGGACGGTATTGAAATAAAATTAATACACGAAAATATTTGGAATGAAAGCAATTTTTTCGAGGTGATTCGTAACTGCAAACTAGGAAGCGGCCTTGAAAGTGTATTTATTATTATTTCAAAGGAGAAATCTTCAAATATGACTGAAATAGAACAAAAGCTTACTGAAATCATCAACAAATCATGTACTTCATTAAAGTAAGTATCCGAATTCTGTATACATATTTATTTTAGTTTTCAATGTGGAACGACTATTGAAACGCCTTGTCAGTGAAATTAACACGAATGGGTTGACGGCAAACGGCATGATGCTGTCATAACATTTTATTGCATCTTTTAGCATGGATACATTTTTTATGATAATGAATTCTAATCTTTATATAATATTGTGTATGTTTTCTTCTGTACGTGTGTATGTCACTGAACTTCTCCTAAGCGACTGGACCGATCTTGATTGATTTTGATTCTGTGATGATGATTGATGATGATTCTTGATTTTTTGTGTGTTCAAATGGATTGGAATGGTTTAGATTAAATATATATTTTTGGGGATCAGAAGTGGAGATAAATAAAAGACAACAATTGCTATACAATCAAAGCTGCCACAAGACAAAACCCACGCTTAATCCGGTTTATTACTTTAAATATTCCCTAAAACCTTTCTTAACTCAACATTAAACAAAGAACAATCGTTAATTTACATAGCAACAAAGCACAAAATGATTTAGACACATGAATTAAACAAATACAAGAATATCTAACAAAGTACAAAATAGCAAGAGCCCAAAATGGCGCCCATCCACTGACAAGCTATCCAATTCCTCCTTCTTCTATTTTACTAGCTGTCAGGTGATGTTTAAAGATGGGCGTTTAATCAATTAGAGCTGTAAAAATTCCGCTTTTTGAAAAAATCATTCAAGCGCGTTAATAAAATCAAGCTGATTTCGATTAATCGTCAAGGTTAAAATTTTAAAAAATTCAATACTATATTATCATGATTAAAGGAAAGTAACCTTATTCCGATACGTTTAAAACTCAAAATATAATGTGAATAAGGAGCTATACTTCTATACGCTGTGGGTGATATGACGCAATATAAAGATTTTTTCATTTTATTGGATTAAAACCTTATCCCTATACCTTTAAGAATCAATATTAGATTCGATTGGTTACGTATTAAACGGCTAAAATACATTCTGCCTGTTTACATAACATTTCTATCAGACTGACAACGCTCCGTTTTTGGTTGGTTACAAACTTTTTACAGCTTAGGAACTTTTATTATGATTTATGATTTTTGATTTTAATTTTTAACTGACTTTAATTTTTTAAACTCAGTACGCTTGTCAATGTCGATGAGCTTAGATGTTAATTTTAATTTTGCGTGCGCGTAGCCGTTATTTGAATTAGTGTGAATTGAGTGACTTAAATGTTTTATTTGATATTGGTTAATGTAAATAATAATTGTCAATAGTAAACTGATATTTTTATTAGGAATTAAGTATATTATAGTTATAAATAAGTAAATTCGTGTTGTGATTTTTTTTGTTGTTATAAATAATATTTATTATTTATCTACCCAATAGGGAAAGCGAAAATACTTAGATTAAATAATAATAGTCCATACAGCCTAGTCTGCATATTATGATTATTGTGTTGTTATTATATATTACTTTAGTTATAGGGTGTAAGTGTTGTGAATAATTAATAATTATTAGTGTAGTGAAAATATCGAGCAGCGTTTTAATCTGGGACTACTTTAAAAAAAACCAGACCGATAGTTGCTGTGTGTAATACATGTCAAAAACAAATATCTTATAGAACAACTATAAGTAATTTGAAACAACATTTGAAACTGAAACATTTGGGTGTTTTCAATGATTTACTTTCGCGTGACTTATCACGGCCGACTTCTTCTCAACGGCAGGGTTACGAGAATAATGGCGGTGGTGGTTGGACTAGTGGAGAAAATGGTGAGGAGAATACTAATAATTCTAACAATGCATGTGGCTCTAATGGTGAAGGTTATTAAAAGCACTTGCCTTTTGTCTTGGTCTGGCCTATTGATCTAGTGGTTCGTGACCCTGTCTACTAAACCGGAAGGTCGTGGGTTCGATTCCCACCCAGGATGAATGTTTGTGTGACGAGCATGATCATTTTTTCTGTGTCTGGGTGTAGTTTTATCTATATCATGTATGTATTTAGAAATTTAATATAAGTATACATCAGTTGTCTGGTTGCCATAAGAACAGGATCTGCCTAGTTTGGGATCAGATGGTCTTGTGTGGGATGTCCCAACGTAATAATTTTAAAAGTATATATTATATTCATTATCATCATCATGTTGAATGAATTATTTATTAAGAGAAATTTAAAAATCAATCCCAATCCTGACATCAGTCATCGGAGGGGACTTGTCTCTGCCGAGCGTCATCACCGCGATGCTTGGTGACGACGAGTCCTGGACGGTAATGGTCTCCTTCTGTGAGGCAGTAATGTCCCAGAAGGAGGTCGACGAGCGGGTGAGAGAGGAGGCCGCCGACGAAGCCTTCTCCCGCGGGCGTAGGAGGCGCTATTTAATGCGCCTCCAGTAACGCCCCTGTGCTCGTGTCGGACTCAGGATGGGAACCTGGGTCTGTATGGCACGACGTCGTGGGGACTGCTTAGTAGCAGCCGGGCATTCCCCCCCTACAAGGAGTATCTGGCCTTCGCCGGGGCCAGCCTGTCGCTGAGGTGATCCTGTCTGTTGCCTGCATAATGCGTTACAATAAAAAGCTCGGCCGGCTTTTTTAAGCGCGCTGAAAAATAAAAGCCAAAGGCTTAAGCGTGTTGAAAATAAAAAGCCGTTTATCACATCCCTAGGTGATGTTGCCATTACCTAACCGTCAAAGCAGTTTTAACCTAACAACTATTTGTATATATAAAACAATACGTTGCATATATATATATATAAATATTTTGTACGGGACAGCGTCTATCGATGCCACTAGTTTATTTTTCACGAGGCCGCATGTCCTGCTATTTGTTCTTTTATTACTGAATTAATCACCCACACTATTTTTTTTTAAATAACAATGTTGAAATGATATTCAGTTATTACCTTCAGATTTTGAATATTACATTTGGTTGCCAGAAATATGAACATATTTAACTTTTTCAGATATTTTGCGCTCGTAAGTACAGGTAACATAGATACTGTACAAACTTCGGTGACTGGAATAATGGATAAACAAAATATGACAACTAAGATCCTATTACCTGAAATAGATATGGTAAGTCATTTTAACTAGTATTGATTAATTTATTTGACTAAATATTTTTACAAACTTTTTGAATTATATCACAGAAAAAATGTAAAAGTACTTTTGAAATGTTCTTTGAATGCTCTCTCTATGAATCACGTCAGATTGACTATGTGGACTGTTCCAAAAATAGTTACTGAAATGAAAAATAGAAGATAAAAAAGGTTTTAAGCTTTGCAAAATATCCCCTTCAGATCCCAATGCACTTATGCATTCGGATGAACCAGCTTTCAAAACATTCAAAAAACGTGTCTTGTGTCGTGCAGAAAAATAACCGCCGAAATTCTTCGACGGCCTCGTCTGCAGTGCTAAATATTCGCCCACAAAGCATTTTTTTTTACCGTGGGAAATAAAAAATCGCATGGAGCTAAATCTGGGTTGTATGAAGGATAGAGTAACATTTGTAATTGTCAAATAGTTCATGGCTCTAGCAGCTTTGTGAGCGGGCACGTTATCTTGGTGAAAAAGAATGCCACGGACGCCGCTTCTTGGACGATCGCTATCCAACTCCCCGAAAGCTTGAGGCAAACAAACTTCGCTATACCATTCACTAGTAACTGTTCTACGGTATTCTAGCGGAATAACTGCTACTGGTCCACTGCATCGAAAATAAACCGCTATCATTTTTTTATTGATGCTCCGACCGCAAACAACTTTTGTAGGCAAATTGTCCGCTTCAAACAACCATTGCGTGTTGGATTGCTGCTTCGTGAGAGGATTGTTAGCTATATATCCATAATTCTTCAGTTGTAAGAATGTAGGATATGTTTTACGAAGTTCCTTTTTCGAACTTTTCTAACATAAATTTGCCATCAATTTTTTTGATGATCAATTGCCAATCAACATGACGGCGTATTTTTTGCTCATCGGTGAGAGAATGAGGTATCCATCGCGAAGCAAGCTTACTATAACTTTAAGGTGGTCATGCAGGATAGTGGTAACTGCCTGTGATCTAATATTTAGTTTAGCCTGTATCTCTCGATGACGTTCTCCACTCTACCTTGATAATGTTTTTAAGAGTTACTGCAGTAACTGCAGTAACTCATAAAAACGTAATTGGTGGTCGGCCGAGTCTGGGGTCATCAAGAAAGCGAAGTTCCTCTTACCCCATATATCTCCAGCTTGCGTACAGAAATGGGAACAGAGACGGCATCGAAAGCTTTTTTAGGTCCAAAAATACTGCAATACTTTTATTTTATGTACCTAATTGTTGGGGCACTAGATTTTCCTTCCCGAAATCAGAATTGAGATGTAGATAAAAATACCACCTAATTATGTAAATTCATCCACACTTTTGTGTCACTCATATTTTATTTTCTAGATACACAGTAAAGAATTGATTAGGAAAAATAAGTTTGCACTGACAATTAATAATGCAGTTGACGTTTTGGAGGAATTATTGTGTTTGAAACAGTCGACTGTAAAGGTGCAAATGAATGCAGCACCGAGACAATCTCTGCTGCAACAACTATTGAATCTTGCGGGTATCTTTTTTCAATTTAGTATCATTCCACTTGTCATTTTAGTGCTTATTAAAAAGGTAAAAAATATTATAAAATGAACTCTTTGAAAGCTAATTTGTTACGATTGAAATAATAATTGGGCAGAGTGTTCACAAGGTATTTATTCTTTTAACAAAGAGGGGCAGAGTGTTCACAAGGTATTTATTCTTTTAACAAAGAGACCACAGTTATGGCGTGGCTCGGGTTTATATAGGCACCTTCCCACCGGCAGGCTGATTGTTGGCTTGGAGGGGGTGCGAAGTGTTGGTGAGGATGTCTTGGCTTTAGCTTATGGCTTGGCTCTGACTAGTGGCATGGCTCCGGCTAGTGGCTTGGCTCAGGCTGGTGGCTCTGGACAGACTAGTGGCTTGGCTTTGGCTAAGAGCTTGATTTTGGCGGAAGGAAGCGTTGACTGACGTCACATCCGTTACATAATATAATATATTAAATGTGTCATATTGAAAAGTCGCATATGATTCATTAAATCCAATATTGACAATGTTTTATTGAGCCTCTTCATTTGCATTTTTGCACATTGCAAAGTAGAAAGTAACGTCCCTGTAATGAAGATCATATTTAAGTTTTATAAATGTTAAGAAATATAGCACTGGCTATCGAAATTTTGAGTGTAGTAAAATATATAGTAATCACCACAATAATTCGATTGAAAACAATGAAAATATTAAGAGTTTGTAAGAGGAAATGTAAAAGATAGTCATGTTAGAACCTAAAGAAGTTTTGTAATTTTAAAATTATTTTAATTTTTTGCCAGATATAAGAGAAAGAGCAGAAAATGGAACAATAAATAAAAAATTGGGCGAGCTAAATATAGACTCGATCAAGCTATTAGAGATTCAAATATACCTACGTGACGTGTATGATGTCTGTTTAACGATTGAAGAGATAAAACTGCTTTCAAAAGAATCGTAAGTCATAATATTATGCTACTAACGAACATTATTTATTTAACTGTGAGAGAAATTATTAGCATAGCATTTGTCCTCTAGTAAAAATAGCCAAGGACTCACTCTAACATTGAAAAATTCTCGTAGGAGTATACTAGAAGAACTGTGAAGCGCCGCCGATCATTTTGAGTGGGGCGCGAAGGAAAAAATTACAATATAAAAGGAGACGGTCCAAAATTGTATGGGACGTTGGTCTACTTTTATATATACTATTATAAAAAAAGTCTCTTTCATATGGTCAGAAATCATTCATCACGTGAAAGCAAACCGTTCGTTTTCGGACTCCTACTGAAGAAATAGTTATTAGGTCTGACATATACATTTTCAATATAATATTCATTTTCACATAACATAACAGTCTTATGTAGGTATAACCGATGAGAAGTAAAAACAAAATTAATTATTGCGTGTCTTAGAAAAGGTTTCTATTTATGTCAATATATGTCACTGTAACGGAATTAAATCACGCTATCGGTTGTACTTCAACGTAATTTAAGTGTCGGATTATAAATTCCTGTAAGTTTTGGTATTTGGTAAATATTATATATTATTATATATATTTTTTCTAAATATTTTGTGTTTATATTTTTTATTTGCAATAATCTGTTGTACCTTTTAATAGAGTGGTAAATTCTAATGGAAAGCACTCTCATTGCATATCAGTTTTTATCATAACTATTATAATATTTTTTATTCCGAACAGGAATCGTCTGCTAATTACGTATTCTGTACCTATACTTATTGTATTTTTACTGTAAAGTTTAGCTAAGATTTAAGATTTAACGTCAGGTCAAATTTTCCCCTAACTAGACTTTAGGCACATCCATAAAAACTTAGTGAACAAAAGTTATAATAATTAGTAGAAATAAAATAATAAGATACTTACCTATTGAAATCTTTTGGATAGCTAAAATATGACTTGTTTTATTTGCTCTATTATTGTTCACACAGATACATACACACAGTACAGTACTGACACTTTTTACTTTTAATTATCAACAATAATTTAAGAACAATGTTATAAAGAAATATGATTATTTTTTATTTGCTCTATTATTGTTCATACACACAGTATAATAAACAATATTGACACTTTTTACTTTTAATTAACAAAAATTTAAGAACGGTGATAATAATTCGAAATACCCGCCAAGCGAAAAAATATACAACGCAACTTAACACGTGCACTCACATCCCCGCGTTCGAACACTCGTCGAACCGGTTTCGACCGGTTTCTACTCGTACGTGACGAGCCACGAGTGCTTACGCACACATGCGTTACGACGCTTGTAGTAGTGCAATCGATTCGCGCGGTTGTATGAAGCTTTGCCTCTGTCCGTTTATTTACTCATGTGCTGTGCCGCTTGGGTTAGTTTTTCTATTCATACTTAAATTTTCTGTTATAATTATAGAGGTACTGGCAGCGCCCCGCGGTTTCACCGGCGTACTTCCCATTCCCGTGGGAGTACAGATATAGATATATTTATTTGCACTATGTTGTAATAACACACTTTAAAAATCTTTATACCTAGGTGGAAAAATATTTCACATTATACCTATTAGAATAGGCCTATATCTTTTATTTTTATTTATAATTATTTTATATTTTAATATAAAATAACTTATTATAATACAATAAAATAACTAAAGAATTATAGTTAATTATGGTGGTCCTGAAAATCGGTGTTGGGGTTAGAATATGTGCTCGTACAAAATCAAATCAAAATCAAATTTTTTTTAATTCAAAATAGTACTAATACAGTATCTTTTTGAACGTCAATTGAATCTACCACCGGTTCCAAGGTAAGCCCACTGAGAAGAACCGGCGAAACAAACTCAGTGGAACTAATCTTTTCAAATAATATATATTAATAACAATTTTAACATCTTATCTTGAAATGCCCGGGAGGAACGCCTTATTCCCAGGGTGTGGTATCTTCCATGAAATCTTTTACTTTATAATATGCTTTACCACACAAACGTTCTTTAACAACTTTTTTGAATTTTTTTATGGAGAGCTTTTGAACGTTTTCTGGGATCCTATTGTAAAAGCGTATACAGTTGCCTTTAAAAGAATTGCTTACTTTCGAAAGTCTAATCATTGGTGCATGTAACCTGTGTCTATTACGTGTATTCCTACTATGAATATCACTTTTCTTACAAAATTCATTTATGTTTTTACGGACATACAGTAAATTTTCTAAGATGTATTGAGAGGTGACAGTCAGAATTCCTATTTCTTTAATTTTTTCTCTCAAAGATGAATAGGGATGCAACTTGTAAATTGCACGAATAGCCCGCTTCTGCAGCACAAAAATGTTGTTCATGTCGGCTGCATTTCCCCATAAAAGTATGCCATAAGACATAATGCTATGAAAGTAGCTAAAATATACTATTCGCGCTGTATCTACATCAGTAAACTGTCTTATTTTTCTGCATATGCTGCTGAACTGAGTCTATTCGCCAATTTAGCTATGTGGGGACCCCACTGCAGCTTAAGATCTAGAGTTATTCCTAGGAAAACTGTGGAGTCCACCAATTCCAAGTTTTCACTGTCTAAGAGTACATTTGTTTGCAGTTGCTTAACATTTGGCAAGGAAAATTTTATGCATTTAGTTTTTTTACTATTTAAATGCAAGTTATTAACGCTAAACCAATGTACCATTCTCGAAAGTGTGTTGTTTACCTCGTCATAATTAGTTTCTTGTCGTTTGATTTTAAAAATAAGTGAAGTATCATCAGCAAACAACACTACCTCTTGACTATCTTTAACTAGGTAAGGTAAATCGTTTACATAAATTAGAAAAAGAAATGGACCTAGAATGGACCCCTGTGGGACCCCCATCTCTATTTTAGTCCCGGATGATCTTTTACCATTTATCTCGACCTTTTGAGTCCTGTTTTTAAGATAGGAATTCAAAAGATCCAGTGCCGTACCGTCTATCCCATAGTGGCGTAATTTCCTGATCAAGGTCTCATGCTGTACACAATCAAACGCCTTGGATAAGTCGCAGAAAACTCCCAAAGCATCACGTGACTCCTCCCAGGCCTCATAAATGTGGTCAATTAAGTTAACGCCAGCGTCTGTTGTGGAAAGACCCTTTCTAAATCCGAATGGTTTTTTGTGCAGTAACATATTGGTTTCAAAGTAATATAGTAACTGATTTAACATAATTTTTTCAAAAATTTTACTAAATGAGGGGAGTATTGATATTGGTCGAAAATTTGAAACATCTGATGTACTGCCAGATTTAAAAAGAGGCAAGACTCGACTACGTTTCATTAAGTCAGGAAAAACGCCACTATCAATACATTTATTAAAAATTGTTGCTAGATGGGGTGCAATTACATCAACTATGAGCTTTGTGACTTTTACAGATATTCCCCATAAATCTGGGGTATTTTTATTGTTTAATAAGTTAAATGCATTTAAAATATCTTTGGGTCCTATCTCTTTAAACTTAAAGTTAGCTTCACATTGTTTGACATTGGTTTTAAGCAATGATTCGGCAATTGCAGGACATGAGATTAAATTTTTTGTAGTCGAAATCGGGATGTCAGAAAAGTATTTTTCAAATACTGTCGCAACTTCCTCGTCAGACTTAATTATTCTATTTTCAATATTTAAATTAAATTCAGAGCTACGACTACCCACTCTCCCAGTTTCATCCTTTATTATGTTCCAAGTAGTTTTTATTTTATTTTTTGCGTTTTTAATTTTTTCCTTAATATAAAGCGATTTGGCCGCGATACAAACTTGTTTGAATGTTTTTGAATATATTTTGACATACTGCTTAAATGATTGATTTTGATTGTATGTGCGTTCTTGGTAAAGGTCATATAATTTGCGTCTACTATTGAGGATTCCTGCTGTTGCCCAATCATTAAAGCCCTTTTTATTTGTGGAACTGACTGTTTTAGAAGTAAAAATGGCTTTAAAATGTGTATTAATTAATTTAAACAATTCACCAAAAGCGAAATCTGGACTTTTGTTATCTTTCAAATATGTAATATTTGCCATTATACTACTCCTAAATTTCTCAATACGTCTTACATTCACAGGAACAAACACATTATTTTTGTTACAATTTTTACTATTAGAACTTATAAGGTATATAATATATATAATATATTATAATACATTTTATAAACCTAACTGAAACCGAGGACTTGCCTTTTTGTGGGACGCGCCGCTGCCCAAAACTTGCTCTTATACCTAATCACATTCTTTCTAAATGTTTCTGTCTTAAGTCGAAGTCTTGTTACTGTTTTTTTATTTTTCCAGCTGTATTTTTTTTTATTACTACTAGTAGCTACTTTTGTATCCTGAGTTTGTTTTTTTTTACTGTATTGTTTGACTTGTTTACCTTTGTTTAAATTACCTATAATAGAAATATTTATGTGTAGTGCAGCATATCTCACAAATAAAGTTAATAATTATCACAGTCTTTTGTTATCACCTTAAAGGGGGAGTTTTAATAGTGTGGGCCTTTCCGGCAACACACTAACTACCCTTCTATGGTGGGTTTAATGTCTTCTCACTATAGCTGTTGTGCGGAGTATTACAGCTTTCTGTAAGTACAGTACAGTCAAGATCCAGCTTGACCAGATTCTCTGACAGACTTTTTGGAATAATGCCTGTATTGAAGAGAATAAGGGGCACAACGAACACCTCCTGTTGCTGCCAAATTTGCCGGATCTCCTCGCTAAGCTGCTCGTATTTCTTTATCTTCTCATCGGTGTACCCATTGATGTTGTGTGTGTTCGGTACACCGATGTCCAGCAGCCACGTAGCGCCTTTTGCCCTATCTACGAGCACGATGTCTGGTCTGTTGTGAGGCATTGGCCTGTCAGTCAGAATAGACCTATCCCAATACAGCTGGTACCCGCCATTGTCTACTGACTTCGGTTGGTATTGCCAGTAGGGCACCTCAGTCTCCAAAAGCAGGCCATACTTAAACGCCAAAGCTTGATGAACGACCTTGGCTACGTCATCGTGTCCGTGATCGTGTCCGTGATCGAATCCTTGTGTATGGTGTTATTAAAGTGGAGAAGGTCAAGTGGTGTCAATTTGTAGTCCGCACTCACAACCGCTTGGTGCAGGAGAGAGGTGTTGTGAGTGCAGAAGTATTGTTGTAGACCCTATATTTGTTGAGCACACAATCTACCTATATCCACCATGCCTCTACCCCCTAATGCTCTTGGCAAAGTAATCCGCTCAACCGCTGACTTCAGGTGATGAACTCTGTATTTGGTAAGCATCACACGATTTGCCCTTTCAATGCCTTCTATCTCGGTCTGCCGCCACTTCACTATACCAAAGTTGTAAGTGAGAACTGGTACGGCAAAGGTGTTTATTGCTTTAAATAAGTTTTTCCCATTAAGACCAGTACAGAGGCGTCAATGGTATTCTTTAGTCACTCGAGTTCTGATATCTTTATGATCAGCCTGTAGCGACTGAAGCAAGCCTAGATATTTGTAAGTATCACCTTGTATCATTATTATTATTATTTTCCAGAATAAATGAATTAGAAAAGCAATGTATGGAATACAATTTTATTGCAAGCGAGGGAATAAGTTCTTATTTCTGTAATACGGATAACGATGAGCTACTATCTTCAACAGAAATTGTATATTTATCAACTCTGTTAAACGGCGAAATGGTACGTATGTTAGAAAATTTATAGCTTTGTAAACATTGAGGTGGTGGCAGGACCTGGCGTGGCAGCAGTATGGTAAAAGTCTGCGGCTACTCTGCGTACGGTCCTCAAGTAGAGGATGCGTTGCAAACGCTTAGCGTAAACCACTCACCTTTCGTCTGACACCGGTGTTTACCGGGCATGGTTGGTGGACCTGTGCTGGACAGCCGACAGTATGTCACGATTAAGGCGCTGCGGTGAACTCGGCCCTAGCACACTCTCGAGGTCTCAAGATAAGCCACGGCCAATGGACACGGACCGGCCTCCCCTTGTGGGCGATGAATAGGGGTGCGTAAGCAGTAAGTAATGCCTCTGTGCTCGTGTTGGGTCAGGATGGGAATCTGGCCCAGCTAGGCACGACGTCACAGAGACTGCTTAGTGGCTGCCTGGCAGCGTCTCTGTAACGTCGCTCGTCTGCTCGCAAGGGGGGGACCCTTGCGAGGGATAAATTTCCCTGCGCTATAAAAAAAGACTGCCATTATAGGCAACACATAAATGAATTGCGCGCAGCGAGTCCCACGTACACGCGGGATGCCTCAGAGCATTTCCCGGCATTAAAGAAAAAAAAGGATTATAAATGAATTGCCTGGGTTAATTCCAGATAAACTAGTTTATGTTCATGGGTGACCCTCTAGTCTCTACCACAATCTCTACTCTTATGTAATTTGGTGCGGATAGGAGTTACGTTATTTTTCACATTTAATACAATTTTTTTTTCAGTGTGTCGACGAAATCGACGCAAGCAAGACACACTTAAACATTATTCCGGGGGTTGAAGGTCTCTACTCCCACTTCCTTGAAATGTGTGAGCGGATTAAGATACCAACGCTAGTGTTACAGCCAGGTCTAGATAGCACAAATGAGACCGTGTCAGAGCTAGCCAAGAGATACGTTAACATTCTATTACAGAAATGTAACATTAAAAACAACTTTTACCTGCTAGGCTACGAAAGTGGTGTCTGGGTAGCTCTTGAAATGGCAGCCATTTTAGAAGAAAAGGGTAAGAAATATAGAAACAGACAGAAATATAGAAATAGTCATTCAAGATATCGTGAGAGCGCGCATTTTTTTTTAAATTGAATATTTTAATGTTTTATGTACAGGTTTGACAGGGACGGTTTACTGTCTCGGAGGGTCGCCGGCAGAAATCTTAACATACTTCAAACAAAATCTAAGTATGTATAAGACGGAGGAGCAGCTGCAGATGGCGGTGTTAAAACACTTGTACTCGCTGATGACTAATGAAGACACTGATTTATTAGATAACATATGTAATAATAAGACATGGGATGAAAAAGTTAACGCCTGTGTATGCGCTTTACGTGGTAAAGCCCTTCATACCATGCAATATGCAAAAAAGTTTATCGAAACAGCTTATGCAAGGTTAACGGCGGTGCTTCAGTATACTGCTGAGCCCAAAATATTGCAATCTCGCCTTATATCTCTACGTCCACAATATTCTACTAGTATGGATTTAACTCTACAGAAATATTCTCATCAGAAAATTATTACATATCAGCTGCAAGCACCGTTGTCACTTGCAACTGAGGATTTGATGTGTGCTTCTATTATAAATCAACATTTTGACAGTAACATAATAGGTTTGACAAAGTGAACACGACCAAATGTGGCGAGAAAAACTCGCACCTCAATTTGAGTTTAATTAATGCTATAATTACACAAAGAAGAAATTAACGTCTTTTTTTATTGAGATGAGAGACAGAAATGTGAATGTAAGTAACGATTTAAAGATTTGTATAATGTATAATAGAAAAAAATAAACAATTATTATAAGTAAAAATATTTTTGAAAACAAAGTATCTAACATTTAGTGCTAATAATAAATCCAATTTGTAAACCGTGTACCTAACTATATTTAATACAAATTTAATGGATAGTAATAGTACTCAATATATTGTAGCTTTAATATTTACCGATATAGAGTTAAAATAAAGATTTGATTTGGTATTTAAGTGATTTTATTTTATTTTTTAAGTTTGTGCAAACTGTTGCCGGTCTTTTAAATAAGAGTTTAACGCGAGTGGCCAGTTGTAAATCGCAGCGCGCCGGAAAAAGTATTATATAATATGACGATCGTCGCTAGCGCGTCTCGCCCCGCACAAACCCCCGCTTCTCGATGCATCGAGAAGCGGAACGCTACGCATGCGCACGGGATCGCGGTGCGCACCCCGCGCGCGCAGGGCCCGGTACTGCCCGGTAGTCGGTTTTGGAACTCAGTTGCGAACGGTCTAGTGTTAATGTATTATGTTGTAACCCATAGAGACTGATTGTGTTTAACGTGTGACTTCCGTTGTAATAGACTTAATTAAGTAAACAATTTTATTTATCATTAAAAGAGGTGCTCCTTAAGTTATCTTTCAGTTCAGTTTCTTCTTTCCTTTTTTAGTTCTACAACTATTAAAATAAAATTAGTTGTTGGACGTTTACTAACGAATTAAATATTATTGTTTACGTATTATGTTTTAAAGAGATTTATAAGTTTTTTGAAAATCTTACTTATTTCTTTTGACACCAATCGACAATACCTATTATCTGTTTGAAACCACATGTGCAAATTTCGATAAATTTGCTAGAAACTTAAAATTTCGCACACGTTCCTATCTGTTGTTCTTGACGTTCATTGAGGGACGCCTATGTTCAGCAGTGGACGAATAGGGGTTAATGACGATGATGATGCTTAGTTGTTGGATTCATTTATTTTTAGGCATATTTTAACTATATTTTCATGACCTATTATTATTTATACCTTAGTGTGTGTAACGGTAGGTTAGAGACACTATGTTTTTATTAATTAATTAATGACGATAATAGCCAATTTATTATATAACATAAGGACATTATTTTAATTACCTTACTATCGGGGACTGTCCTCATAATTAAATAAATTAATTATGACTCAGGGACATGTCCTCAGTGTTTGTATAATAGTCGTTCAAGCGAAAGTAATATTAGTCTTTACCTATAAAATTGCCGTTTTGTATGAAAAAATTTAAACGATTTTTTTTCATGTATTTTTTATTTGTATTAATCGAAGTAATCACCCATGCAATCAATGCATCTGCCAACGCAGTGGCAGCTTATTAATGCCCTTCGTAAAGGAATCAGCTAGTGAATGGAAAAAGGTTGATTGATGATGATACAACACAAAGCTAGCATTAAATTAAGAATTTAAGAAATTAACACCAGGCTGTTTCATACCAAAACACTCGCTCAAATATTTTTTATCTAACCAAGTAAAACACGTGGTTGTCAACTTGAAGTCACAAAATTACAGTTAAGAAATTGAATCGCTTACTCAGTGTGCTCGGTGGCAATATCTATAGATACAAGATAAACATACCAGCTCGTATTATCCGACCTGTACTATTCCAAAAACATTTCCACGACGATCGTGTCGTAACTGGGCACTGAATTGCGTTGAGTGGTCATGACCATCATGACCTCGGCTGTGGTATAACACGCTTATATGATGCTGGGAGTAGCCGGTACGGCTACTCCCAGCATCATACAGCATCCATGCTGTTACTAGAACCACGTTACAGCCACGCAATGCCGTGATGATTTGTTCACCATCTGTAAAAATAAGCAAAAGCCTGGCGCAGTGACGCGCCTTTAAAACAATTCAAATTGTGAGTCAATAAGTTCTATCCCGCTTCTGATTGGAACAGTTAATAAAATAATTGAGCAGAGTTTTCACAAGGTATTTATTCTTTTAACAAAAAGACCCCAGTTATGGCGTGGCTCGCGCTTATGTAGCGCACCTCCCCACCGGCAGGCTTGGTGGAGGGGCTGCGAAGTGCTGACGGGGATGGCTTGCTTGGCTCGGCTCGGCTCGGGCAACTGGCTTGGCTATTGGTTTGGCTAGTGGATTGGCAGCAGGAAGCGTTGACTGACGTCACATCCGTTATAGATGTCTTGTTTACTAATTATGCCATTGTAAGACTAAGTACATAATAAGCTAATCAATTTAAACATATTTACTGTATTTTTATTTAATCATATTTTTTTGATAAAATACAAATATTAACAAATTTGCAATGGAATGGTACGATATTACGTCACTTGTTTATCACCGCCAATAAAAGCCGCCGCTCTGCTATACTCGACACACACAACCGACGCCAGGAGGCCGTGTGGTCACAGACTGCACGGTAGGCGGGGGGCAACCCCCCAATCAAAAGTGAGCCGAATGGGCTCACACTAATCCGTTGAAGCATTAGGGCCTTCGGGCCATTAGCATAGATCCATCCGAAAAAAAAAAAAAAACTCGACACATTCGCTCCGGAGCAGTCACACCGAACGCATCCAAGATAAGTAATCTTATTTCATTGTAAAGCTTTTATGTGTATTTTTTAGTAAAATATTCTCTAGTTTTCTAATATTATATATTTATATGATTTATGTGTATTTTATATCAAATAAATATATATTATTAGAAAACTAGAGTATATTTTACTAAAAAATACACATAAAAGCTTTACAATGAAATAAGATTACTTATCTTAGATGCGTTCGGTGTGACTGCTCCGGAGCGAATGTGTCGAGTATGGCGGAGCGGCGGCTTTTATTGGCGGTGATAAACAAGTGACGTCACATCGTACCACTCCATTGCAAATTTGTTAATATTTGTATTTTATCATAAAATTATGATTAAATTAATATTAACGGCTCGCCGGAGGAATGTCATTGTCATTACTCTTACATTTAAAATAAAATTATATAGGTACTACTATAAGAAAATTATACAGTAGACTCTCGTTATTAATTAAAACCTGCGATAAGAACCTCTATAATTCAAAGTTATCAGAGTTCCCTAGAAGTTCTTTATATTTCAATGGGTTTTCATGCTCTCGGTAACTCTTAACGATAAAAATGATTTCGACGTAACAAAACTACAACTACGCGTTAAGTCGAACTCATTGGCGTCATCACACAGAAAAATTACAGAACTTGCAAGAGGTAAGTACTAAGTAAAATATTTTGAGACAAGTCCAAACTTCGTCATCTTAAATGAGCCTTTGTTTCTGTTATGCTACATGATTAACAGTTGTACACACACTACCACATGAAATGGTTCGTTTAGTTAAGTTACTGTTACTCTTTCATTGGTTGTATACAGGAAAAATAGATAGGAAGCAAGAGCCTCATTCGATACCTTACAAATCCTCTGTCTACAAAACTAAAGTGATTAAAAATTATTTCAGGCACTTTTCTTCTTACAAAAAAAGGAAATTGAGCAGTATGAGCAGCAGCACTGTGCTTTGAAGCAATCCAATATAACAATATAACAATGTGTTCTTTACAAAGATTAATTGAATGACTAATATTATGAATTATGGACATGTTTTTTAACTTTTGTAATTGTTAAGGGCCCCTTCTCCCAAAACTATAGGTATTTAACGCACCGAATCGGTTTGGACTTGCGTTGCGCGGGAGATGTCTTTATATGAACTCCGGTGACCTACCACGGCCGGCAAGCACGCCACAGTATACGAATAAGCAGTAGATTGACTATGCTCGAATTATTCTTAGATGTGATAATTAATAATTATGCATAACAAAATCTTATTATTGTTATAGTTATCTAATTTTGGATTTATAGAAATACTAGCTGGTGGTCTTGGTATGCGCAGGATAAGATAGTTTTATTTCTTCACTAATTAATCGAAAGGAACTTCGATCCATCCGGGTGTCCCTTGACACCTCTCTTTAGTTTTTTTTATTTATAAAAAGTATCCTATGTTACTTCTAATACCTCCAAGAATATGTGTACAAAGTTTCATGATGATCGGTTAAGTAGTTTTCGCGTGAAAGCGAAACAAACATCCATGCTTTCACATTTATAATATTAGTAAGGATTAGGAAGGATGAATTAGCTACATAGGTCTAAAAGGTAGTGCCATGCTGCTTGCAGCCGAATTGGGCCGGCACGACCGTAGGGGTACCTCTCGTTCACATGATAATGGCGTCAAGTGCGTCTATGCTGTCGCGTTTCTTGCGGTGTGCGAGTTTCCGGTGGCCCATGGCAGGGGATGGGGTAAAGAAGGGTAATGCATCTGCATAATCTCTTGTGTGGATGTTTACGAGGACGACCTCTGTGGCTCAATGGTTAGCGCGTTAGCGTTCAAGCCGGAGGTTGCGGGTTCGAATCCCGCCAGGGAACAAAAAGTTTTCTGTGTTCCTGGTTCATGGATGTGTATTAAATATGTGTATATTTAAGATTTTTTATTTATAATAATAAATAAAAAATCTTAAATATGTGTATAGTATAAAATATTAAATATATTTCCATTGTCTGGTACTCGTAACACAAGTTCTTCGAGAACTTACCACGAGACCAGATTGACGTGGTGCAAAAAGCGTCCTTAGATATTATTATTATTATGGGAGTCGGTAGTCTTCTAAGGCTCCGAATGCTCGTTTGTCCCCCTAAGGCCTAAGCTATAAAAAAAATCAATCATTCTAAGAATGCTTGTAGGAGATTAAAAAATTGTAGGCAAACATATTCTTTTATATTATATTAATTGTTTTAAAATTCAACAAAATTTAGTTGTCGTATGCTAGGTCCAGGTTCATTTTCATCGACCCATACATCATCGATTAATGTTAGACACGGGTCTCCTCTGAGAAGAGGGTCGAGGCCATAGTCCTCACGACACTGCCCTGTGGGTAGGGGGCTAGGAAATGATTGCAAATCAGAAATATTTCGAGATGAAAATTCCTCATTTTCTTTATTGTCGGACAATTTGAATTCTTCAAGTGTTAACAATTTCTGGCAGAAGACATCACTACATAGTATAAACTATAAAGCAAAGTCGCTTCCCGCGTCTGACTGTATGTATGCTTACATCTTTAAAACTACACAACGGATTTTGATGCGGATTTTTAATAGATAGAATGATTCAAGAGGAAGGTAATAGGTACATGCATAATATATATATAGTAGATAAACACTAATAATTTTAGAAGTTTCTGATGTGATGTCATAAATAAACACATTTTTTGCACTTACATTGCAAACGCTGGATGAACCCTAACAGATAGATCAAAATAATGTACTACATTATTGTACACCTTAGCCGGGCCCAGTTCGGAATTAATTATTATTGTATCAATGTATGGTAGAATTGTGTATCCTAAATATGCATACTGAAAAGTCCGCGATGGCATAATATGTCTACATTAGTTAAATATAACATACTACCTATATCCATTTTAATACTTTAAAAAATTGCCTATTATAAAGCGGTAGTGTAAAAGCTATTCACAAAAATAGGGTATCAATCACTACATATTATAAAAAAAAGTCCTACGCCCGTCCATAGATAAATAATTATCATCAATCCGTATACGGCTGTATATCTAAGTTAACGCGGGCGAAGCTGCTAGTTTGTGATAAAACTGTATTAAGATTATTTTTCCTTTTTTTACTTTTTTTATTCGCCATTTCAATTAAATAACTAGGTAATACACAAACTCAAGTATCTATTTATTTACACTAATTAAAGGTTTTGTATTACAAACTAATTACAACTAAGAACAACAATTGTTAGTAAGTATTAAGTAGCTACATTATTTACACTGTGTCTACTTATTTATTTAGAGGTAATTATATGAAATGTGCGGTAACAACGTTGTCACGAGCAAAAGCGGCACAGGTCCTTCTTCGATGACGCCCGGCTGGGTACTGGCGCGACGTGGTGCCGAGAGCCATTTTTATAGTTTTTATTTTTCAAAAATTTTTGAAGTGTCATAATAAAAATCTATCCAATCATTTCCACGTCATCTCCGTTTAGCAATTTAAACGTAAAAGTTTCATTAAAATTAAGTTAACCGAAGTCTCATACTACTCAAAATGCTTTTAAAATCGTCGTTACTTTAGAATTTTTTTTGATCATGTAAAATGTTAAATATTGTATTTTTATCCAATAAAATCCCTAGATCAAAGATGTATCTATACCCTATTTTTAACCGACTTCAAAAAAAAAGGAGGTTCTCAATTCGTCTGTATGTTTTTTTTTTTTTTTTTTTGTATGTATGTGACACGATATCTCCGCCGTTTGTGGATGGATTTCGATGGTTATTTTTTTGTTTGAAAGCTGTAGTTTCCAATTTGGTCCCATATTAATTTTATTAAGATCTGACAAGCCGTTTTTTAGTTATTCCCAATAATGTCTATTTTGTTGGTTTTGTTTATCTTGATGATATGATCATTTTATTACGTGTCGATGTAATAATTGTATAGGATGCTTTGGTAGCACACCATAGTATGTCGCGGTCATCGTAATCATCATCATCATCACCATCATCATCATAATCATCATCCTTTATCCATCCACTGCTGAACATGCCTCCTTCAATGAACGCCAAGACGACGAATTTCGGAATCACTAAAAATTAAGAAATAAAAGCATTTTACAAACAATTTAAACCGACTTCAAAAATACTAAACTAAAAAGTAATAAAATAACAGTTTCTTTAATGTTTGTACTTACAACATATAATCAACTTAATCTTCTACTAATGTACAAACTTTGCGTTTACCACGTCATTATAGTTACTTTTGGAGTCGGTGTCGTATTTGTTGCTGTACATTACCTACCTACCTACCTTGGCTGACACCGACTCCAAAAGTAACTATAATGACGTGGTAAACGCAAAGTTTGTACATTAGTAGAAGATTAAGTTGATTATATGTTGTAAGTACAAACATTAAAGAAACTGTTATTTTATTACTTTTTAGTTTAGTATTTTTGAAGTCGGTTTTAATTTTTTGTAAAATGCTTTTTTTATTATTATTTTAAAATGATGACTTCTATAAAAACACCTCGATCTAGAAACAACAATTTGGGATATTAAGACAATAGCAGTTAATAATTTTTTTTTACTAATTGATTGATACTCAATAATTCTAAGTTTTAAATATTTTCTCTCAAAAATTTCGAACCATTTGATAAGCTACTTACATGTGTATGTCGAACCGACTACCGGCTACTCGATTACACGATAAATAAACGATCTACCCACAGTCTGACGCGACAGTATCACACACCATACAGTATTAAAAACAGATTGAAAAATTCCCAAATTAGTACCTACGCACTAACCCAATTTCTTGTTGTAAAATTGTCATTTATGTGCATAATTGTAAACCTCAAAAAAAGATGTATTAGAGCAATGTTTAGCCCTAAGACTATTGATAGCTGTAAACCTTATTTTATTACACATTTGAGATAGAGTCACGAAAACATAATAGGCGACAAATCAATACGGCATTAATGAATAAAAGCATATTTTGCATGGCACCAATCGGCTACGATTGGGTCCTCCGCGGTGCGAACTTGCCGGGCGTCGGCGTTACGTGTTACGCTGACGACACCGTCGTCACCGCGCGCAGAGGGACCTTTTCGGAGGCACGCATTCTGGCGGTAGCTGGAGTCGCCCAGGTGGTAGCGAGGATCCGGCGTCTTGGGCTCGAAGTGGCCCTGGCGAAGTGCGAAGCTATATGCTTCCACGGGCCCCGGCGAGCCCCTCCACCCGGATCTCGCCTTGTTGTAGGGGGAACTTCCATCACTGTCGAGCCGACTATGAAGTACCTGGGCCTCGTCCTCGACAGTCGATGGAACTTCCGAGAACATTTCCGGCGTCTCGTCCCGAGGTTGCTCGGAACTGCACGAGCGTTAAGTCGTCTCCTCCCCAACGTGGGTGGACCGAGCGTTGGCTGCCGCCGCCTATATGCGGGCGTCTTGCAGTCCATGGGGCTTTACGGCGCGCCGATATGGGCGAGCGCCCTGACGACGGAGAACGTGGCTCTTCTGCGACGTCCGCAGAGAGTCATGGCCGTTAGGGCCGTCCGTGCGTACGCTCGTACTCGTACGACCTCATGCGAGGCTGCGTGCGTACTGGCGGGCTCAGCGCCGTGGGACCTGGTTGCAAGGGCCCTGGCGCAGACGTGGAGGAGACGACGAGGAGAGGAGGAGGAAGAGGAGGAGGAGAACTCCGAAGAAGAAGTGTCCTGGCGGAGCCGCCTACGAAGGCAAGTGCTCCGTCAGTGGAAGGAGAGGCTAGAGGAGCCTAGTGCGGGACACCGCACCGTGCTGGCCGTCGGTCCAATCCTGGAGCAGTGGATTGACCGGCGGCACGGCATCATCACCTTCACCTTGCGCAGATCCTGACGGGGCATGGATGCTTCGGAAGGTATCTGTGGAAGGTGGCAGGGGCAGAGGACTCGCCAGGGTGTCATCACTGCAACAGCAGTGAAGACACTGCAGACCACACCCTGGCGGAGTGCCCAGCGTGGGCGGAGGCAAGAGCGCCCCTCATCGTTGAGGTTGGCGCGGACCTGTCGCTCCCTGCAGTCATCCGAGCGATGACTGTCAGTGAGAGCACATGGCAGGTGGTCCTCCTTCTGCGAGGACGTGATGACGCAGAAGGAGGAGGCGGAGCGGGAGAGGGAGCGCGCTGGCGCCCCTTCCTGCAGAAGAGCACCGTGAGGGACCTGTGCGCGGCCGATCGGGGGATTTGCTGCGCGCGCTTATGGTCCGAGCTATAAGGCACCCTTGTGTATTCAGTGTGCCTTAAGCGGAGAACGAGGAGGGGATGCCACCCCCTGCCTCCAGAGAAGAGTGTCATACGGCACACCGTTGTGGCCTGGTACGGACGTCCACAGCTCTCGCGCCAGGTCACCCAAACGATGAGAAGAACACCGCTGGGGTTTAGTGGGTAGAGTCTGCGTCCACCTTACCACCTGCTCGGGCGTAGAGAGTCCCACATAACCTCCGGGTCCCCCCGGACCCCGTGGTATGCCTAAACGCATTCCCCAGCGAACCCAAAAAAAAAAAAAAAAATGGCAATAATAATAATAATAATAATAGTAAATAATAATTTACTCGCAGAAATTAAGGGTTTAAACATATTCTATTTGTTATTGTATATTATGCCCATCAAAACATTTTGTCTAAAAAGCAATTTCATATATTCTATCGACATCAATACTCCTATTTACTTTTACCTATTGTATTTTGTCGACACTTACTATTTATGATACATACTTTAAATTATATACACTACGTCTGATCACAAATCTAGCACTATGCCCTCTCATCGTAGCACTGAACACACGTAGTAACTGAAAAACAGTCTATGTTTCTTCGGATTGATCTTTTAGTACTGATACATTTTAGCGATTCTGCAGCACACATACACTGTATTTAAGTGTGATATTACTAATGCGGTTATCATAATATTCTATCTGTTTTTATTTTTACTCTTTTTTTATTGTATGTGAAATGTGTAATTGTGAATAAAGTTTTTATCTACCTATCTATTTATCTAGTTCAATTTAAGGAAGCTTAAAATTTACTCATGTGAAAAAGCTTATTATAATGTCGTTGAATTCTTAACAGACAAGATTACTATAGACCTGCATTGATATTCATTATTATATTATAATAGCTGCTAGACATATTATTTATTATTATATTTAACAAATTTAAATTTGACTTAGTTTTTCTTTGTATTAAAATGTATGAATACTGACTTTACTTGACAATCATTATTATTAACCAATTATTGCTTTTGACATTTTATTTTTAATTGTATTTAAATTTGTACTTTGTTTTTATTTGTATCAGTTTGTTTCCTTTTATAGTAGAAGATATAAATAAGACAGATATGGATATATAATGATGAAGAATAATGTGTGACATTTGCATACTACTACTGCATTTGCATACTATGGTTAATTGTAGTTTGTTTTAAAATATTTAAGTACCTACAATTGCAAATAAAAGGATTTGATTTGAACCCCGGAGGTTTTTAATGCAATTTAATCGTGATTGTTGTACCTATATTTGTAAAGTAAAGAAATAAAACTGATTAGTAAATAGGCACACAGATCTATCTTGTTGTTTCACACAGTAGCATTATAGAAGTTTGTTAACTCAGCTCATTTTTCAGACTATTATTTTCATTTCTAAAACTATTTAAAGCGGGACACCTCAGTTCACTCCTATCGGCAGTCCCCAAAGACTGCTCCGCTTGTTTTTTTTTCATACAAATAGGCAATTGAATATCACGTACCTGTTGATTTTTATGTGTCCGAATGTCACGAAGTCCTTGCTGCACTCCAGCAGACGTCGGTGTCGCCGACGCCGTGTGTCCCAGGCGCTCGCAGACCAGGCAGCGCGTGACTTGATAATCACGAGCGGTGTGGCTCGTCCTACGGCAACTGAAGCAGGTCCTCGGCAGGCTGCACGTATCCACACTGCCCTTTTATACTAGTCGACTTCTTTACGGGATCAAACTTGGTTATGATTTTGGGGTCCAAGAGTGTGATTCTCCTTTTTTTTCTCGATTCGGTTTCTTTTGGTAAAAAAAAATAAGATGTTTTCTTCTTTAGTATCATTTTCAAAGCTCGATCTAATTTTCTCAAATCTTAGTAATATGCGCCGTGGCGCTGGGTAATCCCAGTTCTGAAATATTAACGGCTCGCCGGAGGAATGTCTGATAATTAAACAATTGATTCTTCTCCATTACAATATATTTGGCCAGAATAACGCCCTTCACAAAATATACTAGTAGAATGACATATATAAGTGCGCTATTGGCGCCTTTTTATACTACATTGTTGTAGTCAATAGAATGACTATTTATTAATTACAATTATTATAAATATCGTCATAACATTATAAACAACTACTGTAAATACATTATTAATTATAGATTATTATTATATTATATTAATTATGTACATTAAGGTTTATTAGTGTTATACTTTAATTATTATTCAACATTATTATACATATACAATATATATCCGTTTGGCGCCACCTGATATTTATTATTATAATAGCATCACATCCGGCTGGTGTTGCCAGTGGTTTGTAACATTATATAAAAATACAGTAAATATGTTTAAATTGATTAGCTTATTATTTACTTAGTCTTACAATGGCATAATTAGTAAACAAGACATATGTAACGGATGTGACGTCAGTCAACGCTTTCTGCTGCCAAGCCACTAGCCAAGCCACTAGCCAAACCAATAGCCAAGCCAATAGCCAAGCCAATAGCCAAGCCAGTTGCCCGAGCCGAGCCGAGCCGAGCCGAGCCAAGCATAGCCGAGCCAAGCCAAGCCATCTCCGTCAGCACTTCGCAGCCCCTCCACCAAGCCTGCCGGTGGGGAGGTGCGCTACATAAGCGCGAGCCACGCCATAACTGGGGTCTTTTTGTTAAAAGAATAAATACCTTGTGAAAACTCTGCTCAATTATTATATTAACTGTTTCAATCAGAAGCGGGATTATTGACTCACAATTTGAATTGTTTTAAAGGCGCGTCACTGCGCCAGGCTTTTGCTTATTTTTACAGATGGTGAACAAATCATCACGGCATTGCGTGGCTGTAACGTGGTTCTACTATTGCGGATTCCAAATTTGAGAGCAATACTCCAAGGAGCTACGAACATAGGAGCGATAGAGAATTTTTAATGTTTTGGTATTCCTCAATTCCGAACTCATTCAATATATAAATCCTAAAAATCTTGTAGCCTTATTGATAATAAAGTCCAAATGCTTATTTTATGTGAGTTTTGTGTCATGAATGACACCGAGATCGCGTACTTCTGTTACCCTTATTAGTTCTTGTGCTTTTAATTTATAGGAGAACTGAACAGTTTTAGAGCAGCGGCTAAATGTCATGGAAGAGCATTTGGATACGTTAAGTTCCAACATATTATTATGACAGTACTCTTCGAGTCTGTCCAGGTCCTCCTGCAGCGAGTGGCAATAATTCAGATTCCTGTTGGTTCTATATATCTTCATGTTATCAGCATACAAAAGAAATTGTGAGTTCTGAAAACATGAGTATATATAATTTATAAAAATGTTAAAGAGAAGGGGTCCCAGTAACGATCCTTGGGGCACACCTGATGGTACATAACACCAATCTGAACAGAAGCCATTAAGGACTACAGCCTGAGATCTATTTTCGATATAGGAAGCAAACCATCGAAAGAGATTGCCATGGATTCCTGCCAGGTAAAGCTTATCGAGAAGCAAAGAGTGATCTATACGATCAAAAGCTTTGCTGTAATCTGTGAATATAGCGTCAACTTTTCCTCCCAACTCCATATTTTCAGGCACGTAATCAACAAATGTTAACAAGTTAGATGCAGTTGACCGCTGCTTTAAAAATCCATATTGCTCATTAATAAAGAAGTTTGAAAATATACTGTATACTTGATTGTAAACAATGCGCTCAAATATTTTCGCAAATATACATAATTTTGAAATAGGCCTATAACTTTTTATTTCGCATTTATCACCATTTTTATAAATCGGGGATATGAATGCGGACTTCCAGATTTTGGGCACTACACCTTCTGTAATGGAACGCTTAAATAAAAGTGTAAGAGGTTCGGATAAGGAAGCGGAGCATCGTGAAATGAATAGAGGTGGAATATTGTCCGGACCCATACCCTTCTTGAGATCAATATCTTTCAGTAGTTTCCCCACCTCATCCGGAGATATTTCAATATTACATAGAAGTGTAGAATAATTATTAATATCAAGTTATCCTTTACGATGCCTATGTAAGCTTCGACCTGGTGCAAGGAAATTACCATTAAAGTATGCTGAAAAAAGGAAGCAAGCATCTGGTCCTGTGTTAGCTGATTGTCCATTATATGATAGGGATGAAGGAAGGCCACTATTGCCGTTTTTATGATTTTTTACAAATGACCAAAAGAATTTTGGGTTCCTAACTACATATTGAGACTTCACACTTTTTGATATATATCTGATAACAATCTGTTTAAATTATTTTGGCTCTCTTACGGAGTAGTGAAAAAGTTTCGTAATCAGCGGTGTTGCCATAAACTCGATATTTGCGATAATATTTCAATTTTTCCTTGAGGAGTTTCTTAAGCGCAGGGTTGTACCAGGGTGGAAATTTGGTACTGCCTCTGATAGTTTTTTGTGGTATATATTTCTCTATAAGTGTTCGCGACATCGCTCACAGGACCTCCCCCCGCGCGGGCCACCCCGCCGCGCTGGCCTTCACTTCGCATCTAGCCGCACTAGGCTCAACATCATTTTCTATAATTTAATACGAACATGTTACATTTCTACATAAATACATTAGAAAATCATCTTTTATTTACTTCAACAAATGGTCCTTCAAAGGAAGAAAGCGACCAATAAAAGGATTGAAGATACAGCTTGGCAAAAAAGAGTATGGAAAAAATGAGGGCGCCACTTTCACTTAGGACTCATCATAATATGGAAAATCAGTAACATAATTTAATCAAATCGTTAAAAATAAATGTGAAACATTAAGCTTTACTCAAAATCTAGTATTTGTCGGCCAAGTATTGTCCACATCATAGGTTTCCATTTAGTAAAATATTTAGTTCCACCTGTCACCACGTCATACTCTTTTTTGCCAAGCTGTACCTCGTCACACGTGGCATATTGGAATCGAACGCTCGACATCGCAACATCGCCGGCCACAACTTGTGCAGCCCAATATAATATACTGGGAGATAAAGGACTAAGAAGGAAATAGTACAGAGTGAGTTCGTTCCAATTCCAATTCGTTCCAAATGGTCTTACCATTGATTTCACATTCCTTATTTTTTTTCTTTCATTTCATCTATTTCCAATAATAATTAGGATCGCTTCTAATCGATCATTCACAAAGTAAAAACATACAGCTTTTCATCTAATCATTTATTTGTATTGAATAAGTATTTAATGGAACGTAAATATAATAATTTTACTTGCATTATTTAATAAATCTACCCTCAATTAGATAGTTAAAACGTTTTAAATATAAGTTTTGAATATAAGATCGTAGATAATTTTCACATATAGGTACTGCTACATATAATTAAGTAACATTTCATATTAAGTACCTATAGCAAAGCGTTATTTTCTACAAACATCAATTGAATCATCTGTGTACGTGTTCGAGCATCATGAGTACCTACATAACTACATAAATCATTTAGTTTTGTCTGTTATAAAGTACCGTTAGTAATAATAAAATACATTATTATACCTTTCTGTTATACTCTGTTTTGTTTTAAAAATGACTTCTATTAAAGACTTAGTCAAAAAACGCGGAAGCCTAAAAGCTAAACTTACATCATTCGGTAGCTTTTTAAATCTTATTAAAGGTCACGAAATATTAGTAGATAGACAGAAATGTGAACTTGAATGTCGCCTTAGTAGAATTAACACTACGTTTGACCAATTTGATGCATTACAGACGGAGATTGAGACATTATCGGAACAAGTTGATGACGAATATAACGAGCGTATACAATACGAGGAGCGGTATTATAATCTTGTAGCTGTGGCGCGCTGTTTGTTAAATAGTGTGACGTCGTCAGCACCTTCTCGAGATGGATCAGTGGCGGGTGAACAAGATGTCAACTATGCTCCTACTATGCTCCTAAATTTAATTTACCGGTCATTAACGTACCTCAGTTCGGCGGCGACTACCAGGATTGGTTGGAGTTTCGAGATACGTATCTTTCAATTATTCATAACAATACTAATATTTCACAAGTACACAAATTTCATTACTTACGCGCTGCGTTAAAAGGTAGCGCATCTTTAATTATTCAAAGTCTAGATATAACAGCAAACAATTACCCAATAGCATGGCAACTATTAACAGATAGATATGACAACACACGACTTTTAATTAATAACCACTTACAAGCTTTGTTTAAAACTAAGGACATTACTTCTGAGTCGAGTTCAGAGATTAGGAATCTAATTGATGTTTTGAATAAAAATTTAAGAGCACTTGCAGCACTAGGTGAACCAGTCGATCACTGGGACACAATTGTTATCTACATGATGTCAAAAAAATTGGATTCAGTTACAAATCGAAGATGGGAGGAATACAAAAGCAGCCTAAATTGTAATTCACCAAGTCTTGAACAGTTTATAAAATTCTTAAATAATAGGTGTGATTTGTTAGATACATTATATACTGATCCACCACCACCTTTAAATTACATTCATAAAAATCAATCAAACTTATCGAGTAATAACAAAAATTCATTTAAAAAAAAAGATATATTAACAAGTAATGGTAAACATAATAACTATAATAAAAACATTACATGCCCCATGTGCTCACAAAATCAATTTTTTGTTTTCTTGTCCATCATTCATTAAACTTGACATTGATGCACGAATAAAAAAGGCCACGGAAAGCAGAATATGCACCAACTGCTTACGTCCAGGTCATAATCGAAATCGGTGTAGACTATCAAATTGCAAATATTGTAATTTTAAACATAACACTCTTTTGCACAAAGATGGTATCAATAAAGAGTCATCACCATCATCTTCTTCAAATGTAGCCCTCACAACTAATGCATCATCATCTTCTTATACCTCTCATGTCATATTATCCACAGCTTTGGTGCGCGTAACAGATAAAGATGGCCACTTTCATACAGCAAGAATGTTATTGGACAACGGGAGTACTTGTAACTTCATCACAGAGGAGCTGTGTCACAGGCTTGGTTTGGTAAGACGCAGCACCACTATTTCTACAATAAACAGTCATACAACAAGTACCATATAGATATGTGAACTAGTATTTGAGTCTTGTTCCGGTGATTACAAAGCAAATATCAATTGTTATATTCTGCCAAAAATCACTAACGCTCTTCCTAGTTCGTACGTAAACATTGCACATCTACCCATTCCTTCAGAGATTAAAGTAGCTGACCCTACATTCAACACACCTTCTTCTATTGACATTTTAGTAGGCGCAGAAATATTTTGGGCAGTATTAAATTCAGAAACCTGTAACGTGGGTTCATCATATCCAAAGTTGCATTCTTCTAAACTGGGATGGGGCTTCTGTCAGGTTGCATTTATAATAACCATACACAAAATGTCTGTTATAATACTTCTTATAACGAATTAGATCAAACTTTAACCAAATTTTGGGAGTTAGATTCCATTTCTTCTCAACATTCATATTCTCCTGAAGAAAAAGCTTGTGAGGATATATTTCAAAATTCTACTTATCGCACTTCATCTGGTCAATTCGTAGTTACTATACCATTAAAGAGCTCACCAGATAGTTTAGGAGATTCATATGCTTTAGCTAAACGGCGATTTCTTGCACTTGAAAATAGATTTAAACGAAATAGTAAATTTAAACATGAATATGATGAATTTATTAGAGAATATATTAATCTCGGCCAGATGTCATTAAATTTACCTAATTCGCACATGGCCAATAAACATAATTATTACCTGCCACATCATGGAGTCATTAGAGAGTCAAGTATAACATCGAAATTGCGCGTTGTTTTTGACGCATCTGCCGTTACGACGTCTGGTAAGAGCTTTAATGATATACAAATGATAGGCCCTAAAACTCAAGATGACCTTTTTTCTATATTGTTGAGATTTCGTGAACACAAATACGCAGTAACTGGGGACGCCGAAAAGATGTATAGGGCAGTATTAGGGCATGAATCACAGCGTTCTTTACAACAAATTATATACAGATTTAATTCAAATGAACCTCTTAAAACGTACACACTTAATACTGTTACATATGGAACTTCATCAGCACCATATTTAGCCACAAAATGTCTAGTCTCTCTTGCTAATGAAACATCTAATTTAAAGGCCCGACGCTCTATTAAACATGATTTTTACATTGATGATTATTTGGGAGGGGCAAACTCCATAAAATCAGCTATTGAACTAGTTAAGGATATAAAATCTACTCTAGAATCAGCTAAATTTAACTTAAGTAAGTGGCAATCAAATAGACCAGTAATTTTAGAAAGTTTAAATTTTAGTAACGATTGTACAAATAAAAAACTTAATTTAGACTCTTCACCTTCTAAAACATTAGGCTTATACTGGGATACTTCATTTGAAACTTTTTATTTTACAATTAATCATTCGTTTGAACATCAATATACAAAACGTTACATTCTTTTATATGTCAGTCAAGTCTTTGACCCTTTAGGCTTAGTAGGCCCTTGTATATTGCAGGCAAAAATTCTATTACACTATGGTTGCAAAAATGTGGATGGGATGATGAAGTATCTCCAAAAATCAAACACGAATTTACTAATATAATTAGTTGTCTTAGTCATATAAATTCAATACGTATACCTATACGTATACGTATACGTATATTACAAGATAATACCCAAGAAGTGCAACTACACGTATATGGGGTGATGGGCGGCTGATATATGCTCAAGTGTGCAATGTTGAGCAAGATATGTCTGGCCGCCAAGTGTCATTTCTACGTCCCCGTCGTTCACCCTGGAAATATCCGGATCTGCAAACAGGCATTGCACACCACCAACTACCCTGGGATCCAGATAGCTAAACGAAATGACGCTATCTCGCCAGTGCACTCCAACACGGCGGGAGAATCCCTATACCCATTTCCTTTCCTCTCCCCCAATCCAAGGTGTAAGACGGACCGTGCCGAGGGATGCGTGGCCAAGGGGATGCTTGGTCTCTAACGGTGTCTCTCCAAAGAGATGGCAATCTTGGAGTAGTAAGCAGCCTTACCCGAGCAAGCGGGGCTCTGCTCGGGCTGACCTTTTAGTTCCCCTGCCACTCGTGGGAAAAGATGGAGAAAAAGACTATTAAAAACAAAAACCCAACCCCAGAACGCGTTGAAAGCGAGTCGCTTGCGACCGCTTTCAGTGCGTCACTTAAGTTTTCGGAGGAGGCACTGCTGGAGTCGCCTACCCCGTCCCCTAAAAAGGATGAGGCCCAAGGTTCCGGCAGTGCAGGTAGCGATAGAGACCCTACCACTTGGCAGATGAGCCGCAGTAAGTGGAAGCGGGAGAAGCGTAAGCTAAAAAGGAAGATTCAGGAGGCCAGTTCGGCTCTCGCGTCGCAGGGCTCTCTGGCGAAAGCCTCGACGAGCGCTGGGGCGGGGGAGTCGGGGAGGCCTCCGAAAGTCAAAAGACAGGGAACGGACCCTGAAGAGGGCCCGTCGCAGCAGCGCCCGGCCAAGCGACAGAACCGAGGTGAGGCTCTGGCTGAGGGACCGCGCTGCTCTGCAAAGGAGCAGAGCGATCTCGCGGTCATTGTGCACCGGGAGGATGGCGTTAGGGTGGACGAGGCTGCGGCAGACCTCATCAGGGACAAGCTGGCGGATCTCATATTCGCCAAGATGGAGGACCCCCAGGAGGACATGGGAAGATCCACTGCTTTTGCGACGTCGGGACTGGTGTCGGAAGGATTCTTCCTTGTGACACCGCTCACGATGGAGGCGAGGGAGTGGATCTTGACATGCGATTTTGGTGTGTACAACGGGATCCCATTAAAGGTGAAGCCACTGAACCGGAGCAGAGTAGCAGTATGGCTGCCCGGTAAAGTGGATCCAAGAGCGCCGAAGTTTCTACAGGGGCAGAACGCCTATAAAACCGAATTGAGGATGTCGGAGTGGACCCTTATCTCCAGGGAGAAACTCCTCGCTGGGGAAAGACTGGTGATGGGGGTCCCCAACGACGTCTTCAAGGAGGACATAGGACATGTCTGGCTCAACTACCAGGCCACCCAGGTTCAGGCCCGATTGCTGCGTACGAGCAAGCAACAGGCGAAACCTGATGTGGCCGATGCCGGACATGCTAGCGGGTCCAAGATGACGGATAGCGGCACACAAACTGACCCACAGAACTCCACAGAGGAGTCGCTGGGGGGTAAGGGCATAGATTGCGGTGGTGTCTGTTCGGGAGAAAATAGATGCTCCCAACAGCCCCTGCGATCAGCCCTGCCCAACAGCGGCCCAAGCACATCGACAGACACAGACCTGGGACCTGTGCAGACCGCCCCGCTGAAGACACCGGAAGCTCACCATAGTGTGACTGACGGTGATCAGAGGCGGGGCCCGAAGCACTAGGTCTCGGGCGATACACACACATTACACACAATGACTCTTTACAGTGACACTACACACGCACACACACTCACAAACACAACACAAAATAAAATAAAGATACTTCAGTTAAATTTGCACCATTGTCGCGAAGCCATGACAGAGCTTTGCAGATTTGTGGTAGCAAACAACATAGACATCGCCTTGCTACAAGAGCCATATGTTATTAATGGCCGTGTTGTTGGCATTGGCTGTCTGGGTGGTGAAACTATCTACCATCGTGTTGGTGAGTCCGACCCCAGAACATGCATCTATGTTAGCAACAGAGCTAGGGCGTTAGGACTAATGGAAGTTGAATGTTACAGAGATCTCACGGCTGTACTAGGCACACTATGTATGGCAGATGGGAATACTAAGAAAATGGTCTTCATGTCGGTCTACATCCCAAGTGAGACGGACTACGAACCACCAGGACAACTTATAGAAGAGATAATGTCGAAATATAGAGGTATGGGTATCCCGATTGTTGCGAGCTGTGATGCCAACTCACACCACAAGGTGTGGGGCAGCACGGATTGCAACAAGAAGGGAGATTTATTACTTGAATATATTATTAGCACGGACCTGGAAATAATGAATGTAGGCAACACACCCACGTTTGTAACTAGAACAAGGAAAGAGGTTCTTGATATAACATTAATGTCAAGCGATGCCTCCCATCTGTTGAAAGACTGGAAGGTTGACACCTCTTATGCCTTCTCAGATCACCGCAGAATAACATTCCACCTGAACTGCCAGCTGGAAGTAGTAAAATTTAGAAATAATAGGAAAACAAACTGGGAAACTTTCGACCTAGCGCTGAGTGAGTGGATTCCTGGTAAAAGAGAATTAAGAGGAAAGGAAGAAATAGAACAAGAAGCCTGTAGGCTTGAGAAAGCTCTTAACGATGCCTATCTCAAAGCCTGCCCACAGAAAGAGATTAGACCGGGGAAGGGACAACCCTGGTGGAACAAATCCCTGAACAAAGCAAGGAAAAGGACTAGAAGGGCACTTAGAGTCGCCTTGAACAGGGACGACGACGAAAAGCTGGAGAAAATACAGAGAAGAACGCAACAATTTTAAGTACCAGAGCCGCAAAGAAAACAGAAACGGGTGGAGTACATACTGCGAAAGCGTTACAAAACAACCAGAAGCGGCCAGGCTGGTAAAAACGCTAGCAAAAGACAAAACCTGTAAATTAGGAAGCCTAAGGAAAGGTGACACCCTAGTAGTGGAACCCAAAGAAATACTTGCAGAAATGATGGCCACACACTTCCCGGATAGCACAAGCTATTCAGAAGAAGACATGGTTGTCACATCAGGTGAGAATCTAGCAGAAGCGAAAGCGGAAGCGGAACTGATTATCACCGAAGAAGCATTAACATGGAGCATTGCATCATTCCTACCGTATAAAGCGGCGGGACCCGATGGCGTCTTTCCCAAGATGCTACAAGTTGCCCTTAAGTATATCAAAGATGACCTACTCACCATATACCGGAGTAGTTTAGCAACAAACTACATCCCCAGTAGCTGGAAAAGAGTCAAAGCCGTCTTCATACCTAAGCCAGGGAAGGTTACATATCACGAGGCGAAATCCTTCAGATGTATAAGCCTTTCTTCGTTTGTCTTGAAGACACTCGAGAAGATACTAGATAGACACATGAGAGCAGGGATAGAAAAGAGTTCAATGCCGCTACACGCCAACCAACACGCCTACATGGAAGGAAAATCCATTGACACGGCACTACACAACGCGGCAATAAGAATTGAAAGAGCTATAGAGAACAAAGAATATGCCCTTGGCTGCTTCTTCGATGTAGAGGGAGCCTTTGACAAGGCCACTCCTCAATCCATTGTGGAAGCACTTAACAGAGAGGGGATATCTGGACAGATAACGGGATGGATAACTAATATGTTAAAACATCGCTCGATACAAGCTGACTTAGCGGGAACAACATGCACCATTCGAGCAAGAAGAGGATTTCCGCAAGGAGGATGCCTATCTCCGCTCCTATGGTGCATTCTCATAGACGAATTAGTATCAAAGATAAACGCCATGCACATCTACATACAGGCGTACTCAGACGATGGTCTAATTCTGGTCACAGGTAAAGTACTGAGCGTGACCAGAGACATCATGAAGCGAGGAATTGACACAGCGCTACGATGGTGCAGGGATAAAGGGCTAAACCTGAACCCAGCTAAAACCAAGCTAGTGTTATTCACAAACAAGAGGAAGATTGATAGCATGATTCCATTGAGAATCGATAACGAAAATCTAGAGGTAGTCAATGAAATAAAATATCTGGGAGTAATCCTAGATAGAAATCTGAACTACAAAGCCCACGTTAAAGAGATCTGCACAAAATCCAAATGTGCCCTTGTGCAATGCAGGAGAGCGGTAGGTAGAACCTGGGGCATGAAACCAAATGTGGTTCATTGGATCTACAAGGCCATAGTACTACCAAGAATTCTACATGGAGCCTTAGTGTGGTGGCACAAGGCACAATTAGGAACGAACAGGAAAGAATTCACAAAAGTACAGAGACTAGCCAGCATCATGATATCGAGCGCCATGAAAACAACACCAACGGCGGCTCTAGAGATGATACTCGGCCTCAACCCAGTTGATCTCACGATCAAGAAGAAAGCGACTGAACAATGGTTCAAGCTTAAGAGCAACAAATTATGGAAGGGAGGGCACTATGACAAAGGTCACGCCGAAATAGCAAAACAGTACGAAGAAAATCTATCCATGATTTTATCAAACAATGATTTGATAAAGAAGGAGAGAATCTTCGACAAGAAATACAAGATAAGCATAGGCTCGAGAGATAACTGGAACATTAACATCGACCACCCAAAGACAACGATGGTCGGCTACACAGATGGATCCAGGAAGGAATCGACGAAGTTATCAGGGGCTGGCGTATATATTAGCCATCCAACTGAAATGAAAGCATCGTTTAATCTAGGCAGATTCTCCAGCGTATTCCAAGCGGAGATATTCGCAATACGAGAATGCGCCAACATGATCAAACAAAATATCACTAGCGCACAGAGGATTGAGAAGGCAGTCATATACAGTGACAGTCAAGCGGCATTGAAGGCCCTCAATAAGAGGGAGACTACCTCAGCACTGGTCAAAGAATGCAAAAACACCCTGCAAGATCTAGCAGACCAGACTGAGACAGTAGTTGCCTGGGTACCTGGACATGAGGGTAATGCGGGCAATGAAGAAGCAGACAGACTGGCGAGAGAAGGAGCCGATGAGACGTTCATAGGCCCTGAGCCGAGACTGCCAATAGCACACAGGATAACAAAAAATGTTATAACCCTGAGAATAAACAAAGAAACAAACCAGAGATGGAATGACACGAAGAGCTGTAGACAGTCGAAATTCTTCATCTCGACGCTTGACAGCAAGAAGACCAAAGAGTTGCTCAAACTCAATAGGGGCAACATTAGAACAGTTGTGGGAATATTGACGGGACACTGCCCACTCAACAGACACCTGTCAATAATGAAGCTAGCAGAGGACCCTCTGTGTCCTAAGTGCAAAGAGAAAGAAGAGACCAGTCTGCACTTCATAACGGAATGCCCAGTATATGCATACGCAAGATGGGAGCTGTTTGGAGCGGACGAGCTGAAGAAGGAAGATTTGGCAAATCTAACCATAAGGCAGCTAAGTAGTTTTTGTAGATCAACACGTAGGTTTGAGGGGGTGACACCAGAGGGGCAAATGATAACCCGTCCCCGCATCTAATCCCAGAGGCGAGCCCGGGGAATTGGGTGAAATGGTCCCGTTAATGAGGACTGATCACCCGTCTGGCCTTGCTGGCGTCCCCAACCCTTAAATAATAATAATAATAATAACTACACGTATTCACAGACGCCTCAGAACGTGGCTATGGTGCATGTGTTTACGTAAGAACTATTTCTACCAGTGGCATAATACATGTTTGCCTTTTAACATCAAAAAATAAAGTGTCGCCTCTAAAACCTACAACCATACCTCGATTAGAGTTATGCGGCGCTTTATTAGGTGCAAGACTCTATACAAAGGTTGTAAAATCTTTAACAATAGAGTTCAATGATTGCTATTTTTGGTGCGATTCTACAATAGTTTTGGGCTGGCTCTCAACGGAGTCAAATTCCCTTAAGCAATTTGTAAGAAATAGAGTAAATGAGATAAAAGAGACCACAAGTTGTATGAAATGGAGTTACGTGCAGTCTAAACTAAACCCTGCCGACTTAGCTTCTCGGGGGGTGAATGCTGACTTCCTCAGCGCTTCCGCACTTTGGTGGAGAGGCCCTGATTTTCTACAAACATCAAAACTTTGTATTCCTTCTACTCCAAATTTTAATAACATTTCACTTCCAGAGCTTACACATCACATAGATATATTATTATTTATTATTTATTCGTCAATAAATAATAAAAATTCATTACATCAATTAATTCATCAATCATCAAATTTAAAAAAATTAATAAGGGTATTGGCATACATTTATAGATTCATTTTTAATTGCAGAAATAAATTAATCAAACTTAATAATTTTTTATCTTCTTCAGAACTGCAAACGTCACAAAAACGTCTTCTCAGTTATTCACAGCAGGAAATGTTCCCTGAAGAATATTCATTGCTTGTGGCTGCCAAACAAATACCAAGGGGTAGTAGGTTAAAATCACTTACACCCTTTCTAGACTCAGATAATTTAATACGAGTTGGTCGAAGATTAAATAATTCATTTTATACATACGACATTAAACATCCCATAGTATTGTGCTCAAAACATCATTTAACTAAAATCATTTTTGAATGTAAGCATAAATAATTATTTCATGGTGGCGCTCAATTAATTTTATGCAATATAAGAAATCATTTTTGGCCATTAGGTGGCAGAAATTTAGCGAAGTCAATTGTTCATGCTTGCATTCGATGTACAAGACGCAAAATCACCACAACCTATCATGGGTAATTTGCCGGCTGAAAGAACGTATCTTGAATTTCCTTTCCTGAACACAGGAGTCGATTACGCTGGTCCAATTTTAATAGCTGACCGAAAGGGACGCGGTTGTAGATTGCAAAAGTCTTATAAGAGGAACTTTCAACATGTTTATATCAAATAGAAGCAATCCTCAATTCAAGGCCTCTTACACCTTTGTCCACTGACCCTCTAGACCTTACCTTTTTAACACCAGCCCACTTCACCAAACACTTATTGGACGACCACTCATGTCTGTTCCATATCCACCACTTGAGGACGTAAACATTAATAGACTTCAACGGTTTCAGAGGATAGAGAAGCTTAGACAGCATTTTTGGAGTCGCTATATGCAAGAATATATACATCAACTTCAACAGAAACAGAAATGGCACTCATCTTCCGGGAAACTGGAAATTGGAGACATATTCCTGATCAGAGACGCCAATGTGCCGACATTACTTTGGCTTATGGGGAAAGTCACGAAGCTGATGAAGGGCAGCGACGGAGTTTGCAGAGTCGCCGAAATAAAGACAAAGAAAGGCAATATAGTTCGAAGCTTTAACAATCTCTGTCCTCTTCCAGTTCGTGAATCTTGAAGATCATCGATCTTCAAGGCCCGGGAGTATGTTCGCGACATCGCTCACAAGACCTCCCCCCGCGCGGGCCACCCCGCCACGCTGGCCTTCACTTCGCATCTAGCCGCACTAGGCTCAACATCATTTTCTATAATTTAATACGAACATGTTACATTTCTACATAAATACAGTCCATTAGAAAATCATCTTTTATTTACTTCAACAATAAGACCACGGAGACTTTCATAAAAATAAGTTATGGCATCCTCTAAGGAGTGCTTATTCAGATGGTGACTCCAGTTAATTTTATTAAGTTCCGAGTTAATGCTGTCATAGTCCCCAGATGCAAAGATGCATCTTGACTGTGTATTAGTTTCAAGAAGCGCAACGTAATTGAAATTTATGGTATATAACGATTTATGGTGCGCGTCTTCAGGCACTAACGGTGAAGCACAGTTAGAGACCAGGCAATAAGTATTAGACAGTACAAGATCTAAAAGCCTGTCGTTGACATTGTGACAGTGGTTGAATTGTGTTAAGTTACATTCGGCTAAGGTATCGAGAAAATAGATTTGTGCCTCACCTGTTGCGCCTGAGAACTGAGGGAAATGGTTAACTTCAGAGGACCAAGAAATATTACTCAGATTGAAATCGCCTATAATGACAAATAAATCATTTGGACATGAATTAATAATTAATGATAAGTTGTCAGTAAAGTTTTGAAGTTGTACATTAAATGAATTACCAAGGCTAGCGCTACAGATATAGATAGTACAAAAATGGATTTTTTGCGAATTATGATTATCTTTACTGCATGATAGAGTGACCCACAAGTCTTCTGCCGTAGAGGACCATTCAGGTGGCCCTACTGCCATAAAATTCTTTTTTGCGGCAAAAAGTACACCTCCGCCTAACTTTTCTTATGTAATAAAGTAGTTCCTATCTCTGCGCCAGACTACGTAACGATCATCGAAAAGCTCACTATCATTAATGCCATCGAGAAGCCAAGTTTCCGTTAGCGAGACAAAGTCATAGGAATTTAATAGCAGATTTCTTTTAAGCTCTTGAGTTTTTGTTCGCAGCCCTCGAGTATTTTGGTAATAAATATTGACCATTTTAGTATCCATCATTTTGTAATTTTTTATAACTAACTATATGTAAAAATAATAATAGGAAAAAGTAAAAATAAAAAATGAATAAACCGATCAAATCAAAAAATTATGAACACAATGATTATAAATAACATTTCCGTATACCGCGTAAAAAATTAGGCTAGACAAAAATATTATTATTATTTTTGCCAGAACATCGAAATAACCCAAACTATTAGACTCAAATAAAATAGCAGTGCATTGCATTTCAATATAATACGCTAATTTTAAATAGTGTAGACGAGTACCTACATAATAATTACCGAGTGATTTTTACTTATACGACAGTTTAATTTGTAAGACTTAAATAGTATAATAATAATGCATAAAAATTAATTAATATTTAAACATGGGTAAGGTTTATAGTATTTAATATATAATAAAAATAGTAAAGATAGCTTACTGTGGGTATTTGAACGGCATAAATAATAAATGGCTGAGGTAGTAAAGTTCACTACAAGTAAATCAAAGCTCAACAGCCCGAGCACTGTGCGCGCAATTATAGGCACTTGTATTTGTGTACATAGTGGGAGTTTCTTGATATTGTTTAAATAAAAACCCCGAAGTCTTCAGTACAGAACTTCTCTTTAATATAATATTTTACAACTTAGTCAAGCAGAGTTAAAACACGAGTACGGTAAGATGCCGGCGATGCAAGTGATTGGTTGGTAAAGTGACATTTTAGATTTTAATCTCAGCGCCTGTAAAAAGACGCGAGCAAACATTTTTGTTCCCGTTCTTATAATTCATCGCAGGCGCCAACAGCACTAAAGCAGTTAGCATACAAAGCAGCGCGTAAGAAACTTGCAATACGGAAGAATAAACTTACGTGTGAAATTAGAATGAGCATTCCAGTACTAGCTAAGCGATAGGTGGGACAGAAGCAACCGGTAATGCATGCGATTCTCAAACTGTTAATTTTTAACATCTAATATAGAATATGAATATTAATAAGATTTTTAGTACTTTTATACAATTTTTAACAGGTCTTTCTCGTTCCTTACAAAAAAAATATTGGTGAGGTATCTGATTTTCTTGCCATTATTTTGCTGTGTTTAACCCAAATATATTTGAAATTTCTTTCTTTAGCCAATGACTTAATGTTAAAAATGACAGAATAGTTTTGTTACGCTGCGTGAGATGATCATTTAAGTAAAATTTTTCTGAAGAGTTGTAACCAAGATTAGAACGATAAAGTTGATTCGATTTGCGAGATAAGCTACTATTTCCTCTTTTGTATATCTCTTATGAAATGTAATAATTATTGATTTTTCTTTGTTCGGTAAACGAGTAGGTATCCGCGCGATATAATTTATCTCCTCTTTCTTTATTGGGTAGTTACATATTTGGCCTATGTTTTTGGCAATTTCAAAGAGGTTTTCGTTGTTTTTTTGCGGTATGCCTCGTATTTCTATATTGTTGGCTCTGGACCATTGATCCCTGGTTTCCAACTCTTGATTAATTTTAGCAATATCAGCTTGTACTAGAGGCACATCATGGGCAACTTTTTCTAACTTTATCACTATAGACTCCAGGCTATCCATTTTTCCTGATAATGAATTAAAAAGCTGATGCATCATTTCTTACGAGTCCTTTAAGCTGTTAAGTTCCTCTCTAATATATTTAACATCTTCTATCAAACGCGCCAATGGTTTCAGCTGCAGTACTATACTATTGAGTTGCTCTTGCATTCTATCAAGTTGGCTGAGCTGAGGCGAGGATGGAGTGGGGGACGGGGAGAGACAGGACTTACATCTAAGACATCGCCAAGTGTTCTTTCTTTCGCCAAGTTTACGATAACCGACTTCTGTTATTCCGGAGCATGCAAAGTCATATTGCCGTTTGCAGATACTACAAGATGGCCCATCGGTATGTTGCTCTCCACAACTAGCACAGGTGAACATTATTGACTAAACTTTGAGAAGCACTGACGAGATTGAACAAACGAGCGTGTATTCACTTTCAGTGTTTCAAGCGGACTTATAGAATACATTATATTTGAAAAGATTAGTTCCACTGAGTTTGTTTCGTCTGTTCTTTTTAGTGGTCTTGTCTTGGAATCGGCAGTAAATTCAATTGACGTTCAAATTATTATTATTATTAATTATTGGTATATTATTTTGAATAAAAAATTTGATTTGTTTGATTTGATACAGCGACATATAATTGGCCATGTGAAAAACACTCAATGCTCAAAGGCAATGGCTAAACGACTGCCCTTAACATGTATAGATATTGCATATTCACTCCTAACATTCACTCGGTGCGCGTCCGCCAACGCGTACAGACGTCCGTTAGATCTTTGAGTTCTGTTTACGCTGAATTCATTGTTCACTCGTAGCTGGGGGATTGTAAATCCAGTTAACCGATCGTGTGGTGGCATATAGTTACGAAAGCAAGCAAGTGCGTAAACGTTCCCGTGCGTTCCGTGCTTAGCTGGTCTGACCTCCTCGCCCCACTGTATTCATACGTCCAGCGTCCTAACAAACTAGTGAAGAGCTCCGCCGGGCTCACCGCGTTTGCGGGAAAACCTCGCATAGGTTTTCCGCGCCCGCATAGGTCGTTCGTTGTGCTTTCGTGGTGTGCCGGTACCACTCGCGGTTTGGTCAAATTGTTAGGCGCGGAGTGCCGCTTTCGTTTTTCGTGCGAAAAGTGCAAGGTGCGATCCTGCCTACGTTTCACCTAAGATACACGCGAACATACACACCTACCTGGGGTGGCGTCCCTGTACCCGCCTCAGGTAGTCGACTGCATTCCTTTCTACACATCCTCGCACAGGCGAGCGGTATAGGTACTCATCCCATTATGTCTTAATTACCTTACCTGCGTAATTACCTCGACAACAATAAAAACAATGGCGGCGTTACAAAATAACATGACCAATGAGGCCCTTTTGGCATTCTTGCTGGGTAAATACCCAGAATTAAACAACGATGTAGTAGAGTATTTTAAAAAATCAGGCAGCAGCCAACAGATTTTTGACACGGATTCTCCCGCGTCCCTGTCCACCGACGACGTGACAAAAGAGACGGTCACTCCATCAGAGGAGGAAATGTCTGTTACAGGCAGTTCCTCCGAGGAGGAAGGCGGATTCATAGAGGTCCGCAACAAGAAGAAGAGGCGTCGCTCGGACCCAGAGTCCGCGCCGTCCTCAGCGCCATCTCCCCCGCTCAAGGCGCCCAAGGTGGCGTCAGCGAAGCCCCCTCAGGGCAAGGTAGTTAGGCCGACAGTGGCTCCATCTGAGCTGCTGGTCACTAGGCGCGACCAACTCACGTCGCCCACTCCCGGTGCGTCATCCACCCCCGACGAGGGCATGGACACCACCCAACCCAAGTGCAAAGCACCACCGCCGATAATCGTCCAGGACACCAAGTCCTGGAACATTGTTTCGCAAGCTATATAATGCGAAACAAATTTCATTCAAATCTGCCCGCACGTGCGCCGAAGGCATTAGAGTACAAGTAGAGAACTCTAATGAACACTGCAGGTTCACAGCCTTCCTGACCACGAACAGGATAGGATATCACACTTACGCCCTAGAGGAAGAGCGCGTCCTCCGGGTCGTTATCGTAGGAGTGCCCCGAGACATGGACCCGGCCGAAATAAAAGACGACCTGGTCCATCAGGGTTTCCCGGTCGAGGAGGTACATAGGATGTATCATCCCCGAACAAAGCATAAGCACAAAATTGTGCTCGTCATCCTGCCGCTCACACCAGCGGCCAAAAACATCTACAATATTAAAGCCGTCTGTAATATGACTGGCTTTCGTGTCGATGCTCCACGTAAAAGGGGTATGATAGGGCAATGTCATCGTTGCCAGCTTTACGGCCACTCAGCCCGCAACTGTTCCTCCCACCCCAGGTGCGTTAAGTGCCTGGAAGACCACGGGACACCTGACTGTCCCCGTGACAGGGCCACAGCCACAGAGCCGCCCAGCTGCGTCCTATGTAGGGACAAAGGTCACCCGGCGAATTACCGCGGTTGTCCCAAGGCGCCGAAAACGGCGCGCCGCGTCTCAAAGCCGGCAAAAAAGGCGGCTTCACAAAAAGCCCCCCTCCATCTCAGGGCACCTAGGAATGATAAATTCATCCCTGCCCCCCTTCCCACGACCAACCCGTGGCTTAAGCCGGCTCCGAAGCCGACTCAAGTCACCGCGTCTCCCACCCAGGTCCCACAGAGCACCCCAGCAGAATACAGTAGGCCAACGGCACCCCCTGCCGGCATCACGATGCCCGCAGCCCCCCCGCCCTACCCCCTCTTCCGGCTACGGAGCTGACCTGGCTTTCGTGTCACAGTACCTTAGCGTCATTGACACCAACGAAGTTAGTATCCTAGCAGCGAGCTGCGAGGTTCCCCCCATGATCGTCTACAGGCGTTAGTAGACCATGCGGCCTTGATCGACCAGATCAAGTTTTCCACTCGAAGCCCATAAATGGCTACCACCGCCAGAACAAAACCGCGCTCTCTGCGAGTGGTGTCGTTCAATGCGAACGGCATTAGAGCGAACATCGACGAAATTCGTATATTCGTCAAAAAACACGACGTAGACGTCCTCCTTGTGCAGGAAACGTTCTTAAAACCCAGTATTAGTGACCCGCGTATAGTCAATTATAATATTGTTAGGAATGATAGGACGCGATCCCAACTTGGAGGCACCCTCATTTACTACAAGAGGTCCCTCCACTGCATACCTATAGACACGCCGGCCCTAGAATCACTAGAGGCCTCCGTCTGCCAGGTGAGCATGATCGGCCATCAGTCGATCACAATCGCCTCAGTATACCAATCTGGTAATAGGAAACTATTATTTAGCAATTTAAATACGCTATTAGAATTAGGCAACGCTGTCTTGATTGCCGGCGACCTAAATAGTAAACATCATTCATGGGGCTGCAGAGATAACAATAACAATGGAAAGATTCTCTGTAAAGCAGTCGATGATTTAAACAGTATTATTATCGCCCCCTATGAGCCCACGCGTTTCGACTTCGCAAGTAGCGAGAGGAACGTGCGGCCATCTATACTAGACATAGCCATTCTACGAAATATCACCCTTCAGGTACATTCCATAGAAACCATTCAGGAGCTTAACTCAGACCATAGGCCGGTGCTTATACAACTCGGCGACCCGGCAAACAATAGAAATACAGATAAAAAAAAGATCATCGACTATAAACTTTTAAACGATAATCTGAAAATCCTTCAATCGAGTCATCTCGATAATATCCCCGACATAATAGACAGTCCTCAAACTGCTATATCAGCATACTCTGACTTCACCGACCATCTGGTAGCAATGATAGAAAAGTCGTCCAGGGAGATCTAACAGGCCCATGACGGCCGATGGGACTTCCCGGAGGATCTTAAAGACCTAATACGCACAAAAAATGCAGCAAAGCGTACATACTCTCGCTACCGGACGGACAAGTATCGACGAGCTCTCCGTGACCTCGAACGACAGGTCAAAGCCCGGGTCATAGAAAATAGAGCAGAAAGGTGGGATCGCCTCCTGAGTGAAATTTCACCTTCGCACGTGGCCTACTGGCCACTCGCCCGTTCAATGAAAAAAAAGACGGAGGCACCTATGCCTCCGTTGAAAAGATTAAATCGCGCGCCTGCACTAGAGGACGCCGACAAAGCGGAATGTTTAGCCGATACACTCGAGAGTCAGTGCACTCCGAGCCAAATAGTCGCAACTCCCCCCTTAGGCCCCCATGTAGAGGAGGTAACTAGGGAGGTGGCGAGAAGGGCCTCTGCGCCGCTGGAGGGAGATCCAATCCTTCCGACGGACGCAGAAGAGGTCCAAGACATTATAAAATGCCTTCACGCCAAGAAGGCCCCCGGGCCGGACGGGATTTCCAACAAGGTATTAAAAATACTACCGCCCGCCCTAGTTATCCTCCTGGTTAACATTATAAACGCCCTCCTAAAGGGTTGTAGGTTCCCTGATATATAGAAAGAAGCTACGGTCATAGGAATACCGAAGCCCGCAAAACCGCGCTCGGAACCGTCTAGCTATCGTCCCATAAGCCTAATAAGCTCGTTACGAAAAATCTACGAAAGAATTCGGCTTAGGCGGTTGAAAACCGTCATTAGCGAAAATAATCTTTTCATAGATGAGCAATTCGCCTTCCGCGAAAACCACTGCTGCCCGAGGCAAGTCCACCGTATGACGGAGGATATACTCAGAGGTTTCCATAAGAAAAACAAACTCGATACGTGCGCTGTATTCTTTGATGTAGCAAAAGCCTTTGATAAAATCTGGCACGAAGGCCTCATATTCAAACTATTCAAGTTAAGAATACCGGACAGATTAGTCATCATCATCCGCGACTACCTTTCGGGCCGGCATTTTAGATATAGAGTAGAGGGCACTCTGTCCTCTCGGAGACCTCTGAGGGCCGGAGTCCCACAGGGCTCCGTGCTGTCTCCGACCTTGTACAACTTGTATACCTCCGACATCCCCGAACACCCGGCGGTTAAACGGGCTCTCTTTGCAGACGATACCGCTCTGTATATCACCCACCCCTCAGCCGCAAGGGCTTCCACCATCCTCCAGCGTGCCGTCACCGAGATGGGTGAATGGTTCGCAAAATGGAGGATTGATATAAACCCAGAAAAAAGTGCCTCCATAAAATTCTTACGTAGGAGGGTCACAAACAGACGACCTTATCGTACCATGAAACCGATAAGGTTAAACAATATAGAAATACCCAGAGTAGATCAGGTAAAATACCTGGGTGTCACCCTTGACAGATCAATGTCATTTAGACCACACATAGAGTCAGTCACCAAAAAGGCCAAATTCGTCTTGAGCCGTTTATATTTCTTAATTAACAAAAACAGCAAAATGCCCCTCAGGCATAAGCTTATCCTGTATAAAACTTGTATCCGACCCATTATGTCATACTCTTGTGTCGCATTCGCGCATGTGCCACAAAGTCGACTTAATGCACTACAAATAGTCCAAAATATTTTTTTACGCATGGCAACCGGTTGCCCGTGGTACGTAAGAAACATCGACCTGCACAGGGACTTCAGATTAGAGTCCATTAGGGGCCACTTTAAAATGACGTCAGAACGTCACTTTGAAAAGGCACTCCTTCACCCAAACCCGCTCATCGTGAGCGCGGCAAACTATTCCCCAGATAGCTCAGTTCCAATTAGACATAGGTTACCTAAGCATGTTTTAACAGATCCAGCTGACGAAATCCCTCAGCTACTAATGCGCGACGCAAAAGCGCGACGCGAACGTCACAGCATACACAGACACACACACGGTGCTAGGTACACCTGCACACCGCTTGGGCCTCGGGGTCGTAAGCGACGTCGAACCCTACACATGGAAACCACATCGATCCGGATCGATCACGGAAGCTTAGGTTCGAATCCGATACGAGTAGACACAAACCCAGACCGCGCAAACAGCGCTAGCACTACGCTACCGCTAGATTGCTTGGGCACCGCGCATGACCCGCCTCTCTCTCCAGAGGGAGGGATGACGGCCGGCCCTCATGATGATAGGTTAAATTCAACCGTTAAAGATTCGTCGACCGTATCGGATTTGACTATATTTGCCCCTGCAGGGCGCGGCGGGGGACGTCCCCCTTTCGAATATTTCTTAAGTGAGCCATCTGCTCACTTACTGTACCGATTGAGCTTAAAGGCCATCAGGCCGAAAAGTCTAGCCCTTTCGAAAAAAAAAAAAACCTATCATTTCAAAAATTAATTCATGAAATATTTCATATACAACATACTTATAGAACTTTCAAGAACTTATTTATAAATAAAAGTATATCAATTATTATCCTTATTTTTTCCAAGACAACATGTAGTGCTACAAGTATTTCCGAACACAGTAATCGAGATTCGAGATTGACGATTCCTTTCGATAAAACTTAATAATCGAACAAAACAAATTGCTGAAAATATAATATCGAGAACGTATTACCAAGGTATTACCTAATTAATAGACGACTTTGTCATTACAATCTATATATACTTTTCAGTCGAATTGTGAGTTGATTGAGCAATATAATAAAAAAACAGTGTGTGTGCGTGTGTATTAATGTATACAAGTATAAAGTTAAACTTTTTCGTGATATTATATTAGTTTTAGTTATTATGGCGATACATTCAGGATGGCCATGGCTATTCAGGATGGTCCACGGGTCTACGGCGATGAGCAGTAGTTGTAAAAAATAATGTATACTACATGTGGGATCAAAAAGCAAATATGATGAGAGTAGTGTAATCACGAGTCTTGTCGTAATCGACAAGACTCGTGTGGTTATTGCAACTCGCCTAACGGTTCGTAGTGACATACATCACTCGTTTTTCTATGAATGCCGCCCCATAAACCATGCAGACAAACTGTCGCAATCACGACTGTCAGATTATTTGCTATTTATCCCAATTGTAGCATCAATAAGTATGAATGAATTTCAATAATCCATTATACTATCATTTTTTATCATTCAAATATTTCTCCTCAATTTAAAATTGAATATTTTTTGACACTTCGATTCTCTTATACTCCCGAGTTCAGTCATTCATCTCTATGAGCATGCAATAAGCCAAATAAACGTCAACATCAAACGTCATCTGTTTACTGCTGCAAAGAGTATGTACCTACTCCGTGCACTGATGTTTATTAGTTGCGCAAAATAAATTGTTTTTGATTTTTGGTAATGACTAGTGACTTTCATTTGGATTTTTGACTAAACCTTTGTGCTCGCTTATCATACCCTTACCATAAACCTTGCTAGGTTTACTGACATTTTTAAAGCCTTTAAAAATTGATTTATCAACCAGGTGAATCTTAACGCCTTAGTAACAATTCACAGCAAAATCATAAGATTTAAGTTTTACATTCTTATTGCATAGGCATTTCTATTTTTTATTTTTGAGATTGTAATAAAACTAAAAGTTCCTGAAATATTTTTGATACGAAAATCTGATACTAGATTATTTTGTAATATTAAAAGCTAGGTCTTATCTTTATACATGCTAAGGGCAGACGCCCATACTTCAATTTGGCCATGTCATTTAAACCTGCAACGTTGAATGTCCCTGCATTTTAAATATTTTCGAAAATAGTAATTTAAATTACATGCTGTTAAGGGCCGTATTGATCTTTATTATGTATTTAAGGTACTTAATTGGATAAGGATTAATGCTGTATTGCTTAAAATCGCTTTGTAAATAAGCCATTATTTCTCGTCAAGTATAAAAATGGTTATTGTGGGGTATTACTAAGAGATAGACATATACTACCGCGGACTTTTTTGTAAACCTTTTTAGGTGTACAATATACTGTTGTACATTATTTTGATCTTTCTTTGGTTTAGCGTAGCGTTTGCAATTTCTGCGCAAAAATGCGTTTATTTACGGCAACACACTACAAATCTCTAAAAAAGACACATAAACCTTCCTCTTGAATCACTCTATCTATTAAAAAAACCGCATCAAAATGCGCAGCGTAGTTTTAAAGATCTAAGCATATATAGGAACAGACAGACAGAGAAGCGACTTTATTTTATACTATGTTATAAATTATTATGATCGTGAAGAACCAAACTGTATGAAATAATTATTTGTTATAACATTATATGATTTTGTTTAGTTTTGCCAAAAATAACAGCAAAATAAAAACGGCATCATTTTGTCCGATTCGCAAATGCGTCCTTAAGGTATCTACGGGCGCCTACGCAGCCTGAAAATACGGTATAGTTAAACAAAAAAAATATATAATTAATGAAATAAAAAAGTATTCAACGTCAATCACAATACAGACTCGTTAATAAATAAAACATCAACAGAAGTTCTTCATTTTTGTCATAAATAAAGATATTGAATTTTTTTACATTTCATTTGATCTTTAGTCTCGTATTTTAATTGTATTCGGCGATTAAAATAAAATGCATTATAACAAAACAATTTAAACAACGCAGTCTTATACAATCATGCCTGTAGCTACATAATCAAAAACAAAAGATTAAAACGTCTAATATCGACACTGGCTAATCGCATTATAATTGTCGTATATAGCAGTAGAATAATAAACACTTTTTTAAATGTTTTCTTATTATTTATACCAATTCGAATTCAATATTCATAACTAAGACAGGACTACGTCTGTCGGGTCAGCTACAGCTTGGCAAAAAAGAGTATGACGTGGTTACAGGTGGAACTAAATATTTTACTAAATGGAAACCTATGATGTTGACAATACTGGGCCGACAAATACTAAATTTTGAGTAAAACTTAGTGTTTAACATTTAATTTTAACGATTTGATTAAATTATCTTACTGATTTTCCATATTATGATGACACCTAAGTCAAAGTGGCGCCCTCATTTTTTCCATACTCTTTTTTGCCAAGCTGTAGATATATAATAAAAATCTTAAATATAATATGTATAATATAAAAGTATTAAATATATATATATATATAATATATTAATAGATATTATTATTATTATTATATCTAATGTAGTACTTAGCATAATATAAGGCTTTTTTCTTAAATCTGTGATAGTGTATGATTTATTCATAATTATAATATTTTATTTTATGTAACCATCGAGCATATAACCGTATAATATAGTAGTAATGTGAACCATAAATTTCCGAAACTGTCAGTGATTTGTCACTGACTTTATAGAAATTCTACCAACCAGTGATGTGTATGTACATCCCATTTGCCGATCATCAATCAATGGCCATCAGTTCGACAATCAGAGCACAAAAAATAAACGTTGACCAAACAATTTTTTTTTAATATTCTTATGAAAAACAATAATTTCTTATGAAAATAAATAAATTCTTATGAAAAACAATAAAAAAAGTGCTAATAACCTACAATTTTTTTAAGATACTCAATTCCAAATGCTGGCCAGTTTTAGTGATTGTACACATAAAGTATGTAAAATTATTTTGAAAATTTAAGTTCTTCATTACTTTAAAGTAATTATGTATAAATATTTTTTTAGATTATATTAACAGAAAGTAATCAGAAATGACGATTTTTTCTTAAAGCTACAAGACTTATCTTAAATCTATTTTTACATCGAGTTATCTCGAGGAACTATTTGTACCTACCCTCATATTAACACAAACATTGAGTTAAACGACGAGCCTGTAATTATATCATAGTCATAAGCTATTATTGTTCTCAAGTTAGTGAATAAGTTTTCTTTATTGAGAATAAAGTTTCTTTAAACCTAAACCTAACTGCAACGCCGGTAGTCAAGAGTATGGTATGGAGTATCTTTAGTTGATTTATAAGAGGAACTACGTACTTAGCGAAGACATTTACCTGCAACGGAGAGTAAAATACAGGCTTTAGGTTTACCTATACCTTTAGATTAGGGATCTTTACGAATTAATGAAATCCTTAGCCCACAGGTCACGCCAGGTGCAAAGTAATCTGCTGCTGCTTAACCTTTGATCGAGGTAAAGTGAAACCATACGGCGTCTGCTTAAAGTTGGAGAGAACTTTTTATTTGTGTAACATTTGCGAATACTTTTTATTATTTACATCACCTAAAGCATGTATCTATTATGAAGTTATAGCATAGTGTGCCTATACTTTATTAAAAATAAAAGTGTTTATACTAATGTGATAGGAATTAAAGTTATTTTACTCCTCAATTAAGCACCCTGGCTAGTTTTGTAAGTAACCGTAGCTACTTAGTATAATAATTATTTAAGTACCTGGTCAATGGCGAAGACCATCTCAAGCTTTTATTTATGATATATATTTTTTAAATTACTACATTATACCTTCTTTCTTTTTATTTGTATTTCAGATTCAAAATGCAATTTAAAATTTTATATTACGCGCGTGCATAGTAAGTTTAAAAAATTGTTTTCAATCGTTAAATTTGCCACAAAAATTTTGCAATTATTGAAAATCACAACGGTTACTTTGTTTTTCTTTTGATTTTTTTTTGTAAATAAACTATACCATTTTTTTTCAATTTTCACCGTTTTTAATGAGTGTTTTTTTATCAGAGAAGTTTTGTGTACCTACTTGATTTTTTATTTAATTTTTTTTGTAAAGATCAATTTTTTCTTATTTTTTGCAAAAATGATGTTATCATGTAGCGAAGTAGCGCCATGCTGCTTTGCAGCTACATGGGTCGGCGCGTCCGGGGAAGTACTTCGCTCTCACATAACATCGACGTCAAATGGCGGCTAATGTCGTCGTCACAGCACAGAATACTCAAAGACTACCCCAGGAGGGTACCGGTCGCGCAAGCACCGGAGAATCCCTCTCTAGGCCTCCGGGCTCAGGACAGGTACTTGAACCCGGAGACCTGTAGGGCTAGCATGCGCGCACGAAAAAATTTTGTCTACCCCTTTTCTCGTATTATATCATACAGTTAATACGAGAAAAGAGGTAGACAAAATTTTGTCGAGCGCGCATGCTAGCCCCACTGGGCAGCCCCGCTTATTCTGGGGGGGGGGGGGCGAATCTTGCACAACACAAGAACTGCCCGGGGTAAACGTAGTCGTCGGCAGAAGTCCCCTACCACTATGACCGTGGATTTCGATAACATTAGGGGACTTCATACCAATCTTCCCATAGCGGTAATGACGAAACCGACCGACTTGTGGAGCACATTCAAATAGCTACAGATTCCGTGGTGATCGTAATTCTTGGTGATTTCAACGCCCATACCTTCTGCTGACCTCTCACCCGGACAATTACTTGCTCTCCGTGGATGCTCCACTTGGCTCATCGGACCACTGTCTGATCCGGAGTTCTATACCAGTCGCAAGCCCATCATGGCCTCGTTTTGCGGGCTGCCGCCGCGTTTGGCACTATAGGTCAGCTGATTGGGATGGGATGCGGTCCTTCTTTGCATCCTACCCATGGGGGTGAATTTGCTTCTCGCTGGATGATTCAGACATCGTTGCCGATTCTATTGCCGATGTGGTGCTGCAAGCCATGGAGCTTTTCATTCCAAGCTCTGCAGTGCCTATAAGCGGCAAATCCAAGCCCTGGTTTGGTGAAACCTATAAGATGGCTGCACGCCATAAACGGTTAAGCTACCGATCCTGGGCCAAAGCATCGATGTCCCAGGATTTAAAGACCAGCGCATTGAAAAAGGAGTATAACTTTGTCTCCAGGTCCTTCAAAAGAGCTATTGCTGAGGCAAAAGCGGAGTACGTAAACAGAATTGGCGAGAGATTGGTTCGACTTCCTTCGGGCGTTCTATATACTCGTGCATTCTGGTCTCTTGCCAAGGCTGTTCAAGGAAATTTTTGTAAGCCATCCCTACCATCTCTGCACATGAGGAATGACTCGTTGGCCCATACCGCGAAGGAGAAGGCCGATCTTCTAGGCACTCTTTTTGCTTCTAACTCGACTTTGGATGACCAGGGAAAAATACCACCGACGATCCCTCGGTGTGATACTTCAATGCCGGAAATAATTTTCCGACAGAGCTTCGTACGCAAAGCACTCTTTTCGCTGGACATCCATAAGTCGAGTGGGCCTGACGGCATCCCTCCGTTAGTGCTACGAACTTGTGTTCCTGAGTTGGCACCCGTTCTTACGCATTTTTTCCGGCACTCTTACTCATTAGGCGTCGTCCCATGCTCGTGGAAGACAGCTTTGGTACACCCAATCCCTAAGAAAGGGGACCGCTCAGACCCGTCAAACTACAGACCAATAGACATAACTTCCTTGTTCTCAAAGATTATGGAATCCATAATTAACTGCCAGCTCCGGCGATATTTGGAGGAGCACCAGCTGATTAGCGATCGCCAATATGGCTTTCAACAGAATCGCTCAGCTGGTGATCTTCTAATATACCTAACGCAACGATGGGCGGAGGCAGTTGAGAGCAAGGGGGAGGCGCTGGCGGTTAGTTTGGACATAGCGAAGGCCTTTGATCGGGTGTGGCATAAAGCACTTCTTGCAAAGCTACCATCTTATGGGCTACCCGAGAAATTATGTATGTGGATCACCAGTTTTTTGGCAGACAGGAGCATTAAGGTCGTTGTCGACGGTGCATGCTCGGACCTCAAGTCTGTAAATGCTGGTGTTCCCCAAGGCTGTGTACTATCTCCAACCCTGTTTCTTCTGCATATCAATGATATGCTGAATACCAGCGGCATTAATTGCTATGCGGATGACAGCACTGGAGATGCCTTATACACTGGCAGCCCTAATATTTCTGGGGAACAAGTCGATGAGTGTCGGAACAAACTTGTGTCTGAAATCGAGTCTCTGCTGGCCAGAGTCTCGGAATGGTGGCGACTTAACCTAGTCCAATTTAACCCCAACAAGACACAAGTTTGCGCGTTTACCGCTAAAATATCACCCTTCGTCGTTCCTCTACAATTTGAAGGCACTTCCCTAACCGCCTCAGCCAGCATTGGGATACTTGGCGTCGATATATCGAGAGATGTGCAGTTTCGTGGTCATTTGGAAGGAAAGGCTAAACTAGCCTCGAAGAAACTCGGCGTGCTCAATAGGGCGAAGCAGTATTTCATGCCTTCACACCGCCTTCAATTATACAAGGCGCAGATCTGGCCTCACATGGAATACTGCTCTTACCTCTAGGCTGGAGCGCCCCAATATCAGCTCCTTCCATTTGACCGCATTCAATGCCGGGCGGCTCGAATCGTCGACAACAATGTTATCTCCAATTGGCTTGATTCTTTGGCGCTGCGTAGAGATGTCGGATCGCTCTGCATCTTCTACCGCATCTACCACGGGGAGTGCTCTGAGGAATTGTTCGGACTAATACCTGCAGCAGTATTCCACCACCGAACATCGCGGAAAAACTCCAAATTTCATCCACACCATCTCGATGTCCTGTTTGTTTTTATTGTATTGTACAAGTTTTAATAAAATATCGAATCGCAAAAGTTGTTTAAAGCCATAGGTGACATCTGGACTGTTGCCCTGTATAAAATTTAACGATAAATTACATACACAATATATTTTAATAATATCTATATATAATGTATAAAATGGAATTTTTTCAACAGTTTACTTAAAAAATAAACACTGATTTTCAAAATGATGAACTAATGTAGAATAGAAATGACGATAAGCGCATGAAAAATTATTAAAGGCAAAAGAAATATACGACATAAATGATTAATAAAACGAATAAGTAAATGAAGATTTCAGAGGTGTTGGGCAGGAGTTATAAAATAATTAACTCAATAAATAAGGGACTAATGAAAATAATCTAGTAGTCTATCTAGTCGCTCCATTCAACTATTGCCAACTGACGACTGTGAATAAAAAAAAAGCAATTTATCAGGAATGGAGTTTATCCCCTAGATTTATAAAAAAAACAGTTTTCCCCTCCCTTCCTCTTTAATAAAACCACTTTTTTAAGTTGAATTAATTTACAAAATTATATGAACAAACAAATGTTACCTATATCACGTACGTATAATATGTATTTTATTTGCGTAAAAATATCTTTATTCATTAATGCTTCTTTTGAATGCAGGTTCATAGTTCAATACCGAATATCGAAGTTGTTGATGCACATGGATTTCGAGAGCTTAGATATTTATATAGAGCATAATTTAAAAATAAAACACAAGTTACATATTACAACCACCTTTGAATTTGAATAAACTTGAGAAAAAATTATCGATCTGATGCTATCCGGACTTTAGTAACTGATCGATTGACACTATATTCATCAGAATCTGATACTGAGACTGTTAAAATCATAACCTTTCATCAACACCTTTTTGGTTTTATCGCGTATTCGGGTAAAAAGAAACGATGACTTCGTTCTAAAAAGACACACAACCGATGGTATTTATATTGTAGTGATATGTCACTCGCGTAATAGCAATTCAACCAACCAGTGATCTGTATGTACTACGTGTCATAAGCCAATCGTCGCAGCACAAATTTGGTGGAATTTGTTTTCATACAAAGCACATAAAATTACCGCTCTATTCCGGTTATATCATAGATGTAAATATTAAAGTAGTAAGTATTTAATAAGTATAGTATAGAAACAAAATTGCCTATATTACTACAAAAATGGTGCAATAGTTTTTTAAGCTTAGGCGTTACAAATAAAAATAAAACATACATATAAAAATGGATGTCCTATGGAAATTTAAGAGATCGATTATGAAACCGCTTAAACGATCGCCATGTGTTTGCGTATACATGTATGATGCATTGATAAGGTTGTTAAAATATCCACTTAGTGGTAACTCGCTGCTATGTAGTGTTGTAAAGATAAATTCAGCAAGCGAAGCTGCGGGTAATAGCCAGTAATATTATTTCTTATTTATATACAATGTCAATTCAACGCCATTCGCTCGTATTTAATTTGAATATAAAAAAATAAATGAATTAAACATCGGTATATTTTTTTGATTAAATTTTATTGCTATATAAGGGATTAAGTATTATAAGCTTGGTTATTAGCACGGTATTGGGTGCTGGAATCGGTCACATAATATTTATATACACATAATATTATCAGGTAATGTTTTCATGACTTCTACTTAATATGACTATTTAATTATATGTTTTTTTGTTAAAAAATAAATCTTATTTTAAATAAATGTTTTGACTAGTCGTAACATAGTTAGTAGTAATACCTAATTGTTTGTTCGTCTAAAGTTTTTGTGGCGTTTGGGTGACGATTTAGCATGTGAATAGTTCTTGTTTTCTCCAATAAATACCTTCCTATAATATTACTGCCTTCATATAATTTAACTGCCTGAGAATATATCGTTCAGCTAAAATATTAACAATCGATTTAGAATAAAAACGATATAAAGATAAGATAGTGTTTAAAAGTGAGTGTAAGATCTGTATTAAAAGCAAGAAGCATAAAAGTGGACAAAATGTATTTTAGTACTGAACATAAGAACAAAGAACTATACAAGTATTGAAAAAATTAACGGCTGTTCGTAGTTGTTTTAGTCGTCAACACTATCTACTATAAACCACATAGTTAGTACATCGGTGGACACAGAACAAAGTTCTGGGATAATAACTGGAAATTATATGTCGTCGCTTCATTCTTCAGATACAATTAACAAGGTAGTCCTTTTATCCTACAGGCATTATTCGCACGTTTAGAGAATCGATTTGCAATCGTTTTTTTTTTTTATCTACCGACAGTTAGCCGGTGTGGCTTGTTGCCTCATTCTTTTTCCGAGCGTGGCACCGTTCGCACGTGCTCATTAAGTTAAATAGGGAGACAAAAGAAAAATTATTTAAAGAGTACTTGATACCAGAAAACTGTTCATTGCTACAGGCGCCAAAATTTAACCCAGAAATTTTAGCAGCTGTATCCGATAGCACTCGCACTCGGGATAAATAAGTTGAGGCAGTTTAGCAACAATTAGGCCAAGGCATTGCCGCTCTTAATAAAGGTGCCCTGCCCAGAAGAGGCCGACGCAGGCAAGACAACCGCGAGCGACGGTTCAACGATAAAGGTACATGCTGGGAGAATTCAATATTTCCATAACTGCTGGCAAAAAATTACCAATAATTCTGAAATACTAAGGTGGGTATCAAAAGGATATGTTATACCATTTAATAGAAAGGTAAAACAAATCCATACCCCAAAAAATAACTTTCTCGATACTGACCTCGCAAGTATGATTTTAATTTTATTTATGATTTTAAATTTATTGATAAAGTTTGTTAATGGATACTATTAACAAACTTTTAGATCTAGGCGCTATATCTCTATGCAATAGATCTAAGGATAATTTTTGTTCTAGTATATTCTTAGCTCGTAAACCAAACAGGGAAAAAAGATTTATCTTGAACCTTAAAACTTTAAATAAATACGTTTCCTCAACACATTTTAAAATGGAGGACCATAGGACAGCAGCTAGACTTGTACCTAAGAAAGGCTTTATGGCAAATATTGACCTAAAAGAGGCATATTTTTTAGTTCCTATAATAAAAACACACCGCAAATACTTACGTTTCCATTTTAATGGTGTTTTTTATCAATTTAACGCAATGCCTTACGGACTGTCGGTAGCACCTAGAGTTTTCACTAAATTAATGAAAGAAGTCATGAATTATTGGCGTAACAAGGGCTATATATCAGTAATATACCTTGATGATATTTTATGTATAGGGAACACATCGGCTGTGCAATTTCAAAACCTAGTAAGGGACTTGAGACAAATTTTACAAGAGATCCAAAAAACGAATTAGTCACTTTGAGAGCTTGCCTTATCGAGACTATAAGAGCAACAGAGATGGCAGTTAGATCAAAAGATGCGGGTTATCCTTGACTTTGCACAAAGTTTTACTATTTTTGCGTATAAATAATAGATCACGTTTTATAGCACATACTAAGGATTAAATTGTTTTTTTAATTTAGAATAAGCCTGTTTGACAATTTTATAACATAGTAAGTGCCGTTACTAGGTTTTTAATATTGTTAAATAGGTAAACGCCTATTCCCAGTCGCCACCACGGCCATTAAATAAAGCTAGTAAGTACGATTTTTAAATTAAACTCAGTTATTTTTTCAATACTTACTTATTTATAATTTAAAGTAGGATAGTTATATGATATTTACGTTTAAGAAACGTAAAAGAAAAAAAATGTTAGTCTGCAATCACTTGCCCCCCTGAAAGTAAATCTTCGGATGCGTAACAAACCGGATTTTTATTCCAAAATTGTCTTCGGTTGAAGGACATGAGCGGCACAAGTTTGGACACGATACCATCTTTTTTTCTGTTGTTACCTCTTGGGCTGTTATTTGTTTCCGGCAGCAACTCTACATTGAATTTTTTTTTACGAGGAAATCCAGTTCCAGGTATGGCTTGTCGAAATCCACTTTAAAGAGATTTTTTCGACTGGTGTTTACAAATTTAGCATCTACTACCGACCTCAATGTAAATATGTATGTCGTTAGAAATATTTTCTCGGGGCCCTTTTCTTCTTAATCCACTGGTATTTTTTCTGGACCTCACAATATGTAGATTTTGTCTATAGCTTTGCATTGCATACTTATAATCTTCGTAATCGTAAACGGCTTTCCGACGCTTGATTTGAGTTTCTATATTCTCATGCACACAGTCCGCAGTCATGTGGGTATGACCTTTTGTCAAATATTGCAGATTTATTGTTTCAATATTTGATAAACCCAAATTGACAAAGGTTACTAGTGCAGTGTACATAATCCAGTTTTTATTCTGGCTCGTACAATTATCGCACCAAATGACGTAGAATGCTGGAGGTCCCTCAGTTTTGCAAGAAGTGCTGCTAGATTATCTACAATGTTATTGGCATCCCAAGCTTTATGTCAAAGTATGCAAATGTTATTAATTTTATGGACGCAAAAGGTAAATTGAAAGATATGAGATGACTCGAAAAGAAGGAATCTTTTATTTTTAGCATATTAGGCAATAACAATAAAAAGGCAATAAAACTAAATAGCTGCTCTCAAGCTGGTCTTCGACTGTAGGTACTACTCGAGAGAACCTTATAGAATCCCGAAAAAGCCAAATAGAGGAGACACTCATGCAATAAAATATAGCTTGATATTCTATCACAAAATTTACTTAATTATTTTATAATATTTCTTAATTAAGGAATTAAGGATCAAAGTCACTGTTAATCAAATAATTAACAGTGACTTTGATCCTTATAACTTGAATTTTTAAGACATTTTTCTCTGTTTAAATCTAACAAAAACTAACGAATGGTGTGGGGTGTCGATGACGTCATGTCCCTTACTGACGTTGGCGCGCGAAAATCAACTGTCGTAGACAACTTCAAAAACCTAGGAAGTCCCTTGCTAGGTTTACAAGTTGTCATTGTTCCTTGCTAGGTTTTTGAAATGGTATTTTCTGTCTTTCTGCAAGACCACTGTGTACTTGCTAGATTTTTCAATTTTCAAAATCCTATTTCTAAGGCTATTTAAGACTATTTGACAATGCGAATCGATGATTTATGGCCTAGTAAGCTGCAAAATGCAAAAACCCGTTTTTTCATGGAGGTGTCCCTTACTAGGTTTTGAAATTCTACAGCCGACATAATATAAAGAATCCCACAAAAAACAGTTTCACTGTAAAATGTCGCGCCAAGTACACGTCTAACTATATACACATATAGCAAAAATAAAAAAATAAACTAATCTTTACAAAAAATATGAATTAAAAAAAACCAAGTACACAAAACCTTTCGGATTAAAAGAAACACTCATTAAAAACTGTGAAAATTGAAAAAACAATTGGTGTAGTATATTTAAAAAAAAAAAAGAAAAATTTGCAATCTACAAAAAAATATAAATTTAAAAAAAGTAATCATTGTGATTTTCAATAATTGCAAAATTTTTGTGGCAAATTTTACAATTGAAAACAATTTTTTAAACGTACTTGGCGCGCGTCATTTTCGATGTATTGTAAATGGCTTCACATTATCACTAAGATAAATTATTAATGTCAACTATCAGTTCGAGAATTTTGTGTTCCTCAAGCATTCATTAATGTTATAATTTTCAAAAACAATTTAATAAACATTATCTAAGGTAAAGTACCCAGTAGCTGCTCAGGAACCAGTACCTGCCCACTCTCTGCATTTGTATATCTGTATACAATACTGAAATTAACTTTACAGCAACCATGGTCACGGGAGGTCCTCCCGTGACCATGGTTGCTGTAAAGTATCCGAAACGTCGGGCTTGTAAAAATCTTAATAAACCGCGATAAAATCCGTAAAAATTGTTTCATTATAATGAGTGAAATTCGCGCAAACATTAGAAAACAATATAATAAATTTATTTTACTTCCTAAATGTTCTATCAGAGAATTATCACAATTCATTGGAGTTCTCACAGCTGCTTGCCCAGCGATAAAGTACGGTTGGCTATGTACTAAAACTCTTGAACCATTGATGACCATGAATACCATAAATTTTTAAGACTAAAAAAATATGAAGATAACGATGTAAAAATTAAATTAAAAAAGGTAATTTTACCTGATTTACACTGGTGGAAAGAAAACATATTTTCAACTTGTAATACATTAAGAACTGATAGCACTTATAAGTTAGAAATATTCACTGACGCTTCAAAAACCGGTTGCGGGACATTTTGTGACGGAAAACGAGCAAGCGGAGGATGGAAAGTAGATGAATCGTCTTTCCACATTAATCAATTAGAATTACTAGCTGTTTTTTTTCGCTAGCTCACACTCTAATTGCTCTATACTGTTAAGAGTTGATAATACAACGGCTATATGCTATATTAATCGCATGGGAGGTATCCAGTTTCCACATTTAAATAATTTGGCGAAAGAGATTTGGCAATGGCGCGAAATGCGACAGATCTACTTATTCGCTTCTCATATTAACGCATATGAGAATATAGAGGCCGACCAAGAATCCCGCAATATTAACATGGATACGGAATGGGAACTTTCTAATTGGGCATTCCAAAAATTAGTTCACTCTCTAGGTGAACCACAAAACGACCTATTCGCATCTCGTACTAATGCTAAGTGCCGCCAATATATTTCTTGGAAACCAGATCCCGATGCAACTTCAATAGACGCTTTTACATTCAGTTGGCACTCAACTTTTTTCTATGCTTTTCCACCATTTGCCCTTATTCTAAAATGCTTAAGAAAAATTATAACTGACAAAGCTACTGGGGGTCGTTCTCAAAAAAAGTGTAAATTTGCCAAAAATCTGCCATCTGTGAACATAGTCTTGATAAAGCTCGCCATTATATCAGATTTGATAAACCACAAGTCCTCGCAAAAGAACACAGATTCCAACCAAGGATGATCCGTGAGGCTATTGAAATTAAAAAACATCCTAATTTCAACAGAAAAGATGGCTGGCTTTTACCACCTGCTTGGGATCCCATTATTAAAATTATCAAATCAAAATCCAAGCATAATATGTCACAGATTAAAGATACAGTTAGCACTTTCTGCGTAGATAGGACTGACCAAAATATTGATGTATCATAGGGTAGTTTCGAATAACTTTATAATGATAGGACGTATGACACCTCAGTCCTCCCGTGACCATGGTTGCTATAAAGTATCCGAAACGTCGGGCTTGTAAAAATCTTAATAAACCGCGATAAAATCCGTAAAAATTGTTTTATTATAATAAATGTATAAAATTCCAGTAACTTCTATTAGAAGTAGTAACTCTAAACATCTACCTTGTTAATTGTATCTGAAGAATGAAGCGACGACATACAATATGAGATCAAACGAACTTCTTGAAGTAAAGTCGATCATTATTATATGAGTCGCTTCATTCGAAGATGTTTGACGCTTTATGACGGACGACGGTGTCGTATTTGTTGCTGTAGGCACCTACCTACCTACCTTGGTTGACACCGACTCCAAAAGTAACAATCATGACGTGGACGCTAAAATTGTACATTAGTAGAAGTACAAGATGATTATTAGTTGTCGACACAAAAATTAAAGAAACGCCATTATTTTATTACTTTTTATTTATTTTATTTTTTGAAGTCGGTTATAATTTTTATTTAATTTTTTTTATTTCTTAATTTTTTGTGATTCATTAATGAAAGACAGACAGAGATAGACATTTTGGCATATTGAACCGTATGAAGTAAGCCCAATAAAAGCTGTAAATTGTCGAGGAGTTCCCTCGACTGTATAGACAGGGTCTCCATTGTCAGGATGTCTATGTATCACCTGTAATTGCACGTATCACCCCTGTGGGTGCAAAGTTCTCATCGGTATAAATTAATTAAGTCCAATCACTAGGTAGCTACTGTAAACTATTTAGGAGTTCCCTTAAATGTCCTTCGTCTTCATCATCAGACCCCCAATCACCGTCACAACCCATCTAGGTGTATTTCATTACAAATCATTTGTATGTCATTAGAAATCATAATAAAGACGTGAGAGGAAAGAAGCCTGTACTGAATATTCGGGAAAATAAAGATATTTATACATCATCATTATCATCATTCATCATTACAGTGTCCATTAACATGCCTCTTCCCCTGCTTCCATTAAAGATAAATATTATAATATTTTATAATAACTTTAAAAATAAAATACATGCCTAAAAATACAAGGCTATAGTGAAGCTCTCCAATTTTTTTTCTAATATAGTAAACTAGAGAGCTCCGCTGTAGCCTTGTCTATTAGGCGTGTATTTTATATTGTATGTATTCATCTTTATTTTTCCAAGTATTTAGTTTTTTTTCTCATGGCTTTTTTCCCCTTATTTCTTTTTTTCATGATTTTTTAACCCTTAGGAGTTTAATACTATAAATTTTTGCTTCTTTTTGACGTCCCTAGTCGGCACTATTTTTTATATCCTTCAAGTAGTACAATTAGTAGTCCATAATAGTATTTAGACTCTATCAAAAAATCTTAACATGGAAATAAAATAGAACATCATAAATAAAATATAATAAACTAGCGGCCCGGTACGTGCTTCGCTACGTATAAAGTGAAATAAAAAAAATTGGAACATCAAATTAATTTATTCAAACAAAAAAATATATTATTAATTGCTAGCTATTTTAAAACTTAATGTTGTACTGTCAACACTGAAAAAAGTTTCAATATGACCCCAACTGAAAAAGTTTCAATTTGACATCAAAATCTCCATTAACAAAATGATCCGCCATTTATTGAATTAAAAAAATGTGATAAATGAAGAACCGCTCGACCGATTTTGTGCAAACTTCACATAAACCATCTACTAAATAGTCCGAACAAAGCCTAAACATTTGGTTGGGATTGGTGAGCCCGTTCTTGAGTTATAAAATTACAACGAAAAGTGGCATTGATTTGTATATATAAAGATAATAATGTATGTTAGGACAACTCACACACGGCCATCTGATATCAAACTAGGCAGAGCCTGTATGTATTACCTACTTATTTTAGCAACCAGACACTTGAAACACACGTTTATATTTGTAAATTACACTCAATCCATGGATAATACAATATAATGTATGTATAATTTCTTCTATATATAAAAGGAAAAGGTGATTGATTGATGTATCAACGCACAGGCCAAACCCTTAAGGCTAGAAAATTGAAATTTCGGACACGTATGTATACTTCCTATAACTTAGGTAACTAAGACATAATATTTGCATGAAATTTCGTGTCACAATGTCACAATTTCTTTTACAATTCGACGAATATAATGTTGTAAGATATGTAAAAAATCCCATTATTTGCTAAACTTAGAAAATACTAGCAAAGCCTTTCAAATGAATTTCAAACTTAGGTGTATTCATTTCACTCAATTCCATAATTACAGAAAGAACTATTTAAAAATGACTACGGAACTAAAAGACCAATTAAATTCTAATGAAAATGGAAGTATGGCTTCAAGAGACAAGATTGTCATCTCTGGAATGTCTGGTCTTTATCCAAACTCACATAACATTAGTGAGTTATCAGAAATTCTTTATAATAAGGTACGTTATATATTTTCTAATACAAGTTCTTACGAACTAAACACGAAGGTTTTTTTTTAAAGGAGGGGAAATCTTCAAAAGATACCTGGTTTCTGAAAATGCCAGGTTATGTAGAATTTTTACCTACTGCGATGGCCTTCATCAGCACGGAAAAGAGACTGCGGGTACTCGAATGTTACCACATCCGCTGCCCCTCTCGGTGCTATGCTCCGCTACGGAGTAAGCTCGTCTCTGGGGGCTTATTTGCCTTCCTAACCTCCTCACATATGCACCCGATAGCAGTTCAAGACTACCGTCCTTCTCCAGGTCGCTTTGCACGGTCGCACGACCAGAGGTAATGCCTTATTGATTAAGCCCCGGACCTAGGGGCGAGGAGGCTGTGTCGAATTACGGTGCCACCGCGATGCCGACGCGCACAACGAGCGGGATCGGCCCTTTCCCGATTCCGCTCGGCTTGGCAGAGGAAGGATTTTTGAGGATTAATTCTCTTCTCTCTAGATACAAATAATACCTTACGTTACAGAAAAATCCAATAAAAAAAACTGACAATTGGAATTTCACTCATCCTGAACTTACAAAATATAAAGGCAGTGTCCCAGATATTGAACATTTTGACGCGCAATTCTTTAAAGTGCACTATCGACTTGGTTACAACATGGACCCTACGGCACGAAAATTGCTTGAGCAATCTTATCAAGCCATATATGATGCAGGTAACATATTTACGGTTCGTAGGATAGTAGGTTTATGGACATTTCATGCTGACCGGTCAATTGTTTTTATACTAGTGGCAGTAGACATGTTCTGCCACAGATCATAAATAATCAAGATCTTACAGTCATAAGCCCGTTTTTAAATCATCATCGCAATCAGTCTCTATTGAGTAGTGGACTATATTATTATACTATATATATATATATATATATATATATACAGTACAGCCATAAGGTCTGTTAAAAATGAAAATGCATTTTTTAAATGAAGTAATGTAATATTATTAAATTTATACCTGCATATAATTATTAAAATCTCAGCAAAAAAAAAAAAAACTATTCGAAATGGCCACCTTTGGCTTTCATACAGGCCTTTAATCTGTTTGGCCACGGGTCTATGGATTTACGCACTGTTTCCAATGGTATATAATATATACTAGATAATGGCCAGTCTTCAGCTCATATAAAGTCCGGAACGTTGGTTTCAAGCCAGACTTGGGTAGTTCGTCCCTTATTTGCTTCCTAATGGGGTTTCGACGAATTCTGGCTTTAAGAGCATTAACAGCCTTTGTAGTTCGCAGCCGCCCCGATCTTTTCTTGTCTTCGACAGAGTAAGTGTTTATGTATCTGTTGATAGTACGATATACGAACATACGGCTGATACCAAGCTTTTGAAGTGTCTGGAATATGACCGACGGCTCCATACCCACTTTGTGCAAGGCGATCACTACAATCCTATTTTATCTAACACCCCATTCCTTATTGTAATTTGATAATGAACACGAAAAAATATGTGAAATGGCTCAAAATCGAAAGAAGTTTTTAAAATAATATATGTTCAAAATTCAAAATAATTAAAAAGTTGAAAAAAAGAAAAGTTTTTATGTAACAGTATTTATGGCTAGACTAGTCATATAGTATATAATATTAGTATAATATATATAAAATAGTCCACTGCTGAAAAAAAACATACACACACAAATACTTCGTCTACCTAAACCCGGCTTCCACTCTTGAGCCGTATTGGTCATCCATTCTCCTGAGTGTGTGATCAGCCCACTGCCACTTCAACGAGCTTATTCTTCACGTGAAATCGATAGCGTTAGTTCTATGGCGGATGTCTTCGTTTCGAATCTTATCTGCTAAAGAAACATCTAGCATAGTATGCTCTTTATCATAATTTTTCAATGAAGTGTAATTGGTAGTGAACTAATAACATTTATCACTACGGAGGCAGGCTTCTAGCAGTACTAGATGTGAAAACGTAAAAACATGATGTCATTATAGCTTCACATAAAACGGAATAATACTGAAAAAAATCATATCTATAAATAGAGCGGAAAAAACTGTGACAGACAGAGATTCTTCGTTAAGACACCATATTCCTAGTAAAATAAGTTTGAGAAAAAAATAACTTTTAATTTTTGAAATAGGTTAATATGTATTATGTTTTTTTTAACAGGCGTTAATCCAGTAAATCTGTCAAATAAAAAAATTGGTGTCTACATTGGAACTTCTGACTTGGAAACAGAAAAATCCTTATTTTACTCCAAAGGAGCTACTGGTTTCGCATTAACAGGGTAAGTTAAGGTTTTTTTTTTTTCATTTACGCCGGGAAATGCTCTGAGGAATCCCGCCTGGGGCACTCCCCACTGGTCTCCCCAGGTGGGTATGTGGGATTCGCTGCGCCCGAAAGATGGTAAATGGACGCAGCTCTACCCACTAAAACCCGGCGAGTGCCACCAGTGCCGCCTTGTTGAGGTGCCCCGGATCTGTTAAGCTAACAGGGCACCTCGACGGCTAGTCAGACCCGCAAGAGACCGACACCACATCCACAAAGGGGTTGTCCCGCACCACAGAACAACCCCTCCCAACGTCGGGACAGTACAATGGGGTGAGGTTCCCATCCTCACCCCTTGCCCCCTGCTCTTTTGTCCCCTCTTCTTATAAGAGGGGTACAAAGAGCCCTCTCGGCTCAATTGGCTTCGCCCAAGGTGCTGGGCTCACCCTAGGCTACTGAGCCCCACCGCCACGTCAAGGTCTGAACCATGGTGGGGAAGTTAAAATTTACTTTAGTCTAACATAATATTATATTAGTTACTACTATACTATACTTTGCTTTAGGACACTGTTGCGGTGTTTGACCTGGGGTTAGCGATTGCATTTTTGCTTACGGTAATCGTAAATAATCCACTTTTCATCACATGTCACAATTCGATCCAATATTCCTTCATTTTTGTATCGATTCAACAAGGCAACACAAGTTTCAACACGTGTTTTTTTTTTCTACAGGACAGTCAAATCATGAGGCACCCATTTTTCATATATTTTTTTATTTTTTTTATTTGACGCAAATGAGTCAATATATTGGTAAGGTAATGTCTATAGTCCCTATTAGGTGTTTATACACCTAAAAGGGGCTATAGACCTCAGTATCTCGTATTAATTTCAACTTGCTAGGTCCACCCGTTCCTGAGAAAAAGGGTCTTAACAGACAGACAGACGAACAACAAAGTCATTTTCACATTTAAAATATTCTGTGAATGGTTTGGATGCATCCACTGAAAGTTCCTTTAATGAATCATTTGAATTGATAATGAGATTTGAAAAGAAAATGATTTATTTAACTGTTCCAGGTGCTGCAAAACTATGTTCGCAAATCGCATTTCTTATTGGCTTAACGTAAAAGCATCTTCAATAGCAATCGACGACGCGTGTTGTAGTTCGACAGCTGCTTTAGATATGGCGTACAGTGCTATTGCTCGAGGACATTGTGAAGCAGCTATTGTGGGCGGTGCTTTTTTAAGTTTACATCCACAAACTTTGATTCATAATGGGAGGTATGTTATTTTATAACTATCAACTTAGTAATGACCAACATTTGACTATTTTTGGATTCCGTAGCTCAAAATAACAAAACGGAATCCTTACGGAATACTTCCATGTCCGTCCGTCTGTCTGTCTGTTAATCTGTTAAATCAAATCCTATAGGTGCTTCCTATTGGCAATAATGGAATTTGCTAAGAATCTAGGCCTCACAATGAATCTATAAGTAGGTAGATAAAGTAAAAAAATCTAAAATCTTTTTTTTTCTTTAACGCCGGGAAATACATCATGCTCTGAGACATCCCGCGGGGGAGTGGGTCTCCCCAGGCGGGTACGTATATGGGACTCGCTGCGCCTGAAAGCTGGTAAGTGGACGCATCTCTACCCACTTAAACCCGGCGAGTGCTGTGAGGTGCCCCGGATCTAATAAACAAACGGGGCACCTCGACGGCTAGTCAGTCCCCCAAGAGACCGACGCCACCTCCACCGAGGGGTAGTCCCGCACCACAGAACAACCCCTCCCAACGTCGGGACAGTACAATGGGGTGATTTTCCCATCCTCGCCCCTTGCCCTCTGCTCTTTTGTCCTCTCTTCTTATAAGAGGGGTACAAAGAGCCCCCTCGGCTCAATTAGCTTCGCCCAAGGTAAAGCCTGGGCTCACCCTAGGCTACTGAGCCCCACTGCCACGTCAAGGCCTGAACCATGGTGGGGGGAGATCATCTTCCCTGGTTAATGGGCGACCAACACTTCATCTAAATAAACGTGGCCTCCACTCTTAAACCTCACAAAGATAAGTAACAAATCTGATTAGCATGTGCAGCGCACGAATTTGCTTATAATTTATTTTAAAAGTGAGCAATTAGCTTTCTAGCAATATACGTAGATACGTGTAGAAATTTTTTCGCAATTGCGAGTACTAAGGAAAATCCGTATTTTTTAGAAAAGTAAGGTACAGCTTGGCAAAAAAGAGTATGGAAAAAATGAGGGCGCCACTTTCACTTAGGTCTCATCGATATATGGAAAATCAGCAAGATAATTTAATCAAATCGTTAAAAATAAATGTGAAACACTTTACTCCAAATCTAGATTTGTCGGCCAAGTATTGTCAACATCATAGGTTTCCATTTAGTAAAATATTTAGTTCCACCTGTCACCACGTCATACTCTTTTTTGCCAAGCTGTAGTCTTCCCTTTATTCATAAAAAATGGCCGTTATGGGACGCCCGGCAAATTTGAAGCATCTAATATTGGTTATTATAAATCATAATTAATAACAATTTATAGCTAAATGAAATAAAATACGCGCGTGCACGTTTTGGGGGCATCACGATATGACTGCGACATCACCACCAGATGATCTTTACCACGTTATTGCAAAAAAAGTACCATAATAATATATTATTATGTCGTAAGAGGTAGTGCTATACTGCATTGCAACCGAACTGGGATGACACGACTGGGGTGGTACCTCTCGCTCACATAACACCGGCGTCAAGTGACAGCATATCGCGTTTCATGCGGTCTGTGAGTTTCTCTGCCCCCGATAGTTGAAATGACGCATCTAACAAAAAGGTAAAACGGAGAAAAAAATTCTTGAATGTTAAAATCGGGATTTTCTTTGCTGTCTTTAAAATAAAATAAAAATGAAAATAAAAATTATAGAAACTATTTCTTTTTTCATTGCATTATTTCTAAAAGCAGAACAAATTGACTGAAAAAGGGGTTCGCGTGCTTTTTTGTTACTGTGCAAATTGTATCTATCTATGCAGATTGGAGCGTACAAGTGAGATAGCGCTAAGTCGTTTCGGGAGTTAACCGTATGTATATGCGCGTAAGAGGGAAATGTAAATATTTCGTCAGTGTAGGTGTTGTTTTACGAAATAAGTCCAACGGCAGGCGGACTTCGAAAAAAAACAAATTTACTTAAAACAATTTATTGTATAGTAAAATGACAATTAAAATAATACTAATTACTAAATGATCCCTATTCAACGATTGAAATTAGAATGAATGTAAAACAATATTTCTAACTAAAGTTAACACTTCATGTAATGCTGCGTCGGCGCCTCGTGCCGTCGCCTCGTGCGGTACCGGGAACTGTGTGTCGGCGGTCTTCATATTATTGGCTCGCAGGAGTCTGCAATCTTTTACATCTTCGGTATATCAAAATTAGAGCGCTTATACCAATAATAATTATCAATATTAAATATACAGGAATAGTTGTATGATAAAGGATCGAGCTATCATCAAAATCCTTTAACTTGATATCCGTTTGTCTCAATATCTCTGAATTTATTTTGTGTATCTTCTCTAAACTTATAGATTTAAGATTAAGGATCTGTCTCTGGGATTGATTGGTATTATCTATAACAATTTCTGAAAATTTTAATGCTTGTCCTTTTATTATATCGTTATGGTTGGTAATAGTATATTCTGGGGTTGCGATTGAGCACCCAATTGGGATTGTAGCAAGATAACTTCCATTCAAGGTTTGATATTGCAACCGCCCACATGAAATTCTTATCTTAGTTGGGTTTGGAAAACTTAAATAGTAATGTCTTTCATCTAGTTTCTCGAATGCCTCAGTCTCTTGTTTTAAAAAGGAAAATGTACAAGATGATTTTATCTGTTGTTCAGTAATGAGCTCTTGAATACAATCGTCTTGACTTTCAAATTTAAAACTAGGGTTATCTTCGCATATGTATACAGAATTGACCTTAGAACATTCTATTTCTATGTACTTAGAATCTCGTTCCTGAATTGCTATATAAGGTGCGAAGGGTATAAGGATTTGATGATTTTTGTTTGGGACAATAGAAAGTTTGTATAGGTCAAAAATCTCAGGAAGAACAATCGGCACCTTACAGACTAAAACTATTTGATTGTTCACATAGTAATAACCAAATTTTATAATATCAAAGTAATCTCTTAAATATATATCTAAAGTTCGCTTTTCTGAATATAATATTCTTAATTTATAGATCATCTGTTTGATCGTTTTTAAATTTAATATGGAGTGAGCAGCGCCAGGCGCATATTTTAATGTTAACATATTCTCTAAATTTATTAATTCACTAGTTAAACTATCTATATTATCGCTAAATATTAATAGATACTGGGATAAATGAGCGTATTTTATCAACTCTGCATCCCTGTTAATATCACTAGACATTATTTGATTTAAAGTTTTATTAATATTTTCCTGATTTTCTACAATACTATTTAATAAGTGGGAATGATTTAACATCCATTCCTTGGTCAAACTAATATGGTTATTATACTCTAATTCTAATTTATGGTTGTTTTCCTGTAATATTCCTAAAGCATTTTCATATTTTATCGCGTCTGCGTAGTCTAAATTTCCGGATATACTTTTGATGATGGAACCTAATCCATTGATCAAACCTCTTTTTACGCGCGAATTTTCAAAAGTTTCTAATATATCTGAAATTTTATTAAGCTTACGTGAAAGATATTCCATGTGAGGCTCATATAATGATAAAGTTTTATTATTTAGCTGAGGGCGAAAGTTTTTTAATTGGAAATGAACTAATTGGATCTTATTATCAATGTCTTCGAGATTAACAAATTGAAGAAATGAGTGGTACTGGGTTATAATCCTTGTCTGTCCAAGTTTGAATGGTAAAAGTCCTGGTCCATCGTCCAGGTTTTCAAGTCGTATCTCTTGGGGTTGGCTTAGATGAAGAATCATCAACATTATCCTGTAACGATTGAGAGTTTTTAGGTACTCTCTTGAGTAGGGATTTGCTATTGGTAATTTCTTTCTTTTTGTATAAATATGAATTGGGAGATCGGCCAATACTTTATCATGAGTGTACCTAGGGGCTAACTTTTGTCGTGATGCGACTGGGTTTTTAACAAATACTTGTTGTTCTGGTGTATATTGAATTTCGGGTTCCCTATTTTTATTTCGATAGTCAGTGAGGTCTTTACGTATATCAATTGTCGTCTCATGGATATGTGAATACGCTTTTTTCATTTTGTCTTTAATATGATCAATCATGTATTGTTGTAATAAATGTATGGTCAGGTCTACATCAAACGGGTCTCGTGGGTCAAAGTGTCCCGTAATAAGGTCTATGGGTTTACATTTGGTAAAACTGTGAATGGAACTATTATAACCTAGGAGAGCATATGGCATAAGGAAAACTACAGATTCATGTTTCTTCTCTAATTTCAGTATTCGTAGGTGTTCCAATATGGTAGAATGAAATCTTTCCACGATACCGTTTTCGTTAGGGGTATGGGGAGCAACTTTATGGTGTTGGATTTTATGTAGTCTTATAAATTCATTGAATAGTTGATTCGAAAACTCAGGTTCCATTATCTGCTACTATTGTGATCGGTAATCCGTGATGAGTACTATATTGCAGTAAGGCTTGTACTACACTAACGGCCGTACCATCTTTTAGATGATAAGCTTGGGCATATTTAGAAAACGAGTCTACTAAAGTTAGAAACTTCTCATTTTGAGCTGTAAATAAGTCTAAATGAATTAGTTCGAATGGGTTAGAAGATGGAGGTACCACTTTGAATTGCTGTCTTATGGGATTTATATCGTATTTTGCTTGACCGCAAATTACGCATTCATTGATGAACTTTATAATCTGTTCCTTCATTTGGGGCCAATAATACTTATGGGATAGGGCTAAATAACATTCGTTTATGTCTCTGTGATTGGTTTTACCGTCATGATATTTATTAATAATTTCCTGTTGTCTGAGGTAATCTCTTACATTTTCTAATTCTTTCTTAGTAATTACTAAATTCATTGCGGAATTTTTGAACAATTTCTGTAATATTGGTATTACCTTATACATCGCTAAAGGGGGGGGGGGGGGTTAATGTCGCCTACTAAACTAATTACTAATTGTTTCTTAAATTTATTTAGTGGTTCGTCGGTAATAGGAACTTCTAGGATGGGATTTTCTTCGGAGGTGTGAATGGTAAGGGTTCTGGAGCCGAGAATGTTCTACTATCCTGAGACATGTGTGCTATAATAGATTCTAATTCTAGTCCTACTTCATCATGAGCATTGATTTCTATACGTGATAGGGCGTCCGCATTAGTGTTACATTTCCCTTGTTTGTAAGCTACTGTGAAATCATATTCGCTTAGTTTTAGTCTCCATCTCGTTAAGACAGAATTGGGCTCTTTGATATTCATGACCCATTGTAAAGGTTTATGGTCAGTTATTTTTTTAAATTTACGACCAAATAAATAGGGCCTAAAGTATTTAGTCGCCCACACTATAGCTAGCAGTTCTTTTTCTATAGTGCTGTAATTTAATTCACTGCTATTTAATGTCCTGGAAGCATAAGCTACGGTTTTATCCGAACCTATGATTCCTTGTGACAGAACAGCTCCTATTTCCACGTTTGATGCCTCAAACGTGGAACTCAAACTCAAACGGTTGTTAAAATAAATTCTTTTGAGAAATCGGGGTACTGTAATATTGGGTCATTTAGCAAAAGGGTTTTACTATGGTTGAAGCAGTTAATATATTTATCATCTAAAACAATTTTATTTTCTTTCTTTAAACATTGTGTTAACGGCTTAGTTATACGGGCAAAGTCAGGGATGAATTTACTATAGTAACCTAACAAACCAAGAAAACGTTTAATTTCAGTAGGGGTTTTAGGAATTGGGTAATTTTTAATTGCGTTAATTTTATTGGGATTGGGTTTTACTCCTTCTCTACAAATAACATGGCCTAAGAATTCAGTTTCTAGTTTCAGGAATTCAGATTTGTCCATTTGTATTTTGAAGTTGGACTCGCGTAATCTTTTAAATACTTTTTCGAGGTTTGTCATATGTTCCTGTAGGGACGTGCTAAAAACGATAATGTCATCTAAATATACTAAGCATATTATCTCGTTTTGTAGACCTTTAAGAACATTATCCATTACTCTTTGAAAAGTAGATGGAGAGTTCTTAAGGCCCATCAGCATTCTTAAAAATTCATAATGACCATTTTCAACGTTAAAAGCTGTCTTTTGAATGTCTGTGGGATCTATCTCTTCTTGATAAAACCCACTGGCTAAATCCAAAGTAGTGAAATATTGACACCTGCCTAATTTATCTAATACATCGGTGATATTCGGTATAGGGTATTCGTCATCGATTGTCTTTTCGTTTACCTTTCTGAAATCAACAACTAATCGCCTTAAGGGGTTCACCATCAAGGTAGAATACATCGGCATAACGGGTGCATAGCGCTTCTAAGTTTTTTATTTCCTCCTGATTTATATGTTGTGTGCGGAGTCGAGATAAGACAGCTTTAGCACGATCATTAATAATATTATTACTATTACATTCTATATTTAATAAATCAGCTGTGAGAGGGTGGTCCATGGAAAATATAATATCATTTGAACTATGATTAAATACTTCTAACCCAACCTCTGTTGTTTTTTACAGTTGTTATTCAATCACCTATTACACATTGGCAAATTATTTGTTCATTTATAACAGCATCTTCGTCATGTATATTAATTGGTATTCTAATTAGTTTGGAACTTCTACTCGGTATAATATCCTCGTACAAATTACAATTTCTTGAATTGTACATTTGAATGGCATTGGTGGCTAGACTTGTTGTAAAATTTTTATTTTTTTAATCTATTTTTGCCTCTCATTTTTCTAATAAGTCTAATCCGATCAGTCCGTCAAAGTAATCATGAAATTTGTAAACGAATAATTTAATGTCATTTTCGTCATTGAATTCAGTAAAACTTTAAAATTAAAGGACTGACTGGATTTTTCTTGAATCCTTCCTTTAAGATATTGCAATACACTTCGGCACCTAAAGAATGTCAATTCTATTCGGGATATTATATTGAGGATCAGCTAGGTCTAAATTGTTAAGTTCAGCCCACGGCGACATGGAGAAACGTTTATTTGGCAAAACCGAAGTTACAGTGCTAAGTATATGCGCTTTAACCTGCAATTGAAAAGTGGGGTCATAAAGTGAATGAATATTTACCATAACAACCGATTTTGATGTCAATTCACTTTTGCCTCCACCAATACAGATTATGTAACCTTTGCAGGCCACTTTCGGAAGTCTCAGCAGTTGTACCGCGGCTTCAGATATAAATGAAGCCTGTGTCCCTTGGTCTAGAAGGGCCCGCAATATTTGTGAACACGCATTCTTTGACTCAACCCTTAGAAGAGCTGTGGCTAATAACGTCTGACCGTGCACGTTACCTGTCGAAAGATGGGCTTTGATTTCTTTTGAGAAATCATCTTGATCTTCGTTCTCGGAATGACTTATTTCCTCTTCATCGCTGATTGTATCGACCGTCGTGGCGGTGGCGACTACATTAACATTATGAGGGTGCAATAATGTATGGTGACGCTTTTGACATACGCGACATTGCCTACCGGCATGATTGGTACCTAAGCAATTAAAGCAAAGGCTCAAGGTGCGAACGATTTCACGCCGTTTGTTGACGTCCTGTTTGGCAAATTATTTACAATTGTACAGCATATGGTTGTCGGTACAGTGTGGACATACTAGATTGTTAATTTTTGGTTGTTGATCTGTTTCTATGGTGTGATTTGTAGCAAAGCGATTCGGATTGAGTTTTGATTTACCCTTTGGTGGCTCTACGGCTTCAAGAGCCTTAAATAGCGTTTTCAAAAACCCGGTAAAGCTTTCGTACGTTGGTAGGTCATCGCCGGACCTATTCACCTCTAGCTCCCACTCTTTCCGAGTCACTGAGTCTAACTTAGAACTTACAAGATATATAATGAAAACATCCCAACTAGAAATATCTATTCCTAAACATGTCAATTCGTGTAAACACTCTGTTGTTGTATCTAACAAATCCATCAAACCACTGGCAGATTCCAGCTTAAGAGCGCGTTGGTTAAACAATCGTTTAAGAATATTCTTAACTAAATATCTTTTATTGTTATACCTAGCGTTTAATATGTCCCAACATTTTTTGTAATTAGCTGCAGTAATAGAAACATGTTTAATAAGGCGCTGCGCCTCACCAGTAACTAAAGTCTTTAAATAATGCAAGCGTTACACATCATCGAGAGCAGAGTTATTGTGTATCAGTGAGACAAATAGATCATGAAATGTTATCGACTACTCATAATCCCCATTGAAAGTAGGAACTGCTATTTTTGGCAGCTTCGACGTCGACGAAGTACCTGCGACCTGTCCCGAGTCCGACTTTTCACCTTGACTAGACGATGGTTTTTTCTTAAGCTTTGATAATAGCTCCCCTTTGTATTCCAGATACAGCTCATACCCCTTATCGAAAATGTCATCTGTCGTGTATTTACTATTACTTAGAGTATCTTCGTCATAGGTGCTAATAATCTTTTCATGTTTCTCGGTGAACTTTCCAATCAGTACTTCTAAGCCTTCTAGTCTTGCCACCATATAACCCTCCGTCAGTCTATCTTTGGGCGATTTTTTAAAGTTAATCTTTCCTTTTTCTATTTGTTCCAATATACTAAACATAACTTTAATGTCCTTCTCCATATTGATTGAGATTCAAATATCGATAAAAATTCTAAGTTCCAAGTCGCGAATTTTTCTAAGTGTTTTAAACAGTTCACACTCTAACTGAAATCGGGCATGGATTCCCCGTCACTTCACTTTTTCTTAAACTATTCTAAGTCTAAATTGAATCTTGAGAATTTTACAAGTCCATGCATTAATGAAAATTTTACTGTCTTTAAATAACGCACAAAGTACTCACAGTTTTTGCTTCACTTATAATATCACTGATCACTGTCCAAACCTTCCTTGCAATATTTCTAAGTTTCTTGAATGAAGTTGCCAAATTTTTCCACCAGGTGGCGCTAGAAGCGCTGTCGCCGTCAGCTCCAACAACCAGATAGTTCGCACATTCACCAACCCAATTTTATTTTATGTTGTGACTTTCCAATCCCTTGCGGGTCAAAAAGCATCTAGGCTCTGAAGGACCTTGAAGACCCCAAGACTTTGTGCAAGACTGGCACAAGTGCCAGTCTTGCACAAAGTCTTGGGGTCTTGACCCCAAAGGGCGATGAGAGGCAAGTTTATACTAATAAAACAAGCACTCTTGAACGCAAGAGACTTTATTAAGAAAACACATAGGAAGTCTATGAACAAGCGCGATGCAACGATAGCGTGATTCAATGTTACCACTACCGCCATCTAGTGATAATTTACAAAACTAAAAATGTATAAACTACAAAAATTATTTAAGTTAATGCCGGCTCTTAATACCCGCTATACCAGAAGTTTAGCAGGTGCATTGTAGACCATTTATTTAAATATGAGTAAGTATCCTCTTTTCTTAGTACGAGGACAGCGTCGCCCATGAATATTCTAAGATAAATATCTAAGATAGATAGATGTGAAAGTTTCGCTCTCTGTAATTGCACTGTCTCTCCTACCCTTCTTTTCAAAATACAGCAAGCTGCTTTATGTTTACATTATAATATTACCGAATAAAGAATAAATAGTCTCAACTTGGATTTAATGTACGTATTATGGAAGATACCACACCTTGGGAACAGGGCGATCCTCCCAGGTATTTCTGGATAAGATGTAAGCTTGTTATAGAATACATATTATTTGAAAAGATTAGTTCCACTGAGTTTGTTTCGCTGGTTCTTCTCAGTGGGCTTACCTTGGAACCGGTGGTAGATTTTATTGATGTTCAAAAAAATAGTTTATTGCCACTATTCTGAATAAAAAAAAATTGATCTGATTTGATATGTTATTTTTTTTGTAAACGTGATATGTACTTTTAAGCAAGCAAGTAATTGTTCTTATTACTTTTAATCTTTCTATTCGGAAACAAAGAACAGTGGTTAATGTTTCCTCCTGACATTACTGGTTTCAGTCTCATATTAAGACACATAATAATATAAATTGCAAATTACGTAATTAGTCATCATTCATCAAGAGCTATGTCCGCCGACTGAGGAATCATCTATCCATCAGATATCTTTATTTCAGTATCATCTCATCATCAATATATTTATATATAAACTATTAAAAATATTTTTATAGGGTTATAAATTTAAGTGAGAATGGAAAAACTAAATCATTCGATAAAAACGCTGCTGGGTGCGCCTTATCTGAAGCTATTAATGTTATTTTCCTTCAAAAAGCTAAAGATGCACTAAGGTAAGGGGATTAAGCTACTAATAAATGTTTGCTGCTTTAATTTCCTTTTGTTAATTAACATTTACTTGTAGAATTTATGGGGAAATTGTTCATGTAAACTGTGAATACACAGCATTGGCTAAAACTGAAGTCGGGTCTAAATACGGGTTTTATCGTAATCCTACTGATCACATAAATTTCTTAAACACATTTTACAAGGAAGTCAATATTTCTCCACAAGCTGTTCAATATGTAGAAGCTGTTGGTTCAGGTAATTATTTTTTTTAGCCTTTGTGCTACTATTTGCTTACAACAAAGTATTAATGATTACTTAGATAACGAAAACGACTAACGTTTACCATTTCTTAATGCTATTTAAGCAAATAAATATTTTATTACTAAAATCCTATTTTTTCAACTAATATTTCCAATTTAAATTATTTTTATTGGTAAAATAATATTAACCCAACGTATTTATATTATAACCATTTATATCTTCTTGTTTAGCTTACTCTGAATTCATTTTTCATTCCATTTTTTGTATTAGCCACACCTGAGGCTGATAAATCTGAATTAGAGGTTATCGATAACGTTTTTTGCAAAACCAGAAATAAACCACTCTTAGTGGGAAGTGTAATGTCCAATCTTGGTTATGCAAGTGCTGCATCAGGAATAACTGCGATCACAAAGGTAATATTAGTGATACCTAGTTAAGTTTCTTATAGACTTAAGCTCTGTTTTGTATTAAATATTTAATTTAAATTGAACTAGCAGACGAGCCATTAACTGAGAACAAAAATTAGCTAATCTGTAGAAATTATGTATGTGTAGAGGTATAACATGCCTACTGAAAGTTCTCCAGGGACCCGGCTATTATTCTAAAGATATCGTCAGATAAGACAAGATGTGAAAAATCAGGTTTCAGTATTCATCCATTGCATTAATGAACAGTTTTAGGGAGATAATATTTCTTCTTCCCTATACAATTACATTGCCATTGATATAATAATAATATAATATAATAATATCTATGGACGCTTTCACACCACGTCAATCTGGTCCCGTGGTAAGTTCTCGAAGAACTTGTGTTACGGGTACCAGACAACGGAAATATATTTAATACTTTTATACTATACATATATTTAAGATTTTTATTATATAATACACATATTTAATACACATCCATGACCCAGGAACACAGAAAATATTTTTGTTCCCTGGCGGGATTCGAACCCGCACCTACGGCTTGAGCGCCAGCGCGCTCACCACTGAGCCACAGAGGTCGTTAAAACTCAAAATGGAACAATACAGGTCATGGAGCAAAATATGCTTATTAATCAAAACTAGATGTTTCTTTATAGGATATCTTGAGGGATTTTGACTGTCTTATTATTCCCGTAATTATCTTGTTTGTCATTATTTATTTATTATCAATATCACACTAACAATTTGTAGATATTAACTATTATAAATTAATTGTGCAGTCGGAGGATCCGCAATTCAAAATCGAAGTTCCTCTCCTATGAAAAACAAGAAATAGGTTTGAATAAAATAAACATTAAATGACTGAGACTGAGATCATCATAATTATTCTAGAAAACCTATAATATTTTTAATTACATATTTTACCTATTAAAATAAAGGTGCTACTCGGTTACCATTACGGCAAACTGGCAGCCAATCTCCACTGTGAATCACCTCGCGAGGATGTACCAGCTTTGAAGGAGGGACGTATAAAAATACTGCAGGAGCATACGGAATTTGATCGTACTTATGCTGCAGTTACCAACTTGTCTATTACTGGGGTCAACGCTCACGTCCTACTTCACGGACACTATAAACCCAAAGTAAGTAATCGTAAAAAATCGTCCACTAAATTTAATTAATACTAACTCTAGCTAGTAAGCTAATTTATTACTAAATTAATACTAACTCTAACTTACTAGCTAGAGTTAGCATTATAGAAGTGGTGTAGTACTCTACACAAGTAAAATATTAACACGTTCACTGCGGGGCCACTTTTCATGGACTTTCAGCCTGTGTGTACGAGGTTTTTTAGAGGCAAAGTTGAACTTCTTTGCAGTGCTGTTAAAAAAGGTTCTCTCTAAAAAACGTATTAAATATAGCCCAAATGTGACACTAATTGCTTGAAACTTTACCATTATAAACTTAAATAGATGCTAAAGTTGAATCTACTTTATAGTATTTAATAAAATAAAAATATATATATGACATCTGTTCTGCCTTATATCGCACTGAAAGAAAGTTCGATTTGTGTTTCGACTACTAATTGTGTCCCACGATTCGGTAGGCTCACGTTATGAACTGAGTGCGCGTGAATTTCTAGAAATTGTTCCTATTAAATTTCTGTTCTGCGTTTGTATGGACAGATGAGCGACTTGTGTAACCTTAAGAGCGCGCTCTACACCAACAAAAATTCCGAATTCTCCGCTTTAGTTCTAAAAACGACCACGAGGCGCAACGTGCCAAGCCCCGGCCGCGTTGTAATGCAATCACCCAGCCGTCCATGCTCCATTCATAAATCATAATACAACATGTCGCTCGCGACTCGCGTTCCGCGCCGACCGGCCCCGCCGCGCACTACGCCCGGCGCAGGCCGCGGCTAGCGGCATACAATATTATGATGTATTTATTATATTATATACCTATGCGATAAAGTCAGAAAAATCTAATACTTACATTTATTTGTAATGAAATATTTATGTAGTTTTTTTTAGAAGAGTAAGCGTGTATCTAGATACAGTCAGATACAGTTGCTTGTGGTACAGAAATATTCAGTCATAGTAGTAGTACAGTGAATTGATAGAAGAGTAGATGTAGTATTTTCAACAAAGTTACAATTATGATTCTTTAATTAAATATTAAACTTTTATCTATGAATAAGAGAGAGCTAAGACTTTAAAAATTACGAAAATTTTATCGTGATGTAAGACTAGCGTACGGCTAGCATTCTTTGAGACAAAAGTATTATATAGGTACTTATTAAATACATAAAACGAAATGTTTAATAGGTTGTTTGAAAAATATCATTTCGTCACACATCATCATTTTTTATAAACTTATATACGAATAAACTTCAATGAACGCCAAGACGGCTGATCCCTTGCCACTCGAATTCTACACGGACCGGACACTGCACGAAGATCGTCTCGGCGTTCATTGAAGGAGGCCTATGTTCAGCAGTGGACGGATAAAGGCTAATGATGATGATGATTTAGAAACTTTATTATAAATTATAATATTAATAAGCAATGTGGAAAATTCTCATATTTCAACTTTAAATGAAGAAATATTTTTTTTATAAATTACGTGACTTGTTTGTGACGTCATGTTAAAAGAATTCCTCGATAGCACAGTATCAACGATTTATACATGTAAATGACTAAAAACATGCGTGATTTAGTGCATAAAATAATTTATATTAGCTAGGTACCTACTTCGGTTTATGTTTTGTGTGGGTGTTGTGTTGAATAACGTATAATGTTAGTTAGTTGCAATGAAGTCTTCAAACCGATAACACTGTTTTCTTGTTTACCGATATCATACTAGCTAAAGTGAACCTAAACCAATACAACATATTATGGTAGATAATCGAGCCGGATCAAGAAGCGTATAGTGAACCTCCCTGCAATACAAAAGACGCGAATAACTTTTTTGTGTGGCGACATTAACTCTGTTCGTAGTACACAGTGAATACTTTTATGTTTAAAATTATACATATCTAACTTTTTAAGTTCGTGAACATTTATATTATATAAACTATGGCGCATACGACCGAACAAACACTTGCTGTACTCGAAGATACTGCACTTTTGTTACGTAAAGCACAGATTAATTTGAAAAAGTGCCCAAAACAACGTCTCACAAAAGGTTATATTGAAACACGTTTAAAATCGATTGAACAATACTGGGAGACTTTTAAAAACACTCACAACGAGTTGGTACGATGTACACCTAAGGAGCGACGATTAGATTTGCCGTATTTTATTAACGAAGATTATTTTATATACGAAGATCTATATTTGTGTATCCAGGGCGATCTGACGGATCTTTTATCAACGCTAACGGGATCGCAAAACATGGAATCAGGAAATTCTTCTACAAGTACCGGAGCGGGTATCGAGTCATCGTCAGTGAAATTACCGCAAATACAACTACCTATATTTAGTGGCATATATGAAGAGTGGCCGACGTTTTAACACTTGTTTGTCTCTTTGGTACACAACAACCAGTCACTAAGCAAGGTACAAAAATTACATTATTTAAAGAACCCATGGGGAAGCCGAGGCGTTATTAAAACATATCCAAGTGACTGAAACTAACTATGATCAAGCGTGGGATGTTCTTAAAAATAGATACGGAAATAAAAGGATGATTGTAAATTCACTATTGAAAAAAATATTTTCACAAAAAAGACTGTCTTCTCAAACTGCTAATCAATTAAAATCCTTATTAGACACTACAAATCAATGTTTAAGTAGCCTAAAAAATCAAAATATATCTACGATTTCCTGGGATCCTATAATCATATTTCTGGTCACGCAGAAGTTGGACCCGGAGTCACATCGACATTGGGAGGAGTATGCCTATAAAGATAGTTCACAAGAACTACCTACTTGGGAAGATTTAGTAAATTTTTTACAGTCGAAGTTTAGAACATTAGAATTAATCACGCCGCCGGTACAGTCAAGAGAAAAGATATTTAAACCTAAGGAGTAGACAGTACATCTATCAACAGCAACTACAAATAAGAATCGATCTTGTTTATTATGTAACGAAATACACACATTAAGTTATTGTAAGGGGTTCACAAAAAAGGAACCAGCAGAGAGGAGTAAATTTGTGCAAGCGAAGAACCTATGCTATAATTGTCTAGCGCCACGGCACACTGCCAGAAAGTGTCGATTACAAATGTCGTGTCGTGCGTGCCACAAACGCCATCATACGTTATTACACCAGTCGGGGTGCATAGCCTCCGACGCATCTAAATGTACTAAAATGTTACGCGCATTAGTTGATAATGGTTCACAAGCAACATTAATCATGGAGAGGGCCGCCCAGATACTAAAACTTAAGAGGACACATGTTGAAGGAAAAATCACTTGGGTCGGTTCCACTACAACTAGAGTTAAATATGCAACCGAAGTCAACATATTATCACAATACGGTGAGACGTTTAATCTGAAAGTGAAAGCTTACGTTATACCTACACGACATACCTCACAGTTACCGTCGGTAGCAATCTCCACAACCAACTGGTCTCACCCTAAAAATCTTGACCTGGCAGATCCAAGTTTTAATCAACCAGGCCGAATCGATATGCTATTGGGTGTAGATGTTTGTGCCCAAATCATGAAAGGTGAAGTTATCAAGGGCCCCCCGGGAACACCAAGCGCCCAAAACACTAGTCTCGGGTAGATCCTATATGGAGTAGTGAATGAACAAAAGAAGGAACATGAAATAACCATCATGCACCATGAAGTTAATTTAGATAACCTGCTTAAGCTAATGTGGGAACTAGAAACTAATGAGAAGAGAGTACTTACAAAAGAAGAAAGAAGATGCGAAGAGATCTATCAAAATACACACAAAAGAAATAGAGAAGGAAATTATGAAGTACAACTACCTAAGAAGACAGAAAAGTCTATCTATAGAAGGTAAAACAAGAGATATTGCTTTAAGAAGACTGAATTACATAGAAAGACGTTTTGAGAAGAATCCTAAATTAAAATCAGAATACACGGCAGTAATGGAAGAGTATCTAGAGATGGATCATATGGAAGAAATACCTGAAAATGAGATAAATATGCCAGCAGTATATTTACCCCATCACGTCGTTATAAAGGAAGAAAAAGAAACCACTAAGGTTAGAGTTGTGTTTGACGCCTCAGCTAAAGGAAAAAACAATGTATCTCTAAATGATGAATGAATGATTGGGCCACAGATACAAGAGGACATGAGAAATTTAGTAATGAGATGGCGAATGAAAAATATATGTTTTGTAGCAGATGTGCAGAAAATGTACAGAAATATTTTTGTGACAAAAGAAGACACAAACTATCAAAGAGTTTTATGGCGAAAGGATGTCAATCAACCAGTAAAAGACTATCGCCTTCTCAGAGTAACATTTGGAACTGCATGTGCTCCATATCTCGCAGTTAGGACTCTTATTCAAATGGCTAACGACGAAGGTAAAGATAAACCAAAGGCTGTGAGAGCAATAAATTAAGATTTTTATATGGACGATTTGATGTCGGAGAACGATACTTTAAAGGAAGCTGTCGACACTGCTAAAGATATTGAACATATACTTCGAAAGGGAGGCTTTAATTTACAAAAATGGTGTTCCAATGACGCTGAATTTTTAAAAATTTGATTCATCAAGTAGAAGTTCTCGAGTCAGGATAGATATAAAAATTGATGGCACCATTCAAGCTTTAGGTCTATCATGGAACATAGGAAGAGATACACTACAATATAAAGTCAACTTACCTGATCCGTATTTACTTACCTCTAAGGTCACGAAGAGAAGTATTTTGGCTGAGATGCAAAGGCTATTCGATCCTCTGGGCTGGCTGGCTCCAGCACTTGTACCTGGAAAGTTATTAATGTAATGATTATGGCTACAAGGACTCACCTGGGCTGAAGAAGTTAATACCGCTACCAAGGATGATTGGTTACTCTTGAGACAAAGCTATCAGCATCTAAAAGATATTGAAATAAAAAGATGGTTACAGTCCACTGAAAAGGAAATAAATAATGTCACGATACATGGATTCTGCGATGCATCTACCAAAGCATATGCAGCTGTAGCGTATATAAGAGTGGTAAAACAAAATGGAGAAGTGAAAACTGGAATTCTTGTTGCGAAGACACGGGTAGCGCCTGTCAAACCTGTAACTCTCCCGTGACTAGAACTATGCGGCGCGTTATTATTAGCAAAATTACTGAAAAAAATCAAAGATGCTACAAGAATACCTCAAAATCAAATATTTGCATGTACAGATTCTACCATTGTACTATCTTGGCTGTTTGGTGATCCAAACAGATGGAAAACATTCGTACGAAATCGTGTAGTAGAAATAATAGATGCTGTTGGTAAGAACAATTGGTATCACGTACCGACAAATGAAAACCCTGCTGATGTAGCATCCAAAGGTTTCCTCCTACAAGAACTGAAGCATTATAAGATGTGATGGGAAGGGCCAGAATTTTTGCATAAGCCTGAAATAAATTATATAAGAACGAAGGATCTAACTACAAATTTAGAATAAAGGATGACAATACAGACGAATCTAAAAATAAAAATAAATGAAACAGAAAAGAGTTTAGTAAACCAATTTGAGAATTTTGAAACACTGCAAGAACTGCTTAAAACATTGACGTACGGTAAGAGATTCTTAAATAATAAAAAGTTTCAAGACAAACCTACTGCCATCACTACCAATGAATTAGACTTTTCACTAAACATTTGCATTCGACTAACACAAGGAGAAAATTTTCAAGAAGAAATTAAAAGACTTAAAGAAAGTAAACCTGTAAAAAAGGATAGCAAATTAAAAACTCTTCAACCTTACCTTGATAGTGATCATATCCTTAGGGTGGGCGGAAGATTAAGCCATGCAAACCTGGAAGAATATAGTAAACATCCTATAATTCTGGACGGTAAAAACTATTTTACTAAGCTAGTTGTTGCTGAAGCTCACTTGAAGACGCTGCATGGAGGTGTGCAACTGATGCTCGGCTATCTTCGATCAAAGTACTGGATCCTGAAAGCAAAAATCATAGTTAAAAGAACCATACATTTATGTTTAGTATGTGCTAAGCAAATTGCCTCAGCTCGAACTCAACTCATGGGTGATCTACCCGAAGTAAGAGTAACACCGGCTAGACCATTTTTACATAGCGGTGTAGATTTCGCTGGGCCATACCAAATATTGATGTCCAGAACCCGAGGAGCTAAGTCCCACAAAGACAATATTTGTATGCATGTCAACGAAAGCTATGCACCTTGAATCAGTTGGAGACCTTACCGCTGAATCATTCATCGGTGCGTTAAGAAGATTTGTAGCTCGCAGAGGAAGGTGTGCGCACATATGGAGCGACCAGGGCCTAAATTTTGTCGGCACCAATAAGAAGCTTTCAACTGCCTGGGCAGAAGCTGGACTCGGTTTTGAAGGAAATGTCGCACAGGCTCTGGCTTTAGATGGAACACAATGGCACTTTATTCCAGCATACAGTCTATGGGAAGTTTATGGGAAGCAGGAGTAAAGTCCATGAAACACCACATGAAACGTATACTTACCCGAAGTCTAACTTATGAGGAGTTAAGTACGTTGTTATGTCAAATAGAGGCCTGCTTATACTCTAGACCCTTAAGACCGATAGATGACTCCGACACCGAAGATATAAATCCACATATGTAATCTGAATTATTTGGTTCTTTCCCATTAAACTATGGGCTTAAAAATAGACGGTTTCTCTCAATTTTCGCATTGGGCGCACTCTTAAGTAGTGAAATGTTTGTATCTAAAGGATCTAAATCAGAGCGGGAGTGGATCATATTCTAGCCACTGATCATACGCACCGTCAAAGAAAGGTAGTTTGTTATCCGGTAGCATAACGGGCGCGAATTTATTTGAAGTATGACTGCACATATTAGAATTACAATCACTATCTTTTATCAAAACTTTAGCGAATGCTAACACTCGATGGTACTACTTCTCAATACATTCTCTTTCATCAAACTGCTTAGTTAAATATTTTTCCTAAGTTTATTCCTTTATTTCATTTTGAATATTATTAAACTCATCATATAAATTAGTTTTCGACTGTAATGTTACGGCTGCACCTGCGTGTATCGTCACAAACCTTCGCGCCATGACACGATACTCGCAGATGTGACCGACTATTATCGGCTATCGTCGCGAACATTCGGGCTGCGTGTGCGTTATCGCGCGGGTGGCGACTGGCGATACATCATAGGGTTTTCTTCTCAGTCGTACGATCTTGGCTGAGCGGTCGTGGTCATGTCTTGGTCGAGTATTGCGCCATTGCTTCTCATAGGGTTTTAGCGCGCCAACATATCGCGCTTCGTGGTGCCGCGTATCGCTTGAATATAATTTCATTATCTTGAACTAGATGGCGTTAACAATGAGTAGGACTATTTAACACTAATATTAGTCAAGGCCATTTTAATGACACGAACGAAGACAGGTCTTAAATCAATACACAACTAATAAAAAAAACGATTTGGAATTATTAAAAAAATATTATACATGTAATTGAAAGCAATCACGACAGATTTACTGCCATTTATTAAAGAATTCTATTAAAGAAGAAATTAGAATGGATATTACGATGTTTGTTGTTGTTGTTATACAGTTGTTTTTCGCTCATTTTATTTCAACATGCGCTTACAAAGCATCCCCTGTACAGTTGTTTTTTGCTTATTTTATATCGACAACTACTATTTTTGCACGAACTGAACATTTCGGCATATTGAACCGTATGAAATAAGCCCAACAAAAGTTGTAAATCGTCGAGGAATGCAATTGACTGACTGGTCTCCATCATCAGACGTGTAATGGCACTCATAACCCATTTGGGTGCAAAGTTTTCATCAGTATAAATTAGTTGAGTTGAATCACAACGTAGCTACTGTAAACTCTTGAAAAGTTCCCTTAACTGTCCTTCATATTCATCATCAGATCCCTAATGACAGTCACAACCCAAGTATATGTAACGTTATCACCAAGACAAATTAATCAAGCCCGAATACAAGGTTACTGATATGAATCGTTGAGGAGATCCCTCAGTAATTAAAAAATATTAAACGCACTACTCGCTCCTACGATTTTTGAAAGATCCCCTCGATTTCTCTGGAATGCAATCATCAGAGTCTTGGTTTGTTTATCGTGGGAATACCTCGGAAGTGCACTCTTTCAAATAAAAAAAAGAATTTTGAAAATCGATCCACAAATGACTGAGTAATCGCTGAATCACTTATACAATATACAGTCGAACATAGAACCTCCTACTCTTTTGAAGTCGTTTAATGATTGTAAAAATAAAAAAAATATATATAACAAATATAAAATTTGATGTTATTTTTAATGCTAGCTTCAGTTTCGTGTTTTGAATCTAAGGATATTTTTAATTTCGATTTTATCTTCCCAAATATATTATATTGTGATTTCCCAAACGCGACTATTCTAAAATCTTATTCTGCCATTACCTATCTCTTGCCTGGTTCTTATGATCTGGCTCTTGACAGTACTGCCATGATTTTTTGATTTAATTACTACTATTTTGTTTTATTTTGTTTTTTTTTTGCAATCTCTGTTATTGCTATCATATTTAAATACTTAAATTGAGGTTTTTTTTTGTAATTTAGATACAATTTTAATGAGTAATGATAATTCCTAGGATATAAATCGTTACAAAGCAAATATTCCACGTATCGTTCTTTTATCGGGAAGACAGGAGAGTGCCGTGAAAAAAATTATGAATGATTTAAAGTCACGGCCTATTGATCCTGAAGAACATGCATTACTTCATAATATTCATGAGACAAGGATTCCTGGGCACTTGGGACGAGGATTTGTTATACTTGGTAAATATTATATTTCCAAATGAATTACCTATTTTAATAAATAAACTTGAATAATATTTAATAATATTACAATCAAAACTTTTATTTTTCAGAAACAAATGATCAGAATGAAACTGTGACTCTTTGCGCAGAGAGCAATTACTTCGACCAAGGTAAACGTCCTCTTTGGTTTGTGTACAGCGGCATGGGTTCACAGTGGGTGGGCATGGGGAAGGAGCTCATGCGTATACCGATATTTGCTGCTGCTATTGATAGGTAATATTATTATCTAATTTTCCCGTGACTATAGTGGCTGCGAAATATAATATACGTCAAGAATATAAATATTTAAAATCCTAATACGCCGCGAAAAAAATCATAACAATTTTTAACTTTGACCCGACAAAAAATTGGGCCCTTCTTTTTAAGTTAGTTAAAATGCCTATGTCACCCGGAACCATAATAACAAATCGATTTGCACCTCATTCATCAAAGTTAAATAAGTAGTTTAGGCGTTACGTTGGAACATACGTCAATACATTACATACAAAGGCTGCTAAAATCATAACCATTTTATTTCCGTACCACTTTCGGCCATGCCGTAATCTGTTGAGTTGTTTTATTTTAATATTTGATTTAGTTTAATTTTTTTTTGCACATTTCAAGTTAATGCTCTATTTATTTATTTGTTTTAAATAATAGGTACTCGTTTAGTATAATATAACATTTAAATTAGGATTCATTTAATTCCTTACGAAATAATTATTGCTTAAAATTTTAAATTAAAAGCTTAAATTGCTGCAGATGTCATCGTGTACTTGAGCCCAAAGGTCTAAACATCGTAGACATAATATCATCTGACGATAAGAAGATGTTTGACAATGTACTACACTCATTTGTTGGTATTGCTGCTATACAAATCGGACTTACGGATGTACTACGTGAATTGGACATACACCCAGATATGATTATAGGTAATTCAAAAATATGTCATATAACTAGCCTGTAGGGCTAGCATGCACGCAAAACAAAATTTTGTCTACCCCTTTTCTCATATTATTTCATATAGTTAACACGAGAAAAAGGGTAGACAAAATTTTGTAGTGCGCGCAAGCCAGCCCTACTGGTCATAAATAATTTTACATAAAAACTTTTCTTTTTTTTCAATTTTTTGAATTTGGAACAAGCCATCATATTATATATCATATTATTTTAAAAACTTCTTTGATTTTGCGCCAATTTACATATTTTTTCGTGTTCATTATCAAATTAAAATACCTATGGAATAGGGTGTTAAAGAAAATAGGACTGCAGTGATCGCTTTCCACAAAGTGAGTATGGAGTCGTCGGTCATATTCAAGATACATCAAAAGCTTGGTATCAACCAGTTTTTTTCGGAATGATCTATGCTAACGGCCCAAAGGCCCTAATGCTTTATCGGATTAATGTGAGCCGAATGGCTCACTTATGGTTTGTTATAAGTGGGGGGTTGCCCCCCGCCGACCATGTAGTCATCGACCACACGGCTTCCTGGCGTCAGATTGGGGTATCAGCCCAGTGGCGTAGCTAGGTGGGCAAGGGTCCCGGTGCATAGATAAATTATTGGAGTCGGTTTTTAATGGAAAGGCAAAGTTTCAAAATTTTATTTATCTACTTTATGGCTACGTCGTAGCTCTTTTATTTGGTAACATAGAAATTTGTGAGTTTTTGCTATAGATAATACTCAACGAGACGATTTCATTGGTGTATCCAACTGCACTTAGTGATTTTCAACCAATAATGACTTCTTGCAGTAAGTGGTATAAAATGTAGTTTCTTAGATATAATAATAAGTGTTTTGGTGGCTATGGAAAGCAGCAATTGCAAACAGAAAATAATTTCAGGTCACAGTTTGGGTGAAATTGGGTGTGCCTATGCCGATGGATGTTTCACAGCCGAAGAAACTATATTGTGTGCTTACTACCGTGGTCTTGTTTCTGTTCAAACTCCGTTTATACGCGGATCCATGGCTGCAGTTGGTCTGGGATATAGAGAGGTTCGTTGTTGTTACTATTTGATAAGTGATGGGTGGTTGGGAGGTGGGAGGGAAGCGTTGTGCCGCGCTCCCGGCCGCATGGGTACCACCATCTTGCTTCTTTCTCCCGTGAAACAGATTTGATGTGTTTCGGAGAGAAGGGCAAGACAGGCAGTGTAATTACTGGCACCGAGACTTAACATCTTATGTCTCAGATAGGCAACACATAAATGAGTTGCCTGGGCTCTTTCCAGGTAAACTGGTTTATGTTCATGGGCGACGTCGACCATTTACCATCAGGTGGCACGTTTGCCAGTTTGCCTATCCAAGTAACATAAAATAAAAATGTGATATTTGTAGTTGCACGATCAAATATTTTCATGTTATCTTTCTTCTTTCCAATTATTAAAAGATGAAAATGATTTTGTTGTATTTTGTGTTATTCTTACTATACAATACAATACTTCAATACTCACCTAACCTACAATATTTCAGATAATAAACTTGTGTCCGCCTGAAGTAGAGGTAGCTTGTCATAACTCACATGAATCTAGTACGATCTCGGGGCCAGAAGATATTATGAGCAAATTTGTGAGTGAATTAACCAGTAAAGGATATTTTGCCAAGGAAGTGCCGTGTTCGAATATCGCCTACCATTCCCGTTATATCGCCGACGCTGGTAACTTTTTCATTCGTTTGTTACACAAAACCTTGTAATAGTAGGTTCTTTATTATTTATGATTGAGAAGAAAATACAAAATATTTTACTATTTTTTTGTAAAATTTTTGGGTGTAATGGTTAAATGACTGGATTCTGGGTAAGACACGCAGAAGACGAGGGTTCAAATATCGTCAAGTGCAGACAATTTATATTATAAATATATTTTCAATAGCTGAGTACCTACTTTTAAATATATTTCTATTCTCGGTGCCCATAATATGAATTCATACGAGCTTATTATAAAAATCTACCGGTGGGAGGGAAGCGCTGTGCCGCGCTCCCGGCTGCATGGGTACCACCATCTTGCTTATTTCTCCCGTGAAACAGCTTTGCTGTATTTCGGAGAGAAGGGCAAGACAGGCAGTGTAATTACTGGCACCGAGACTTAACATCTTATGTCTCAGGACAGGCAACACATAAATGAGTTGCCTGGGCTCGTCCCAGGTATACTAGTTTATGTTCATGGGCGACGTCGACCACTCCATCAGGTGGTACGTTTGCCAGTTTGCCTATCCAACTAACATAAAAAATAAAAATGATCTTATATTTATTCATACAATTATTATTGACAAATTTTACTTAGTTTCATAATATAATTTATTTAGGGCCAAGCATGTTCAAATATTTGAGTGAGGTTATTACATCACCGAAGCTACGTAGTGAACGTTGGGTATCTACATCTGTACCAGAAGAAAAATGGGATGAACCCTCAGCTAAATATTCCTCCGCCGAATACCACACTAATAATATATTGGTATGTTTTCTGTAGCTTTACATAGAATTATGTACTAAACGCAAACTTTTCCATAAGTAAAATTAGATTTTAATAGACACTAAAGTTAATACATATTTATTTTAAGGATGTCGTTGTACACTTAAATAGCATGGGAGACTAAAATTCATCTTGATCGAGTCGTTTCTACAATAATCGATAACTTATGTACTTTTTTTACAAGCTTATTTTGCTGGCCATTTTTTTGATATCGCAGGTAAATACTTATGGATGCATCCAGGATCTTCGGGTAGATCCTGACCCAATGTGGGACTCTCACCTGGGAGTGTCCACCCTAACTTAAACCACAGCGAGCACCTCCAGCCGCTTTTTGAGGGTCCTGAATATGCAGGCAACAGACAGGATCACCCCAGCGACAGGCTGGCCCCAACGAAGGCCAGACTACTCCTCATAAGAGGGGACTGTCCGGTTGTTACTAAGTATTCCCCACGACGTCGTGCCATATAGACCCAGGTTCCCATCCTGAGCCCCACCATGGTTCAGGCCTTGTCGTGGCGGTGGGGCTCAGTAGCCTAGGGTGAGCCCAGCACCTTGGGCGAAGCCAATTGAGCCGAGGGGGCTCTTTGTACCCCTTTTATAAGAAGAGGGGACAAACGAACAGGGGGCAAGGGGTGAGGATGGGAACCTCACCCCATTGTACTGTCCCGACGTTGGGAGAGGTTGTTCTGTGGTGCGGGACAACCCCTCTGTGGAGGTGGCGTCGGTCCCTTGCGGGGCTGACTAGCCGTCGAGGTGCCCTGTTAGCTTAGATTTAGAGCTGCGTCCATTTACCATCTTTCGGGCGCAGCGAGTCCCACATACCCACCTGGGGAGACCCACTCCCCAGGCGGGATGCCTCAGAGCATTTCCCGGCGTAAAAGAAAAAAAAAGGTTCCCATACTGAGCCCGACACGAACAGAGAAACATTACTGGAGGCGCATAAAGTAGCGCCTCCTACGCACCCCTGTTCGTCGCCCGCGGGAGGATCCTCATCGGCGGCTTCCTCTCTCATCCACTTGTCAGCTTCCTTCTGGGACATTACTGCCTCGCAGAAGGAGACCATCGCCGTCCAGGACTCGTCGTCACCGAGCATCGTGGTGACGACGCTCGACAGAGACAAGTCCCCTCTGATGACTTATGTCAGACTGTGACGCAGTTCTGCCCATCTCGGGCACACCTTGAGAGTGTGCTAGGCCGAGTCAACCGCCGCACCACGATAGTGACACATTGTCAAAGGCTCCCTGTGGGCCGTCCGGCACAGGTATACTCACCAAAGCAATCATGCCCGTTGAGCAATTGTGTCAGGGGGAAGGTGAGTCACCTTCCACCTTGCGCAGATCCTGACGGGACACGGCTGTTTCGGAAGGTATCTGTGGAAGGTGGCAGGGGCGGAGGACTCGCCAGGGTGTCATCACTGCGGCTGTAGTGAAGATACTGCAGATCACACCCTGGCGGAGTGCCAACCTTGGGCGGAGGCAAGAGCGCCCCTCATCGCTGAGGTTGGCGCGGACCTGTCGCTCCCTGCGGTCATCCGAGCGATGACTGTCAGTGAGAGCGTATGGCAGGCGGTCCTCTCCTTTTGCGAGGACGTGATGTCGCAGAAGGAGGAGGCGGAGCGGGAAAGGGAGCGCACTGGCGCCTCTTCCCGCAGGAGAGCACGGCGGTGACAGGCGGCCACACTGCCGTGAGGGACCTGTGCGCGGCCGATCGGGGGATCCGGCGCGCGCGCGCACGGTCCTAGCTATAAGGCATCCTATGTGTTCAGGGTGCCTTAAGCGGAGAAGGGGGGGGGGGGGGTCACTACCCCCACTTTCAGAGAAGAGTGCCGGATTGCACAACGTTGTGGCCGGTGCGGATGTCCACAGCTCTCGCGCCGGGTCACCTAGACGACGAGGAGAACACCGCTGGGGTTTAGTGGGTAGGGTCTGCGCTCACCTTACCATCTTCTCGGGCGCAGAGAGAGAGAGTCCCACATAACCAACGGGTCCGGGGGGACCCGTTGGTATGCCTAAACGCATTCCCCAACGAGACCAAAAAAAAAAAGGGGAGGTGAGGGGTTTGCGCTTACGGCGCATCCGATCCAAAGGAAATCAGGCGAAGATGTTAGATTATAATTTACTAATGTGCTGGGCCAATGTGGGTTGGTGAACTAGAAATACCTTCAAAGACTTTAAAATCTCTCCAGTTTTGCAGGTTTCGTCTCGATGTTTTCCTTCACCGGTAGGCAAGCGATGTTCTCAAATTCTGATGCACGAAGAAATTTATAAAAATCCATTTCAGGGCACCGGTCAGGATCGAACCCAGACCTCTCACTCCAAAGGCCAAGCCCATATCCACTAGACCATCGTCGCTCACTTCACATGAAAGTGGTTCTGTCGTTGTCGTATAATTGTTTTTGTTTACTAAAATACCTCGATATTTTAAATTGGATATAGTTGAATTTCATAAGAAATAAGTATTTTTTTTAAATACGACGATGAGATTTCGAACTGTCATCCCCTTAACTTTATATTAACCACGCGGCATTTCTGTGTTCCGTAATATATAGTATGATTTTCAGCTACTAAAGTAAGATAGTGCAACCCACCCTTAATGTTTTATTTTGATTTGGTGGCAGTTGTTATAAAATTAAATGTTTTTATCTCTGTTATATTTTCTAATACAAGTTTTTTGTTATTATTGTCATAGAAACCAGTCCTATTTGAAGAGACATTAAAACTAATTCCATTTGACGCGGTATTAATTGAGATTGCACCTCATGGCTTGTTGCAAGCTATTCTCAAGCGTGTTCTGCCAGAATCTTGCCGCCTTCTGCCGTTGACGCAACGTGGTCATGCTAATAACACACTCTTTTTACTAGAAGCTATCGGAAGGTAAGGTCGATGGTTACAGTCGATTATTACATGGCTATTGACAGGGTGTACCAGATAGAATGGATAATCCTGGAGTGTCTAATAGTACAGCTAATAGGCGCTCAATTAAAAATATACAAAAAAAATCCAAGTGGTGCCATAAATATGTCATAATAAATATTTAAATACCACTAAATACTTATTAGAATATATTTTGACACAAAAAGAAAGAGAAGTTAAAAGTACCTATATTTATAAATTACAAATAAATATTATGATGTAAACTTACCTCTTTTTTGTCATATTTTGACATTTTGCTAACAAACAATTTAAAGAAAGAAAGAAAGAAAGAAAGAAAAATATTTTATTGTTCACACCAAATATCAAAACATAATCTCACATACATTAATATTATTGTGAACAATACAGGTAGCCACTCAGCATTTGCCACACCATTACAGCAATGGTGAGACGCTGATTTTCAGTGACTCCTCATTGTCAGACATTTAGACATTTAATAAAACCATTAAATAAATTCGTGAAATGAACTAGCGAGGAACTGGCACAGATCCGTCGCTGAAAATAGTCACGAGGGGACTGAGCGGCTTGAGCGGGACAAGGCTTCCATACATACGCTGCTTATAACTAAAAGACGTAAAGTAAACGGCAAAATGGTTTTTGTTATATTATTGCGTTAAAAACGATAATTGGAGTAATTCATATGACCATTTTAAATAACATGTATAAACTCATCTACAAAGAAAATCAAGAGGCTTAAGGGCCCCTTCTCCCAAAACTATAGGTATTTAACGCACCGAATCGCTTTGCACTTGCGTTGCGCGGGAGATGTCTTTATATGAACTCCGGTGACCTACCACGGCCGGCAAGTACGCCATAGTATACGAATATGCAGTAATTAGTAAATTGACTATGCTCGAATTATTCTTAGATGTGATAATTAATAATTATGCATAACAAAATCTTGTTGTTGTTATAGTTATCTAGTTTTGGATTTATAGAAATACTAGCTGGTGCCAGAGACTTCGTCTGCGCAGGATAAGATAGTTTTATTTCTTCACTAATTAATCGAAAGGAACTTCGATCCATCCGGGTGTCCCTTGACACCTCTCTTTAGTTTTTTTATTTATAAAAAGTATCCTATGTTACTTCTAATACCTCCAAGAATATGTGTACAAAGTTTCATGATGATCGGTTAAGAAGTTTTCGCGTGAAAGCGTAACAAACATCCATGCTTTCACATTTATAATATTAGTAAGGATTAGGAAGGATGAATTAGCTACATAGGTCTAAAAGGTAGTGACATGCTGCTTGCAGCCGAATTGGGCCGGCACGACCGTAGGGGTACCTCTCGTTCACATGATAATGGCGTCAAGTGACACCTATGCTGTCGTGTTTCTTGCGGTGTATGAGTTTCCGGTGTCCCATTGCAGGGGATGGGGTAAAGGAGGGTAAAGCATCTGCATTATCTCTTGTGTGAATGTTTACGAGGACGACCTCTGTGGCTCAATGGTTAGCGCGTTAGCGTTCAAGCCGGAGGTTGCGGGTTCGAATCCCGCCAGGGAACAAAAAGTTTTCTGTGTTCCTGGTTCATGGATGTGTATTAAATATGTGTATTATAAATAAAAATCTTAAATGTGTGTATAGTATAAAATATTAAATATATTTCCATTGTCTGGGACTCGTAACACAAGTTCTTCGAGAACTTACCACGGGACCAGATTGACGTGGTGCAAAAAGCGTCCTTAGATATTATTATTATTATGGGAGTCGGTAGTCATCTAAGGCTCCGAATGCTCGTTTGTCCCCCTAAGGCCTAAGCTATAAAAAAAATCAATCATTCTAAGAATGCTTGTAGGAGATAAAAAAATTGTAGACAAACATATTCTTTTATACTATATTAATTGTTTTAATTATTTTAAAATTCAACAAAATTTTTTTGTCGTATGCTAGGTCCAGGTTCATTTTCATCGACCCATACATCATCGATTAATGTTAGACACGGGTCTCCTCTGAGAAGAGGGTCAAGGCCATAGTCCTCACGACACTGCCCTGTGGGTAGGGGGCTAGGAAATGATTGCAAATCAGAAATATTTTGTGATGATTGTGATTCCTCGTTTTCTTTATTGTTGGACAATTTGAATTCTTCAAGTGTTAACAATTTCTGGAAGAAGACATCACTACATAGTATAAACTATAAAGCAAAGTCGCTTCCCGCGTCTGACTGTATGTATGCTTACATCTTTAAAACTACACAACGGATTTTGATGCGGTTTTTTTAATAGATAGAATGATTCAAGAGGAAGGTAATAGGTACATGCATAATATAGTAGATAAACATTAATAATTTTAGAAGTTTCTGATGTGATGTCATAAATAAGCACATTTTTTGCACTTACATTGCAAACGCTGGAACCCTAACAGATCAAAATAATGTACTACATTATTATACACCTTAGCCGGGCCCGGTTCCGAATTAATTATTATTGTATCAATGTATGGTAGAATTGTGTATCCTAAATATGCATACTGAAAAGTCCGCGATGGCATAATATGTCTACATTAGTTAAATATAACATACTACCTATATCCATTTTAATACTTTAAAAAATTGCCAATTATAAAGCGGTAATGTAAAAGCTATTCACAAAAATACGATATTAATCACTACATATTATAAAATAAAGTCCTACGCCCGTCCATAGATAAATAATTATCATCAATGCGTATATGGTTGTATATGGTGCGTTAACTTTAACGCGGGCGAAGCTGCGGGCAACAGCTAGTTTGTGATAAAACTGTATTAAGATTCTTTTTCCTTATTTTACTTTTTTTATTCGCCATTTCAATTAAATAACTAGCTACTACACAAACTCAAGTATCTATTTATTTACACTAATTGAAGGTTTTGTATTGCAAACTAATTACAACTAAGAACAACAATTGTTAGTAAGTATTAAGTAGCTATATTATTTACACTGTGTCGTCTTATTTATTTAGACGTAATAATATAAAATGCGCGGTAACAACGTATTCACGAGCAAAAGAGGCACAAGTCCTACTTCGATGACGCCCGGCTGGGTACTGGCGCGACGTGGTGCGATGCGCGAGAGCCATTTTTATCGTTTTTTATTTTTCAAAAATTTTTGAAGTGACATAATAAAGATCTATCCAATCATTTCCACGTCATCCCCGTTTAGCAATCTAAACGTAAAAGTTTCATTAAAATTGAGTTACGCGAAGTCTCATACTACTCGATTTGCTTTTAAAATCGACGTTACTTTAGAATTTTTTTTGATCATGTAAAATGTTAAATATTGTATTTTTATCCAAAAAAATCCCTAGATCAAAGATGTATCTATACCCTATTTTTTTATTATTATTTTAAAATGACGACTTCTATGAAAACATCTCGATCTAGAAACAACAATTTGGGATAAGGGGCCCTTAAACCTGTCCCGTTTGCTTATAAGATGTGAATCTGTTTTTAATAAGAGGTATGTTAGATATTTTTTTCTCTGTTACAGAAGTTACCTAATCGTGTTTCTAAAATTAGAAAAATATGGCTTTTATCATGTACTATCCAGGTCACCAATTTATATTTTCATGCGTTTTGGAATTACTGAAATAAATTGAAATTATTGACGACAAAATTACCAAGGCGTCTTCTTAAAGAGAAGACTAAGGCCCATAAACCTCGACCACCTCTGTGGCTCAGTGGTTAGCGCGGTGGCGCTCAAGCCGGAGGTTGCGGGTTAGAGTCCCTTTCATCTTTGTTCCTGGGTCATGGATGTATATTAAATATGTGTATTATATAATAAGAATCTTAAATATAATAATATGTATCGTCTAAAAGTATTAAATATATTTCCGTTGTCTGGTATCCGTAACACAACGTATCATAGACATCCGTAACATAGATATTATTATTATTATAAGCATTGGAAGAGATACAAAAATCAGTTGGACTATGATGAGTTTTCATTGTTACGTTCTAGAGAGCGAAAAGTTCAAAAACATGTTTAGCAAATTTTACTAGGGCATCTGAAGAGAACGTAAAAACACATCCCAAGACTTTTTGGTCTTTTATAAAGGGTATGCGGGGTGGGTCAAAGTACTCTAAATCTATGAGCTTAGGCAACATTAAATTTAGCGAGAGAAAGGAAATATGTGACGGTTTCAATGCGTTGTTAACCCTAGAATACTAATCATATTTTTCATACGGAAATACTTATTATTAGTCGTTTCGACTACTAAATATATAAACCTACCTAATAATAGTTATATAGTATAAATACATATATATTATATCTTTTTTTAATTATTGGTTTATTTTATCTTATTCAAAATAAAAAACATAGTTAGTTTAAAGTATTTATTAAGTAATCAACACAGTTACAGTATTTATGAATTATTTTAGTGAGATCCAAACATGAGTTTCATTAACTTAAAAAAAAACCAAATAACTTAAAAATCTTCTCTAATTAAATTAAAATATTATAGAATAATGTTTTAGGAATACATAAAAAAAATATCATTTGTTTTCATTGCAGTTGATACATATTTCAATTTTATGATCACCGCATATATTTTTGGAGCACTTTCTGCACATAGATTTGGTCATGCGATGTTTTTTATATGGACAATAGCTACATATCTTCCTTTTTTTCATTCCAGAAGTTTCATTCAAACTAGTGCTACTTTCTCCTGAACTATTTGGAACCAAGTCTTGAATATTAGCTCTTAATTTTTTATGCAATGTAGGCTTAGTGAGACGTCTCTCCATGTAAGGATTAACAAGGGCTATATGCAATTCTTTCATGAATTGTTTTCGTTTTATAGGCTTTTCATTGGCGTTTAGTTTATTTTCACAATAAATTACATAGCTGTTTATAAAAGTCATGTTTAACATTCCATAAAACAAGCACATAGGCCATCGATTCGTCTTGCGGCTACAGGACATGTTTGCACACATTTGATCGAACGTGTCAACCCCGCCCTTAGTTTGGTTATAAAATTCAACCATATGTGGCTTGTTGGTTTCTTGATTGACAGTTCCTTCTTCTGAGCAGGATGATAACAAATAAACGACCTTGTTCGGTTTTGGTTTGTATGATAGCAAGGTCAAAGGACCATCATAACAAAACATTGATGTCCCTATAGCTCTGGTTCTGGTGTTAACCATCTCAATGGGTATTTCTTTTTTATTAGAGCGCAATGTACCTACGATAGTTAATTGATATGGCTCGCAAAGAAGAGATTTAGCAAGAAGAATTGACGTAAACCAATTGTCAGTTGTGATGTTACGGTTTGAACCATGAAGAGGTCGGGTAAGCTCTTTTACAAAGTACTCACCTAGAGGCAATCCCCCGGTATCAGTGGCTCTTCCTATATAAGGTATGGCGTTGGTCATATATTTTGTACCATTATCACACATCATAACTATTTTCAATCCATATTTTGCGGGTTTATTGGGTATATACATTCTAAATGGGCATCGGCCTCTAAAGGCTAACAATTGTTCGTCAATAGTTATGTACATGCCAGTGTTGTAATTAGTTCTGCACTTTTCTATAAATAACTCCCATACTTTTCTAAACGGTATAAATCTGTCCCTATTTTGAGAAGATAATCTTAAAATTTTATCATCAAATCTAAGGCAACGTATTAGAAATTCATATCTATCTTTACTCATTGTAGAAATATATCTTGTGCCAGATAAAGATGGGTCAAAAAGTTCGTCAGTGGACAAGTGGTTGTCTTTGAGAACAGCGGAAAGTATGAGTATCCCGATTAGTGCTCTTATTTCACACTTGTCTGTGGGTTGCTGAGTGCTTCGAAGGATGGCATAATTTTGTTGTTTTATTATTATCTCTGCGTTAGTCCATTTCACAATTTCATCTAAGATCACATCAGTCATAAACAATTCAAAACATGCCAGGGGATCTTTTATACCTCTGCAGCGACTACTTGGACCTCGGGATATATGTACAATATTAGACCTTGAAGTTCTGACGGACTGGGGTCTTACGGTAGACCAAACATGCCTATTTCTCCCGCGTAAAACTCTTTGAGAAAAGTGTAGAATATTTGAGCGAAGAGAAGAATTGTTACTCTCCTGGGTTGTGCTCTCCTGAGTAGTACTCTCCTGGGTTGTCGAAGTCTCCTCGGATATTACAGGTGAATCAGGGTTAGGTACATTGGAAGATATTACCTCAGTTGGGCTATCTTCTTCTTCATCCGTTTGTTCCAGCTGCTCGATCTCTAACTGGTCCTCTGTCTCACTTCCAGCAGAGTCCACATCACCATCACTGTTCTCATCGTTCAAATATCTCGCCAACTCTTCGTCCGTAAGATTACGGTTATTACTGGGTCGTGAAGAAGTCATTTTTGATCTAAAATTAAATAAAATACGATAAAGAAACAAATAAATCACAATAATAACACGGACACATTTATCGCAAAAGTTACATAAATACTAATCATTAGTCATATCGACTAACAAGAACAAATTATTTCCAAAATAGTGGTTCTTACCGGCTCGACACCGTGGCTCCCGTAAACGTCCGATCGGCGACTGAGTTGACACGAAGAATCAAGTCACGCGGCGCATTCTTTAAAAAGAGACAGCAAGATTTGGGGACTGTGTTAGTCGAATCGACTAACATTCGTATTCTAGGGTTAAGGATGTATTTAGTAGTCCTAATAATAATGGATCTATTCTATACTACTGCAACCCCATAGGTACAAACATCTTATCGAGTATACAAACATCTACTATTAATGGCACTGGAAGCGATGGAATTCCACCCATATTTTGGTCTAGGTGCGCAAGTACTCTCGCATTTCCGCTAAAATTGATATTTAACATGTCGCTATATTAGGGCGTTTTTCCGCACAGATGGAAGTCGTCTTATATTATTCCAATACCTAAAAAAGGGTCTCGCAGTAGAATAGAGAACTACAGAGGCATCTCAATTTTAAATGAACTGGCGAAATTATTCGAACGCATAGTATATAATATAATACAAGTCAAAACGGGTTTATGAAGAAAAGGTCTACTGTCACTATTTTTGCGTGTTTTTCGAGTTGTGATGGAAAATATGGAACGCGGAGGCCAGGTTGACGTGATCTACACCAACTTTAAAAAGGCTTTCGATCGGGTAGATCATGTCACCTTTATAAACAAGTTAACCGTCCTCGGTATTCATGGGGATTTATTTCGTTGGATACAGTCTTACCTAAAAATCGGTCCCAAGCCGTCGTAGTAGGCGTCTATCGCTCAAACTTTATTAATGTACTTTCTGGCATTCCACAGGGATTGCATTTGGGACCCTTGCTGTATAATGTTTATCTGTACGAAATCGGTACAAGTTTATAATACTCCAACTATTTACTTTATGCGGATGACAAAAAATATTTTCAAAAATAAGAAATACAATAGATTGTGAGCTTATACAAAAAGATTAAAACAATTTATATATTTACTATAATAAAAACTTCATCGCAATGAATATCAGTAAATGCGACATTATTGCGTTCTCTAGAAAAAAGGATCCCATCACTTATACCTACAAATTTAACGGTATTCCTATCAAAAATCTTATATGGTCAGAAATTTAGGAATATATTTTGACAATAAAATGTACTTATCCGAACTTATTAAACTACATAACTAATAAAGCCTATCGAAACCTGTGGGGCTAGCATGCGCGCTCGACAAAATTTTGTCTACCCCTTTTCTCGTATTAACTGTATGATAATACGAGAAAAGGGGTGTCGTATTTGTTGCTGTACATTACCTACCTACCTACCTTGGCTGACACCGACTCCTCCGAAAGTAACTATAATAACGTGGTAAACGCAAAGTTTGTACATTAGTAGAAGATTAAGTTGATTATATGTTGTAAGCACAAACATTAAAGAAACTGTTATTTTATTACTTTTTAGTTTAGTATTTTTGAAGTCGGTTTTAATTTTTTGTAAAATGCTTTTATTTTCTTTGAATCTGACACGTTGTAGCATGAGTTTAAGTACGTCTTACATTTGAGATTCGTTTGAGTATTCGGGCGTAAATCTTCTACTAATGTACAAACTTTGCATTTACCACGACATTATAGTTACTTTTGGAGTCGGTGTCGTATTTGTTGCTGTATCCTACCTACCTATCTTGGCTGACACCGACTCTCGTTTATGAGGAATAAGATAACACCAAAATAGCAACAGATTTCATTCATTTACGGCAGTGATGTAGGTAGGTACATGAAATGTACTTTCATGTACATCACTGCCGCAAATTAAGTCAAGTAAGACGTAAATAAAAACGTATTTTTTTAAACTTCATATTTTTGGCACCACTTGGATTTTTTGTGTATTGTTATTTGAGCGCCTAATAGCTGTACTATTAGGTGCTCCAGGATTATCCATTATTTCTGGGACAACTTGTATAAAGCATGAGAAGACTTAATTTTATTATAATTAGTATAGTGATTTTTGAAGTGAAACTTCTGCAGACAGAGTGATTTTGAGCTCGAGCACGGTATGGTAACATGGTCTGGTCTGCTCCACTCCTTTTGGCTCGGCTCAGCAGGCCCACGTGTTCCGCAAGTTGACACAACTGATCATTTTTATTCGTTTACAATTTTTACAATTGTAATATATGAAATGTATTATTTTGTATCAAATCAAATCGAAATATCTTAATGTCGTAGGTTGTTATGTACGTATACTTGTATACTTGAAACATAAAAAAACTTGCTTGGAATGCAGGCTACTTAAGGAATACTACTAGGCTACGTGATAAAAACTTAGTGGTTACTCTTTTGTCAAAACAAAACATATCGTTCATACATACATTTAGCCCTAGTTCAGACATGGCAGGAACGACGCGGATTCAGAACCGCGTGACTTGTAATTGCGCGGTTCCCGCTGTGTCTGAACTAGATTTAAAAAGTCCTAAAAGTGAATGTCTTATTACCATAGTGTCATATCTAAAAAATCCTTTATTTCATAATATAATATAGACGACCTCTGTGGCTCAGTGGTAAACGCGTTGGCGCTCAAGCCGGAGGTTGCGGGTTCGAATCCCGCCAGGGAACAAAAATATTTTCTATGTTCCTGGGTCATGGATGTGTATTAAATGTGTGTATTATATAATAAAAATCTTAAATATACAAGGTTGAAAAAGCGAGAGGCATTAAATTAAACTACATAATATACTACACATGCTTGCGGTTAATCCAAAAAAATAGAACTTAAATACGTCAATAGTCAAAGTAAAACGTAAAAACTTTTTGTAAACCTTTGTAAAATGTCCTTCGAATCTAAAAGGCAACGTCGCACAGCTCTTTGCGTCTCACCGGGTCGAACAAACCGGAGTGGCTCTAAAACTTGACTAAACTATTAATTCTATTGGTCTAAGTTTTGGTGTGTAGCCTGAAAATGGTACATAGTATACGTGGTTTAATTTAATGCCTCTCGCTTTTATCAAACTTGTATGTATAGTATAAATAAAAGTATTAAATATATTTCCGTTGTCTGGTACCTGTAACATGTTCTTTGAGAACTTACCACGGGACCAGATTGACGTGGTGTGAAAGCGTCCATAGATATTATTATTATAATATAAGGCCCCAGGAACGTTCCTAAAAAGGTTTCTTAAATTTTGAACGTTTAACATATCCGATAAACATAATATATGTCACCGGGACTTATTTATATATCTTATATCTGACTGTATGTAGTTCCGGAGATCAGTGAGTAAAGATAACGATAACTCTTCAGATTTATTGTATTAATATGGTGGAGATTATAATATTTATGTAAGACTCTGTTATTTAAAAACAGTGCAAATTCCAACTGCAGTGTATTTGAATTATCTTAATAAATAAATGAGTTATTATATCTAAAAAGTAAGAAATAATAATATATTTTTATTTAAATGTATTTCCAGGCTATCTGCAGAAGGATTTAATCCTAAAGTAAAAGCACTGTATCCCAAAGTAGAATTTCCTGTTTCAACTTCAACCCCGATGTTATCGCATTTAATAGATTGGGCTCATCAGGAAACATGGTAAATTATAAGAGTATAATATTATAATATAAGTATTTTAAATCATAACAGAAATACTTTTAAATGCTTTCAAGGGCGGCACTGAAAATTTCGGGAATCAAGGAAGTGACACAACATTACTATTTAAAAATGTATTTATTGCTTTTCGAAGTATTCTCTGCGAAATTTGACACATTTTTCCATACGATGGAACCAATCATGGAAGCGACCATTCCATTCGGAAGTTGGGGTCTCCAAAATGGCCGTTTTGTAGGCGTCCACAGCTTCTTCAGGCGATGAAAATCTCTGCCCACGCAATTTATTCTTTATTTTAGGGAAAGTATAGAAATCATTAGGGCTTAGGTCGGGGCTGTACGGCGGATGGTCTAATAATTCTATGTTTTCTTGCTCTAAACACTCTTTTGTTCTGTGCGCGGTGTGAGAACTCGCATTGTCGTGATGGAGGATGATGCGGCGGTTGCAGTTCTCTTTACGGAGTTCAGAAACGACCTGTGGCAAACAAATGCTAGCATACCATTCTGCATTAACCGTTCTTTGTCCCTCAAGAGGAATAGTCGCAACATGGCCGGTATTGGAGACAAACGTGGCCACCATTTTTTTTTGCAACACTCCGTGAACGAACAATTTTTGTTGGCTTTAACTCATTTTCGAACTCCCAAACTCGTGACTGGTTTTTTGTTTCGGGTTCGTACGCGTATATCCAGGATTCGTCACCTGATACGATGTTGTATACAGCATTTGAGGATCCTGCGTGGAATCTTTCGAGAGTTCTGACGCACCAAGTAACGCGAGCCGTTTTTTGCTCTTCACAGAGCAAATGCAGTATCCATCGGGAAAACAACTTTTTTACACCTAATTGTTCATGCAAGATTATTTGTATTTGACTCATGCCAATGTCTAAAGTTGCCTGAATTTTGCGGTATGTCACATGTCGATCTTCCTCAATCAGCTTACGCACAGTCAACACACTGTTTTTGTGTTAAACCACATCGAAAGTCATAATAAATCATCGCTCTAGAATTTTATCGAGGCAATTCCATTTTCTCAATGACTAAACAAGTTTGACAAGACCTTGTGACAAGACCGAGAATCTTTTTTAAAATAAATAAATGGTATTCGATTTTTAAAACCAAGGAGTTTTCAATTAAAAAGATTTTAATATGACAGGAACAGTGGAAATATTCCATTCCCGATACTTTTAGTGCAGCCTATGTATTATTAATATCTTTCTAGGGATTTATTTTTATATGCCAGTGCAAATAAGACTACCGCAGCAGCGTCTCAACAAATTTTATCCATATATGACGACGAACACAATTACCTACGAGGACATATCATTAGAGGTAATAGATCACTAATTAGAAAATGTTATTCTTTTTATAGCTAATTTACATTTTTTTATACTTTATTCATATATAAATACAATACATAAAACACTAAATGTTTTATATTAACGAAAATAATAAAAACTTTTAGGAAAAAATCGGTATCCGTATGCAGCAGCTCTCGTGTCCGTGTGGGATACTCTGGCTATGAGCTTAAACGTAAAGCCAAAATGTCTATCCGTGGAATTTAGAAATATATGTTTATACTCACAGCCCGTGCTTCATGAAAAACGCCAACTGCACATTTCTGTTTCGCTACAAAGAGGAACAGGGCAGTTTGAGGTATCTATTGATTTTTATCCATTGATTTAAATTTTTTCAACATTAAGCGTAGATTTTACTACTTATAAACAAGTAAGTTTAACAAAACACTTACCTAAAAATGTAATCAGTGATAAAGTGAAGTTTCTCCAAATTAACTGCCTGGACCTCGAGGTGCAGATCGTGTCCGGGTATCATCACAGGGACTCCCGAGGCACGATTACCTGTCAGGAACAGGATTTTAGAGATCTATCTAGCCTTAGAAAAAGGTAAAGTTGGTCACGAACGATAGATAGATAAAGGTATTAAAACGGAAATTAGATTTAGATAATAAAATATAGTAATACGGGATGAATATGGAAAGGTCAATTAGCTCACTGGTCTAGGCTGCGGCTCGATGACGATTGACCGGCGATGACTGCAATGAGATGTTCTTCTGGTATCCCTTGATGTCCTTGAATATGGGAACGGCAATACTTGACCGTTCAATATAGTTTTGATAATTCGAATATTTCTTGAAGGTCTTCGTCACACGGTCGCCAGATATTCGCGCAGAACGGGAATAAAACTTCCGTTAAATACAATTAAAATGTATATTATCTCCTTCACAGTGATTTATTTGAATTTTATATAGGAAGACACACAGCCATGTCGAAGGTTTCAAAACGAAGCGAGTAATGATTTAGAGTGGGGTAGAAAGAATATAATTTTGCGTCAGGTTGTATTAAAATTGCAATGGTTGCTATTTGGATTTCACAGGCGTTAACATATAATAATATTAAAGTTCCACCTTGTTAGTGGCCGACCAACACTTGGTCTACCCAAACTTTATATTGTATATTGGATGAATAATATTAGTCTCAATAGGTAGATATATCTATATCTATATAATGATAGTATGTAATGTTATAGGATAATATATTTATTTTAGGTTTTGAATGATAAATCACTTCTTCTGCGAGGCACTATTCTCAGCGAAATTTCTACAAACAGAAAATCTACAAGCACAAATATCACTCTAATGAATGTTGGCTCTGAAGAAATTTATCAATTACTTCATGCCAGAGACCATAATTATATGTAAGTTTTTTATTTAAGTAAAAATCTAAAAAAGCTAAAGCACTTTAAACTCATCAAACTCAGTGTTACTCAAGCTAGACCTGTAATAATCCCATTAGTCTTAAAAAATCCTAATTTGTTTAAAAATTTGGTTTATTTAACACTTTTTTTTTAATTTTTAGGGGTGAATTTTGTAGCTTACATAGTGTCAATGAAACTTTGACAGACGGTCAAATCGAATGGAAAAATAATTGGGTCACATTCATAGACGCCATTGTGCAACTGAATATCTTAAGAAGGAAACATAATGCTGTCTCTAGATTAAGTTTTATAAGGCAGCTAGTAATTGACGTCAACAATCAACCGACTATTGAACCCACCCTGGAAAATGATGTAACATTATTGGATGTGAATGTACTCGAGGAATTCAAAACCACGGTGTAAGTATGATTACTATTCAAATGCACGCTATCAATAATTCTTCTTTCGCCGTAGCTTCTATAAAATTGCTGCCAGAAATGTTAGATAATTAGTAGTCGGCTGAAGATTCTGTTGGCTTGAGTCGCTCATACATCGGGGTTTCATAATAGAAAAATATGAATGAATTTCCGATAGACTGCATGGTGTTCATAATTACACAATTATGACGATATTTTATGGACAATATTCAAGTCACTTATATTATTCGCTTTTTATTATGTGATCAGTACCGCTTACTTGTTACGGAGATACCTGATTTTTTGGGTGAATTATAAAAATATAGTCAGTCAGTGTTTGTGATAATGGTCAAAAACAACAACACAAACAGTTTACGCGCAGCTAGCCCAGCGGATGAACGTACAGCTCTGCGGCGCTTGTTTTATACCAATAACTACGAACAGTTGGTGTTATTATACGTAATCGCGTTATACAATAAGTTGTTTTTATAATAAACGAGTATTTACAAAGTGCTAATCAGGGCACTCCTGGCAATAGGAGGGCCTTAATGTAATAATGTCTCAATCCAATCAAGATTTTCAATCCACTGTCTAAGTATGGGTCGTATCGCTTTTTCTGAGTAACGGGTCTGAATCAGATACTGGTTTTCAATATTTGATTTCAAAACTATGTATTTTAATATCTAGTAGACTACAAGCCCATGTAAAAAAATGGATGGGTCATATGAACCACCAGGTGACGTATATAGGACGATATAAGAGCGTAAAATAATAAGATTCAGCACTATGCCGTCACTTGTAAGCTGTCCAACTGAGTGCTGGTGAGAAATCAAAAGTGCAGGTAGAGTGAGTACATTTTAGTCATATATTTTTGTACGGCATTTTTACCATCGATAGATCCCTGAAAAATAATAAGAAAGCGCGCAGTGCCGTCAAAAAATGGTGCGCCACAAAGCCGGTATTTTTTTTTTGATTTTCGAACAATTTCCAGGGTAAATTTGGTCATTTCATTCTGTACGGCATCAATTTCATACTGTTTCAATACAGCTTCTGATCCATTATTCCGCAACGCCGTACAAAAATCACGTGACAAGGGGAAAAAATCGAGGGTTGCAACCCCCTCTTTCCGTGGTCCGGGGGGGTGATTTGAAAAAGTACGGCTTCGGTTTCAAAACATTATCTAGCACTCAAAAGTACTATTAAAAATAATGCCGTTAAAAAATTATTGTTAATTCGAATGTATATTAATAATTATCTTAATTTCATGTTAAACTTGATTTATAAAGCTGTGAAATCATTTGACTCTGTACGGCAACTTATTTTTTAACATGATATTGTAAAATACAATTGATATATAGTATTGCCGTTCAAAAGAAACTGTTCTAAAAAAATTATAGAGAAATATAAAAACTGATTTTTTTTTAATTATTGCAAAAGTTTAAATATTCATAGATTAATAAAATAAAGCAATTTTTGTACGGCGTTGCGGAATAATGGATCAGAAGCTGTATTGAAACAGTATGAAACTGATGCCGCACAGAATGAAATGACCAAATTTACCCTGGAAATTGTTCGAAAATCAAAAAAAAAATACCGGCTTTGTGGCGCACCATTTTTTGACGTCACTGTGCGCTTTCTTATTATTTTTCAGGGATCTATCGATGGTAAAAATGCCGTACAAAAATATAATATGACCAAAATGTACTCACTTTACCTGCACTTTTGAATTCTCAACAGCACTCAGTTCGACAGCTTACAAGTGACGGCATAGTGCTGAATCTTATTATTTTACGCTCTTATATCGTCCTATATACGTCACCTGGTGGTTCATATGACCCATCCATTTTTTGACATGGGCTTGTAGTCTATAGATATTTTACGCTCGATTTTGAAATCTATATAATATTCATAAATCTGATCTGATGCACGCGTCAAATACTAATGGTATTTAACTTTTTAAAATTGGTATTTAACTAAAACTAAGCCTTATTCATATAAAATTAAGATTTAAATTTACAATCCACAACAATATCATAAAAATTGTTAAAAAATCTGATATTGTGCGAGTTACTGAAACTAAGCTTTATTCATATAACATTAAGATATAAATTTACAATATCATGTTCAAAAATCTGATATTGTGCGAGTCACAATATTGCGAATGTTGCCGTACCGCTCTAATTGTAACTAGCATAATGTTTGTATCTCACTCGCTCCCGCGGGCCGAGCGGCCAATGCGTATCGTATCGCATCGCATACTGCATAGATATAGATGCGTGTGCAAGTATTCGATACATCGCAAATATCTAGATATCGTAATACATAGATTTCAAACGAGCTAGTAAGCGATTATTAGATATTGTACCAATATATAGCTTTCGTATCTACGAGGGCGGCACTGAAAATTTCGGGAATCAAGGAAGTGACACAACATTACTATTTAAAAATGTATTTATTTGTCTTTTCTGCGAAATTTGACACATTTTTCCATACGATGGAACCAATCATTGAAGCAACAATTCCATTCGGAAGTTGGGGTCTCCAAAATGGCCGTTTTGTAGGCATCCACAGCTTCTTCAGGCGATGAAAATCTCTGACCACGCAATTTATTCTTTATTTTAGGGAAAGTATAGAAATCATTAAGGCTTAGGTCGGGGCTGTACGGCGGATGGTCTAATAATTCTATGTTTTCTTGCTCTAAACACTATTTTGTTCTGTGTGCGGTGTGAGAACTCGCATTGTCGTGATGGAGGATGATGCGGCGGTTGCAGTTCTCTTTACGGAGTTCAGAAACGACCTGTGGCAAACAAATGCTAGCATACCATTCTGCATTAACCGTTCTTTGTCCCTCAAGAGGAATATTCGCAACATGGCCGGTTTTGGAGACAAACGTGGCCACCATTTTTTTTGCAACACTCCGTGAACGAACAATTTTTGTTGGCTTTAACTCATTTTCGAACTCCCAAACTCGTGACTGGTTTTTTGTTTCGGGTTCGTACGCGTATATCCAGGATTCGTCACCTGATACGATGTTGTATACAGCATTTGAGGATCCTGCGTGGAATCTTTCGAGAGTTCTGACGCGCCAAGTAACGCGAGCCGCTTTTTGCTCTTCACAGAGCAAATGCGGTATCCATCGGGAAAACAACTTTTTGCCACCTAATTGTTCATGCAAGATTATTTGTATTTGACTCATGCCAATATCTAAAGTTACCTGAATTTCGCGGTATGTCACATGTCGATCTTCCTCAATTAGCTTACGCACAGCATCAACGTTTTCTTGGGTGACTGCAGTTTTTGGACGACCTTGACGGAGATCATCACTGAGTTTGACACGTCCACGTTGAAATTCAGCAAACCAGCGATAAATTGTGGTTTTGGATGGGGCTTCATTACCAAAGTCAGAAATCATCCGGTCAACACACTGTTTTTGTGTTAAACCACTTCGAAATTCCTAATAAATCATCGCTCTAGAATTTTCTCGAGTCAATTCCATTTTCTCAACGACTAAACAAGTTTGACAAGACCTTGTGACAAGACCGAGAATCTTTTTTAAATAAATAAATGTTATTCGATTTTTAAAACCAAGGAGTTTTTAATTAAAAAGATTTTAATATGACAGGAACAGTGGAAATATTCCATTCCCGATACTTTTAGTGCAGCCTATGTATATACGATTTGTATCTCACCAACTCTACCTCTGTCATATCTCAACCCACCGCACAATCACAACTAGCACGTAAACTCACAAGTTACGCCAATGTGACGTTTTAATAATAATTACGTGGTAAATGCAAAGATTGTATATTAGTGGAAGAACAAATTGATTATAAATTGTAGGCACAAAAATTTAAAAGGGGGAAAGGGTTTAAATCATAACATAATGAACAAACCAAAATGGAATTGTGTAAAACTTTATATACCTATATGTAGTTGAAAGCCATCACGGTAGATTTTCTGCTATTCATTAAATTATATATATATATATATATATATGTGCAACGACTTGTTTGACGACTTTTTCGTTAAGATTTTGTATAGTTTGGGGAAATGTGTATTCTATGAGGAAAGTCCCAAACTATATCATATACCTAACGTATTGTTTGAGGAAAATTTATCAATACATTGCACATACATACGTCAAAGAATACCTCAAACAATACGTTGCATATATATATATTCCGTTATATATAGGTATAGAACATCACCATCACCAATATATAGGTATAGAATGGATATTATTACTTGAAATACTATTATGCGCTTCCAAGGCACAGTTGTTTTTTGTTCATTTAACAACGACAAGTAAAATAAAATTTAATTAATTATTAAAATAAAAAAAAACAAAATTACATGATTTTGGCATATTATTTAGCCGTATGAACTAAGCCCAATAAAAGTTGTAAATCGTCGAGGATTCCCCTCGACTGTGTAAGGTCTCCATCATCACACCAGCTGTAATTGCGCTTATAACCCATATAGTTCTCATCAATTTAAATTAATTAAGTCCAAACACAAGGTAGCTACTGTAAACTGTTGAGGTGTTCCCTTAACTGTCATTTGTCTTCATCATCAGACCTTTAATGACAGTCACGACCCATCTCGGTGTAAAGCCCAAACACAAGGTTACTGATGTAAATCGTTGAGGAGTTCCCTCGACTGTCTTTTGGCTTCAGGCATCAGATCGACTCTAGACCTTCATTAAATTGTAGTCCTTCAAAACACTTTATAAAAAATATATCAAACGCATTAGTTGCCCCTACGATTTTCGGAAGTTCCCCTCGATTTCTCTGGGATGCCATCATCAGATCCTGGTTTCCTTATCATGGGACCATTTGGGAAGTATAGAACCATATAATATACCTTTAGAACAAAAACAGAATTTTTCAAATCAGTCTAGCCGTCTTCGAATAATCAGGTAACATACATAAAAAAAAAGATTCCAACGAATTGATAACCTCCTCCTTTTTGAAGTCGGTTAAAAAGTACAATTTTTTTTCACCTATTTCCTTCGTTAAAATTGGAGTTCCGGACCCTGGATTTTCACATATATTAAGTTTCAGAAGACAACTACATATGAGTCCAGAAGATGAAAAGCACCTCCCAAAATCCTTCCAAGTGAACATTGATTCTACAAACTATTGGATTTATTTATCATCTGACACTCTTAAATGTTTTTCATGTAACAACTGCCGTTCATAGTACCCAAAAACTGAACCTCAAGACATTGAAGTAGAAAAAACGATAAATACTCAAGACTATCGTAAATATTAATAATTCAGAATTTAGCCCTATATTAAACCATACACCAGTTGTTAACCAGCCACCAACCGATCATAAACGAAATAAACGCATCCGGTCACCACCACCAGTGAGCCTTCAAAAACTGAAGCCGTAAAATCTGCTAACCCTCTAAACATGCCAACTGAAATTCTAGAGACGGATGATGATACATACTTGAAGATACAGAAGTAAGGAAAAAATTAAAGAAGAAACTAAAAAAGACGGACACAAGAATACTTGAAAAGAGATAAAAAAATTCTTAAATAATCAAAAAGAGAAGTATTTCCAATAGATGTGGATAGGTTTATAAGTTTATTGATAACATCAGAGGAAAGAAAAACAAAAAGGAAATAGTGTATCCGTATACAGATAATATTAGAGACTTAATTAAAATGTGCAATATACTACATATAAAACTAAACACAAGCTTATAGCGTCGGTCCAGTGGTCAAGTAGCCAATCTGCAAAAACCACATTTTTCAAGAGAGCAAAAAGAAGATTGAAATTGGTCCTGTAAATCAGAATCTTGACGTATCTTTCTGAAATTTTAGATTTAGTATTAAGGGCCCCTTCTCCCAAAACTATAGGTATTTAACGCACCGAATCGGTTTGCACTTGCGTTGCGCGGGAGATGTCTTTATTTGAACTCCGGTGACCTACCACGGCCGGCAAGCACGCCACAGTATACGTATAAGCAGTAGATTGACTATGCTCGAATTATTCTTAGATGTGATAATTAATAATTATGCATAACAAAATCTTATTATTGTTATAGTTATCTAGTTTTGGATTTATAGAAATACTAGCTGGTGCCAGCGACTTCGTCTGCGCAGTATAAGATAGTTTTATTTATTCACTAATTAATCGAAAGGAACTTCGATCCATCCGGGTGTCCCTTGACACCTCTCTTTAGTTTTTTTTATAAAAAGTATCCTATGTTACATCTAATACCTCCAAGAATATGTGTACAAAGTTTCATGAAGATCGGTTAAGTAGTTTTCGCGTGAAAGCGTAACAAACATCCACGCTTTCACATTTATAATATGAGTAAGGATTAGGAAGGATGAATTAGCTACATAGGTCTAAAAGGTAGTGTCATGCTGCTTGCAGCCGAATTGGGCCGGTACGACCGTAGGGGTAGGTACCCCTACGGTATAGTATAGGTATAGTATAAAATATTAAATATATTTCCATTGTCTGGTACTCGTAACACAAGTTCTTCGAGAACTTACCACGGGACCAGATTGACGTGGTGCAAAAAGCGTCCTTAGATATTATTATTATTATGGGAGTCGGTAGTCATCTAAGGCTCCGAATGCTCGTTTGTCCCCCTAAGGCCTAAGCTATAAAAAAAATCAATCATTCTAAGAATGCTTGTAGGAGATTAAAAAATTGTAGACAAACATATTCTTTTATACTATATTAATTGTTTAAATTGGTTTAAAATTGAACAAAATTTTGTTGTCGTATGCTAGGTCCAGGTTCATTTTCATCGACTCACACATCATCGATTAATGTTAGACACGGGTCTTCTCTGAGAAGAGGGTCAAGGCCATAGTCCTCACGATACTGCCCTGTGGGTAGGGGGCTAGGAAATGATTGCAAATCAGAAATATTTTGTGATGAAGATTCCTCATTTTCTTTATTGTCGGACAATTTGAATTCTTCAAGTGTTAACAATTTCTGGCAGAAGATATCACTACATAGTATAAACTATAAAGCAAAGTCGCTTCCCGCGTCTGACTGTATGTATGCTTACATCTTTAAAACTACACAACGGATTTTGATGCGGTTTTTTAAATAGATAGAATGATTCAAGAGGAAGTTAATAGGTACATGCATAATATAGTAAATAAACACTGATAATTTTAGAAGTTTCTGATGTGATGTCATAAATATACACATTTTTTGCACTTACATTGCATACGCTGGATGAACCCTAACAGATAGATCAAAATAATGTACTACATTATTGTACACCTTAGCCGGGCCGGTTCCGAAAGTTAGGATAATTAATTATTATTGTATCAATGTATGGTAGAATTGTGTATCCTAAATATGCATACTGAAAAGTCCGCGATGGAATAATATGTCTACATTAGTTAAATATAACATACTACCTATATCCATTTTAATACTTAAAAAAATCGCCAATTATAAAGCGGTAATGTAAAAGATATTCACAAAAATACGGTATTAATCACTACATATTATAAAATAAAGTCCTACGCCCGTCCATAGATAAATAATTATCATCAATCCGTATACTAAGTTAACGCGGGCGAAGCTGCGGGCAACAGCTAGTTTGTGATAAAACTGTATTAAGATTCTTTTTCCTTTTTTTACTTTTTTATTCGCCATTTCAATTAAATAACTAGGTACTACATAAACTCAAGTATCTATTTATTTACACTAATTAAAGGTTCTGTATTACATACTAATTACAAGAATTGTTAGTAAGTATTAAGTAACTATATTATTTACACTGTTTCGTCTTATTTATTTAGAGGTAATAATATGAAATGCGCGGTAACAACGTTGTCACGAGCAAAAGCGGCACAGGTCCCTACTTCGATGACGCCCGGCTGGGTACTGGCGCGACGTGGTGCGATGCGCGAGAGCCATTTTTATCGTTTTTTATTTTTCAAAAATTTTTGAAGTGACATAATAAAAATCTATCCAATCATTTCCACGTCATCTCCGTTTAGCAATTTAAACGTAAAAGTTTCATTAAAATTGAGTTACCCGAAGTCTTATACGTGGGTAACACTGAAAATGTTTAGAACTGGCCAGTTAGAAACATTGAAAATGAAAACTTTTTTTTAATTTCAATTTTAGAACTCTTTGGTAACCTAATGTAGTATATTGCATTCATTTGTCGTTTGTTTTTGTGAATTGGCGGCAAATCTAAAACTCTTGTTACACGTGAAAATGAACATAACGCGAGAAAATTTTCGGTCAATGATTTATTATGACTTTCGTTGTGGGCTTACTCAACAACAAAGCTAGGATAGGCTGCGATTAGCATTTTTAAATGAAGCCCCATCTCGTGCCACTATTTACAATTGGTTTAACGAGTTTAAGCGTGGACGTAGCAATCTCAGTGATGATCCGCGTGAGGGACGTCCTTTAACAGCGACTACTGAAGATAACATCAGTGCTGTGCGACGCATGATAGAGGAAGATAAAAGAGTGACCTATCAGCAGATTCGGGCAAGCCTAGGCATTGGTATGAGTCAAGTTCAAAAAATATTACACGAACATTTAGGCGTCAGGAAGCTTTGTACCAGATGGATTCCCCATACTTTATCCGACGACCAGAAACGCCTCCGCATGGACTGGTGTCGCCAAATGTTAGATAAGTTCAACGGCGGTAACTCAAATGCTGTATTTGACATCATCACAGGTGATGAAAGGATATATTGCTACGAACCCGAAACCAAAAGACAATCAGCTCAGTGGGTGTTTCCTTTCGAGGATCGGCCAACTAAGGTAAAGAAAGGAAGAAATCAAGGAAAAAAGATGATTGCCTCATTCTTTGGTCGGAAAGGTCATTTCGCGACAGTTGTGCTAGAAGATGGAAGGACAGTTACTGCAGACTGGTAAGTCAATCGCTGTTTGTCTGTTGTCTTGGAAAAAATTCGACAGCAGCGCCCTCGAAGCAGGATCCTCCTTCACCACGACAATGCTTCAGCGCACTCCGCAAAACGGACTGTTGAATATTTGACTATGGCAGGTGTCGAGATAATGAGTCATCCGCCTTACAGTCCTGACCTGGCGCCCTGCGACTTTCATTTATTCCCAAGAACTAAAGATAAAATTCGAGGTATTCGCTTTACGAGCCCTGAAGATGGCGGTGAAAGCGTACGAAAATGCCATAGAAGAGGCTCCTAAGGAAGAATGGGCCCACTGCTTTTCTCAGTGGTTCCATCGAATGCGACGATGTGTAGAAAGAAACGGAGATTACTTCGAAAAACAATAAAAGTATTGGCAACTTTCTACATTAAGCCGTTTTTCTTTTTCTAAACATATTCAGTGTTACCTAGGTACTACTCAAAATGCTTTTAAAATCGACGTTACTTTAGAATTTTTTTTGATCATGTAAAATGTTAAATATTGTATATTTATCAAAAAAAATCCCTAGATCAAAGATGTATCTATACCCTATTTTTTTATTATTATTTTAAAATGACGACTTCTATGAAAACATCTTAAAAAATAAATGTCTTAATTTATGTGTTATAATAAATATTAATTTATTATTATTTATGTAAATAAAGCAGATTGGTGACTTTACCGTGGTCACATAAGATTTGAGTAACCTATTCTTATGTTTTAAAGTCGCCTATGTGGTAATTAGTCTAGTTTACCATAGATATTATTTACTATATAAAATGAGCTGGATAGGTAGGTTGGTAAGTGGCCAAACTGCACTACAATAGTAACAATATTCGTGATGTTTGCAGGTAATTGTAGATATTTACGTATGAATTATTTTATTTATTCTTTCATTTTAGTATGAAATTGAAAAAAAAATGAAAAATAAAATTTTCTTGGATATATTTTTATTGAGAAAGGTTGTAAAGAATTATATTAAGGAACATAATTTGTATTCTCTAGAATATTATAACTAAAATAGGGTTATTCGCTGTCCTCTGCAGCATCAGGCTCTGGAAGAGCGTCTCTTGCAGTTTTAGAATAGGGAAGATTAGCATAAAAGCTATGGTACATCTTCGGTATTTGTAAATCCGTGCATAACTTCATGAGATCTTATTTCCTTTTTGAAGAGATGTTAAACCTTTCTGAATACGCAGGTACCGGTTAGGGAATTACTTTACCTCTTCTTTTTTTCAAATTCATTTCTATAAAAGATTCATTTTTATCGAAACTTGTTTTCATAAAAATCGTATCAGGCACTTCTTTTCTGTATTGTAACCAAATAGAATTATTTATTCCATATTTTTGTTGTAAGGTTGAAGGTTTGCTATGGAAAATTGGTTTGTTATTCCAAAATCTTTGAAGTCGTCATGCTGTTATTACGTAACGGAAAAAGGTCGCGGGTTAGTTCTAGCTAGGCGAACTATCTGAGTCCAACCATCTCGAGTATACACAGGTATACTTTTTTACTTTTCAATTTTGGAGTGAATGGAGTCACATTCCATATGCGTATGGCCGCTTTCAAAAAACTTGTGATCGATATCCTGTAAACTAGCACGTTCTTGAACAGTTGATATGTACATGGAGCTAAAATGATAATTTTTTTGCTGACCTCCACAGCCATCTGAAACCATTCTAACGTGTTTTATATAATGTATGTATGAATGCAAGTTGATAATTCAATACTACCGCGCTTCCCTTCCGTCTCATTCCACATATATCATTTTACGTCTTGATTGCCTAAGTTATAGACAGTCAAATTGTACACTGCTAACTTACGCACATAAAAAAAGGCCCAGCTGCTCCTTTGGGGGTATTGAGAACAGCTTCCAAATCAAAATTAAAGGAGAGTATTTTGTCATTACTTTGAGCTATATATTTATCCTCATCTCTACATTGTCTCGCCTCACTTTTCCGAGCCAAATGTAATGTATAAGTGTCTTGGTGTTTGGTCTTTTCATCTTTATTCATTTCCTTAAACGCTAAACACTGTTTGCATAGGTGTTTCTTGGGTTTGTGAAAACTTAATTTAAAAGTTTTAAATATTTAACGATATTTCTCAAAAGATACCGCTTTAATTGATTTAGTGGCACATAGCTTTTGATATTCTCTATGTATTATTGTTATATTAAGAGATGGATCTAAATATCTTATATCATTGTCATCATCATCATCTATCTCTATCCGTCCACTGTTGAACATAGGCCGCCCTCAATGAACGCCAAGATGGCCGATCCCTTGCCACTCGCATCCAACACGGACCGGCCACCGCACGGAGATCGTCTTCCCACCTCGTCAATGGCCGACCAACACGTCATCTACCTAAACGTGGCCTCCACTCTAGAACCTTATTGCCCCATCGGCCATCCGTTCTTCTGTGTGTGACCAGCCCACTGCCACTTCACGAGCTGATTCTTTGCGTGATATCGGTATACTTAGTTATACCTAGTGTGAAGTGATACTGGGAAGTGGGTCTCCCCAGGTGGGTATGTGGGACTCGCTGCGCCCGAAAGATGGTAAATGGACGCAGCTCTACCCACTAAAACCCGGCGAGTGCCACCAGTGCCGCGTTGGTGAAGTGCCCCGGATCTGTTAAGCTAACAGGGCACCTCGACGGCTAGTCAGTCCCACTAGGGACCGACGCCACCTCCACAGAGGGGTTGTCCCGCACCACAGAACAACCCCTCCCAACGTCGGGACAGTACAATGGGGTGCTCCCCTGCTCTTTTGTCCCCTCTTCTTATAAGAGGAGTACAAAGAGCCCCCTCGGCTCAATTAGCTTCGCCCAAGGTATTGGGCTCACCCTAGGCTACTGAGCCCCACCGCCACGTCAAGGCCTGAACCATGGTGGGGAAGATACGCAACCCTACTCGACACACTCGAGACTTCGACAATGTTGTTTACAAGGGACTTGTGGACGAGGAAACCCACGCCGCCTTGGGATGGAGTGTCGCCTTCCCTGAAGTAGAACAGGTGACCCGAAGGCAGAGTTATGGTGTCCTCTCCTTGTCTTCGGACTTCACATAACCCCAAAACGTGCCATCGGATACTTCCCAGTTCCACCTCCAGTTCAACCAGGTGGTCATCGAGTCTCAACGTTCGTCCGTTATACGTAGCCAGGTCAAGTTGGTGGTAGCGATCCGTAGCCCGGGGATTCTTAGCACCCCCTGTCCCACCGTAACCTAGGCTGCTACCGTAACCAGGAAAAGTGGGACGGCCGGGAACTAGGGGCCTTTTCTTGTGCCTGTAATTCATCAGGGGATTCATGCTCATAATTGCCACGCTCAGCAGGCGGATTAGCAATCGCAGATGATTATTAATTCCCATCGGCGGCACTGCTGCCTGCCGCCGATTCGATTGATGGTGCCGTCATCACTAAATTCTATTATTTACTTCACGACTACAAGTAGGCTTATCTTTTTTTTTTAATTTGATTTTATTGATTATGGGTAGGTACTTCCAGTCTAAAATCCTGAGGGCTAAGCACTTTATACACACATTAGGGGGAAATATTATATTAAGGGATAATAAAGGATAGGTTACTTCCCGTGGCGTTCAATTCTTGAAAATTCCGCTCCCTGCCTTGGTAGGTACTTCGCCCGCCGCTGGAAGTCCCGTTGGTTTGTTGCGTAAGCGACTTCAGGTCCTGTCACGGTCGCCAATTGTCGGAGCCGATGATGATTAGTTACAGCTCAGCTGAGGAGGTTTATATAAAAACGAAAACTCCTGCTTCTAATGATTAAATATCTAATTTAATAAGGTTACAATAATTATAATATATTGACGACCTCTGTGGCTCAGTGGTAAGCGCGTTGGCGCTCAAGCCCGGAGGTTGCGGGTTCGAATCCCGCCAGGGAACAAAAATATTTTCTGTGTTCCTGGGTCATGGATGTGTATTAAATATGTGTATTATATAATAAAAATCTTAAATATATGTATAGTATAGAAGTATTAAATATATTTCCGTTGTCTGGTACCCGTAATACAAGTTCTTCTAGAACTTACCACGGGACCAGATTGACGTGGTGTAAAGCGTCCATTTAATTAAAAAAAAAAAAAAGAATAGAAGTAATAATAGGACGTATGACACCTCAGTCCTCCCGTGACCATGGTTGCTGTAAAGTATCCGAAACGTCGGGCTTGTAAAAATCTTAATAAACCGCGATAAAATCCGTAAAAAAAAAATTGTTTTATTATAAAAAAAAAGAAAAAAAAAATGTACGGCGCGGTGGTTGATACCGGTCTAATGCCCGCTTATGTATCGCTGCGGCCGTCGCGTCCTCAGCCCTCCGTCGGCCTCTCCCCGCTAGTCCCCGAACCGGTTGACTTACTCGCAGCGCGAACATCCTGCCCCCACACTCGGCCACGACTGAGTGTGGGGGCAGGATGTTATATAAAAAAATATAAAAATATTGACTCTTCCGTCTCTCTATATTCTAGAAACGGCTATGTTTGTAAAGAAAAATAGTCACTTATTTACACTTAAAAGAAACATTATAGAGCGCAACAAAAGAGATAACACGAAACTACATTTGCCAGATCATAAAACATTAACGATCCAAAAAAGCGTAATTTGTATGGCTCCAAAAATTTTTAACAAGCTGTCAAAAGATTGGAAGAATTTAAATGCAAATCTGTTAAAAAGAAGTTAATTAATTTACTATTACATCGACTTTATTAGGATATTAAAGATTATTTTAATGATAAATTGTAAATTTAACTATGATTTCAAAATTCTCTTACTTATCATAATTATTACTTTTATATAAATTGTACGCCGTAACTGGTAAAACATGAATGTGCTTTAATTTGATATCACCACATATTGTAAAATACTCATGTTAACAAATAAAATATCCTTATTTTTTTTTTTTAATGGATCTAAGGGTGGTAGAAACGGTGTGGGTATTGTTGTCAATCGAGATCATCTCGACCAAATCTTAGAGGTGAACCGTATAAGCGATAGACTTATGATGCTTAAAGTTTTGATTGAAAGCATGACGGTGAATATTATCTCCGCTTATGCTCCATAGGCAAACTGCAGTGAAAGTGATAAGGAAGACTTCTAGAAATCTGTCGAATATACACTGCAGCAAATTCCCTATAACAAGCAAAATAACTATATTGGGCGGTGATTTAAATTGACACATAGGAAAGAGTAACGAAGCTTTTAGCAGGATTAATGGTGGGCATGGGTACGGTACATCTAACGCCCCGGGGAAAACGATACTTTCCACCGCAGCCGCTTTTGACCTTGCCATTGTAAATTCATTCTTCACCAAAAAGACTGAACACCTAGTTACTTACAAGTACGGAAACACCGCCTTCCAAATAGACTATATCCTCTTAGGCCGAGCACACATTGGCCGCATAAAAAATTGTAAGGTTATACCAGGAGAGTGCGCCACAACCCAACATCGCATAGTTGTAATGGATATGACTTACCAGACAAAGCCCAAGGAGAAACCCTTCCAAGCCCCTGAACTCCTCAAATGGTGGAACCCAAGAGGTGACAAAGCTAAAGAGTTCCGTCAACAGCTCGAGGATCTTAATTGCGATAAATATGCGGAAGTAGATGCACAATAGACAGAAAGGTCACATTCGCAGCGCCAGCTGTACCAAACGCTAGAAAGCAGAGAAGGGAAAAAACAGATATATAAGCTCGTCAAACAACGTAGTCTTAATTCAAAGGACCCCAATCAATGTAGAACCATCAAAAACACCTCGGGGGAACTCCAATATAGGAACTATTATTTACTTTTTACTTTTTTATTATAAATTATATTATTACTATTATAAAAACTTGGCAAGAGTATTAAAATAATCTCCTAAACACTAATACAGCCAACATCCAGCTCCCATGTATGGAAGCGAGACCTGAGCGCTCAGGCAAGGGCATGTCTGTCTGTCAGGGCATGGCATGATTCGTATGAATTAAGTACGGCAAAAATAATGAGCTATACCAGCGAAAAGACTTGATTAATTTGTTTTATTGCAGGTGTGGGGGTGTCATCTTAGAAGATCCGGAATTTGTAGATCTCCCTATACTTACAGATTACAGAATTGCATTAAAAACGCTGAAGCTTGTACCTACAAAATATGTGAGGATAAGTTTTCGATACAATATTTCTTTGTTTTGCATAGTCTAATGTAACGTAATATCTATCTCACGAGATGGTGTATGATAACCGCCGCCAACTGATGCCCAAAACTAGATAAGCTTAATAGAGCATTGTCTATCTTCTTGTTGTGGAAGGTTAGAGAGGAATTAAGGATAGGAGGATTCACTTTCGGAAATCACGTTCTGAAATTGAATCGATATATGGTCATGGAACATGGTCCTAATGTTCGTTTATGTCTGTCTCACTCCAATATTCAAAAATAATTAAAATAATAAATAATTTAGAAGAGCTTACAAATATTACTAAGATCTTAGAAGTAGAACATCACATTTAGGAGATAGACCGCTAAGGCAGAAATTTCTTTTAAATGTACCTACTTCTAAAAACAAACAAACACCTGGGGTGTTGGTAAATATCCATTGCAGTTTAAATTCTACATTTACTTTAATTTTGCTTATAACATATTTTTGTTAAAGGGTAATGCTGAACATTATTTGCCACTAGAAGATGAAGTTGACGCAGGATGTGAAGAAATGATGAAGATTGTTAATATTGGCGATCCTACTTCGCTTTATTGGGTTAAAGGTGTACACAATACCATCACCGGTGCAGATGTTGAAGTAATATATATTAATTACCTACTTAAACATATTTTTAGATACATAATATAACTTATTTTATTATTAATTATGATATGAAATATATATTTTAGGTTAAATATGCTGGCGTTAATATAGTTTATTCAAATCGTCTATTAGGAATAAATTTGGCAAAAAGGAGCGTTCTTAAAAGTGTAATCGATTTTAGTGGAATCATGAAAAGGTATGTTCACCTTTCTTTGTTTAAGATGTAGGTATCGAGTAACAAGTTCGTGAGCTAATTAGTGTATTAGATCAATTGATAACAAATTCGAGGGAGCTGCTCTCTTACCCCATGTATTTGCTTCTCTTAAAAGCTACAAGTTTATCCCAAGTCTACTTGGATACAAAAGTTATAAATAATATAATTACGATAAAATACTTATGTCACAGAGAAACATATAGCTCTACTATGATTTAGCCAAAATTTGTTTAGCCTATTCCATGATATCATTATTATTATTTCATGTATACAGCGGTGCTAGAGTAATGGGAATTGTAGAAAGTGATACAATAACTTCGAAATTAACAGCAAATTCTGAGTTTCTCTGGCCAGTTCCAGCACATTGGAGTCTCGAAGACGCTGCAACGGTCCCGCTCGCTTATTCAATGGCTTTCTATATTCTTGTTAGTATATTATCATTTTCTAATAAACCTACATTTTACTAGATATTATATTATCATTACAATGTTTCATAAAAATTAGTTAGTTAGCTTGCTTGTTTCTTCCGTAAAACAGCTTTGCTGTGTTTCGGAGAGAAGGGCAAGACAGGCAGTGTAATTACTGGCACCGAGACTTAACATCTTATGTCTCAGGATAGGCAACACATAAATAAGTGGCCTGGGCTCGTTCCAGGTAAACTGGTTTATGTTCATGGGCGACGTCGACCACTTACCATCAGGTGACACGTTTGCCAGTTTGCTTATCCAACTAACATAAAAAAAGTTAATTAACTTTTAATAAAAGAATACGTGTTCTAAAATCATCTCATACTCATTTCAGGGTTTGTAATTGTCAACTTTTATTATCATTTTTATGAGAATTCTAAATGTATTTCACAGTTTATTAGGTCACAATTGAGACCACATCACGTTGTATGTGTGAACGGAGGAGGGGCAGGAGCTCTGGGTCAGGCTGTAATAACTATAGCCTTGGCACATGGTTGTGAAGTGTTTGCCTCAGTGAGCAATAACGACAAAAAAAAATTTTTGCTCAAATTATTCCCACAACTCAAAGGTTAGTTCATCTTCTTTAAATTATGTTATCTTCTTCAAATAAGGTTGTCAGTGACAAGAAGTTTAAAAAAATGTGAAGACTAGCAGGATCGATGATTTATGAGTAAATTATAAAAGTCACGAACTTTAATTTATTACTTGTTATTAAGTAGTGGTAGTTTTTATAAGCTTTTTAAATTACTTTCGCCGGAATACAAAAAAATCTAAAAAAAATAAATATAATCTACTTTAAGTATCATAAATATTTGTTGATGTACATGTGTTTTTATTTCTTAATTTTTAGTGATTCCTATTCCTCGAAATTCAGTAAACTATATTATATTGTCTGAATGTGGGTAGAACTATTAACACGTTGCTCATATTTGATACTTATAGCACATGAGTAAATAAACGGACAGAGGCAAAGCTTCATACAACCGCGCGAATCGATTGCACTACTATAAGCGTCCTTACGCATGTGTGCGTTAGCACTCGTGGCTTGTCACGTACGAGTAGAAACCGGTTGAAACCGGTTCGACGAGTGCTCGAACGCAGGGATGTGAGTGCACGTGTTAAGTTGCGTTGTATATTTGTTTTTTTTTTTCGCTTGGCGGATATTTGGAATTATTATCATCGTTCTTAAATTTTTGTTAATTAAAAGTAAAAAGTGTCAATATTGTAAGTATACTGTACTGTGTGTATGAACAATAATTGAGAAATTAAAAAGAATCATATTTAAGCTATCCCAAAGATTTCAATAGGTAAGTTGTATCTTATTATTTTATTTCTAGATTATTGCAATAAAAAAATCGGTTGTCTGTAAAGTCGGTTTACTGACGATAGTTGAAGTCAGAGCGAGGTAACGCCGCATACCTCATCACATACGTCATGTTTTTTCGTTCTTGCAGCCGGCTCCATCGAATTATATGACGTTGTCACGTCAAAAATATAAACACAAAATTTTTTGAAAAAATATTTTGTAATAAAGATAGAATATTTACATAGATTACTACACAGTAAAAAAAATCGTCTTGTTCGTTTAATTTTATCCACCTGTGACAACCCTACCATAATAGGTAACAATTTTATGCGTTGTATGGAAGCTTTGTCTCTGTCCGTTTACTTACTCATGTGCTTATAGTTTATACATCTGAAAAATACACCATAATAAATTTAATACATACACACATATATACATAGACAACTGATATTATATACTTATATATTTCTAAATACATACATATTATAGATAAATTACACCCAGACAGAAAAAAATGATTATGCTCATCACTCAAACATTTGTCCTGGGTGGGGATCGAACCCACAACCTTCTGGTATAACAGTCAGGGTACTAACCACTAGACCAACAGGCCAGTCTAGAACTTCTTAGAACTTTTAGAATAGAACATTATTTTTACACAAATAAATAAGTTTAATGTTTCTTTTAGACGATCACATTGGATGTTCTCGTGATTTAAGTTTTGTTGATATGATTATTTCAAGTACTAAAGGAAAAGGTTGTGATATCATAATATCTAATGCAAAAGAAGAATATAACAATGTAAGTATTTCAAAAGAATAATTTTATACCAAAATATTTCTATTGATCAGTGGTTGGTACCACAGTTTGGTACTGTAACATTTCCAAGTAAAATGATTGCTTGCTAATGCAATCATTGTATGTGAAACGAATTATAATTTGTAGTATTTGATAGTGCAGTAATTTAATTAAAGGGACTGTAAATGGCAGCGCTTGTGCCTATTACCAAGTAATTGTTTCGCATTTTTAAATTTTGCAAACTAATTTAATTTACATTTTATCTTCTATGAACAAAATAAAGTTATATTTTAGTGCAAATAACATTCCTATATTTCAGATGTTCGCAAAATGTCTTTCAATTACTGGAATCTATTTTGATACAAGCCTTATTCAAACTAGCGAAGATTATAAATTGGCTATGAGTTGTTTAGAGAAGGAAAGTGGATACCTTGCAGTAGATTTTACATCTGTATTTCAACAAAAATATTCGCAAAATGCAAAAGTAAGATTTAATATATTTTATAGCACTAATTGTTAGCATAATATTATGATATGTCTAGAATAATAATGTCTTAAAATTGAATATCAGTAACTTCGCTTGCTCAGACCGCTCTTACTAAACGGATGGAATGCAGATTTAAGATTCTCTTGACGTTGTCTTCACTGTAAGCACTTTCTGGGTGGATATTAATTAATGAAACTTGATATATAACAATATTAATAAAACTTTGTCACATTAGAACTAAAGTTGGGCGATACAATTCGTATATGGATACGAAAACTATATATTGGTCCAACATCTAAAAATCGCTTACTAGCTCGTTCGAAATCTATGTATTACGATATTTGCGTATCGAATACTCGCATACGCATCTATATCTATGCAGTATGAGTATGCGATACGATACGCATTGGCCGCTCTTAGACTTAGAGCGGTACGGCAACATTCGCAATATTTCACTATTGTGACTCACACAATATCAGATTTTTGAACATGATATTGTTATGTATTGTAAATTTATATCTTAATGTTATGCGAATAAGGCTTAGTTTCAGTTAAATTTCAGTAATGGGATTTGACGCGTGCATCGGATCAGATTTATGATATATTCATAAATCTGATCTGAGAATTCAAAATCGAGCGTAAAATATCTAGATATTAAAATAGGTTTTGAAATCAGATATTGAAAACCAGTATCTGATTCAGATACGATACCCAGAAAAAGCGATACGACCCATGCTTAATTAGAACGTCTGACACCTCAACCCTCCCTTGACCATTTTTGCTCTAATGTATGCAAATCATCAGAAATGAAAAAAAAAAATTATATACAGAGTGTCAGAAAAAATAGTGTCAAGTGGTTGTCCAGAGGTAGACCACTAGGGCTACCTAAATCATCCGCATGTATGTTCCGCGATTTTGCGTAGTTTTTGAGTTATGATTATTTTTCGTATTTTTTTACTAATACCGACTTGCAAGAGGTTATTCGTCATATAGGCATCAATGATTAATATGTGTACTTACTTACCTATAGCATGCCTTGGTTGTGGTATTTTTTATTGAATTTACTTAAGGAGAAGCCCTTCTCCTAGTAATTCCAAGGGTGTAATTTAATGTTAGTCAAATGCTCACCATACATATTAAAGATGAAAATAGGTTTTGCTAGTTTTATACTTGAATTCATATTTTAGAGATTACAAACACTGATGAGCGAAGGCATAACGCGTGGATACGTTCGTCCACTGACACGCATCACCTTCACATCCAAGGATGCTTATCGCGCTTTTCATCTGCAAACAAGTCAGCAAAACCGTGGTCGAATTCTTCTCGACTTACAAAAAATTGAATCAAACGCCCTACCCAGGTATTTTCTCTAATCTCTCTCAACTTAATTTTTGACTTTTGAGATATAATATAGTATTTCGTATATTCGTAAGCTTGAAACACATTTTTTTCATGTTTTAAAATATATTATGTAATTTCACAGATTATTATGCTCACCATCTCCGTGGCAGGTGCTTATATCTGATAATGAATTATTGACATTGAAACTTGCAGAAAGACTTATAGAACAGGGAGCTAAAAAAATTATTTTGTTTATAAGCAATCCATCAAAATGTGTACATTTACAATCAAGGTAATGTTAAATAGTATAATTAGATACAAACGATAGTAAATAAATGGGATTAAAAAATTAAGTATGGTAGAAAATGCACTTAAAATGAACAGGCCGTAGTGAACTGCTTTCTAAGCCGGTGTCCCTTGAGCGTGGAAATTGTTTCTTCTTCCCTAACCCCGCCTTACGCATAAAAATTATTCAACTAAAATATATACTTTTCCTTTTACAACAATTCAAGGGTCTGAATGATCGACGTCGCCTCAACAAACACATTTCCTATGATTTTTTAATGCCATAAGGAGGAAACCAAGCAGTCGGAGCCTTATGGTGACTACAGACGTAGCCCAGTCATATTAGGGGCTTCACCTCGGAATGAAAGATAATAAGCTGTAAATTGGTATAAACCTTTGTTTTGTCGTTCTAAATGTTGTGTCAAAAGTCATAAATGCTATCGTGTCTGCGTCTTATGATATTGAAGGTCAAAGGTAATAAAAATCGGTTTTTCGCGAATATCTCGGTTCCTATTGCTTAAATTAGATTTGTTACATTTGATTAAAGTTGTAGAGTATAAAATTCTCTACAACTTTTGTCTGAACTTTTTTTTCATACGATCAACCGTTTTTGGGGTAGAGCGCGAAGAGTGCGCAGCGTACAGTCATATTATATGGGCTAATGCAAGGTAAAGCGTGAGTTACGGTTGGGTTATATCCGCACATATACATAGACATAGCGCATAGACATCCGCACAAACAAAAATTATGCAGATGCCTTGCCCTCCTTTTCCCTATCCCTCTCAATGGGCCACCGAAAACTCACGAAACGCGACAGCATAGCTGTCACTTGACGCCGGTGTTATGTGAGAGGTACACGTTGTGCCGGCCAAATACAGCTGCAAAGCAGCATGGCTTACAAATATTTTGATCTGAAAATTACATTATTTAAATATTGTACTTAGGTTTTGGCAAGAAAATGGCGTTGAAATAAAATTAATAAATGATGATATATTGAATGAAAGTAATGTTTCTAACGTAATTCATCAATGCAAAAAGGAACGCGGCCTGGAAAGTGTATTTATTATTCTGTCAAATGAAAAATCTTTACAATATAATAAAATTGGACAAACGTACGCTAAAATCATCAAACAATCGTGTATTTCATTAAAGTAAGTACATAAATTCTTTATATAAATTATTTGAATTAATAACATCATCACAGTGTTAAACGGTTCTTAGTAAAATTATAAGTTAGTTATTATAAGTATCGAGTTGGGAATATTGTGGATGTCCCATACAGGGTGTGGCGTTATTAATGGATAATCCTTCACCTACAGCTGGAGAATACCACAACGGATCAGAAAAATACAATTCATATTTAGTAAAAGTGTCATAGTTTTTTAGTTATCGGCGATTTTTTTTAAATCTATAAAATGACAAATGGCTAACTAATTTTGTTGTCACAGTCGCAAAAACATGAATTATCCCTATCAAGTTTTTATTTATTAAACTTGAATTATAGTTGTATTATCTAATGTATCATGTCATTTTTGTGCTGTTGCCTAATTTGTTTTTTACAAATGCAACCGATTTTTTTTTCTTCTTTCAAATAATTTCCTCTTTGTGTTTGATCGCTCATATCGTAAGAAAAATCTACGGAGACTTGACTGACCAACTCACAAATAATTAGCCTATTCAATTGAGATTGTAAAAAGGTATAACAGATGGTATTTAACGCTTAGATTTCAAAGTATATAGTTAATAGAATCAGGCGTTACTTTGCGGAAATCCATTATATAAGATTAAATTATAATTTAATTAGCAATAATCCCGCAAAACACGCAGTCTTTACTGTAAATGTGTGAGTGCACGCATATGCATGCATATAGCACCGCTATCGTTAAACGATTACTAATCGTAGAGTCTACATCCTGAGGATGCCTCGGTGTCGGGGCGAAACGTGCGTAGATTGTCTCTAACTGTGGTTGTGGTGCATGTGGGGTGGTGGTGCATGCGAGTGTACGCATATGCAGTGTGGGAAAGGAGGGCGGTGCTATATGCATGCATATGCGTGCACTCACACATTTGCAGTAAAGACTGCATGTTTTGCGGGATTATTGCTAATTAAATTATAATTTAATCTTCAAAGTATATTCCTAATGACTTTGATGAAGGCCTATTTTCCTAAAAACATACTTCTCAGAAAATATTGTAATTATTCCTTTTTTTGATATTAATTATAATAACTTTTTCACTACCACATTTATAATAAACACAACGAAAAGCCATTCAACTTTTTGTCTCACTCTTTCTTGCAATGGGTGAAAGAGACACACAGAAGATTAACATAATAATTGTTTGTCGGAGTGATACTAGTTTTAGAGGATTGCTAGAGTCAGTTTGCTACCATACTCCTTCCATGAGATACGTTTTGTTAGTTAGAAATATTTTTTTATTATTGATAAAGTGCTGTGACCTCGGACTTGATTTTGCGCAGTGATATGGACTTGGTAATCCCGTGATACAAATATTGATCTTGTGCTCTAACCCCGGATTTGTTTATTGCTAGTGATTTGGACTATTTACCTGGACATACCGCGCATCTAGTGCAATGCCTCGATTTGTATACACACCCGCGGAGTATGCAGAAATGCATTTTATTTACGGTGAGTGTGGTGGTAATGCAAGTCAAGCCGCAGAACTCTATCGGGCAAGGTTTCCTAACGCCCGTCATCCTGATTACCGGGTATTTCTAAGAGTACATAATGCGTACAGGGAAGGCAGAATTCCTGAAACTGGTGTCGGCGGTACTAGCGGCGGGAGGCCACGCCAACACGATGACGACATAGTCCTTGCTGAGGTTGAAGCTGATCCTACCACCTCCATGCGTAAAACATTAAGCCGCATAGGCATATCAACAAGAACTGTAAACAGGATTTTAAAACGTGAGAAGCTTCATCCTTTTCATTATAAACGCGTACAAAGTCTTCTGCCAAGGGACTAACTACCCTTTAAGATTAGCATTTTGTCGAAGAATGTTACGAAAAATAAGAAACGAACCAAATTTTTTTGGCTAAATACTATGGAGTGACGAATCCTCATGTAAAAAAGAAGGCTATGTTAATATGCATAATTTGCACAGTTGGCAGCTGACTAATCCACATTTGGTTAGAGAAGATAGATCCCAGGACCAATTTAAAATAAATCTGTGGTCTCGGATCCTTAATGGAGAAGTTATCGGCCCGTTCGAGCTGCCAGACACGTTAACCGCCGAGGGATACTTATTTTTTTTTACAAAATGATCTCCCTGGGCTTTTGGAGGACGTGACCTTGGAAAATAGAAGGGACATGTGGCTGCAGCACGATGGCTGTCCTGCGCATTATGTCTGTAGTGTTCGCGAATATTTAGACACGAGATTCCCTCAAAGATGGATTGGCCGTTTGGGATATTTTCTTTGGTCTCCAAGATCACCAGACCTTAACCCTCTGGATTTTTTTTACTGAGGTTGCATAAAAGAGAAGGTGTATAAAAAACCAGTGACATCAGTGGAAGATTTACGCGAACGAATATTTGCCGCTGCTCGAGAAATTAAGAAGGCGGGCCACGCGCAAAGAATAAAACAATCATTTATTAGAAGGTGCAGGGCCTGCATTAGAGCTCGGGGTGGTCATTTTGAACACTTGTCATAAAAGTAAATAATAAAATGTGCAAAGATAACCTTCTTTTCTTTCAACTCCTTTAAATTTAATTCATAAATTAATAAAATAGTTTTCAAATAAAATTTTAGTAAAGCCTGTGATTAAAACAATAAATGAGCTCTATTTTTTATAAATTATGAAAATTCTTTGAGCCGAAGGATCAAATACCATCTGTTATACCTTTTTACAATCTCAATTGAATAGGCTAATTATTTGTAAGTTGGTCAGTCAAGTCCCCAAACATTTTTCTTACGATATGAGCGATCAAACACAAAGAAAAAAAAATTTGAAAGAAAAAAAAAATCGGTTGCATTTGTAAAAAAAAAAAATTAGGCAACAGCACAAAAATAACATGATGCATTTAATAATAAAACTATTCAAGTTTAATAAATAAAAACCTGATAGAGATAATTCATGTTTCTGCGACTGTGACAACAAAATTGTCATTTTTATAGATTAAAAAAAAATGGCCGATAACTAAAAAACTATGATACTTTTACTAAATATGAATTGTATTTATCTGATCCGTTATGATATTATCCAGCTGCAGGTGAAGGATTATCCATTAATTACGCCACACCCTGTATATACCTGCCTATTGTCAGAAATATGACATAATATTTTCTATTTTCAGATATTTTGCGCTCATAAGTACAGGTAACAAACACAGTGTACAAACTTCGGAGTCTGAAATAATCGATCAACAAGTCATAACCAAAATAAAATTACCAGAGGTAGGTATGATAATAATTTTCATTAAATAAGTATTTTTACAATAAGTGATAAGACATAATTACCTACTGCTTGTTTTTGTTGTTTTCACGGTTACGAACGTCATCTTCCTTTTTTATTGGAATTCAATCATCACCTCAATATCGATATAACTGATATTTCAGGTTCCATTAAAAAGTAATAAAGAAACACCTATCATAAATTACAAAATTCTGAATCCTCGCCAAGTATACCTTGTCAATTATATTTCATTTCTATTTTGTAGATACAAAGTAAGGAATCGATAAGCAATAATATTACTGCGTTGTCAATTAACAATGCAATTGATGTTTTGGAGAGACTGTTATGTTATAAACAGTCAACGATATTAGTGCAAACGTACCCTGCCCCAAAGACATCATTATTGCAGCAACTATCGAAATTTGCAGGTAACTTGTTTTCCGTTTTTTACATCAACACCTTCATTCAATTGAGTCTAGATTTAGAAAAAGAATTTAAAATGTAACATCGAATCAAAGACGTCGACAAAATTTTTGATTGAATGATTGCATTGTTTCACCACCATTCAGCACCTGGAGAAGGGCCCGTGACCTGGACTCTCAGAGTCCCAATTTGGGTTCCGGGCACGCCGGTTTGACCGTCGATGCCCTCAAACGTCTTCGGACGGTGACGGGTAAGGCGGAACACAGAGGGGAGGTGGTGGTCACGGTGTCCTTGGACATCGCGAACGCCTTCAACAGCCTTCCTCACAGTGTGATACGGTGAGGCGCTGAATTACTTCGGAGTGCCCCTGTATCTAAGGAGGATGTTGGAGGCGTATCTCTCCGATAGGAGGGCGCCTCCTCCCCGGGATGGGTGTCATCTGCTACGCGGATGACACCCTCTTGTACGGCTCGCCGAGGTCGGGCTCGACCTCGTGATCAGCCGCATAGAGAGGTTAGGGCTTCGGATCAGACCTGAGAAGACCGAAACCCTTCTCTTCCGCGGGATTGGGCGGAAAGGACCCCCACCGGGGCTGCCCTCCAGATCGGAGGGGTGAGGGTCAGAATGAGCCCCCATATTAAATATATGGGGCTCATCCTCGACGGAAGATGGACCTTCGGCCCACATTTCTCAATGTTGGGGAAGAAGGTCGTGAAGGCGGCGAGTGCGCTGGGCAGACTCCTCCCGAACCTCGGAGGACCCAGTCCAGCCTGCAGGCAGCTATACTCCGGAGTATGCCGGAGTATGGCGACGTATGGTGCACCCATCTGGGTGGCACACCTTACCGCGAGGAATAAGACCCGGCTTCGTCGGCGCAGCGGGTCATAGCGATAAGAGTGATCAGGTTTCGTGGGCGGCCGCCACCACTGGCCGGTGACCCCCCTGCGGGTTCGCCGTCTAGGGCAAGAGGCGTTAATGCGGAGGTGGGGGGAGGACCTGGCGTGGCAGCCATATGGCAAAAACCTAACGGCTGCTCTGCGTCCGATACTTGAGCGGTGGATGCGCCATAAGCGCAAACCCCTCACCTTCTGTCTGACACAGGTGCTCACCGGGCATGGTTGCTTTGGTGAGTACCTATGCCGGACAGCCCGCAGGGAGCCGTTGATAGTGTGTCACGATTGTGGCGCGGTGGTGGACTCGACCCAACACACCCTCGAGGTGTGTCCAAGATGGGCGGCGCTGCGTCACAGTCTGCCATCAGTCATCGGAGAGGACTTCTCTCTGCCGAGTGTCATCACCGCGATGCTCGGTGACGACGAGTCCTGGACGGCGATGGTATCCTTCTGCGAGGCAGTAATGTCCCAGAAGGAGGCCGACGAGCGGGTGAGAGAGGAGGCCGGCGACGAGGCCTCCCCCCGCAGGCGACGAACGGGCATGCGTAGGAGGCGCTCCTTAATGCACCTCCAGTAACGCCTCTGTGTTCGTGTCGGGCTCAGGATGGAGTCTGTGTCAGCTAAGTTATACACCCGGTATTTGGAACGCTTGCGAAAACGAAGAGGTATGATAGTGTTGGCATAGCCTGACATGATACAAGTGAAAAAAACGCGTTTTCTATTTTTGGTTGCCTTTTTTTTGTATGATCCGGTTTAGTAAAGATAATATTACAGGAATTTAATGATAATGCTTTAAGATAATGTTTTTTTTTTTAAAAGCAATGTAATTGGTGGACTGAATCAGCTGATAGTGTTCGCCGCCTGCACGAGGTGAACTAACTCCCGCACCGCGCGCGTCATTGCGGGCTTGCAAAATACACAAGTCCTAAAATTTTCTTTAAAAAACGTTTCTGCGATAAATGGTTATTTATCTCAGAAACGAAATAAATCTCTATTATTAGGGTTTAATCTTCGCAAGCGTTCCAAATACACCCGGTATAGACCGTACAGCACCGAAACCGTCGTCAGTCACCGGTATCATATTTGTTACTGTACCTACCTACCTGTCTTTGCTGACACCGACTTCAATAGTAACAACAATGACATGGTAAACACAAAGATTGTAATTAGTAAAATAACAAGTTGATTAAGTTCTAGGCACAAAAATTAAGGAAACGCAATTATTTTATTACTTTTTAGTTTATTTTTTTACTTTTTGAAGTCGGTTTAAATTTTTGTTTAAAATTTTTATTTTATTCGTCTAATGTGCCTGTAACATTAACCTAAAAGAACAATTGTAAGTTTATAGTTTTGTTCAATAAGGCGTGTATTTTTGTATGGATATATTATTATCGTATTCATTTCCACCGCCAAAGGCGTCTCGATTCGGCCGCGTTTCGATGCGGACGTAATGCTGACTATTACTTAAATAAAGTAAACGTGTAGTGCGGCGCGAGCGACGGCTCTTACGCTCTTGGCGATTATATTTCGCCATGAGCCAACAACTCGTGGCGAACGAATTGCTGGCGTTCCTGCAGCAGAAGCTGGACGTGATGGACGAGCTGTCCGCTGTTCAGATCTGCTCAACAAACTTCAGCGAAGATGACATCGCCGCTGCCAAGCTGTTGCTGTACAGGTCACTAAACAAGAGTGACCAGATGGTGTCCCGCCGCCGTGACGGGACAAAGAAGAGCGTGCAGGACATCATCACGCTGCTTAAGGAGACCGAACCCGACGACGTGCCGACGTTTGTGGCAAAGGACTTGGGAAAACTACCTCCTGTCACCTTCGACCACGTCGACGTCACGAGCCTCCTGAAGGACATTGTCTTTCTGAAGGCTAGCCTTGTGGACATGCAGAAGAAACTCGATGCATCCCAGAATATTGTTGCTGATTTGCGCAATGAACTCACAGAGTTGCGTAAATCGGTATCAGTAACTAGGTCACCATCTTATGCATCGAAAGTAAACACGCGTCGTGGAGCGTGCCTCGACTTATCGGGCGTCACCGCTTTTGTCTTCGCCGTCACCGAACATTAGAGATGTGAAAAACGGCTTTTTATTATCAACACATTTAAACGTGTTGCTTTTATTTTTAAACGTGTTATAAAAAACGTTGCTTAAAACGAGCAAAAAAAAAAGTTCTCAACACCATTCTCTCCACTAGACCCACCACCACTAGCACTCTCACAGTCACGACCCTGCCGTTGAGATAAAGTTGCCTCTGCCACTGGTGTGGCTGAAACATGTCTATTGTTCACAAATCACAACAAATTTCATATTTATAACCATGAAAGTTTACACAACTAATTTTAATACTATAACCTTTTCGATTCGTCGTCGAACGCTTGAGTGCGATACTCGTTAGTTAAAATCAAAATAAAGTTATTTAAAACTACCTTCAAAATGAACAAATGTGATAAATGTAATAAAAACATTACTAAAACAAAACCCGGATTAGAATGTATTCGTTGCGAAAAAATAGTACACCTGAATACTTCGTGTTCAGAGCTGACGAATAAGCAACTAGCAGCTGTTCGTGCAACCGAGAATCTAGACTGGACATGTCGAGAGTGTCACGATCTTTCACCCAAACGTCGCTCAATTGTGATTCCCGATGATGATGAGGACGAAGACAAATATAGTGACACCCAAAATCTCAAGATCGATATTAAACAGCTTCTTGAAGATATCACCAAAGAAATGGAGAAGACTATCAAACGAGAAATGAGAGAAGTTACTCAATCGTTACAATTTCATAGTGAAAAAATGGATGAACTAATTTCAAACATAGAAGCATGCCAAGGTACAATAAAAGACCTAAAGAAAAAGAATGTCGAACTTACTAACAAGAACAATCATCTAGAAACCAGACTGGGTGCCAATGAACAACGTGTACAGGAGATGGAACAATCTAGCCTCTCCGACTGTGTCGAAATATGTAATGTGCCACATGGAGAAGAGGATAATCCCACTGTTATTGCACGATTAGTCGCTGGAAAATTAAACCTGCAAGCCAGTAGCATAAAACAGGCTATACGACTACCTGGAAAGAAGGAAAGTCCTGGCCCAATACAGGTGCAGTTGAATACACAACGGCTACAATCTGAATGGTTGTTAGCTGCTAAATCAAAAGATCGGATAATCAAATTAGATGATATTCTCCCAGGGACGTCTAATATTGACGCCGCAAAAGATATTTACTTAAGAGAAACAATCACACCCTTCAATAAACATCTGCTTTGGTACACCAAGAAGGAATTGAACAATATATTTAAATATATCTGGATTAAAAAAGGAATAATACGTGTACGCAAAGATGGTAATAATGAGAGACCTATAATTATTCGCTCTAAGGAGGACGTAAATAAGCTAAAATAAGTATTGAATCAAATATAAATAATAAGGTAACCTGTTTAAACAATAAAACTAACTATGGCTGTATACTTTAACGATAATGTTTCCGAATTTACGCAATGCATAAATATACAAAATTTTGTTTGTAGACTACCTACTAAAATTAACCTACTATGTATGCATATTAATATTAGATCTATAATCAAAAACTTTTCATCACTAGAACAATGTATTCAACAGTGCACTAAAACTCCAGATGTAATTATATTAACTGAAGCTAATATATCCGATTCATTAAGTTGTATGTATCACTTGAACGGCTATACGATGTACTCGAGGTTGCGGAAAGGACGCCGTGGAGGCGGTATAATCATGTATGTCAACAAAAAACATAAATTTATTGTTAAAACTAAGCAACCTCAATATTATGAACTTATCTACGGACAAATTACAACTCCAACTGGTTATTCCGCTGTCCTGTGTGCTATCTATAGACCGCCAAGTAATAGTAAGCATTTATTTCTCACTGAAATTAATTCATTTTTAAAAAAAATTGAGCAAACTAGCGATTTATTTATATTGGGTGATATAAATATAGATTTAAAACACTCCAGTCCTGTAAAACATAAATATAGCACTATTATGTACAACCACGGACTTGTGTGTGGGATCTCAGCATACACTCGATTAGAACTACGTAACAACATATTATGCAAATCATGTATCGATCACATTTATGCTAGATCTCACTCACAAGACTTGTACACGGCGGCGCTCGGAACTACACTGGCCGACCACCGTGCTGTAGTACTCGCCTGCATCGGGCCGGTACAGACACAGGATGCTTCAAAGTATAAAATTAAAATTAAATACAATAATAATAAACTCTCAAAGCTGCTTAAAGAAATAGACTGGAGCCCTGTTAAAAATATGGTATGCCCAGATCGAATATATAGAATTATTTTGAATAATATTAAAAATTGTTACCAAAAATCAGAAGTAAAAATGAAAGTATATGATAACCCTAAAAGATTTAATCACAAATGGATTAATAAAACAATTATAAGAGCCGGCACTTATCGAGATAAGCTTTATATGGAGTGGATTAAAGACCCGGGCAATAAAATTTTAAAACTCAAGTACAATAAAATACGAAATTTTGTTAATAAATTAATACAGAAAAGTAAAAATATTCATCTTAAAACAAATATCACAAAAAATATTAGTAACCCAAAAACCCTGTGGCAGATACTTAACGAACTAACAGGCAGAATAAAAAATTCCCTGGATAATATTATAATAAACGCCCTACAAAGCACTTCAAACACAATATTAAATATAACAAATAACTTTGCAAAGACTTTTCGTGACAATGTCATAAAAATATCCCCTAATTGCTATTCTAATTTAATAGATAAAAATACGTACTCTTCACCTACTAATATCTCAATCCGCTTTCAGAAGGCAACGCCTGACTCTGTTTTAAAGCTAATAAAATCTTTAAGGTATGATAAAGCCCCAGGGTTAGATGGTATCCGAGCAGTAGACCTACGAGACATGGGAAACAATATATCACCGGTCTTGGCCCAATTGATAAATATATCTGTTGCTACTGGAAAATACCCAGTTGAACTAAAAACAGGCATAGTGCGACCTATACATAAAAAAGGAAGCCATAAAGAATACGATAATTATCGTCCCATAACTATCTTACCCACCATTGACAAAATTATTGAAAAATACATATGTAAACAGATATCAACATTCTACGCCGATAACAATATTATAAATATCAAACAATTCGGCTTTCTAAGTAACAAAAGTACAACTCAACTCCTATCTAACTTCACTAATACTGTTTATAAACACCTAAATACGAAAAAACATATTTTCATTGCTTTTGTCGACTATAGTAAGGCATTTGATACACTTCGACATAACACGTTAATTGAAAAGTTAAATAACTACGGTATAAGAGGACCATTAAATAAATGGTGCCAAAATTATTTAAAAGATAGATCTTACATGGTCAAGGTTGGTGATGAATACAGTGACAAAATTAACGTAACGGAAGGCACAGCACAGGGCTCGGTGTTGGGACCACTGCACTACATTACCTACGTTAATGATGTCACTGAATTGATCAAAAACTGTGATATATATCAATTTGCTGATGACACGTGCCTTGTATCAGCCCACACTGACATTAATATAGCTATGTCCTCACTACAAACCGACTTTACACTATTAAATAAATGGTCACACGATTCTGGACTTGTGGTCAATGTCAGCAAAACAAAACTGATGTACGTCAGCTCTAGTCAAAAAAGATACACCGTAATACCCAAATTGATTGCACATAATCACTTTTGTATGCATCAAGATGTACATCCATGCAGCTGCGACGAAGTCGAGTTAGTAGATAATTACAAATATCTAGGCCTTGTGATAGACAATCGATTTAAATGGACAGAACATGCAAATCATGTATGTGATAAGCTGCGCACCATGCTGGCAAAGTTTACCATAATTTAAAAAAATGTCCCTTTCCATACGCGACTATTACTCTACAAAGCCCTGGTAGAATCTACCGTATCGTATGGTTTAAGTAGCTACGGCAGAACGTGTAAGACCCATCTAGACTCCATATATCAGCTGCAAGTAAGATTACTTAAAACAATTGTGCCCTATAGAGTAAAAAACGAATATAAAGGTAAAGAAGCCGAACTCTTCACATACTGTGAAATCATGCCAATACATGACAAAATTAAATATACCTTGATTAAAGAAAACTTCTTTAACACAGACATACAAAAACCACTCATAGCCTCACGAATAACAACACGCAGTGTATCAAATGCCAAACTTTTTACCCCCCGATTTAACAATCTATATGGAAAACAACTATTAGAATATCAAGTACCAAAATTATTAAACTCCCTACCGCTAACATTAAAACAGGACATAAACTTAAAAAATATTAAAAATAAACTTAAAACATTTTTTATTATAGAAAGAAAAAATAAACATAATTAATAAACCACCTTTGGATATAGATATCACTTACCATCAGGTGGACTGCCAACTCAATAATTCAACAAAATATTTTTGGATAATAAGGTAGCAAAACACGAAACCAAATACTAATTATATATTATAATAATTAAAAAAATATATAGTTATATTATATATGTATATATATATATATGTATATATATATATATATATATATATATATATATATATATATATATATATATATAATTAAGTATAGATAATTACGTAAAATAAAACTAAATAATCATCCTGTGCCTGTACTGTGCAAAACTGGTCCGCGTATTTTACTGCACACATTGATCGCTTATCAACCTCACTTATGATTTAGTAATATTCAGTATTCCGAGCGTTGGCGATGTATATGCCGGTGTACGGACAAACCCCTGAGGGTTTTTGTTACGCCGTTACAATAAGGAAAATTGTATCTATTAATATGTCATAAAAAAAAAAAAAAAAGACCTAATAAGTTCTTTTACTATGTATAATTTAAAACTATAATTAATATTCACCAATAATGTCCCATAACAAAAGAAACAAAATATTTAAGAATTAACACAATAATTCTCTAAGTTCGTAAATCGAAATCGTATATGCACGGCGCACGCAAAGTAAAAACAAACAAACAAGCTCATCCACAGTGAAAAACGTACTGTCTTTAAAACACATTGCCCATTGGTCATTTAAAACGGTCATTTAAAACATTGTTCATTTTAAACGGAAGTTGATTTTTTAGTTTTTGTTATAAAAATCAATAATCAAACGTACTGACTTATAATTTAAAAACACATTTAAAACGTAAATTTAAATTTTTGTTTGTGTTATATAACTAATTTAAACTAAAAAACCAATAAACCAACCAAGAACGGAGTGTTGTCAGTCAGAAACAAATATTACGTTCAAAACAGGACGTTATAATTTAGCCGCATAATACGTAACCAATCCAATTTGGTCGTGATTCTTAATCGTAAAGAAATAAGGTTGTGAATCTAATGTTACTATCTACGTTTAAATGTAATCAGTTAAAATTTTTAAACGCAGTTGTTTGTTTATTTTGAATAACAGATTATTTTAAGCAATAATAGTTTAAACGCCCACATCTACCGAACATTGAGTCTGCCGAGCGCGCACTGTGCACGCCCCGCGACCCCACTTCCACCCCTGCAGCTCCTCCTCGTATCGCTGCACGAAATTCCCGGCCATCTGACCCGCTGCCTGTGTCTGCGAGTAATGAAAATGTCGCCAGCAGGACCGCCGTGAGCGGTACTCAATCTACGAAGCCCTTGCCAGAGAAGGCATCGAAGCGGGATGATCATGATGATGGTTTTGTGACGGTGCAAAGGAGTAAGCGCCGTCAGAAGACTAGCAAGAACCGCTGTGGCACGGCTCCCAAAGAGCCCAACAGTATACGTGCTGCAGGACCGAACACCCCGGTATATATCTCTCGCCTACACTACACCACTGAGGCGAAGGACATCGTGGAGTACGTGCGCCAAAAGACCAATTACACAGCGCGAGTGCAGTTTCTGGAGTCGCGCCGCAACGTCAACTTCTAGGCGTTCGTGGTGCGAGTGCCGACATGTTTTCTGCACCTCGTTATGCAGGAGGACTTCTGGCCACAGGGCGTGGTGTTCCGCCGCTTCCGCGGACAAGTTCCACTAGAACGCGCAATGACTTAAGTGCAAAAGTGAAGTGTTACTAACATAGTTTTAAGTCTTATTTACTAACAACATTGTTTATAATTTTATTATGTATGTTTAGGTTAATGTATTTATCTATGGGCCTATGCAGCCTGAAAATAAAGGTTTATTATTATTATTATTATAAAGGGTCTTCTTGGCCCGCCTACCGGTTTGCTTATTTCAAGTAATATAAAAAGCGAACATTTACTTAAAGACATACAAATATAATAATAATAATATCTATGGACGCCTCCACACCACGTCAATCTGGTCCCGTGGTAAGTTCTTGAAGAACTAGTGTTACGGATACCGGACAACGGAAATATATTTAATACTTTTATACTATACATATATTTAAGATTTTTATTATATAATACACATATTTATTATATAATACACATTAACCTTACAGAAGAACAGCTTAATAAGCTTTAGCGCCTTCAAAATATTGCTATTCTTTTCATATTTGGGTTGCGCAAATATGATCACATTTCTGAGTTCCGCGTTAAACTCAAGTGGCTTCTCATCCGCCTTCGCCGGAATGCTCGTATTCTTTCCTTTTTATATAGCATATTAAATGATCCTAAATCTCCACCCTACTAAAAAGAAAAAATCCTATTCCGTACGTCACGTCGGAGGTTAAAGAACTTCGGTCTACTGCAAATCTAGTTCTTCACATCCCAGCTCACTCTACCCATTTCTTTAGTTCATCCTTTACGGTTAAATCTATTAAACTATGGAATTCATTACCCACTAACATTAAACAAGCAAAAACTTTAAATATTTTTAAATCTTTAGTCAAAAGTTATTAATTTATTACTAGATATTATATATTTGTCAGTTTATTTTTATAACTTCCTGTGAAATATATCAAGAAAGTTCTATATAAAATATGTGTTTTAGTACATATGTATGTATTAAGATTTATGTATGTTGTGCATTTATTATTATTATTATTTTGTATGTTTGTGTAGGTATATGTATATTTATATGTATATAATATGTAGGTATATATTATAGGTATATATTAATATATGTATTTTACATTATTCATTAAAATTTGTTAATTGATATAAATCATTAATAAATATATAGTTGCACCTGCCTTAAATTTTTTATAAAACATTTCCATTATCCAAAGGTCACTTGGAAGAAATCGCTTTTCAACGATAAAGTCGCCTTTATGTCCGCATTTTTCTTTCTGTTTTGTTATTCTGTTATATTTTAATAATGTGTGTGCATAATAAAGAATATTCATTCATTCATTCATTCATATTTAATACACATCCATGACCCAGGAACACAGAAAAATTTTTTTTCCCTGGCGGGATTCGAACCCACCTCGCGCTACGCGCAACGCGCAACGCGCTTACCACTGAGCCACAGGTCGTCAGAGGTCAAATATATGTTGTTAATTAAAAAAAAATCGATTTAATTTGTTTTCAGGTTTCAAAAACGAAGATGTTCTGGAAAAGGCAATGCTTGACAAAAATCTTGCTCAGTTAAACATAGACCATTCTAACCTGCTAGCGATCCAAGTATACCTACGGGATGTATATGATGTCTATTTGTCGTTGCAAGATATAAAACTGCTTTCATTAAAATCGTAAGTGATCAATTCTTTTAAATAATTTTGTTGTGAATAATTAGGGTAGTGGCGATATTAAGAGGATGCATTGGAAATTTTGGTGTCAATAATTTAATTTGAAATTTATTTTCATAGTATCTTATTGAACGTCAAATGACTCTACTACCGGTTCCAAAATTAGTCCACTGAGAAGAACCGACGAAGCAAACTCAGAGAAACTATTTTTTTCAATATAGGTACATAATATAATTCTACATAGAAGCCTCGTAGTAAACGCCTTCTGTGGTATCTTCAATAAATTCTTTTATTTCTTTTATTTTGTAATATTGGTCAGCTGTCGTCACTGATTCACAACGATTAACATTTTTTCACATTTATAATTATTAATAATCATTACTATAACATTGCGTGTACGCACTACGCACACCACCCGTAATATTAGTAGGAGTAGTGTTACAATTTTTAAACTGTAAAAACTTTTATCTCTTTTGTCAAATTGTTGAGTTCAATTTGTCTGTTGAAACTCTATTTATGTACTTTTTTGTATTATCTTGTTATTTCAAGTGTTGTTATCATTTTTTGTTTCCCAAATAAATAGTAAATTTAAAAACAAAATCAAATATCTTACAATTACTATGATACCTTTTTAAATATTAGTAGTAAATAGATAACCTACTGTAAGCTTTTATGTTATTGTCTTTTTACGTGCCGACAAATTCCCACGCAATCCTTAACTTTGCAACTTAAGATCTTCACAACCTTGTCTTTGCAATGCATTGGGTTTAAATTTTAAATGATTAAATTAAAAAAAAAGTATAATTTTTAATTGTATGTGGTTTTGAATCATAAAAATAAAGCGTTGTTTATATAAGTATTATTTATATTTTTTTGCACACTGTACATCAACATAATGTCAAATGCCGGATCCACAGCTCGATCGAGTTATACTCTACTACAAAATAGAAGATTTCTAGAAAAAAAATAGAATTTTGTGATGAATCGACTAATAATAAAAAAATAAAAAAGAATGAAATAACAAAAAAACTAACTTAAAATTATAAAAACACAAATTCCTATTTCTATATGTTTTACCTACAATTATTGATAAAGTTAATTTAGTTTCTAAAATTATTTTATTATGTATTTCATAAGTAAAGCAACTAATACGATCAATTAAAACTGCGTCTACAAAGCCAAATTAATATTTCTCCTCAACCCAAAATTGTTCCTTGAGACTAGTTCTTGACGTGAAAACCATTGACCTTGACACTAAAATCGATTAAATACCGTGACGGCAAACGGCATGACGCTGTCAATTATTTATTTCATTCCATCTTTTGCTATAAATTTTTATCAATTATGAATCATAGATGCCGAGCATCTCGTGGCGGCCCTCACCATGGTTCAGGCCTTGACTTTAGATTATAGATTTATATAACAGTACCTACAGATAATATAATGTGGTGCTATCAAATTCATATTCACCCTGCTGAGGCACAACAATCATTACATAAATACAAAATATCTTTATTTCGTAGGTAACAACTTGTACACTTGAAATACGTCAATTATGAAGTCAATAATAAGGTGTAGTAAAAAAACTCGTTTGGAATGTTTGGAATGCAGACTTCCCCAAGAAAAACGAGAAAAAAACTTAAGGGTTGCTCTTTTGTCATCAAAATAAAACACAATATAGTTTATACATAGGTATCCATCATGTCCATGCAAAACCTAAACAGTAAATGTCTTATTCCCAAGGTGTGGTATCTTCAATATTTTTATTTATTTCATAATAGCCTTTACCACACAAACTTTCCCTAACAGTTTTATAAATTTATTAATCCATTAAAGGTCAAATGAAAAGTAGCAATATTTTTTTTTATTAATGTTTATTTTTATAATGAAATAGGAACGAAAAAATATAATTTACAAGAAAAAAATGAAAATACGTAGTTTTCATGAAATTACAGGGGTGTACACTGACCGCCTGTGTATGATTTTTTTCTAAACATGGCTTTTAAAAACAATGTGGCTTTAGACACTTCTTAAATTACCAACGCACTCTTGAATGGCAAATGACGCACGCAACGCAGCTGATTTTTATTTTTATCAGTATATCATATTTATAATATGATAGTCATTACTTATTTGATATAGCTGTTGCCCGCAGCTTCGCCCGCGTTAACTTGCTTAACTTCACTCCTGTTAGTTACATCGTGACGTTTTATAGGCTATAGCCTTCCTCGATAAATGGGCTATCTAACACTGAAAGAATTTTTCAAATTGGACCAGTAGATCCTGAGATTAGCGCGTCCAAACAAAGAAACAATCTCTTCAGCTTTATAATATTAGTATAGATAACTGTAAAAAAATCATAAGTATGTCGGCCAAACAGTCTTATTTTGAATATTTTACGATCGAAGTGGCTGCTAAGTCATTGTCCACAAGATGAAGGTTTCTTTCTATATCCCGAAATCTGTGCCTGCACAGGGCCTATTTTCATATCAGAGGAATCCAGGTAAAACTCATGCCTATTGTGTTGATTTGCGTATAGTTTGTTATATTATGATTCATGTCAACAACATCATTATCGAATATTTGTACAGGATTGAAGCCATCATGACCAGTACGCATTCTGTCATGAACTTCGGAAGGACTCTGAAAAGTTGAAGAGTATGAATGGGTACATTTCCGCCAGGTTGGGTTTAGATCCTGAGTAAATGGGCTGGTAATTACTCGTCTTCTTTTCAAAGCCAATGGTTCATCATCACTGTCGGCATAGTCGGCAAAATATTGATTTTCTCTATTCACATTCAATACTTTGATATAATACTCGGTACATCTTGTGATATGAAACTAGTTGCCATATCTTCATCGGCACCTTCCTCGTCATCAGATAACGCACTTGGATCAGGTGGTACCATAGCCAAGTCAGAATTTTATCATCGCTTTCCAGTAAAAAGGCTGAGCAATAGTTTCTTCAAGCCTCTTGGCGCTGTTTAGAGCTGTAAATAGTCGTTTCGCCGTTTCAAGAATTTTGAAAAAAGTCAGTTATTTTACTTAGGTATGTGGTCAGTGTACTCATTCGAGTACAGCTACTTTTGTATGACTATATTTTTATGTTAGCTTTATATAATTAATTATATTTATTTCTATAACATAGTCTAATATGTATTTTATAAGAATGAACTGAAAAAAAGTACGTGCAAAAAGTAAGGGGTTATAAAAAATAAAAATAATTCACTAACCGCCACAGTGTTTTCGTACTACAGCTTCAACTGACACTTTTCGTTCAAAAAAGCTAAATTCCCCACGGTTTATTAATCACTTTAATTGAACAGTGTTATAATGAAGCAAAATAAAAAGGTACCCCACGTAAATTGTGCGAGATTTGTAATTTACACTAATAAATATCGCTGTACTCAATTGAGTACAGTGACTTCTAATGGGTTAATGGAAAGATTTTGAACGTTTTCTGGGATCCTATTGTAAAAACGTATACATTGTCCCATAAAAGAATTGCTAACTTTGTGAAGTCTAAAAAATGTTACATTCAATTTATGTTTGTTCCCTTGTATTTATGTTGTGATTGTCGCATTTTTTTACAAATTCATTAATATTTTTGCGAACATACATCACGTTTGGTAGTATGTACTGAGAGGCTACAGTCAAGATGGCAATTTATTTGAACTTTTCTCTTAATAATGCCTTGGGCGGCAAACAGTATATGGCACGAATAGCTCGCTTCTGCAACACGAAAGTTGTTTTAATATCCGCGGCATACCCCCATAGTAAAATGCCGTAAGACATTAGACTATGGAAGTATGCGTGATATACTAATCGCGCTGTATTTTCATCAGACAGTATTCGTATTTTCTTAATCGCAAAGGCTGCAGAACCGAGTACTTTCCAACATAGCTATATGTGGCGCCCATTGTAACCCAGCATCCACGGTAATTCCAAGAAATACGGTGGAATCCACCAACTCCATCACCTCTCCGTTAATGGATACATTGGTTTGCACTTGCTTAACATTAGGCAGTTTAAATTTTATCAATTTGGTTTTATTACAATTGAGCAATAAGTAATTCGTGCTAAACCAATGCACCACGTTCGAAAGAGCATTGTTTACATCGTCAAATATCATTTGTTGTCATTTAATTTTAAATATTACGGAAGTATCATCAGCAAACAATACAATTTCATATTCCTTCATGAGTGAAGCTAAGTCATTTATATAAACCAGAAAGAGAAATTGACCAAGAAGGGATCCTTGAGGTACCCCCATTTTTATAGCAGAGGGACTTTTACCATTTATGATTACTTTCTGTGTTCTGTTATATAAATAAGATGTCAGTAGTTTATGTGCAGCACCCCTGATACCATAGTAATGCAATTTCGTGATTAATGTTGCATGTTTGACACAGTCGAAAGCTTTAGACAAATCACATAATGTGAAATAAATAAGTGTGAAATGAATAAGTGTTGATATAATGCTCATTTAAACAATGAGCATATAATGCTCATTGTTTAAATAGTTTTATATGATGTTAAAATTCAATAACATAAAAAAGGAGAAGGATGTCTAGATAGTACCTAAATAGCGGAAATATCCTTATCTCTCAAATAATATCAAAGCAAAGAAAAATTATACACCGTAATCTACAGCATCGTATAATTCGTAAAATCATCAACGCAGTCAATATTAAAAAGAGCACGACGAAAAGTGGTTCAAACGAATACCCCTTAAAATATCAAATGTTTATTTTTCAGAATCCGTGAATTAGAAAAGGAATGCATAGGACACGATTTCATTGCTAACAAGGGGATAAGTTCTTATTTCTGCCACTCAGATACTGATGAGCTGCTATCTACAACAGATGTCGTATATTTACAAACTTTATTAAGTAGTGATCAGGTACGTTCCGTAAAATCTAACGATTTTTGTCTATCTGTCTCTGCTTGTATTATTCAGATGCAATACATATTTTTCAATATCCAAATTGTCTACAATATATATATCTAAAGTCATCAGCCTTTATCCGTCCACTGCTGAACATACTCCTCCCTCAATGAACGCTAAGATAACCTATCCCTTGCCACTTGCATCCAAAACGGTAACAATATATCATAATTAATTATTTTAGGAGGAAATTAATTTTTGACATTTTACAAAAAACCCTCCGTGTAAAGGGGGAATCATAACTCGCATTCGACTATCATTTGCCTAATTTTTGACTGACTTGAATGACTTATTTACTCACATTTATGATATAAATGTGTGTAAATAAGTCATTTAAAATTTCTTACCAACGTACCTACGTTAAAAATATCGGTGTATAATTTTATCGGTTGTATGTTACCAGGTATTCTTATGATATTTCCTTTCACTAATAAACCTTACGCCGAAATTATAATATTTGAAATTGTGACCTACGCACTTTTATGTGAAAATTTAATTGCAGCTGCATAACATTTGGTGAAATTATGGAAATAAATACTTTTTCATAATTTATAAATAATTGTAAGAACTATATAGGGTAAGATCACCTATTGTTGGCACTCCACCAATTTATTGACACGCTGCAAGCAGTAATTTATCAATAACAATGTTACTAGTTTCCGAAAACAGTATTTTTGTCGGGTAATAAATAGTCGGTTTAATCGTCAATACTACTGGCAACACAGTAACTGTTTCATTTTAAGGATGGCCTCGCAATAAAAACGTGTTTGTCGTGTTCGGTACTGAAGATAAAAAACTAACACAAAACAGTGTTTTTGCTAAGGTAAGAGATTCACTAATACCAATAATTTTTGTAAATCTTTTGAGTTTTAGTTACAGATACAGAACTGTATCTGTACAGTTTGATTCGATTATTTAGTTGTTTAGCTTTCTTTTTTGATTATGATTTTTATTGTTTAGGCCCATTTTCTATACTTTTTTGAGGTCTAAACATTTGGTACACATAATATGATTCAAACCTTATTATTGGCACATGTGATGAGGAAGAAGAGGCCTTAATCAGCTGGATCAAACTCAGTAGCCTAAATGGCTTCCCATAAATTTTTGGCAAATAAAAGTCTATTTTGATGAAAATAATTTATTTATTTTTGAATATTTAATAATTTATTTTATGTGTGTTTAATGGAGATGAAACTCATTTTGTGAAAAAATCAGATCAAATCAAGAGAAAGCAAAGAAAAGAAGAAAGGAAACGAAAGAAAATTGAAAAAGAGAAATGACCAGCGCCAAAGAAACAAACCAAAAACAAAAAGAACCCTACAGACGAAATAACAAATATATTATTTTCCGAGAAATTTTATAAATTTGACAGCGAAGATAGCAATGTTGAAAATAAGGAAAATGATCAGAATTTAATTGATATAAACAGAAAGCATAGAGTAAGGGAGTAGCGGTAAAATAATACACCACGGCTGAAATAGAAAAAATGTTGACTGAATTAGATAATTAGTTTATACAATCTCAGTTGATTTACCTGATTTTGTTATTATTTTCTTGATTTTTTTCAAAGTTTTATATCATTTAAAAGAAGTTCCTTGTTAAAAATATACAGTTTTTATTATTCTTTCATTATTTTATTGCTGTAACCTGTAGATTTAAAAAATCCATTGGATTGAAATATCATAGTATACCTAGGTTTCAGAATGTGATAATACATTATATACTATACAGGTGAGCCAATAATAGGATTTGTTCACTGCCAATCAAAGGATTTTCTATGCCACTGACTGGTCTTTTAAAAAAACTTCGCTTAATGTAAAAAATGTTAATTCAAACTGTTTAATCTAAAATAAAGTCTACTCCAAAACGTTCTCTAATGATATTAGAAGAGTTTAAATCCATTTTCTTTGTTTCAATTTATAATAGCTGAGCTAAATTAAAATTGTTTGTGGCATGGACGCTTGAAGTGTCAATAAATGGGTGTTTTACGGTATTACATTTTTATTTGGTTAATGTGTTTAGCTATGACGTGCTTAATGCAAATCTCATAAATGCTTTAACAAGTAGGTACAATAAACGTGATATCTAGTATACTAATTTATCATACAAAATAAACGATCACAAGAAATAAATTATTATAGAATATTATCTACTTTTTTAATTAAAATTAACATTTGAGAAAATAACAGATATTATGAAGTATTGTGCAATACTATGCATTAGTTATTTTTTATCAATAAAAAAATAATGTTTAAATTGTTCATTGAGTACCTCTACTAAACTTTAAAAAAACATCTTAATTCAAGTCGTTCTGTTAAAAAAGATCTTATCAGTTATCATTAATTGTATAAGTACAAACTTAGTGTTAGTTTTCTCGTGTAGGTACCTATAAATGATTACGCGCCTAAATTGACACAAAGCCGCATTTTTGTTTTCAGACTATATTTGAAGTCGATATAAAAAAGACATATTTATATATTGTACCGGGGGTGGAAGGTCATCACTCACGCTTCCATGAAATGTGCAAGCGGCTTAAGATTCCAGCATTAGTGCTACAGCCAGGCCTAGACCACTCCAATGAAACCGTGCATGAACTAGCCAAGAGATATGTGGACATAATGTTACAAAAAACTAAATTAAAAAACAAATTCTACCTGCTAGGCTATGAGAGTGGTGTTTGGATAGCTCTTGAAATGGCAGCTATTTTAGAAGAAAAAGGTACGAAAAAATGTATTTACCTAGTTTGCTCTTTCAAAATACTTACTATTATGGTTGATATGTTCAATATCCAAAACATAAAGCTTGTAGTTTTGTTTTTACGCAATTATTAAAATATATTAATTCTCTTTTATTGAATGTATTCCTTTTTGAATGTATTCCTTTTTGTACAGGTATAACTGGTACAGTTTACTGTCTTGGAGGATCGCCAGCTCAAATCCTTGCAAATTTTATTGAAAATCTCAGTATATATAAGACGGATGAGCACCTACAAATGGCGGTGTTGAAACATATATACTCGCTGATGATTAATGAAGACCCTAATGTATTAGACAAACTGTGTCATAATTTAGATTGGCATGATAAGGTTGACGCCTGCGTGAAAAAAATATGCGGCAGGGTCCCTCATTCTACACAATACGCTAAGAATTTTTTTGAAGCAGCATACTCCAGATTAGCATCTGCGCTCCAGTTTGATGTGCAGGACAAAATTTTGCAATCTCAACTCATATTTTTACATCCACAATACCATAACAGCACGGATTTATCTCTGCAGAATTATTCTAAGCAGAAAATTATTTCATATCAACTTCAAACGCCGTTGTCACATGCAACTCAAGATTTAATGTGCGCTAGCATTATAAATCGACACTTGGATAGTGATATATTAGAGGATTTCAAAAACTCTAACAAGTGTGAAATTTACTACATCAATGATGACAAAATCATTTCCTCTGTGTCCGCTGATTAAATTAAATAAAAAGATTTTCTATTAAAATGCAAATATTTCTTAAAAAATTATAAATGTTTTTGTGGTGTGTGTAAATAAACTATATTTTGGATGAATGGGACAATTATTTTATAAATAACCCTAATATATTTATATACTATTGGATTAATCTATACTACCATATTATAATATAATATAAAATAATCTATACTAATATTAATATTATAAATGCGAAAGTAACTCTATTGGTCTGTCTGTCTCTTCTTCACGCCTAAACCACTGAACTGATATGGATGAAATTTGGTACAAAGATAGCTTAAAACCTGAGAAAAGATATAAGGAATAAGGAAAGGATAAAGAGAAAATTGCATGGTTTTTATCCTGGAAATCCCACGGGAACGGGATCTATGTGGGTAACGGGATAGCGGGAACTCCCCGGGGCTGTTGAAAAAATGAACCGTCTAGGAGCTTTCAACGAAAACCCTGTCAAAACCCCTTTTAGATATAGCAAAATAATGTATGGTGGAATTGATAGGCTTACAGAAAAGTCCACTAAGGCAATACATATTTTATTATCCTCAATACTTTAGATATTATAGATTTCTATCTTAAATAATAAGACACTTATTCGGCCATTCAACATACGGTGTAAAGTGTATCAAATTAATTAACTAATTATCGAATCCAAATAATCATAAGTTGAAATAAGAAGCACTTCAATAAATAGTAAATTTATATTTTATTTACACAATTATTTACATAATATTATATTATGCATTATACATATTCCATATTACATATTTTGACAAACACATATCCATATAACATATTATTATTATATTATGTATTTAAACTTTTTATTTTATTTACATTTTTTTATCAATATATTATATTAAGGCAGTGATATGGCTGTCTTAATATAATATATTTGCATACATATTTTATCGATTTGACAGAACTTTTTATTTTGAAGCCAAATTAAGTTGTGAGAGTGTGGCAGTCCTCGTTTTTGCCATTCAATTGAAAACATCCAGCAGATAACAGGACCAAATATTTGATTTTTTACGATGGCGTCAATAAATTTAATTTGTTTTTGATGAAAAACTCGGGCAACAATATCATGTCGATCGCTGGCCGTTTGTCCATATTGCAATTCTTCTTTGATTTCCGCCCATGAAGAATTACATGTAAATGTTATGAATAGATCTGGTCTGCCGTATTTTTTGACATAAGTTATCGCATCCTGGCCATATTTCTGCATGTGAAGTGGACTCCCAGTGAATGTCGATGGCAAGATGACCAATTTTCCCATATTATCGACGTTTCTATCATTTATCATTGCATCTCTCAAATGGATGTATTCATCCGAACGCAACTTTCATTGATTATGGCGAATAAATTCTAATCTTTCCGTCTCAATTTTAGCATACATATCTACAATGAACTGCTGAAATAACTGCCGACAAGTAAAAATATGGTTATATTTACCATTTCTAGTCATAATTCGATAAGCATAAAATTGCATAGCTGATACTTTTTTGTTAGTTTCAACACCTGTAGCTGGATCAATTTGTTGAATATTGAAGTGATAACCATCCTCACCTTGTCAAAAAAATTGCGGATACTGTAGCGCATCATAACTACGATGTGTTTCAGCAATACGTTTCAATTTATTACTTCGGCGTTGAATAATAATATCACGACGATTGAGTTCATTATCAACAACTACTACGGCAACTTCGTTTGTTTGAGGTGCATTGAATCTTCATTGACCAGGTGGTATTTTATCTGCTCGAATAACGATCTTATAATTATCTGCAGCCATTTGGTCTAGAGAAGTCTTAAATACATTAATCAGTTGATTATGATTATGAAGTAGACATTGTAATTTTCGAATAATATCTCGTTGCAGTCCCTAAATATGAGAGCAACGTTGATCTGTTTCAAGTTCTTCGTTATCAACAAAATATACTTGGAGAAATTTTGGAGGTTCATTGGACATCGGCAGAAGTGAGCTTATTCGGTGATAAATTTGGCCTTGAACCTTGAAAACCGGGCTGAAATTTTCTTCTTGGCATATTAATGAAGCTCCAAATGAAGTCATTTGAAAACAACAGTTGTATATTTTGTAGGAAATGATTGGAATCTGGTGAGTCTCTAGTCATATATGCGAGTAATTGTGGTGGTGATAATATATCTAATTCTGGTAAACCGACTTTACCACTCCAGCAGCAACGGAAGTTTCGCCTTTAAATTTCCGTGCTTGACAATTCATGCATATCATATTCATTTTTCCGGTGACAATATCTGTTCACTATATTGTTTTTTGCAATCATAATAGAAAGCCTCAAGTTCTAGACTCTTTCATGTAGCAGCTCGTTGTTGGCGTAGATTGGCCATTATTTCTTTACTTGAGATCTTTTCCACATCACGTTGAACAACAGATTGACGAATTCGGATTAATTTTACTCGTGATCGCGTTTCATCATTAGTGTGTCCTCTTTCTTCTTCAGTTTGATTTTCTCTAGATCTTTTCACCCTTTCACGATTATTCAAAAGCCGTTCCTCTCGTTCTTCTTCTGTTTCTTTTTCTTTGAAACCAGTCGAGGTTTCGAATATACCTTTTTACGTTTTGGCATTGCGCATATGTAATAAAATAAAGTTAAACATAAAAATTAGTCTTTCGATTGCAAACTCGATGAAACTGACAAAAAGTCACTAGATTTCGGTTTATATATCGTCAAATATTGAAATCTGTAGTAGCAAAACACTCTAGAATATTCAAATAGTTCGGTCGTTTTCGTTTCTCGAAATTACAAGAATTTGTTTAATTACTGTTCACTCGTACTTTCAATGATCTTGACTGGACTGAGAACACGATAAAACTGATGAAAAGTCACTGGATTTCGGTTTATATATAGTCAAAAATCGAAATTTCTAGTAGCAAAACACTCTAGAATATTCAAATAGTTCGATCGTTTTTTTTTCTCGAAATTACGTTAATTTGTTTATTTACTGTTCACTCGTACTTTCAGTGATCTTCACTGGACTGAAAACACGATAAAACTGACGAAAAGTCACTGGATTTTGGTTTATATATCGTCAAAAATCGAAATTTCTAGTATCAAAGCACTCTAGAATATTCAAATAGTTCGGTCGTTTTCGTTTCTCGAAATTACGTGAATTTGTTTAATTACTGGTCACTCGTACTTTCAATGATCTTCACTGGACTGAGAACACGATAAAACTGACGAAACGTCACTGGATTTCGGTTTATAAACCGTCAAATATCGAAAATTCTAGTACCAAAACACTCTAGAATATTCAAATAGTTCGGTCTTTTTCGTTTTTCGAAATTACGTGAATTTGTTTAATTACTGTTCACTCGTACTTTCAATGATATTCAAGTTGTAGGCATCTTGGAAGTTTCTAGATCATTTCAGAAAATTTTAGAATTTTTTAGAACACTTCGGATTGATTTTAACAGTTAAAGACATTTATGAACTTTTTAGACCATTCCAGAAATTTTTAAAATGCTCTAGGACATTTCAGATCGATTTAAACAGTTGTAGATATTTAAAAATTTCTAGATCATTTCAGAAAATTTTAGAACGTCCTAGAAAATTTCGGATCAATTTTATCAATTGCACACATTTTGGAACTTTCTAGATCTTTCAGATTCAGAAGCTTTCTAAAACATTCTAGATCGATTACAACAATTGAAACATTCTAGATCATTTCAGAAATTTGCAGAATTATCTAGATCATTGCGGATCAATTTTACCGATTGCCTACATTTTGGAACTTTCTAGATCCTTCCAGAAGCTTTCTAAAACATTCTAGATCGATTTCAACAATTGAAAACATTTTAGAACTTTCTAGATCATTTCTGAAATTTTTATAATTTTCTAGATCATTGAGCATCAATTTTACTGATTGCACATATTTTGAAACTTTCTAGATCTTTCCAGAAGCTTTCTAAATTATTCTAGATCGATTACAACAATTGAAACCATTTTGGAACTTTCTAGATCATTCCAGAAAGTTTTAGAACTTTCTAGATTGATTTCGTCAGTTGCACACATTCTGGAACTTTCTAGATCATTTCTGAGATTTCCGAGATTTTCAGAACTGTACGGAAGTTTCCATTAGTTAGAAAAGGACAGATATATATTATTCCACATTTTCACCACCCACAACCACCCACTTCCACCCACCCCGACCAAACTCCCTTATGCACACCTAGAGACCAAGGGTTATTTGCTATCCCAACGGGAAGTTGATCGAAGTAGCGGATGATAGAAAAAACCGTGGACACACGTACGAACATTAGCATTTTATATAATATATTAAGATTAAGATATTAAAATTAAGATTATTGTTCTGATGTATATATCAGATATATATTACTTAAGTCACCGTATGTACACTGAAAAGATTAGCTCCTGCACGGACGAAACAGTATAACATAACCCATCATTTAAAACCACTTTCCCTTCATCATGTGGATAAATTCCGTTACCTATTTTTAATAATAACTCTGAAAATTGCTATGCATGTGGGTCATCTCCAAGTCTCACCTACCTATTTGTTGTTAAATGCATCGATACAATAATGACGACCTCTGTGGCTCAGTGGTAAGCGCGTTGGCGCTCAAGCCGGAGGTTGCGGGTTCGAATCCCGCCAGGGAACAAAAATATTTTCGGTGTTCCTCGGTCATGGATGTGTATTAAATATGTGTATTATATAATAAAAATCTTATATATATGTATAGTATAAAAGTATTAAATATATTTCCGTTGTCTGGTACCCGTAACACAAGTTCTTCGAGAACTTACCACGGGTCCCGTTGACGTGGTGTGAAAGCGTCCATCCATATTATTATTATTATTAATAATAATATGTGGCCATAAACTTGACCTTTTTAGGAAAGCTCTGATTTCGTCAGTTCGTGTTCCCCGAGGTATAATTGGCAAAAGTTGCCTAAAATCGCCACAATAAAGAACTGTAATACCACCCATGTGTAGGTCATTCTTGTGATCTAACTAATCTCATTCATTTAGCTATTTCGATGTAGCAGAAAGAGGGTTTCGTTTTAGAAAGCATCGTGTTATAACCGTATTAAGGCGAGGATGTAGACCGCTACTTACCCCTCTGGGTGATGTGGGGCGCCGCGTATGTGGCGGCCGCGAGACTTTACTCATTATGACAATGCGAGAATTTTGAATTTTATTTCGTATGTCACTCGCCGGAAATATATAGAGCTGTTCATACTTACTATCATTTAATTTTATACCGATTTTGGTATTTATCTATACGGATAAAAAATTGGAGTGCCTGATTGTAATATTCAAATAACCGCTTTTTATTGAATGTATATACATATATCAAGGGCTTCATAACAAAGGGGCGTATACAAAAGTACAGTTTTACAGGAAAGACAAAATAATGAATAAAACAAAACTAGTTGATTGTATAAGACTGATATTTGGCATTCTTTTTCGACATAACTTAGCGTCTGGTAAGACGTCGTCGTCGAAGTTTCGTCATTACCGCTGTGGGACCTTTATAGGCAGGCATAGACGCGGCGATGGTCGTCGCAGTCTATGCGCAACCAGAGGATAGAGAGGTCTCTACCTTCAAGACTGCCAAGGCGACGAGAGCTGACATCCTCTCTGACGTACGCGCAAACTCCAGCCAGGTACAAAAAAGTGTTCTAATTTGTACCCCGGACAAGAGAGATAGGAAGTATCAGCCGGAGAGGATATCTGAGTCTCGGTCAAAAGGAGCAGGGCCGGCTTCGCCGTCTGGAGGTGGTAGTGGACAGGGTTGAGATTTCTATGAAGTCCCCTAATGTTACAGAAATCCACGGTCATAGTGGTAGGGGACTTCTGCCGACTGCTCTGTTTACCCCAGGCAGTTTTTGTTTTGAGCACAGATTCGCCCAAGAATACGCGGGGCTGCCCAGGTTTTCGGGTTTAGGTACCTGTCCTGAGCCCGGAAGCCTAGAGAGGGATTCTCCGGTGCTTGTGCGACCGGTACGGTCCTGGGGTAGTCTTTGCGTAGTCTGTGCTGTCATGTATGTTGGGGGGGAGGGGATGGGCCACTGGATCTCTCACAAACCGACACGACGACATTTGCCGCCATTTGACGTCGATATTATGTGAGAGCGAAGTACTTTCCCGGACACGCCGGCCCATTCAGCTGCAAGGCAGTATGGCGCTACTTTTGTCTAGGGATCGGACCGCAAAATAAAGTTATTTTTAATGTGTATACTTTTCCGGGATAAAAAGTACCCAGTTATATATTTAGATAAAAAGTACCGTAGTAGTAAGTATATAAAGTAGTAAGTTGAGTTTTGAGTTAGTTAAAGAGAAATTAGCTTCTCGTCCAGTATTATCATTGTACGATGAACAATAATTATCCTGCGAAATTCATACAGACGCTTGCAAAAAGGGGGTAGCTGGCATTTTGTTACAAAGACAAGAAGATGGGAAGTTAAAACCGGTATTTTATTTCAGTAGGGTCACGACTCGCGAAGAGTCCTTATACCACAGTTACGAATTGGAGACGTTAGCCGTTGTTGCATCCCTTAAACGTTTTCGCGTTTACGTTTTAGGCAAGCCAATTAAGATTGTCACCGATTGTTCCGCGATTAGATATACCTTACAAAAAAAAGAGTTAATACCTAGAATAGCTCGTTGGTGGCTTATTATTCAAGAGTACGATATAGAAATCGAATATAGGCCAGGTGATCGAATGAAACATGTCGATGCCTTAAGTCGGAATCCGACGTGCGTGTCTGTTAATGATTATGATCAAAGTATTAGATAGATTACCGAGGGTAAGGCTCCTACTTACTGATGCTCTGTGTCACTGTAAGAAATTAAAGTGGCGCTGGGCTGGACATATAGCTCGGCTGGCAGATAACCGATGGACTCACTCAAAAGACTCAAAAAGAGGTAGATCAACTGCCCGGTGGATAGATGACATAATAAGAGTTGCTGCCAAACAGTGGATAAACACAGCAAAAAATAAAGAAACTTGGAAATCTCTAGAGGAGGCCTTGACCCTCGATTAACGAGGGGTTCTTGTTAGTTAAATAAGTTTGTGTTAAATTTTATAGTATTAATATAAGTAGTAATAAATAGTAAGCGTGTTTTTTTTGTAAAAGAATTTTTAGTAAGAAATATAAGGCTTTTTTATTTTTATTATTTTATTTAAGGCTCCTAGACCTATGTGGGGACTCGGACTAGGGAATGATCTTCCCCACTAAACCACCTGCAAGCGCCTTCAGCCGCTTTTTGAGGCTTCGCTTATCTCCACGATCACCTCAGCGACAAGCTGGCCAGAAGCACATGGGGCGTTATTGAAGGCGCATTAAGTAGCGCTTCCTACGCACCCATTTTCGTTGCCGGCGGTGGCACCAGATCTTCCCCTCACCCCCGAGAGGAGGGATTCGGCGAACCCGTAGGATCCCGCCCAACGTTAAGGTTCTCGACAAGATCCCTCTTTTCCGAGACATAGGAGTGCGTCTCGGCAAGAACCTCCTCAACGAGTTCCCATGGGGGTCACAGGAGATGTAATAACAGGAAAAAAATAAAATCTCCCATATAAATCTATCCGTGGGAAGTGGATCACATTAAAACTCAAAGTTTCCGGTACATACATACTATACCATACTACTAAAGTCTTAAAAAGCTTAAGGATTATTTAAAGATGTTTCTTAGATATAGGTATATTAGAAAAGCCCTTAGTCCTATTACGACCCTGCATATTCCGAAGAAAAAGGGCATAATGTCAATTATGTCTAATATTACCTATTATATTCCCGCAAATAAAGATTTAAGGGACAAATTTACTATAAATATGGGACAATAAGCCTGATAATTAATTTAATAATAAACCTAGAAGTTTTATGTACATAATATGTATTAAATTTTAATATTTCAAAACTGTCAATTAGTATTTAAATAAAACACAAAAAAACCTCCTCCTGAAAAGTTGCTCATTTGTAATTACGCCTTTATTCGTAGGATACGACGACATACATAATATAACCAATTGAGAACGCATAAGTACATTTCTTTTTACAAATCTAACTCACCAATTTTAAGCGTGGGGAGAGTCGATTTAGTCTACACTGATTGGCTGATTCAAGGTCAAGCGATATAGTTGCAGTAACACGTGTAAGCATAGAGACTTGATCAACATGCGTTAACCAAATTATCGATATCGACAAAAACATAAATTATTTATACTCAAGATTATTTATTTCAAATTAAAAGCTTGTTTACACAGATAAATTGACTTAAGTTACAATGGTAAATACTTAAGAGCTAAGATTTGTTATTTGTGGTTTACTAATAAGCAATATTACAAAAGCAAACTGTTTGTTCTTTTAACATAATTACATAATTTTCAACAACAATTTTTAATCCCCAGAATAGAATAGAAATTCTGAAAATTTACTAAAAGCAGGCAACTCATCTTACATTACATTTTTTAATTATTGGTTGATACAAGTAGCATATTATAATAAATTATGTAAACGGAAAGACATTAGGGTGCACCTGTGTTTGCGGCTTGCGCACACGCTTGTGCACAATAATATCTCCTGCATTCATGGCTAGTCATCCAATGATTGGCCACCGTATGTAAAATTGGACTAGGAAGAGTTTTATGTATCTAAGGGTAAATAATAATCGCAGAGGACAGTCTACGTGGGCTTTTTAATACATGTGCCAAGTTTTGTGTGTGTATATTTGTCTCGCGATTGCTCGAGAACTAAAAATTATTATTTCACATTCTTCTTTACTTGGTACTTTTTGAAATTGGCTATATTTTTAAAATTCGTTTTATGGGTAAGTAACTTATTGATTTTTAAAATGAATTAGCTTTGTATAAATTTTTCGTCTATATTTTTTTGGATCTGAATTATTTTTTATGATAAATGTGATACGAGCGTCTACATATTTTTTAATAACGCTAGATGCTAAATCAATCAAATGATTGGTGCATTTATTGTCAAACTGGTGAAAGTTTATTTCTGTGAATAAATTGTACCCCACAAAAGATTTTAATACGCACCTTTCAAAATATGCTAAGTTACACTTAGATGCCTTTACACTATCACTTATAATTAAAGCCCTTCTTATAACACCTTCGCAGCAACGGGATATCTCAATTACAGTTTTGGAAGCGTACATAAGTTTATTTTTTGTGTCTTTCCTGTATTGTAAGCTTTCGGTGTTAGGTTCACCTATTAATGCGCCAATACATGTTTGACATTTTAACTCTTTAATTAAGGAATGAACTACGTAACCCGACCCGTATCATCATCATCATTATCATCATCATCTGCCTCTATCCGTCCACTGCTGGTTCTGGAGTGGAGGCCACGTTTAGGTAGGCGAACCCGACATATACTCTATTACTTTCTCTCCGAATTCAGATAACAAGAACGGTTGTTCCATATTAGCTGCATTATATGAATCGTGGTTATTAAAATCATCACTAAATGTACTGTTTACGTTGTCTTGATGCCTTGTTGTAAGGTTTATACGGTTAATAGCAGTGTAACATATTTAAAATATGTTACACAAAAATGCATGCTGATTCAATTGAACTTCGCGCGTGAAACTAGGTGGTTTATGATAGGCCATAAGGTCTGACGTCACCCGGAACATTCTGGTCGCTCGGGGGATGTGGGGCGTGAGGTGTCCGTGGGCCGCTCTTGACGGTCCGTTGTCTTTTCCACTCCAGACCAGCAAACCGTGTGCACGTAAATGAGTTAATTTGTAGTGGGGTCCTCGGCGTGGCGGTGACAGGAAAGATTGAAGCTGACCGTGCCACGTAGCTCTGTTGACCACTCCTGGAGATCTGGCGGGGACCCCACTAGCGGGACCACTACCAGGACCACTACCGGGACCACTACCAGACCACTACAGTTACTGGACCTACTAGCCAGGCCCACAACCTGGTCCTCTAACCAGGCCTATTGCCCTGGGCCACTTCACTGTTCCAGACCATTATTCCGGACCTCTCTGATCCCGGCATCTTCATCTCGGAAGCGCTGTTCCTCGGCATCAACCCGGAATCACCACGTTAAGTGACCCCTTTTTAACGTAGTCAGCTCCCCCATATGTTAGAAATATATTATCATTGTAATTTTTTTAACTCACACATATTCTCTCTTATCTATTTACTTGGGGCCATCACATTGGCGCCCAACGGGTTTTTTTCTATATATTTCTAGCATATGTTACAAACCACTGATAACACCAGCCGGATGTGATGTTGGTTACATAGCTAAATACATCTATTATAATAATAAATATCAGGTGACGCCAAACGGATATATATTGTATATAATAATGTTGAATAATAATTAAAGTATAATACTAATAAACCTTAATGTACGTAATTAATATAATAATAATAATGTTATAATTAATATAATAATAATAATGTTATAATTAATAATGTATTTACAGTAGTCGTTTATAATGTTATGACGATATTTTTAATAATTGTAATTAATAAATAGTCATTCTATAGACTACATCAATGTAGTATAAAAAGGCGCCAATAGCGCAATTAGGAGTATTCTACTAGTATATTTTGTGAAGGGCGTTACTCTGCCCAAATATATTGTAATGGAGACGAATCAATTGTTTTAATATCAGATATTCCTCCGGCGAGCCGTTAATACATATTATGTTGGTCTACTGGTTTTGGGAATGCTCTCGTATGTGTTTTTTATGTATGTCTTATGAGTTGTGTACTATGTAATGTTGTTATATTTTCTCTTAATATTTTTATAACAAAACAAGTACAATCTTTTATTGATAATACCTAATAAAGGTTTAAAACATTTAATATAATAACATAACAGTTAACTTGTGTTACTAGCTACTCATAATATGTACTTGGGTTGTTGTTAAGTTTTTGTGTTCTACCCTCATGTGTGTTAAGTTATAGGCAGCGTCTTAGCGTTAATATTATATAATAATCATAAAACTCTTTTTTCACCTTTTTCACTTTTATTTTATATATATTACAAATTCAAATTAAATTACACGACCGGATTCGACAAAGTCATCGTCAGGTTCGACTTTGTCGAAACCGGTAACTTCAAGAAAAGAGCATACTCACATCTAAAAGGCCGGCAACGCACCTGCTGATCTCCTGGTATAGCGGGCGTCTGTGGATGTCGCTATTCACTTACCATCAGGTGAACCGACTGTCCGTTTGCCCCCTCTTCTATAAAAAAAAAATATGGAAATCCGCTAGATTATCAAACTTTTTCAACTCTGAGGAAAAGGGAAATAAGATTACAAAGGACTACCTATGATAATTTTATGAAACTAAGCGAAAACAATATTTAAAAATGTCCTAAACTATTCTGGTCCTATGTTAAATCGAAATTACCGACTAGCCATATCCCTATGAAGGTTCGGTTTAATGAACGCGTTTCAAATTCGGGCGAAGATACATGTAATTTATTTAACGAATACTTTAACTCGTTTTCGTTGATAGCCCCTTAACCACAGTTTCTCTCGATTATAACTGCCCGCCTGTAAACGCTCCTATTGATATCAGTTCCATTAACATTACCAGAGAAACTGTATATAGAGAACTTTTATTTATTTATTTATTTAGACACAATCATAACATCATTACAGCATAATTATATCAAGACAATGTTACAAGTAGACAAACGACATTAAATATGTATTCGTACGTATGACACACACACACACACACACACACACACACATATATATATATATATATATATACAGGTACAAATATACACATTATGTAGTGAAGTTCTCATCATTTTTTTTCGAGAAAAACCTGAACTAATTCTATTAACTTCGACAGGTGAGAAAGATGTCTATCCCGTTATCATATAGTTTGTTTAGTAACCGGATAGCACGTAACAATGGAGATGCATTTAGCAGATTTGTTTTTGAAGGCGGAAGGCTGAGCATAGCGGGACGTCTGCGGAGGTATACGTAATTATCGGTGTGCTTATCAATTGTCCCTACCACTAAGTAATATATTTAGCAAATCTTTGGACGTAGGCATATTCCCAATATTGTGGAAGTACGCTCTTGTAACCCCTATCCCTAAAAATGATAGGAAGACAGATGTGACGCAATATAGACCTATCGCTAAAATTAACTTATTTGCTAAAGTGTTCGAAAGGATTGTAGCGCGTCAATTAGTAAGTGTCCTGCAAAATCATATTTCCATCAACCAACATGGTTTCTGCAAGGGGCGCTCAGTTGAAACAAACATGCTTACCTTTACTAACTTTTTGTTAGAAGCAATGGACAAAAGAATGCAAGTGGATGTTGTGTATACTGATTTTTCCAAGGCTTTTGATAAAATTAATCATGATCTACTTATACAAAAGCTATGGAGCACTGGAATACATGGTGATCTTCTTCGATGGCTGGATTCATATGTAAGAAATCGTTCTCAAGCTGTTTCTATAAAAGGCTATTCGTCCAATTTTCTAGTAAACCCTTCAGGAATACCTCAGGGGTCGCATTTAGGACCATTCCTGTTCACTTTGTACGTAAATGATATTGATAAAACTATTAATAATTCAATTTTTTTACTATATGCTGATGATTCCAAATTTTTCAAAGTTATCACGAGAATAGATGATTGTTTAAAACTGCAATCTGATCTAGCTTCAATATGTAATTATTGTTCATCTAACCAACTTTATATTAATATTGAAAAATGCTCCGTTATAACTTACACACGAAATTTTAATGCATTGATATTTAATTATTCCCTTAATAATATGACACTTAAAAGAGTTACATCAGTTCGTGATTTGGGTATAGTAATGGATTCAAAATTATCTTTTAATTTGCATATCGATCACATCTTAAATAAAGCATTTCGTAGACTTGGATTTATTTTAAGAATAACTAAACCTTTTAAAAATGGTCATACGTTAAAACTCCTATATTTCAGCTATATACGATCTCTTTTGGATTTTGCATGCATAATTTGGAGTTCATACTATGCCAACCATATTAATACAATAGAGAGGATCAAAAATCATATAAAATCAATATTAAAATTCAGTCATCGTCGAAGGAATCACCTAATTTAATCCGAAAACTAATTGACAATACCCTTAAAAATCTACTTGCGTTAAATTAGTTAGGCGAGCCTACCGACTTTTGGGACACCCTAATAATTTATATTATTGTTTCCAAATTAGATAAAATCACAGAGCGAGAATGGGAACAACATAAGTGTAAACTTTTTGTTAATGATAATAATACTAAATTAACTTTAAATCACCTGTTACAGTTTCTAAGAGGTCGCGCAGATATGTTGAAAACATTGTATACACACAGTAAGGAGCAAATTGAGGTTAAAAAACCGTTCACAGCATTCACTTACACAAATCACATTGCAATGTCTCCACGAATAAACAACAGGATCGCCAGTTTAATAAGTCACAAAGGCCGTGTGTAATCTGTACCGGTAATCATCCACTTTATTCGTGCACTAAGTTTTTACAAGCTAGTTTGGATGTTAAATTAAAACTAATACGTGACAATAAGCCATGTCCAAATTGCTTACGCTCAGGACATTCTACACAAGAATGCAGGTTTGGGCCCTGTAAGAGATGTGATAAAAAACACAACACTCTAATTCATTCCAACAGTGCGATCTCGTCATCCGTAACTATGCATGTGTCATCTCGTGCTGAAGACGCGCGTACGGCGAGGCTAAGCGATCAACCCGAGACTACAATCACTAACCAACCCTTATCGTTCAATGGTCACACGCACACAGCCAATTCGCATCCATCTCAATCTAATACATTGCAGCCGGTATTGCTATCGACTGCACTCGTTCAAGTTGTTGATAAGAATCAAACATATCAGATCGGACGGGTTTTACTAGACTCGGGAAGCCAGCGCTGTTTCGTAAATAAATCCTTTTGTGATAAAATAGGCGCACAATTATTACAGTCCACTCACGAAATTAGGGGTGTAGGAAACACAGTTACGCAATGTACTGATATTTGTGAGCTGACAATTAAATCGCGCATCAATACCTACACAACTAACATTAAATGTTTCGTTTTACCACAAATTACATGTAAAATGTCTAGTATAGATGTTAATCTCACACACAAATCTATCTGCTTTCCAAAGAACATTCAACTGGCCGATCCCCAGTTTCTGGAGTCTCGCGATAATATTGATATCCTGATTGGCGCAGATAATATATTTTGGGACTTACTCACACAGGGTAAAATAAGGTTACGGAACGGACCTTATTTACAAAATACCACATTCGGCTGGATAATATCAGGTGCTATATTATAATATCATAATGCGTGCAATGATATAGACCTCGGCCAATGCAATTATGCGAACACAACAGATACATTATTGCGGCAGTTTTGGGAGCTTGAGGAGCTACCTAAGCACCAGAGCACACAGACTGATGAGGAGAGGGCGTGCGTGGAACACTTCGTCACGACTACAAACTACAAACTTTTATTTTACTTTTTTTGTCTGATGTTCTGTAGTGCATTAACGAGATAATTATCTAAATATGTATATAAAAAATAATGTCTCTAAAAAAAGAGATATCCCAAGAAATCGCATCTCGTTCTAGTAGTTCTTCTGAGGACAGTCCAGCACCAAAACAAAAAGTTAAAATGGCTGACAAAGTTACCCTGTCTGTTCTCACGAAGTTTATCAAACCCTACAATGGGGATCGCGAGTTATTGCCCGCGTTTTTAACTAATTGTGAAAATGCGATTGCTCTAGCAACCACAGAACAACAGAACGTTTTATGTAAATATATTATCTCACAGTTGGAAGGCAAAGCGCAATTAGCCTGTTGTTTAAAAAGGTTTAGTAATTGGTTAGATATCAAACACTTCCTCAAAACTTCTTTTGGAGAGAAAAAACACTCCACCCATTTATTAGTCGATTTGCAACAATGCAAACAACAGCCTTCCGAAGATGTAACATAATTTTCTATACGTATTGAATCATGTTTAACGAGATTACAGTCTGACATCCATTATAGTTGTGAAAATGATAAGGAACTTTTAGGCCGAATAGCCGCAATGGAAGATTTAGCGTTAAATACGTTTTTATTAGGGCTAAACTCAAATATTTCTCACATAGTGCGATGTAGGAATCCCAAAACATTATCAGAAGCAATAACACATGCCATTGAGGAAGAAAAAATATTTAATTTGTCTAAATTATCAACTCGTTCTCACAAACAATGCGCGATATGTAATAAGAGCGGTCATGTCGCTTCAGAATGTTATAAAAATAAAAATAAACATAAATCTTCTAATTTTCAAGCAATAATCGCTCTAATGTGCATCATGTTGACACTTGTAATGATAATCATAATTTAAACTAAATAGGGTTCCGGTTCCGTGTCTGCCGAAACCACATGATAGATTTAATGACACGAAAAACGCTAATATTTGTAAATCCTGTGATGCTACATTTTCTTTAACACAGGTTAGCGCAAAAAAGGGTACAAAAAATCCTTCAAACTGTGTTCCTAAATTATTCTCAACACAGGTTAGCGCAAATAAAGGTTCTCAGAATCCTTCAAACTGTGTTCCTAAATTATTTTCAACACAGGTTAGCGCAAAAAGGGGTACTAAAAATCCTTCAAACTGTGTTCCTAAATTATTCTCAACACAGGTCACCGCGAATAAACAGACTTCTAAGTTTTATATTAAAAACTTAAATTTTAAAGACAGTCCCTCATCTCGGGAAAAATCGAGTCTTTCTTCTAGGGATTGTTTACGTGAGAAAACATTTACTATTAATTATATAAATAATAAAATTTCTTTACCTCACGTTTATTTAAAAACTAATTATAATGATAGGCCCTTGTGCTTTTTAATTGACACTGGTTCAACAATTTCAATTATCAAATATTCTAGTATAAATAATAAACCAGTGCTTGGCCCTGAAATTATAAAACTTTAAGGTTTAAGTGATAACGATTCCTATTGCGAATCTCTCGGATCTATTAAAATCAATTTTGAGTATCATGTTTCAGTGCAAAGAAAAATTATATTTGATTTTATGTTTCACGCGATTGACGATACGATCAATTTAAATTATGATGGTATTATTGGTAACGATTTTATTCAACATTTTAAAATAGGCATTCAACACTCTACCAACACCCTTAATTTAGAAGAATATCAATTACCTATTTATTATAGTAAACCATCATATTATGTCAGACCCTCGCAGTCAGAAACATTTATCAAGCGTCCGGCTTCCGATTTATCAGAGATAATTTATAAACCCGGCAGAGTCAATAGCAATGCAGACGTATTATCTCGTTATCCGGTGAATCCCGTCACCACTCGAAGTTCTAAATTAAATTCAACTACCTATGAAGAGTACTTCAAAAAACAATTTACAAAAACTATCTCAGATTGTGATACAAAAATTATTGAAGAACTTAATCAGAGTTTACATACGGCAAAACTTAAGTCAATTGCTTGTCCAATATCTTTAGATTTAGATTATTCTATGCCTCATTGCGAGCAGTTATTATCGATGATTGATAATGCCGAGGAATATCGTACATGCGAACGCGAACCTGATACCGTTCAGGTGGTTAAGTGTAAAAACGATAAAATACTTTATTTTCTATTCACTAAAATTCATCATTTTGACGAAACAAGTTATAAAACTATTTACAATTTATTAGTGAAATTACGAGACGAAATTATTTCTAATAAAGACTATAACAAAGAATTAGCTTTGCCTGATTTTTCTAAACCGTTTACTAAATTAGCTTACGTCAAGATTTATAACATGATATCATATATTTTTCATAGAACTAACATTAAGATTATTATTTATAAAAATCAAATTCTTTATCCTACTCCTGCTGAAATCTCTAATATTCTCAAAGAGAATCATGGGACGACTATAGCTGGTCACCCAGGCATTAAACGTATGTTAAGTAGAATTAAAGCCTCATATTATTGGAAAGGGATGCGTTCAGATATTGAACAATTCGTTAAAAATTGCAAAGTGTGCCAAATTAATAAACCCTTAAGAGCTTCTAATAAGGCACCTATGGTTATAACCTCTACAAGTACTAATCCATTTGAAAGACTAGCCCTTGATATTGTTGGTACTCTACCCGAGGCTGGCCTTCAAAAATGTAAATACATTTTAACACTTCAGGACGACTTAACTAAATTTTCATGTGCCTACCCAATGATCACGTGCACAACTGATGAAGTTGCACGCAGTCTTATTCATTTCTTTTCTTTATTTGGATTTCCCAAAATCTTACTGACCGACCAAGGCACAACATTCACGTTTGAGTTATTTAGGCAATTAACCGATGTACTTAAAATCAAAAATCTATTTTCCACACCTTATCACCCTCAAACTAATGGTGCGCTAGAGCGTAGTCACTACCTAGTCGCTACCCTTAAGGAATATTTAAGGTCATTTGTCAATGAAAATCAGGACGACTGGCATTGTTACCTAGCCAAGTGACAGCGATCCTGTCTTATAATACAACCCCGCATTGTACTACTGAATTTACACACTTTGAACTTTTATATGGTTATAAACCGTCAATTCCTAGTAGCGTTTACGAGTCAAATGATAATACAACTTATCAAGAGTATACACGCGCTCTACAATATAGAATGAAATACTCTCGCGAAAAAGCCATTGAAAATATGGAAAAAAGTAAAGAATCTTCGAAAAAATATTATGATTCAACTGCACGAGATAAAACTTATAGTAACGGTGACTTAGTATATGTAAAACATCATTATAGGCTCCGTAAAGCCTTATCCCCTGTGTGGAAGGGACCTTATAAAATAATTAAAAAAACGGAAAAAATAATGTCACTTTGTGTATAAATCGTAAACATGTGAAATATATAATAATAAATATATAATAAATGAACCAACGAAATAAAACCAGCATTAATTCTTATAATTGTTTCAGGTATATACTACAATCGGCTTATACAAAACCGATTGAACCTATTTTACATAGTCCTGGTTTATACTTCGACCCTACTTCCATTGCATATTTTTAAAACGATTATTGGCATGTTGTGACTCATATCGAAGTTATTCCTATCAAACCTTATTTAATTAAAATCGAAGAATCCATTCTAAGTATGTCTCAATTTTGTGAAAAAGCACGAAATGTAGTCACTCTTAACATTGATTGTAAAGATGTAATTAATCCTTTAGAAATATTAATTAATCCGAATAATTTAAAATACGACTATTTATCTCATCTTATTTCGGAAAATTATCCTAATCGCTTTAAAAGGTCACTCGAATTTGGTGGCGAAATACTTAAGTTTTTCTTCGGCACATTGGATGCTGACGATGCTAGAAAATATGATGAAGCTATTACTACTTTCCAGCAAAATGAAAACCAAATATTTTCATTAATGAAAGACAATATTCATGTTGTTCAATCTACGATAAATAATTTTAATGTGTCTATTCTTAAATTAAGTAATAATGAAATAAGGTTAAATAAGCAAATAGAAAATTTAAACTTTGTTTTTTCAGAAAGTACTAAGATTAATCATAACTTAATTAATGTAGCTAGGATAAATTCTATTTTTAATATCATTGAAGGTTCTCTCTTATCAGTTTCGAACATATTAGATACGATCTTGAACTCTATTTTATTTGCAAAAGCTAACATTCTACATCCTTATGTATTAACTCCTACTAAGTTATATAATGAACTTTCTAAAAGCAACTTTAACAAAAAACACGTAGAGTTTTCAACTACTTTATCTTTAGAGAACATACATACTATTATTGATTTAGCTAAGTTAACGTTATATTATTATAATAATAAGATTATATTTGTTATGAAAATACCTTTAATTAATCCAGTTAAGTTTAGTATGTTTAAGAGCTTATCTTTACCTATTTCTAAGAATGAAAACAATTTGAAACCATATGTTCTAATTCATCATCCCTCTAAGCTATACATAGCCTTATCTGACGACAGACTAAGTTATGCATTGTTGGACAATTTAAATGAATGTAAAAATGTTAACTATGAATACGATATTTGCCCCTTGCTTTCCGTTCTGTCTACAATTAATAACCCTAGTTGTGAATCTAAACTCTTGACGGAAGTCACATTGTCATTCCCTGATATTTGTGATCTTAAAGTAATTTATGGAACAATTAATATTTGGCAAAAACTTAACGATGGTCGATATATTTATGTACAATCAAAAGCGAATAAGTTAACTGTGAAATGTAGTAACAATAATGAAATTAGAGATTATACCTTACAAGGTACCGGACTCTTGTCCTTGAAAAATTATTGTGTAGCGTATTTTCAAACCTTGCAGTTTTATCCAACTCATAATTATAAGACTGTTTTGCCAAGTCAATTACGTATAGATTTTAATATTATAGAAGATGATTGCTGCAAATACAAAATAATAAATAAAACTTATGACTCCATAACCCCTATAACTTTGTCAGATATTGACCTTGAGTCATTAAAATTAGCCTATCATAAGTTAGATAATTTAAAGCAACAAATTTATCAAATAGAAAACCAGTCTCACGTTGTCAAATATGGACATTATTATTCAACACTAACTTATGTTATTATTACAAGTATTTTCGCATATATAATATATAAATTTTATAAAAGATGTTTAGCTGGTAAAAATTATAATGCATCCTGTTGCATACAAATATATAACCAATGTTATAATAAGAAGTCAAAACAAGAAAGAAATAAAGTAATAAAGTTACTGTTGAATTATCTGATTTTTCAAGCGAATCAATTGAATGCGACAGGAGGTCTATAAAAAGTTTACCCGAAATAGAAATAAATAAAAATAAAAATAATGTTATGTTTAGAAGTTTCATTAAGGACACTTCGTCCCGTAATTTAAGTAATTATTAAAAGGAAATTCATTTCTGTTTCGAGTTATGAAATAATTATAAAGAAGGATAAAATAATATATATACTTATGTTTTATTTTCAAGTTGCATTTAATTTTTGTTTAATGTTAGTATATGAATTATGAACACTTAGTTTAAGATTGTTTCATGCAACTTAGTTTTATCCTTCGATTATCTTAAGGATATATCTCCGTCTAAAGGGGGGAGATGTTATGAACGATTATTGATCCTAGAATATGCTATGCTTAGCATTATTTATTTTATATAAAAGCGATTTTGTAATAATTATAGACAGTCAAACCCTAACTTTTGTCCGGTCAACACATGTAATTTCTCTATGTAGTTTTCATTTTTGTAAAAGTAAATGCAGTGTGATTAACCCTAGAATACGAATGTTAGTCGATTCGACTAACACAGTCCCCAAATCTTGCTGTCTCTTTTTAAAGAATGCGCCGCGTGACTTGATTCTTCGTGTCAACTCAGTCGCCGATCGGACGTTTACGGGAGCCACGGTGTCGAGCCGGTAAGAACCGCTATTTTGGAAATAATTTGTTCTTGTTAGTCGATATGACTAATGATTAGTATTTATGTAACTTTTGCGATAAATGTGTCCGTGTTATTATTGTGATTTATTTGTTTCCTTATAGTATTTTATTTAATTTTAGATCAAAAATGACTTCTTCACGACCCAGTAATAACCGTAATCTTACGGACGAAGAGTTGGCGAGATATTTGAACGATGAGAACAGTGATGGTGATGTGGACTCTGCTGGAAGTGAGACAGAGGACCAGTTAGAGATCGAGCAGCTGGAACAAACGGATGAAGAAGAAGATAGCCCAACTGAGGTAATATCTTCCAATGTACCTAACCCTGATTCACCTGTAATATCCGAGGAGACTTCGACAACCCAGGAGAGTACTACTCAGGAGAGCACAACCCAGGAGAGTAACAATTCTTCTCTTCGCTCAAATATTCTACACTTTTCTCAAAGAGTTTTACGCGGGAGAAATAGGCATGTTTGGTCTACCGTAAGACCCCAGTCCGTCAGAACTTCAAGGTCTAATATTGTTCATATATCCCGAGGTCCAAGTAGTCGCTGCAGAGGTATAAAAGATCCCCTGGCATGTTTTGAATTGTTTATGACTGATGTGATCTTAGATGAAATTGTGAAATGGACTAACGCAGAGATAATAATAAAACAACAAAATTATGCCATCCTTCGAAGCACTCAGCAACCCACAGACAAGTGTGAAATAAGAGCACTAATCGGGATACTCATACTTTCCGCTGTTCTCAAAGACAACCACTTGTCCACTGACGAACTTTTTGACCCATCTTTATCTGGCACAAGATATATTTCTACAATGAGTAAAGATAGATATGAATTTCTAATACGTTGCCTTAGATTTGATGATAAAATTTTAAGATTATCTTCTCAAAATAGGGACAGATTTATACCGTTTAGAAAAGTATGGGAGTTATTTATAGAAAAGTGCAGAACTAATTACAACACTGGCATGTACATAACTATTGACGAACAATTGTTAGCCTTTAGAGGCCGATGCCCATTTAGAATGTATATACCCAATAAACCCGCAAAATATGGATTGAAAATAGTTATGATGTGTGATAATGGTACAAAATATATGACCAACGCCATACCTTATATAGGAAGAGCCACTGATACCGGGGGATTGCCTCTAGGTGAGTACTTTGTAAAAGAGCTTACCCGACCTCTTCATGGTTCAAACCGTAACATCACAACTGACAATTGGTTTACGTCAATTCCTCTTGCTAAATCTCTTCTTTGCGAGCCATATCAATTAACTATCGTAGGTACATTGCGCTCTAATAAAAAAGAAATACCCATTGAGATGGTTAACACCTGAACCAGAGCTATAGGGACATCAATGTTTTGTTATGATGGTCCTTTGACCTTGCTATCATACAAACCAAAACCGAACAAGGTCGTTTATTTGTTATCATCCTGCTCAGAAGAAGGAACTGTCAATCAAGAAACCAACAAGCCACATATGGTTGAATTTTATAACCAAACTAAGGGCGGGGTTGACACGTTCGATCAAATGTGTGCAAACATGTCCTGTAGCCGCAAGACGAATCGATGGCCTATGTGCTTGTTTTATGGAATGTTAAACATGACTTTTATAAACAGCTATGTAATTTATTGTGAAAATAAACTAAACGCCAATGAAAAGCCTATAAAACGAAAACAATTCATGAAAGAATTGCATATAGCCCTTGTTAATCCTTACATGGAGAGACGTCTCACTAAGCCTACATTGCATAAAAAATTAAGAGCTAATATTCAAGACTTGGTTCCAAATAGTTCAGGAGAAAGTAGCACTAGTTTGAATGAAACTTCTGGAATGAAAAAAAGGAAGATATGTAGCTATTGTCCATATAAAAAACATCGCATGACCAAATCTATGTGCAGAAAGTGCTCCAAAAATATATGCGGTGATCATAAAATTGAAATATGTGTCAACTGCAATGAAAACAAATGATATTTTTTTTATGTATTCCTAAAACATTATTCTATAATATTTTAATTTAATTAGAGAAGATTTTTAAGTTATTTGGTTTTTTTTTTAAGTTAATGAAACTCATGTTTGGATCTCACTAAAATAATTCATAAATACTGTAACTGTGTTGATTACTTAATAAATACTTTAAACTAACTATGTTTTTTATTTTGAATAAGATAAAATAAACCAATAATTAAAAAAAGATATAATATATATGTATTTATACTATATAACTATTATTAGGTATGTTTATATATTTAGTAGTCGAAACGACTAATAATAAGTATTTCCGTATGAAAAATATGATTAGTATTCTAGGGTAAAATTAGTTTTCAGCAGTAATAAAGTGTTTTTTTTAAAAGGACCTACAGCGTGCCATCCTAACAATGACGATTCAATGATACAATGTGATGCATTGAATAAGCTATCATTAAATAATAATAGCAGTTCTAAAACGCTTGGAATCGGTTGTTACAATACAACAGACGAGTTGTATTTTAAAACTCAATATGACTTTAGAAACAACACTTCTGAAGTTGTAAACAAGCGCTTTATTTTATCTCACATTTCTCAGATTTTCGATCCGTTACGTTTAATTAGTCCGTTCATTATGCAGGCGAAGATTATATTGCAACGTCTCTGGCTACTCAAAATTGATTGGAATGATGCGGTACCTGATGATGTTAGACGTATTTGGAATCGGTTTTCGTCATCGCTGGCCGTTCTAGATACTATACGTGTGCCGCGTAACGCATTCGGTGATAGTAATAGCTATACGCACACAGAACTACATATATTTACAGACGCTTCACAGCTGGCGTATGGCGCTTGTATTTTTATTCGCACGATTAGTAACAAGTTGTGCGTATCCGTTCGCTTGCTATGTGCTAAGGGTAAGGTGGCACCTTTGAAGCCGGTGAGCATCCCACGCTTAGAATTATGTGGCGCGCTTCTCGGTGCCCGACTTTACAAGGTTATTTCTTCCGTTCATCGCAAGTTTGATGCGGTTTCGTTTTGGACAGACTCAACAATAGTTTTAGGTTGGTTACGCATGTCACCAAATCTACTTCTAACGTTTGTCCAGAACGTACGGTACGGAACGGTAGCGGAAATTCATGAACTGACGGGCGATTTACCATGGTATCACGTTAGCGGCAAGCATAATCCTGCTGATTTGGTTTCGCGTGGCATACCGTTAGAGGAGCTCTCTAAATCGAGTATATTTATTTATTTATTTCAAATACATTTACATAATAAAATTAATACTCTTACACGTTTACTATATTATGGTTAATTATTACTATATGGTGGACAGGGCCTGAACTTCTACATAACAACAATTTTAACATCGCAACCTTATCTCAGCCAGCTTCTATCACACCTGACGACTTGCCCGAAACTAAAACTAAGTATCAGTATTCGCTTTTAGTTGCAAACAATTCGAACGGTTCTCAAATTATATGCGTTTGGTACGCGCCGTCTCATACATGTTGCGTTTTATAAATAATAGTCAAAATAAGAATACTAAAGAAAAAGGTAGTATCAGTCTACATGAGATACGGGATTCTGAGAATTTGTTAGCTAGGTTATCACAAATACACAATCGTTTCCAACTGAATACAATTTGTTTATTAAAAAATGCAAACTTAAACCTTATCACTATTTGAGCAAACTTAATATTTTTTGCGACGAAAATAATATTTTACGCGTATGAGGCCGATTAACTTATTCACTTACATTTTCATACGACAAAAGGCATCCCATATTATTAAATTGCAATCATTATTTTACCAAATTAATATTCCGCTATGAGCATATTAAATTATTACACGCAGGATCACAAGCTTTATTATTTAATATCCGCGAAACTTGGTGGCTGTTAGGAGGGAGAAATATTGTTCGAAAGGTTGCGCACGAGTGCATTATTTGTACACGCTTAAGAGTAAAAGCACTCAATCCCCAAATGGGAAATTTACCCATAGAACGCATAACACCGACCTATCCGTTTTATAAATGCGGCGTTGATTATGCTGGGCACGTACAGTTAAATGCTATATTTGCTTATTTATTTGTTTTGTCACGCGCGCGATACATTTGGAGCTTGTAACATCTGATGCTTACCTGATGGCTTTAAAACGGTTTATTTCTCGCCGTGGAAAACCAGACGAGATATTTTCTGACAATGGTAGAAACTTTGTCGGGTTTAGCCATGATTTTGCTAAGTTTTTATCTTAGTGTAGCTCTGATATAATAGATTACGCGACTAAGGAACAAATGAAATTTAAGTTTATCGTTCCTTATGCTGCTCATTTTGGCGGTCTTTGGGATGCGGATGGAGTACGGTCGTGAAAGCACCACCTTCGTCGAGTCGTCGGAAATGCACACCTTACATAGCTTACTATCCCCAGCACCGAACATAAAATACAGTCCACAGTCCAAGATTCCCACATTTTGGTCCTTCGAGCCGGATAGTGGTAGCGTGGCAACGAGTGTGGTGGCAACGTGTCATGGTTTTCTCCAATAAAACTACAAACAATCAAGTAAGCAGTTTTCTACGGCATCCACGAATTTTGAGGAGCAGGAAATTAAAAAATAAAAATAAAGCTGCAACGAAAACGAAGCATCATTTGCAGTAATTATCAGAAGATAAGATACCGCACGAGTTCGCCAATCAGCGGTCGTCGCTGCGAGCATCGGTATTCGCCATTCGGTTATCTTCATTCTTCAAGCGTCGGTCTGCCAATCAACGAGCAGCGCGGCGTTTCAACGGTTCAACAATCATTTCATTCGTTCATACTTCACATTCGCCGCTAGCGCAATTTCTGTGGCGTGGCGTGAGGCGTCGTCCGCCATTTTGTAATGAAAATTTACCAACGTGAGTCGTGAAGTTTTAAAAATAGCAAGATCATAGTTTTTACAATAATATTGACTTTAGTGTTAACTAGTATTGCCTTTGCTTTAACAAACAAATTAATATATTGTTGTACTTACATATTAGCTTATAATAGGGCTGCGTTATGACCGAGCTAAAAAAGCTTATTGCTTCAAAGGGGTACGTAAAGGGCAGTATTTCAAGAATGGTTCTACAAAGTTTTACAGACGACACGTATCAAAGTTTAATTGCCAAGAGGGAGCTTTTAATCAAAACATTTGCTGAATATGATGAATATAACAAGTTAATTTTAGCATTGGATCCGAGTGATGCAGAGAATTACACCGAAATCGAGGAAAAGTACTTTAACATCATCTCTGTTCTAAATGATGAAGTAGATAAAAAACAGCGAAATACTCAAGTTTTACAGGATAATAATATGTCCAATAATAATAAGATACGTCTCCCCGCAATACAAATTTCACCCTTTTCTGGTAAGTACAGTGAATACACACCGTTTATAAATCTCTTCAAATCTGTGATTAATAAAGATATAAATTTGGATAATGTCGCTAAGCTTTATTATTTAAGGTCATTTCTTAAAAATGAGCCATTTGACTTAATAAAAAACCTTCCACTTAGTAGTGATAGTTATCTAGAAGCATTAAGATTATTAGATGAAAGGTATAACAATAGGTATATTATTGTCAACGAACACATTTATTCATTATTGGATATTAGGAGTTTGTCTAAGTCTTCCCCACAAAACATTCGGGATTTTGTATCACAGATAAAACAAATACTTACAGCATTAAAAAATTTAGGCTCTAAAGTTGATTCATGGGATGTGATTGTGTTATGCATTTTATTACGTAAACTAGATACCTACACTTCGCGGGCCTACCAGTTGGAGCGAGATAGCGGGACATATCCCTCAGTCCAGCAGTTTCTAGAGTTTCTCGAGAAAAGGGCGATGGCTCTAGAGAATTCTGAACCCGTAGCCCAACCCAAGAGGGTGGTAGTGAACGTAGCATCCACTTTATCAGGTAACAAACCATGTTTCTATTGCAATTCTAGTGAACACAAATTGTTTAATTGTAAAATCTTCAAATGCTTACCTGCTAAAGAGCGATTTGAATTGGTTCAAGAGAAAAAATTATGTAGGATATGTTTAAATAAACATGAAAAGAAATGTAGGTTCCATTTCAAGTGTGGAGAGTGCAAGAAATCCCACAACTCGCTTGTGCATTATGAACCATCGGCTTTGCCTGTTACATTAATGTCGGGTAACACATGTAGGGATATTTTACTTCCCACAGCTATGGTCAAGCTTGTAGGCAAGGATAACCTTGAAATTAATGTGAAGGCTATCCTCGATTCTGCGTCTCAAGTATCAATGATTACAAGTAGGGTTGTAGAAAAGTTAAAATTGGCTCCTACTCAAAATAGGCTAGATATAATGGGGGTCATAAATTCAAAACATACTTCCATGTTTTCTGTGCCTGTGGATTTGTGTTCATTAACATCACATTATAAAACTTCATTAAATTGTCAGGTGGTTAAGAAAATAACGTGCAAACTCCCCCACAGCAGGATAGATACTTCTAAAATAAAAATTCCTGCTAATACCATTTTGGCAGATGAAAATTACCACACACCCTCCGAAATAGACATGTTAATTGGTGCGGATGTGTTTTATCAGATCCTGTTGCCGCCTGCACATGCAAATATAACACAACCACAACTTATAAATACAAGGTTTGGACATGTTGTAGCGGGAGGGCTGCTTACGCAGCAGGCCTCTAAAATTAAGGTAGCCTCTTTGCTTTGCTTAACATGTAACTCCGATGTTAATGATACTTTAGCACGCTTTTGGAAGGTTGAACAAGTCCCAGAAACATTTAATGAAAATTTAACTGAGTATGAGCTCGCTGAGAGTATTTTTCAAGATTCAGTTCAACTTCTAAACAAAACATTTTATGTTGATATGCCTTTAAGTGTGCCAATAGAAGAGGTAAATAATATACTTGGTAATTCATTTGACTCTGCATATCATAGATTTATTAATTTAGAAACAAAGCTACAGAAAAATGTAGTTTTACGAACAGAATATAACAAATTTATCAATGAGTTTATAACATTAGGCCATGCTGAATATGTAGAGCTTAATTCTTACAATTTAAATAAGGATACTGTATATTTTTTACCGCATCATGCTGTCATTAATGAAAACAGTAAAACAACTAAAGTTAGGGCAGTATTTGATGCCTCCATGCAAACAAAAAAGAAGGTTTCACTTAATGATTTAATGTTGAATGTCCTGTTCAAAAGGAGCTTTTTGATATTGTACTCTTGTTTTGCTTTGGAGATTATACTTTTTCAACTGACATTAAAAAAACGTATAGATGTGGGATGCTTAACCCTCCATTCACACCTCTACAAAATATTCTTTTCCGTAATAACATAGAAGAGGAGATAAAATGCTTACGCTTAAAGACTGTTACTTATGGTTTGAAAAGTTCTGCTTATCTAGCTACACGTTGTCTAAAAGAGCTTGCATTAAGGTTTGGAAGTGATTACCCACTAGGAGCTACTATATTTCTTAATAATTGTTATGTTGACGATGTGCTTTATGCTGATTCTAATCTAAATACTATATTAGATGCAAGGAGACAGTTACAAGAATTGCGTAGCTTGGGGATTAATTTATTTTAATATTCAAATAATAATTTAATATTCAAACTCACCCTCAATACTTCAAGATATTCCAAATTATCAAAGGCAGTTTGATGACCTTGAATTACAAAAACAAGAGTGTAGCATGAAGGCTTTGGGCTTAGCAGTTAATATAAGCAAGATTGCTTAAAAATTAGTTGTCCTACAGTGTATAGTACTGATAAACCTACAAAAAGGGATATTTTAAGCTACATAGCGCGTTTCTATGATCCTATGGGTTTTATTGGCCCTATAGTTATTAGGGCCAAGGCAATAATGCAACGACTTTGGTTGGAAAATATAGGCTGGAATGACCCTGCACCTTAGGCATTAGAGTGGATTGGTTTAATTTTATTGAAAGTTTAGCTAAAATGCATTCAATTGAGTTACCTAGAAATATTCCAGTTCCTGAGTCATCTTTCTCAGTGCAGTTGATTGGTTTCGCTGATGCTTCCAGCACCGTTGGCTACGGATATTGTGTATACCTACGTGTGGTCAATATGTCAGGCAAGGTGACGGTATCGTTACTTTGTTCTAAGTCACGTGTCAATCCTATAAATAAAAAGTTATCTGTACCTAGATTGGAATTAAACGCTGCTCATTTGCTTTCCATATTAATTAACAGAGTTTATAATACTTTAAAAGTAAAGCTCAAAATTGACCGTGTTATCCTATATTCAGATTCTAAGATTGTTCTAGCTTGGCTAAATATAGAAATAAATAGATTATTACCTTATGTTGCGAATAGAGTAAAAATAATTAAAGAAATAACTTTATCTTGGAGTTGGCATTATGTAAGATCACAGGACAATTCTGCTGATTTAATTAGTAAAGGAATAGATCCATGTGAACTGTCCTCATGCGCCCTCTGGTGGCACGGTCCCTCGTTTTTGCAATCTCCGACTTTTTCCTTTGAAGAGGTAAGTGTAGATGTAGCAGTGCCTAAATGTTTACCAGAGCTGAAGGTTGTCCCTGATTCAGCGGTTTCTTTGATTGTTCAAGGTGATCATGATTGCTTTCAATTTTTAAACAGATTTTCAAATCTGAATAAGGTTATTAGAATAATGGCATACGTAATAAGGTTCATACACAATCTCAGACCAGGCAACAATAAGAATTTAGATTCATATCTTCATAGTTCTGAATTACATCAATCATTAATGCTAATTATTAAAAACGAACAACAGATTTATTTTAAGGATGAAATAAAGGCTTTAAAAAGCAATGAAAATGTCAAGGGTCCTTTGTAACCTTTGCACCCTTTCTTAGATAGTCAAGGTTTAGTTAGAGTGGGGGGTCGCCTTCAAAATACAGATTTTTCATTCACACAAAAGCATCCAATTATATTACCAAAAGGTTCATTTATAACTGGCCTTATCATTAGCCATGAGCATTTAAGGTTGTTACATGCTGCACCTAAACTTATGCTGGCTCATCTAAACCAAAGGTATTGGATTATAAATGGTCTACGGGAAGTAAAAAAGATAACACAAATGTATTACGTGTTTCAGATTAAAGGCTAGTACTGCAAAGCAGCTAATGGGTTCCTTGCCTCAGCAAGGTATCACTGCCGCCCGGCCGTTTGATAGGGTTGGGATAGACTTTGCTGGCCCAGTAGACGTTAAAAATTCTCGAATGAGACGCGCCATAATTTCTAAGGGTTACATTTGTGTTTTTGTCTGCTTTGTTACTAAGGCTGTTCATCTCGAACTTGCTTCAGATTTGTCCACAAATTCATTTTTAGCCTGTTTTAAACGATTTAACTCTCGTCGCGGGTTGCCCAGTGAAGTATTTTGTGATAATGGCGGGTGTTTTAAAGGGGCAAGCATGCTTCTGCCAGTCACAAAACATTAGTGCAAGAGTATGCTTCTCAACAAGGCATAAAATTCCATTTTACACCAAGTTATTCACCGGTGTTTGCTGGACTTGCAGAGGCAGCTGTAAAAAGCATGAAATTTCATTTGAAACGAATTGTATTTAAAGCTTCATTAACTTATGAACAATTAAACACTGTCCTGGCTCAAATTGAGGCAGTATTAAATTCAAGGCCTTTGTTACCTATTTCTTCTGATAGTAATGATTTTAGTTACCTCACGCCAGGACATTTTTTAATAGGAGCCTCTATGGTCGCCTATCCTGAACCCAATGTTGCTGATAAACCTATTAACAGACTTGAGTGTTGGCAATTGTGTAATAAATTAACTCAACAATTTTGGAATGTATGGCACAAATATTATTTAAATACTTTGCAAAATAGGCCTAAATGGCGTGATGATTTACCCATTGTAACTGAGGGCATGTTAGTAATTTTGAAAGACTCAAATGCCCCGCCATTGTTCTGGCCAATGGCAAGAGTAGTTAAGGTTTTTCCTGGTAAAGACGGCAAGGTTAGAGCGCTAAATTTACAAATTCCAAATGGGAAAATCTATACTCGATCCTTGTCAAGTATCTGTGTTTTGCCTTTTAATTATAATAGGAGCGTGTAAGTAAACATAATCATTGATTGGGCTTGTTTAACATAGCGTAAATTAGTGAACATATTTAAACATTATTGTAACGACTAAAACAAATTACATGTCATTATCTATTGATAAGTTTTTTTTTTTGTAAAATGCTTGTATCTATTTATGGTTATAAAAGGTTTATTTACTTACTAAAAGGCTTATGTTAGACTTGTGTTTTGATAAATATTTTTATATTACTATGTTAAGCTGCTGCTGTCGTTATCAACTTTGTTGACTTGCTTGTGAGTTAAAATTAATGTAAGGCAGGGTTTAATTTTATTTTGTTAAAATAAGTTTATTTTATTTTGTTAAAACTAGAATAATTGTTTGTCGCCAAGTCGGGCAGTATGTTGGCAACACCAACAAAGCATAATATGCCATAATGTAGTGGATATTTATATTTTTACGTTGGTAACACTTAGATTTATTAGCTGTTAAAACATATTCATTAGTTCTGTTCTCTCAGGGATTGTCTGTAGTTAAAACGTGCCTTACTTTTGTGGTTTTCAATAAATATCTAAAAGTGGAGAAAATTAGTTTAAATTCAGCCATCAAGCCTCCGACCACTATCCCCAGCACCGAACATAAAATACAGTCCACAGTCCAAGATTCCCACGCACACCACTAACTCAAATAGAAGCCATTCTCAACTCTCGCCCTTTGTCGCCCATGTCAACTGATCCAAACGACTACCTTCCACTCAGTCCAGGTCACTTTTTGATCGGCCGCACCGTCACCTGCTTGCGAGGATTTAAATGACGCCAACACTTCGCGCCTTACGCGGTACCAGAGAGTGGAGCAGATGAGGCAGCATTTCTGGTTTCGATGGATGAAAGAGTATGTCTCGGAGCTGCAAGTTCGCACCAAGTGGAGGACGATGACAGACACTCTTCAGCCAAACACGCTAGTGGTAATTAAATACGACAATATTCCCCCACTCAAGTGGCACTTGGGACGAGTGACACGCACTATACTAGGAAGAGACAATGTCACACGAGTGGCCGAAATTCGCACGTCATCTGGGATCATAATAATCCTTAAACTCTTTTTTCACTTTTTCTATATATATATATATATATATATATATATATATATATATATATATATATATATATATATATATATACAGTGTGTTAGGTATCGGATTTCCGATAATTGACACACGTATTGTACGTTAAATTTTATCGACAAAATACAATACAAAGGGGGGTCTCAACCCTCACCCCTCTGAATTACAGCCATTTTTAAATTTAATATCTTGTATTTTGACGAGTTCATTAAAACTCATTGTTTTCATGTTTTCATGTCGCTCACATGCACTATAATAGTCTTGTTTGAAAGATTATCATATTTGCTAGCATTTAAAATAAATTTTTGTTAAGAAGTAATGCAAAATAATCTACGAAATACCTTGGTTTAGTAGAAAAACTTGGTAAAATTTCGCCAATTTTTTTAGTTAGCATGCGCTACCTATAAAACCAGCCCTTTTACACATTGTTTTTTTCCATTTAATATGTTCGCAAGGAACTGTGCTAACAAATAAACATCACATTAATATTACAATTCGCGATCATAATTGAACAAACACGTCTCAAAATTACAAAAAAATAACACCCTAATTAGGTTGTAAAAAGCAGGTAACATACCATTGGTGTGCGAGCGAGAGCGGTATTTTTATGTTATGGAGGTGTGAGGCAGACAGAACTACGTACTAGTGAAATAAAAATCAAAACTCCTGTCTGTCCTCCTGGCTGTCAAGGAATATTGAACGACCAGTTGATTGGGCCTATTATCTTACCAGACACCTTAAACGGAGAGAGATTTTTGTCATTTTAGACGTTATTAAAACGAATTTTTAGAAGAGGTTCCGTTGGAGTTTAGGCAACGTCGACAGCGGCGGCCTTTTTATTTGCAAATGGATGGAGCCCCAGCACATTTTTCCCAAAACGTGAGGGCTCACGTCGACGCGAATTATGTGCCATGGATTGGACGAGGCGGTACGATCGCTTGGGATATATATCGCTATAGTTTGGGACTTTCCTCATAGAATACACATTTCCCCAAACTATACAAAATCTTAACGAAAACGTCGTCAAACAATACGTTGCACATATATATATTTATTATTATTATAATATATATATATATATACTTTTACCACTTTTATTATATATATATATATATATATATATATATATATATATATATATATATAAATAAAAGTGGAAAAAGTGAAAAAAGAGGTTTAGGATTATTATAAAACATGAATTTCCACGGAATAGGGCGTTCATCCCAGGCATTTCAGGATCCCCCGTGGGAGCTCCTGCGGGTTCGCCGAATAGGGCAAGAGGCGTTAATGCGAAGGTGGGGGAAGGACCTGGCGCGGCAGCCGTATGGCAAAAGCCTAACGGTTGCTCTGCGTCCGGTCCTTGAGCGGTGGATGCGCCGTAAGCGCAAACCCCTCACCTTCCGTCTGACACAGGTGCTCACTGGGCATGGTTGCTTTGGTGATTACCTGTACCGAATGGCCCGCAGGGAGCCGTTGACAGTGTGTCACGATTGTGAGGTGAGTGACTGTGCGGTGGACTCGGCCCAGGACATCCTCGAGGTGTGCCCGAGATGGGCAGCGCTGAGATGACATCGGTCATCGGAGGGGACTAGTCCCCCCTTAAGAGGAGTAGTCTAGCCTTCGCCGGGGCCAGCCTGTCGCTAAGGGGATCCTGTTGAATGCCTATCTGGGACCATCAAATTAAAGCGACTCGTAGTGCTCGCAGTGGTTTTAGGGTCGGGCACTCCCAGGTGCGAGTCCCACATAGGGTCAGAATCTACCCGAGATCCTGGCTACATGCGTAAAAAGCAATAACAAAAAAAAGGCAATTCAGGATAAGATGTTAAAATTGTTATAGAATACATATTATTTGAAAAGATTAGTTCCACTGAGTTTGTTTCGTCTGTTCTTTTTAGTGGTCTTGTCTTGGAATCGGCGGACGATTCAATTGACGTTCAAATTATTATTATTATTTATTGGTATACTATTTTGAATAAAAAAAATGATTTGTTTGATTTGATACTGCGACATAATATGATTGGCCATGTGAAAAACACTCAATGCTCAAATTTAAGCCTGCAACGTTGAATGTCCCTGCATTTTAAATATTTTCGAAAATATTCATTTAAATTACATGCTCTTAAGGGCCATATTGATCTTTATTATGTATTTAAGGTACTTAATTGGATAAGGATTAATGCTGTATTGCTTAAAATTGCTTCGAAAATAAGCCATTATTTCTCGTCAAGTATAAAAATGGTTATTGTGGGCTATTCCTAAGAGATAGACATATACTACCGCGGACTTTTTTGTAAACCTTTTTAAGGTGTACAATACATATGTATAGTTACAAAAAACGTATCGTGATTTAACCGTCTTTAACGCAGATTATAGCACCGCTGTCTGCTTTCTTAATGCTCGATAGATGGCGCCGTGGATGCCCGAACATGCCCCCGGCCTTGGAAGTCTTGACTTTCAATTATTTTCTTCAGGTGTAAAGAGAGGGTAAATTTTCGTGCATGAGCGTCTGATGATCCCAGATGATATAACTGATTGATTGTACTGATGGTTCTTGGTGGAAATTCATGTTTTATAATAATCCTAAACCTCTTTTTCACTTTTTCCACTTTTATTACATATATATATATATATAATAACCAATGAGATTCAATGAGATAACTAACCAATGAGATTGTACCAAACCAGTTTCCTCTTCCTACGCTTTACCTCTACCGTCCAATTTTGTAATTCGAACTAACTAACGAACAAGAATAAACGCAAAGTCACAAAAGGAGTTATAATTTTCAATAGTTTGTAAGGGATTATACGCCAGTTCCCCTACAATGATCATCATCAGTCCGGATACGTCCGGGTGACGGCTAGTAGCATTATATTAAAAAGATTTTAGTACCTACATAGATTTAAATTTATTTATATATATTAAAAAATGGAAATGGAAGGGATTTTCATTAACTACTGAATATTTCTGTTTTGTTATAATACATTTTATTTTAATCGCTGAATACAATGAAAATACGAGACCAAAGATCAAATGAAATGTAAAAAAAATCATCATCTTTATTTATGACAAAAATGAAGAAGTTGTAGTTTGTTGTAGTTGATGTTTTATTTATCAACGAGTCTGTATTGTGATTGACATTGAATACTTTTTTATTTTATTAATTATTTATTCTTTCTGTTTAACTATACCTCTTTTTCAGGCTGCGTAGGCCCCCGTAGATAACTTAAGGACGCGTTTGCGAATCGGACAAAATGATGCTGTCTTTATTTTGCTGTTATTTTTGGCAAAACTAAACAAAATCATATAATGTTATAACAAATAATTATTTCATACAGATTGGTTCTTCATCATCATAATATTTTATAACGTAGTATAAAATAAAGTCGCTTCTCCGTCTGTCTGTTCCTATATATGCTTAGATTTTTAAAACTACGCAGCGCATTTTGATACGGTTATTTTAATAGATAGAGTGATTCAAGAGGAAGGTTTATGTGTTTTTTTAGAGATTTGTAGTGTGTTGCCGTAAATAAACGCACATTTGCGCAGGAATTGCAAACGCTACGCTAAACCAAAGAAAGATCAAAATAATGTACAACAGTATTGTACACCTTAAAAAGGTTTACAAAAAAGTCCGCGGTAGTATATGTTTATCTCTTAGGAATAGCCCACAATAACCATTTTTATACTTGACGAGAAATAATGGCTTATTTTCGAAGCAATTTTAAGCAATACAGCATTAATCCTTATCCAATTAACTACCTTAAATACATAATAAAGATCAATATGGCCCTTAAGAGCATGTAATTTAAATGAATATTTTCGAAAATATTTAAAATGCAGGGACATTCAACGTTGCAGGCTTAAATTTGAGCATTGAGTGTTTTTCACATGGCCAATCATATTATGTCGCAGTATCAAATCAAACAAATCATTTTTTTTATTCAAAATAGTATACCAATAAATAATAATAATAATTTGAACGTCAATTGAATCTACCGCCGATTCCAAGACAAGACCACTAAAAAGAACAGACGAAACAAACTCAGTGGAACTAAGCTTTTCAAATAATATGTATTCTATAACAATTTTAACATCTTATCCTGAATTGCCTTTTTTTTTGTTATTGCTTTTTACGCATGTAGCCAGGATCTCGGGTAGATTCTGACCCTATGTGGGACTCGCACCTGGGAGTGCCCGACCCTAAAACCACTGCGAGCACTGCGAGTCGCTTTAATTTGATGGTCCCAGATAGGCATTCAACAGGATCCCCTTAGCGACAGGCTGGCCCCGGCGAAGGCCAGACTACTCCTCTTAAGGGGGGACAAGTCCCCTCCGATGACCGATGTCATCTCAGCGCTGCCCATCTCGGGCTCACCTCGAGGATGTCCTGGGCCAAGTCCACCGCACAGTCACTCACCTCACAATCGTGCCACACTGTCAACGGCTCCCTGCGGGCCATTCGGTACAGGTAATCACCAAAGCAACCATGCCCAGTGAGCACCTGTGTCAGACGGAAGGTTAGGGGTTTGCGCTTACGGCGCATCCACCGCTCAAGGACCGGACGCAGAGCAACCGTTAGGCTTTTGCCATACGGCTGCCGCGCCAGGTCCTTCCCCCACCTTCGCATTAACGCCTCTTGCCCTATTCGGCGAACCCGCAGGATCCCGTCCAGGGTAAAACTCTCACCGATAGACCTCCTTAACGAGACATGGGAGTGCGTTTCGGCAAGAACCTCCGCCACGAGCTCCCACGGAGGATCCTGAAATGCCTGGGATGAACGCCCTATTCCCAAGGTGTGGTTTCTTCCATGAAATCTCTTATACTTTACCACACAAACACTCTTTAATAACTTTTTGAATTTTAATGAATAGCTTTTGAACAATTTCTAGGATCCTATTGTAAAAGCCTATACAGTTGCCTTTAAAAAAATTGCTTACTTTTGTGAGTCTAATCACTGGTACATCTAGCCGGTGTTTATTGCGTATATACCTACTATGAATATCACTTTTCTTAGTTTCCTGAGAAGAAACTCAGTGGGCGTCAGTACTGCCACACACCAACACCTTTTGTTGTTTAAGCTCATGCGCGGTGTAAAGCGACCACGCACGCTCGAGTAGCACATAGGTAATATATTATGTTTAAGACATCCTCTTAATTATTCCCGTATAATTTTTTCACGGAGTCCCTCGTCGACTCCCCGCGCTCAAATTTAGTTGTTTTTTTTTTCGTGAGTTATGGATCCTAATGGTTCACTCCTCGCGCTCATAGTTAAGGTAAATGAGTTAGATGACGATAGTTTTATTTATTTGTTGTTATTGGGCTGCGCAGGATAGTGTCGCACGCCCTCTTGTTGTAGTCCAGTCCAGGTTATCGGTTGCGCAAGATGGTATAATTGTGCGCCCTATTATCCTCAACTCCTGGTCATTTGGTCTATCATAGCGTAGTCTCTGCTCTTCTTCTCTGCAATTCTTAAGTTGTAGTTATATATGTCTTTATATGAACGGAGGTGCGTAGGAGGCGCTACTTGATGCGCCTCCAGTAACGCCCCTGTGCTCGTGTCGGGTTCAGGATGGGAACCTGGGCCCAGTATGACACGACGTTGCGGGGACTGCCTAAGCAGCCGGGGAGTCCCCCCCTTAAGAGGAGTAGTCTGGCCTTCGCTGGGGCCAGCCTGTCGCTGAGGTGATCCTGTTGCCTACAGACCCGGGACCCTCAAAATGCGGCTGAAGGCGCTCGCAGTGGTTTTAGTCTACGGGTAGGGCACTCCCAGGTGCGAGTCCCACAAAGGGTCAGGATCTACCCGAGATCCTGGCTACATGCGTAGAAATCATTTCCCTGTGATTAAAAAAAAGTGTAGTTTGTGAAGTTCTTGTGTGACCCGAGAGCTACAACTGCGTGAGATGCGCTGTCGTGATTTGGTCTTTATTTTATTTTGCGTGATTTTGTATTTATTGTCTCGTAGCAGAGTCCCTGTGCCTCGTGGATGGTTAGGACTTTGGACTCATTCGGAGTGGCACCATTCGGAGGCACGCATCCTGGCGATAGCTGGAGTTGCCCAGGTGATGGCGAGGATCCGGCGTCTTGGGCTCGAAGTGGCCCTGGAGAAGTGCGAAGCTATATGCTTCCACGGGCCCCAGCAAGCCCCTCCACCAGGATCCCGCCTTATAGTAGGAGGGACTTCCATCGCTGTCGAGCCGACCATGAGGTACTTGGGCCTCGTCCTCAACAGTCGATGGAACTTCCGAGAGCATTTCCGGTGCCTCGGCCCGAGGCTGCTCGGAACTGCACGTGCGCTTGGTCGTCTCCTCCCCAACATGGGTGGACCGAGCGCTGGTTGCCGCCGCCTATATGCAGGCGTCTTGCAGTCCATGAGGCTGTACGGTGCATCGATATGGGCGAGCGCCCTAAAGACGGTGAACTTGGCTCCCCCCTTACCACACTTTTGGTCTATTAGGGTCTGCTTCTTTTCTTGAGTGTATGTCAGGAATGCGTTTTGGGCTGGTTTTTGTTGTTGTTGACCTACAGTGTGAATTGGATAGTAGTGATTCCCCTACCTTAGTGGAGTAGTATATGCCCTTATGAATGTATTTGAGGGCATAATAATAGGTCTTTACCTATGAAATTGCCGTTCTGCAGTACTGGCCATTTCAAATCAAAATAATTTTTGTTTGGCTAAGAATTCTAATTTCAAATTAATTTTAGTTTAAAAACATGGAATTCTTTTTCCAAAAGTACTCATTTGTTTATTGATTAGTGTTACATTTTCATCGCATTTCAATCTTTTTCGTCATCATGGATACGTTAGAAATTCGAGTAATTATGGAAAATGAGTACCGTCATGGCAGCAAGGCGGCACAAGCGGCACGCAACATCAACGACGTTTACGAAGCTAACACTAAAAACCAATGCACTACCTCTTATTGGTTTGCTCGCTTCCGTTCTGGAAATTTCGACCTGAAAAATATACCTCGCGGTCGTCCGAAGAGTTTGGTCAACAATGACGAATTAAAGGCGATTGTTGAAGCTGATGATACACAATCTACGGCTAAATGAGCAGCAGCTTTCGACGTTGGGGTCAAAACAATATTGGTCCATTTGCGTCAAATTGGCAAGGTAAAAAAGCTTGATAAATGGGTACCCCACGAACTCAATGATCGCCAGCGTGAAGTACACGTCGAGACGTGCCTTGCACTGCTCAACAGACACACAAATGAAGGAATTTTGAACAGCATTGTTACCTGCGATGAAAAAAGATTCTGTTTGATAACCGCAAGTGCTCAGCAAGTTGGTTGGATCCTGGTTCAGCACCTAAACAATGCCCTAAACTAAAACTTACCCCTGGAAAAGTGATGGTCACTGTTTGGTGGTCTAGCGCCGGTGTGATTCATCACAGCTTCTTACCAAACGGGGTGAGCATTACTGCAGATGTGTACTGTGATGAACTGAACACAATGATGGAGAAGCTGGCACATCTCCAACCAGCATTGGTCAATCGCTCATCTCCGCTGCTCCTAAACGACAACGCGCGACCTCATACTACACAGCAGACGGTCTCCAAGTTGATAGAACTGGGGTTGGAAGCTCTCCGCCCTACTCACCAGACCTTGCGCCTACAGACTACTACTTTTTCCAAAATTTGGATAACTTCTTGGCGGGAAAAAAATTCAATACCCGAGAGGCAGTACTAAATGCCTTTGAAGAATTTGTTGCCTCCCGTCCAGGTGATTTCTTTAAGAAGGGCATCAATAAACTGCTACTGCGTTGGAAAAGATGCATTGATTGCTACTTCGATTAATACCTATTAATACAAATAAAAAATACATGAAAAAAATTAGTTTAAATTTTTTCGTACAAAACGGCAATTTCGTAGGTAAAGACCTAATATGCTACGTCTTGCGGGTAACAGTGTGTACATAGTAATTCTTCTGTTATTGGCGTTAGTACGACGGTACGATGGTAATGGATTGGGAAGAGATTTTCACTCTCGAAGTACGGTTGTAGTTGGTTAATGTCTCCAATAGGAGCAGTTCTTTAGCTTTAATCTTATATTAAGATTTTTAAAAATAGTAAGAGCGCCCATACAACTCAGAGGACTATCTTAATTGATATCAACTATGTATGTATTTGGGGACGGACACCCTTTCAATTATCACCTTTTTTATTTTTTTGCAATTTTTCCTTTATTTGTGCTGTAAGACCTAGCTTTTTACCAAATTTAGTGATTAGAGGTCAACGGGAACCACCCTATAATAGATTTTCGGCCCAAAACACATAGGGTACTTCAGGTTGACCTGGAATTATCAATGTTGGTTAATAGCACCTTGCTTACAGCACAGGGAAAATTTCTAAAAATAATATTGTTAATAATTAAGGTTGATACTAAAAAGTTTTCGCGAAAATCTGCCTTTATTTTTTATCATGTTGACTTAGGATCTTGATTTTTATACACCGAATAGGGACTAAAGACTTCCGTGTCTGGTATAAATTTCTACTTGATAGGTTTACCCGTTTCGGAGAAACTCGGTGGTGACACACAGATGGACAAACGGACAAATGAGTGATCTTATAAGGGTTCCTTTTTTCCCTTCTGAGGTTGGAAACCTTAAAAGTGCCACCAATAGTCGCAGGCTAGGCGCACTTCGCAGTTTAGCTATAAAGCTACAAGTACCCTTCCAGACCAGATAGACGGTGAAGCAGTTTTTTTTTTGGTTTTTTGAAGTGGAACCCACTCAGTTTTTTTTGTATAGAAGAGGGGGCAAACGGACAGTCATTCCACCTGGTGTTATTAAGTGATAAGCGACATTCATAGACACCCGCTCTACATCATTAGCAGGTGCGTTACCGCCCTTTCATATAATAATATAATATAAATTATTAATATTCATATAGGATTATATAATAAATATATTGGTATATAAATAAAAGGTATAATTTAGTAAAACATAAACAACAATAAAATGTTTTTTTATGTACCTACGTCCTACGTATTAAAAAGAAATAAAAAAACTCCTTAAGTATGAAATTTGTTCACTTGAATGCTCTATTCTCGCACCTAACCGTGCGTACTGCATCGTAGTCATCGTACACGTGTGTGTGACTTGTGTCGAATGTCAAATCAAATAAAATTATTCAAAATAGTACCAATAAAGTATCTTTTTGAACGTCATTTGATTCTACCACCGGTTCCAAGGCAAGTCCATTGAGAAGAACCGGCGAAACAACCTCAGTGGAACAATTCTTTTCAAGTAATATGTATTCTATAACAATTATTATTACATCTTATCCTGAAATGCCTCGGAGGATCGCCCTATTCCCAAAGTATGCCACCTTTACCACACAAACGCTCTTTAATAACATTTTTGATTTTTTTAATGGATAGATTTTGAACGTTTTCTGGGATCCTATTGTTAAAGCATGCATATTGTAGTAAGTAGTTCGAATAATACCTATCATTTTTTTAAAAGCGTCCTTAACCTAAACATAATTAATTAGAACTATGTTATCGACACTCCACTTGCATTTAAGTCTTAGTGCGTTCTGGTGGTACTTTCCGTGAAAGCGGCGGAACACCTCGCCCTGTGGCCAGAAATCCTCCTACATAATGAGGTGCAGATAGCATTTTTCTACTCGTACCGACCTATAGCTGCACTCTGGCTGTGTATTTGGTCCTTTGGTGCACGTACCTACTTCACGATGTCTTTCACCACAGTGGTGTAGTTTCAGTAGGCGGAGATATAAACCGGGGTGTTCGGTGCTGCAGTATGTATCGTATCGTTGGGCTCATTGGGAGTCGTGCCATAGCGGTTCTTGCTAGCCTTCTGACGGCGTTCTCTCCTTGGACGCTTATAAAACCTTAATCATCAGAACACTTCGATGCCTTTTTAGGCAGTGGTTTCGTATCTAGAGTGATGCTGGCGAGATTTTCAGTCTTTGCAGACATTGTAGACACAGGCAGCGGTTCAGCTGGCCAGGAATTTTACGCAGCAGTACAAGAAGGAGCTGCCGTTCGTCGACCCCCTTCTGAGATATTACTGCCTCGCAGAAGGAGACCATCGCCGTCTATGTCTCTCGTCGTCACCGAGCATCGCGGTGATGACGCTCGACGTCATATCCCCTCCGATGACTGATGTCAGACTGTGATGCAGCGCCACCCATCTCGGGCACATCTCCAGGGTTTGCTGAGCCAAGTCCTCCACCGCCGTGTCACATTCGTGACACACACTTCGATAAAACTAACTTAATATAACTTAATTTAATTTAGGAGAATAATAAAAAAATAGCAAGTAAAAAAAGTAAAAAAGGAAAACATTATCATCGAGTATTATATTTTCAAAAAAAATAGCATTCGTATTGATTTTTCTAATTTTTATTAAGAACCTCTCTACTCATTTTTACACGTTTTTATTAGCTTCACCTGTATGTATGTTTGTATGTTTGTAACCGACTTCTTTGGGCGCGATTTTGACCCACTTTAAACGGCCAGATTTCGTTCAACCTTGTAGATTTATCGAGGACCGATGACAATACAATAATTTGATAAAATTATTCCAATATCCTGATCAGGATAATCAGGATAGCACATGCTAGGAAGGCATACCGCATAAGGCGCGCAAGTTACCTACATCACTTGTGTTGTTTTTAGTCTCTCACTCATTTCTAAAGTGATTGCCATTAGTTGAGTACTTTAAATTAATAAAATCTTTAATTTAAACAATCGACACCAAAAAGTAAAAAATAAATTATAGTTTAAAAAAAAACTAAAAAACAAGCTTTAATAGCAAACCGAACTATAAATTTGAAAATAATTTTTAATAGAAGAATTAAATGGGTTTACAAAATAAATAAATGATATTACTTATTGTAAAAAAGCGTGGTGCTTGTAACTAAGTTTTTATACTAACTTCACTTTTTAAAAATAGATACCGATGAAATATTTTTAACAATGAATATCGTGCACCTCACGCTTTTGTACAATAAGTAATATCATTTATTTATTTTGTCAACCCATTTCATTTTCTATTAAAAAATATTTTCAAATTTATAGTTCGGTTTGCTATTAAAGCGAGTTTTTTAGTTTTTTTTTTAAACTATAATTTATTTTTTTCCATCTCTTGAGCTGTTTTGATCCTGTCTTTATTTGTAATTTTATTGAGTTCATCTTCTAATCTTTCCATGAGCCTGTCTGCCATTTTTCTTTGTTCGAAAAAATCCTTAGGAGAAAATAATTATCGTGTCGATCTTTTGGGAATCACATCATTTAGAAGTAACACGTAATATATATTTTTTTATATCATCAGGGGTAAATGAACAGTCGGAGCATCACGGCGCCGACGCCCATACGCATCTGCACAACCAAGGCCACGCAGATGCGGTGCCCTCCTTTTCCTTATCCCCAAAAGGGCCACCGGAAACTCACAAACTTCAATAAACGCGACAGCATAACTGTCACTTGACGCCGGTGCTATGTGAGTGAGAAGTACCATCCCGGTCGTGCCGGCCCAGTTCGGCTGCAATGCAGCATGGCTCTTACTAAATAATATCTTCCTACTAAAATATATTATAACTAGTCCTCTTACTAATATATAAGGTTTGGTAAAATCAATTACGGAAACTTTGGGCACGTGATCTACTGCTTGTGTAAAGACGTTTAGGCAAAAAAAAAATTAAAATTAAAAAAAAAAAAATTGCAAGAAATGAAATCTATTGCATATAATCGTCCGCCCGCAATTCATAAACACAAGAAACGTATATAAAATTAAATTATTATATTGCAAGAAATACAATCTATTGCATTAAATCGCCAGCGCGCAATAAATAAATACAAGAAAGGTCATCGGGTTCATGTCTCGACAGGTGATTCGACTAACGTAACGGGGTTTTAACGATTTCATACCCTAAATGAGATGTAAATTTTAAAAGGTACTTAGTTGTGTATGTTGCTATCAATCTGGCAGTCTTAATTCTTAAAACGTGAATGAAATCGTTAAAATCCCGTTACATAAGTCGATCAGCTTTCGAGACATGAACCCGATGACCTTGTGTTTATTTATTGCGCGCTGTTGATTTAATGCAATAGATTTTATTTCTATTTTCTTGCAATATAATTTAATTTTGTATACCTTTCTTGTATGTATGAATTGCGGGCGGACGATTTAATGCAATAGATTTCATTTCTTGCAATTTTTAATTTTTATTTTTTTTCGAATTTCAATTTTTTTTTTGCCTAAACGTATTTACACAAGCAGTAGATCACGTGCCCAAAGTTTCCGTAATTGATTTTACCAAACCTTATATAACTAGTCTGGCCTTATCTACTATTACATAAAAACTCGTCTTTTTTCAATTTTTTAATTATTTTGAATTTGGAACACGTATATTATTTTAAAAAGTTCTTTCGATTTTCCGCCATTTCACATATTTTTTCGTGTTCATTACAATATGGAATGGGTTGTATTGTGCAGTACACGGACAAATCAAAATCAAATGGAATAAACATAATATCTTTCCACTCGCAAGTAATATTTAAATTAAATTTTGTCTAGAAAGTTCGCCAGGGCCGTACTTAGAATTTTTTACTAAGCCAAACACTGACGACGAGTTTATTGGAAGTCGGTAAACACATTTTGATTCTTATATTTATTATTTTTATTATATTGTATTTTGTGTTATATTATTTTAGATTTCCGTCGAATGACTGTTTGAAAAAGAAATGGATTGAAAAACTAGCGACACCTAAAGAAATATTATAGTAGAACTATTACAATGTCAACAAAGATGGCTTGCTGCTATCTGAAGCCCCCCGTACCCCCCGCGTAGTTGCAACACCACATTATATTAAGAAATTTTACTATGACACTTCCTCTTTGTAATTGCTCCGTGGGCGTGTCTTATCAATGAGTCACAAAAAGGAGTGAAAACTTCAGCCAAAGTGTAGTAAGATATAGTCTTGGATCATATTATGGAACCTCTCAACAATACAATTTTTAAAAATATACCGTTGACTTTCCAGCAGGACGCTGCACCTTGTCACAAGGCACGAACTAAACAAGCCTGGGTTGTAACCAACGTTCCGGACTTTATATTAAGAGCTGAAGACTGGCCCTTATCTAGCCCAGACCTCAACCCTTTATACTTCAAATCATGGTCAGTTTTAGAGGACATGGCCTGCTCTAAACGACACGGTGACATTGAGTCTCTTAAAAAATCTTTGGAGTAAGCAGTGGCGAAATTTCCCTTGGAAACAGTGCGCAAATCCATAGATTCGTGGCCAAACAGATAAAAGGCCTGTATATATGATAAAAAAGTCACAGAACCCCACGTTCCGAGTTGTTAATTCATACTTCAACAAATTTCATTAAAATATTCATGTCGTTTTTAATTTATAATAAATGAATTATACATCAATATACATTGTTCTATATGTCTTCTATTAGTATATAAGGCTACACATACAACTTATAAGTTTAAATATTATTAACTAGATATCGTGGATTGCTCCAGTCTTACCTAGCAGGTATTTTTTTTTAAATTGAGTGGTTAATCATATTACTTGCCATACCATTTTTTTTAAATCATTTATTAAAGGGGTTTTATAAAACAAATAATGTCACCCCTATAGGGTCTTTTAACTTACAGACTTAACTAATAAATTTAATTTCTACGTTTAATCGCTAATTGAACTAATTAATAAAGTAATCTAGCTTCGTCTGATCTTGGGAAAGCTAGAATACTGTTCACTTGTCCTACATCAAATAATGAGATCAGCACATTTCTCAATTTTCTGCGTTCAGAATCGACCCGAACACACTCCATCAAAATATGAAAAACATCTTCAGTTTTTTGGCATAAATCACAGTTAGGTGAAAGAGCTTTGCCTATAAGATGTGCATAGCTATTGAGTGGAATGTGTCTAGATCGAATTCTGAGAGCTGTAATTATTTCAGACCGACTCATATCGGCATCATCGAACCATGAAGTGCGGAATATATTAGGTTGTATTGTTTTATACCAAATACCCTTCGTCAGTGACCTTTCATCAAAATATTCCTTCCATAGATCAAAGCAATGGTCTCTGACGGAGGGCAAATGCTCAGAAAAACAGGTGAAGTATCTTATCATTTCACCATCCGATATAACTTTCTTTGCTAATAAGTCAGCTTCTTCGTTCCCGATAATGCCGACATGAGAAGGTATCCACTGTAACTTAACAATTAATCCACTACTTTTTAATTCTAGAATTAGTTTTAAAATCTCATAAGCTACATATATTCCTGGTTTACCAAGAGTACATTTGTGTAAATGTTGGAGAGCGCTCTTCGAATCCGTTAATATTAGAAAATTATTAGATCCTATTGATTTTACATATGAAAGGGCTTCCAAGATAACTATTAATTCTGCTGACATTATTGAGATCTTCCCTTTAACATTTAGCTTTATACTTATTTTACATTGGGGGTCGAAGATCGCTACTCCAACATCGTCTACTTTATTTTTCGATGCATCTGTAAATATTTTGTAGTAGTTAAAATAATTTTGATTGAGGAACTCGCACGTCATTAATTTTAAAGAAACAGTATTGTATTTTTTCTTTGATTTTACCACTTTATCGATTTTGTGTATAACTATGTCCGATAAATCCACATTGCTAATCCAAGTGTTCAGTCTAAACATATCAGCAGTTTTAGAAATATAGACAGTAACATTCCTAAATTTTTGAAAAACGTTTAGTAATATAGGTTTTTTTTTATTAGACCAATACGACATATGAAGCGTATTATGGAATTCTTCTAAAATTTTGTATGTAATATTATCTGTAAATGATTTGCTCTTTAAAAAAAATTACATCCTAAATAAAATCTGCGCACATGTAAAGGAGCAATGGCTAATTCATTTTGCATAACGTGAATAGGAGTACTTCTTAAGAAGCCCCCAATAAGTCTCAGTGCAATATTTTGAATCTTCCTTAATTTATTAATGTGAGTTTCGCTACTATTGCCATAGAGAAAACTTGCATAATCTAATCTACTGCGTATAATTGATATGTATAAGGTCTTTAAGTGAGTGGGATGTATTCCCCAATTGGAACCAACCAAAACCATGAAAATATTTAAAAAATTTAACACTTTTGTCGATATTTCAGCAATATGTTTCGTCCACAGTATTTTATAAAATTCGGTTTGGCGGCACGCACGAGCAGATTGGGCTCCAGTGGGGCTTTGCCGCAGCGATTCTGGACGGTTTGAGGTGGTGAAGAGGAAGAGGCGCCATCCCAGAGATGAGATCTCAAAACCATCTTCATCCCGACGTGGCGCGTGCGGTGGAGCGTTTATAAGAGAGCCTTCAATATTTGAATTATTAGGCATTTTTACTTATATTATATTTAATAAAATATAATATTATTATAATTAATTTATTAAAATACTAGCTGACCCGGCAGACTTCGTACTGCCTCAATCGATCAATAAAAGACCTAAACTTTTGTATTATATAATAATTTTTTATGGTTATATTGGCTATTTATATATATATATATATGGCTATTTATAGTTTAAATTTATATTGACAGACACACACTCTTATGATACAGTCTGTTAATCAATTTAAAGCTTTCTCATAAACTATATTTTTTGTTTTGAACATGTTTACTAAATTGTTATTCTGATGAAGAAACATTTGTAATTCTTGGACAATGGTTCTCTTCACTGTTGGATTGTTAGCACAACGATTATCAACTTCCACATCTGAATTGCCCATAAAATAAATTTGTAAAAATTGATGATCTGCATCAGGAAGTGGTAACAGTGTCCCCAGTAAGTGATAAATTTGTCCTTGTATCTGATTTTTTTTTAAATTTGTCCATTAATTATTTCTGATATTATATTTACTTAGATTTACAGCCGTTCGGATTGATGATGATTATTTTTATGGCCAAAGTTACGCCTTATAACGTCAGCTATCTGCCTGTAAAAGCCTCGTCCAAATCGGCTTAGCCGTTTCAGAGATTAACCGGAACAAACAGACGGACAAAAATGGTATTTCTTAATGTAAGTGCAGTATATTATTTCATAGATTTTAACCGCGACTTCGCCTGCGTATAAGAACTATTGTTTTAAATCTTATTCTTCTTTTAATTATTTCTATACAGGGCTACCTGAAATTCGATACATTCCTTTGAAAGACAGAAAGTAGACCTCATTTACAGTAATATTTTTCATGGCATCCCCTATCCGAAAGTTGATATTTACAAAGTTATTGAAATTTCAAAAATTTTTTCTTTAATTTTCGACTTTTTGACTTTGACATGACGTATTTTTAAAATCGTTTGTCTTTTTAGTGATTTTTTTATGTATTTTAACCGTCAATGAGTCAAATAATATTTTTAAGGAATAAATAGGGACAAACTAAGCGAGTATTTTTCATTATGAGACATGAAACAGAATTTTCTTTTAAGAAAAATGCACATTTTTCTTAAAAACAGGTGATTTTCTTAAAAAAAATGTATGATACAATGCGTACAAATATTCTAAATGACTTTCTTATCTCATTAGCTTTTCAAAAAGGTGCAAATGCCTACATAAAAATATGACGTTATAGTAAACATAGAAGTAAAATGAAATAATGTCTAAATCGATTTATTTGCGATAAGGTTAAAATAAAAGGAAAAACTTGAATTTAATTACGTTTATTGTGTTTAAAAAACATCAATGTTTAATTAAATTGAATAATAAATATTCTACTTTAGGTCTTGTTCAAAATGTGAACCTCTGTTTCTGATACAGGCCCGTAGTCTTCTCCGTACCTCTGTTTTGATTATTCTGGTAGTAAGACTAGTTTTGATTTCTTCTGCTGCATTTCTTATGCGGCTTCTGAGCTCCTCTACAGTAGTTATGGGTGTAGAACGAAAAAGTTATATTTTTTATTCATATATTTTATTATTGTTCCTAGCATTGTTTATAAACTATTTAAACTTTGTCATTTATTGCAATTTTAAATTATTAAATAATTAAATAAAAACATATTGGATATAAATTACAAAGAACCTAAAACTAAAAAAATATAATATAATAACTTAAGTATATTAATTAAAAGGAGTCCCTTTAGGCAAGGTCCCGAAGATACTGGCAGCGTTCCCCCTTTGAATTGCTAGACTAATTCTTTGTCCGAGGTAGCTGCCAGCTCTTCGGTCTTCTGTGATGTCGACTAACCTTTTTGTTATTTCCTTAAAGAGCCTTAAAGCGCTAGGACCCCACTTTTAGCTTTTTCAGCCCCTTCATTATTATATACTAGCTGTTGCCCGCAGCTTCGCTCGCGTTTACTAAGATTTAAAGCCGTTTGGATTAATGATGATTATTTTTATGGCCAAAGTTACGCCTTGCAACATCAGCTATCTGCCAGTGAGAGACTCGTCAAAATCGGCTTAGCTGTTTCACGGATTAACCGGAACAAACAGACAGATCAAAATTGATTTTTTTTTTATGTAAGACCGTATATTATTTCAAAGCTTTTACCCGCGACTTCGTCCGCATGTAAGAACTAATAAGTATTTCTTTAAATCTTATTTTTCAAATAATATGGTTGCAATTTACAAACAATAATAATAATCATAATAATAGAAATTTATGAAGGAATATTATACACCGTTACACAATATACTTAATCTAATACAACCTTAAACGGCACATATAAAAACAGTAGTTAGGTTAAAAGTTAATAGAAAAAACAATAAACATGGTTACAATAATAAAATTGTCAATTTAGACATAAAATACCCATATTATATGCGCCCGAAATGCACAACAGTGTAATATAATTCCTCAAAAGGTAACCACTCAGTTGTGTGATTGTGTTTTCCGAAGAAACCGCAATCCTGATGTTATGTGGTACCTAATAAATCTAAATCTAATGTTGTTGAGACAGATGGACAACCAACATTATACATAATATTATTTAATACAGTTATTATAAAAAGTGTCTTAATAATTATTTATACGTAAGTCACGTACTTTTCACAACAATTTGTAATTCGAACGAATATAAATGGTCTACGCGGCTACATGTATTGCGATTTGTGATGGCATCCCTACGGTGCTCACGTAACTCAGTCCCATTGCGTCCGCCGTCCTTCGCGACGCAAGCGAACTTCACACCATACAGATAAGACTTAAGAAATACGAATAGAACATGCAGTACCTGCTACCTACTTACCACTGAGACCGCGTGTGTTTAGGGTTAACTATAATATAAAAAGTTTAAATTGGAAATGAAATGGTATAAGTAGGTGAAGAAATGAAGAATAACATAAATACAAGTAAGTTAAAAGTAATAATGCCCTTGTGTTTATTTCATATCAATACTTTTCATCCATTTGCCATATTAATTTTCACTAGCGATTTTTAAAATTGGTATAAGTAAATAATTTCATTTCAGATTATTACGGTGAAGATTGTGTGTCGTTATTTACAATGTCTGATACATGATACCTGATACCTATGGCATACGAGGGTATCAAAGTTCACATACCGACCAGAATCCAGCGCTAGACTAGAGGAACGCCGCGTCGCCGCCATCGCACAGCTTAGAAACCGATCAGGTGGGGAAATACAAATTATTAATTTATTAATTTTACTCGACATAATATGTGCCTTGTTGTTATATTTTCTTGTTACAGCTAAATTACTATCACTTATATATTTGTTCATTCATGTTATTTTAATATCATACTGAACTCAACAATTATTAAGTACTTGTTCTTCAAGCAAGTATTTTTTATATTTTATTTTAAAACTGCTAATCGATTTCAGAGTACGTGTGGGCGGCGGCAGGTCATTCCAGCACTTAGTGGCAGCATGTCTGAAGCTGCCCCGGAACGCAGCTGTGTGATGTACTTGCACAAGAAGTAGAAAAGAGGATCCCCTGGTGGAGAGACTCAGCTGTTTATCCCTAGCCCATTGTAATTTACTGTAAAGGTATGGTGGAGATTCGTGTTTGACAATACCAAATAAAAGGGTGGCGAGGTGGAGATGCCTACGACGCTCCATCTTGAGCAGCCGAGCGTTGTTGAGGTAGGGTGTTACGTGTGCGCGAGGAGGGATGTCGAAACAGTAACGAGCGCAAGCATTTTGTACTCGCTGTACTAGATTTTTTGATCGAGTTAGTAAACAGGGACCTATCACAACGTCCGCGTAATTCAATTTGGATAGGACGAGAGATTCACACAAATTAATACGAAGGTCAGTGCTTATGAAATTCCTTATTTTATACAGTACTTTTAATCGATAAAAACAGCTCCTTACAGTTTTCATGATGTGATTCTCAAACCGCAAGCCTTCATCCATTACTAGTCCTAGATTACGTGTCTCAGCGACTCTCTCTATAATTGCATCCTTAATACGTATTTGAGGCATGATATGCACCGCTTTTTCGATTTGCATTTTAGTGCCCAGTGCCATGTATTTTGTCTTAGTAGGATTCAGCACCAAGGCGTTAGCTTCTGACCATTCGGTTATACGCGCTAAGTCCTCATTAAGTCTATAGATAGCATCGATTGCGTCGTTTGGTCTGAAAGATATATATAACTGGATGTCGTCGGCGTAGATATGAAATCGACAGTGCTGTATCTGTTGTATAACATCAGCAATGTACAGTGAGAAGATTATTGGACCTAGCACTGATCCCTGTGGCACCCCTCTGTGCACGGGACAGGCATTAGAATGAGTGGGGGTGCCGTCATCCTCAACCAGCTCAACAATTTGAAAACGATTTTTTAAGTAACTCTCAAACCAAGATAGTGTATTTTCATCAAATCCGTAGTATTTCATTTTAGACAGTAGAAGGGGGATATTAATTGTATCAAACGCGCGGGAGTAATCGAGTAGTACAAGTACTGTGGCCTCTCCCCAGTCCTGAGCAAAAAGTATGTTATCTACAACGTCAGCCAAAGCTGTTGTCGTGCTATGACGCTTACGAAACCCCGACTGCATGACTGGTAGTATATTGTGTTTTTCGATAAATGCAGTCAGTTGCTCGCAGACCACTCTTTCCACTATCTTTGATATACATGGCAATATACTTATAGGCCTCAGTTCTTTTAATTCAGTAACGTTGTCCTTTTTAGGTATGGGCTTTACAATTGCCGTGCGCCAATACTCCGGAAAGATGCCGGTAGCAACAGACTTATTGACGATATCGGTGATCGTACTTAGGCCAGCTGGAAACTGGGAGACCAAAAGCAATATGTCTAGGCTTATACCGTCAGCGCCTATCGCGTTAGACCGCAGTGTTCTTAGTATTTTTAACACGTCTACGCTACCGATGGTACTCAAACTGAACGTGTGCAGGCCAAAGTACTGGGTTTTAAAATAAATATAAGTTGTGGACGAGACAAGGTTTCCACCCGGTACATCCAGAAAGTGTGTATTAATTTTATTGGCGTCATGCAGTCGTTGTGGCAACCTTAAGGTCATTTCTCGGGTAATATTCAAGTTATCTTTTAAACGCCTCCACAACAGTCGCGGTTGATTAACATTAGAAGTCACATATGTTTTGAAGTACACCATCTTTTCTCTTGCAATTGCACACGCCACCTCTCGCTTGAGATCTTTATAGAACGCCACGTGTATGTCGTTCTTTGATTTCCGTGCCCGTCTGTGTGCTGCGTCACGCCGTCTCATCATCAATTTGATGTTGTGTGTGATCCACGGGTACTGGTGTTCTTTGGTGCGCAGTATCTTTATAGGCGTAAGGTATCAAACGCCCACAAAATATACGCGCTGAAGTCTCGAACCATGTCATTGATATCGCGGTTGGACAGGATGCGGCTCCAGTCAAAAGCAATGAGTGTGTGTTCAAGGTCATCTGCCGCTATGTCTTTAATAGGTCTATAGCATATTTTTCTGCTTTTTAACTTTTCCCTACGAAAGTTAGCCTCGAACGAAATCAGTGCATGGCTGCTGAGATCCGGTATGAAATCTACACATACTCGATCAAGGTTTGTGTTGGTACAAACCAGATCGAGATGGGTTTCTGTGTCTGATGTAAAATGTGTTAGCTTATTTATGCACTGCCGTAAATTATGCGTACTAAGGAATTCATGCAATAACCTGTACTCAGTATTATTGACATTTAAAAAATTTAATATTAAAGTCACCTGTCAAATAGATATAATCATAGCACGACAACGAGCCAATTGTATCAGTTAGTGCACCAAGAAAGGTCCCAACTGGCAACCAAGGAGGCCGATAGGCGGTACCAATATATATGAGCTTGCCATTGCCCTTAAGTGAAAGCCACATCTGTTCCACACTAGGTGTTATTGGATGTGCGTGGGTTTGTGTATATATGCCCTTTCTTATATAAAAACCTACCCCTCCCCCCCTGGCTCGTATATGTTCTGGTCTCGGGATATGACATAGGCGATACCCAGGGACACGAGGCGCATGACCTTCCTCACCTTGCCTAAGCCAGGTTTCGTTCAAGGCCATTATGTCTAGGTTATATCTATCCATGGATGCTAAAAACTCGTCGTGCCTGGTTCCCAGCGAGCCAGGATTTAAAAAACCAATTTTAATTTTCTTTGAGTTCAGCATGAGTATAAATTTTGAAATAATTTTACGACAATTACACGTTCCATGCGGCATGCATTATGACAAAAAATATTATTTGAAGTGTAATTAGCAATATACAAAATATACAATATAGGTAAGGTATGGACAAAATATAAGTGTGATGTTATAATGTTATTGCAAGGTAGCACAAATGACGGCGCACGTTTGTACATAGTTAGGTGTGTTCCACGGTAAGCGACACAGATATTTAAAATGTTCTTAATATTTCTATGGTAAGCGAACATCAGTTGATTCGCTTTCTTTGGAAGCGGCCTGTACCCAACAGTAGGCAGACGAGGGAGGGTGACGATGCGAACAATGATATTATGTATTTGATACAAACGAGATAGTGTTACACTATTGTGCATTATATTTTCCCAGCCACATAAGAATATCATTATATCTTTACCAAGGCACAAAGTTACAATAATATAATACATGATATTTAACAGATATGATATGAATATATATATAAAAGCATAAGATATGAAATTGAAAACACTTAAATATAAGCTTAAAACTAAGAACAATATCCGATTTATGCAGATGCCAGCGACAGTGTTAAGAGGTATGCGTGATTTTATTATTACAAGCGTCAAACGGAGTCTACACCAAAAATTCGGTTAATGTCGGGTTCAGATTTTATTCTGTGCACAGAAGTACCGTGTTCACGCCTTGCAAACACGCAGCCCCCACGCGTCCAGACGTATCGCCAACCAAGTCGACGACCCTCCTCGCGAGCTTTATAGAACAGCGCGCGGTTGAATCGTGGGAGGTGCTCGTTCAGGTATAGGCGAGAGGGAGAACCGTCCAGTATACCGGTAGTATCGACCCCTCTCCGAACACGAGCTGCCTTCAACACTTCATCGCGCACTGACCTTCGAGCCAACCGCACAATGATCGAGCGGGGCCGTTGGGTCCCGTCACCGCCATCTGTCGCACGCTTAACACCTCGCCGCTCTGCGCTGACAATATCACGAGCATCTACATCAATACCTATTTTTTTAGTTATCAAGTCCAACAGGTGAACGACGTTCATACCACTTTTTTCGGGAACGCCTGTAATTTGTATGTCGTTGGCCAAATTTTGTTGCTCCCGATCATTTAGGTCTTGTTTTAATTGAGCTATCACATTAGCCACGGCCGAGTCCCCTCCGTGGGTACATGTACTTGCCCCGATGCGCTCCTCCACGGCTGCCACTCGCTGCTCGACGGAGTCAACGCGCTTATTAAAATCGGACATATTACTATTTAGCTGCGCTAACTCCTGTCTGAAACTCTGCATTTCTTGACGGACAGATGTCATGACCTCCCTGAGCAGCCTAATTTCCTCACCCAAAGACATCGGTGAGTTAATCTCCACACTCGCATCAAGATAGGTTTCCTCAGGGGCAGCTGCTTCCGATGGGGCGGGGGATTTGGTGGTATTTCCCTTACATGCCCGACATGTCCATTTGGTCATGTTTTTACCCACATCATATCCCGTGGCGCATGCGCGATGATACATTGCCAGGCATTTTGTACATTTGGCACTTTCGACAAAGCTTAGAAATTTACCACAAAGTGAACATTTGTTTGCCATAATGTCTGTAAAATCCGTGTGGCTCATAAATAAATTAAAAGTAATAAAATAATATGTATGCGCTAATGTTCGATGTAAATATATAACACTGTACCGATACCTGCGCGTGCGCGGGTATGCGTATAAACAGCTGATCTTTGTTTACGCGTATGATATTTTTATTTACGTAAAGAACACTTTTTATTCACTATTATCACTATTTGTACTGTATATATTGTTTATTGTGCACTATTTTATTGAAATATACTGTTTAAAAACTTATACTTTGGACTTTTACTATTTATTAAAAAATTAAATACAGAGACACAATTATAATTTATATTACATACAGGATACAGTATTCATTTGAAAGGCGTGCAATACAAAGGTGCGACCCTCATAAGGATTCGCATCTTTTAATAGATAGCGTGATCTACATTTCGTGTGAACGCCATCTATTGACGCATCTAAAAAACTTCTTGTTACACTTATACATCTTACATCTTACCTTGGGTCTCAAACTATCTCCATATCAAATTTCACTCTAATTGGTTCAGTGGTTTAACAAATATACAGTCCCGGCGTTATATCTACGTAACTCCCGTCCCCGTGGTATTTGCAAGATAACAACTATTTTATGTCGTACGTTGGGTTTCAAAGCATCTTCATATCAAATTTCACCCAAATCCGTTGTGGTTTAGAAGATAGTCCTGGGGTTATACCTGCATATTTCCCGTTCCCGTGGGATTTTCGGAATAACAACTTCTTTATCTCCTACGTTAAGTTTTAAAGTATCTTCATATCAAATTTTACACAAATCTGTTCCGTGGTTTAGAAGATAGACAGTCCTGGGGTTTTCCCGCATATTACATGTTCCCGAAAGATTTTCAGGATAAAAACTATTTTAAATTCTACATTAAGTTTTAAATTATCTTCATATCAAATTTCACTCAAATCTATTCCGTGGTTTAGATGATAGACAGTCTGGAGGTTTTACCCGCATAGTTCCTGTTCCCGTAAAATTTGCAGGCTAAGAACTATTTTAAGTCCTACTTTAAGTTTCAAAGTATCTTTATATCAAATTTCACCCAAAACTGTGCCGTGGTTTAGAAGATAGACAGTCCGTGGGTTTTACCCGCATAGTTCCCATGGGATTTTCAGGACAATAATAATAATAATAATAAATAACTTTATTTGCAAAAACATACTGCACCATTTAAAAATTGAACAAGAAGAAAAAGCACAAGTACTTGCATAAAAATATAAAATAAAGTTAACAAAAACACAAAAAGTAGAGATAAAACAGACACTAACCTATTAAAATTATTTAACAAATTAAAACATTATGTGCATTATTATGTTCGCAGCATGCCTCACAAAAAGGTGCGACCTCAGTTTAAGTTAGGACTGCTATTAGTCCTAACACTGGTTTTCAGGACCACCATTAGTTATATTAGTTATTTATTTTGGCGGCACTCTGATAAAAAAACAGATACAAATATAAATTTTACATATAAAATACTATATACTAATGATAATAAAAAGTAATAATAATGTGATATGGGCAAGATGATAATTTATACTGCATATGCTTATTAGTTTAAAGGTTTATTCGATCATATACTTATTGAATAAGTTGGAATATAAATTTAATATACACATATGCGCATATACATACAAACACGCTCACATACACGTTACTAAAATAAAATACTTAATATATAAATGACATAATATGTTATGCTTACATAAAAATTTAAAAGGAACAAAAGAGGAAAGAAAAAAAGAGAAAAAAAAACTCACAGCAAAAAGAGTAACTCTAGTTTTTGTACCTCCAATAAATATTTTTTATATTGGCGTTTAAAACTGGCTTTAGTACAGAGATCCCGCAGAGGAGGGGGGAGGTTGTTCCAGCACTTGGTTGCTGCATATTTAAAGCAACCCCTAAATGCTGCTGTGCGATGAACCGGCATATACAATGTGCTGTGAGTTGATCGTGTACAGCGTGTGGTGTTAATGTCTCTTGTCCATTCCAGACTTTCAAATAAATAGACAGGCACACCATGCTTGATTATGCCAAACAGCATTGTGGCGAGATGTAATTGCCTACGACCTTCCATTTTTAATATAGATGCCTGATTTAAGAAAGGAGTAACGTGATCTCGCCGCGGTATATGAAAACAGTAACGTGCACAGGCGTTTTGAACACGTTGTATAGATTTTTTTGTGCGCTCTAATAGCCTTGAACCTATGACAGTATTGACGTAATTAAATTGAGAGAGGACTAAAGCTTCACATAGTGTAATACGTAGTTCTTCACTCAGTGAGTTCCTAATACGATACAAAACTTTCAACCGGAATAAACAGTTACGTACTAGCTTTGAAATATGTTTTTCGAATCGCAGATTTTCATCCATTAGACGTCCCAAATTACGAGCTTCTGTTACTCTATCGATTCTGCAACCATTAACAGTAATCAGTGGATCGAAATTTTTCACTTGTTTTACCTGATTTCGCGTACCAATTATCATATACTTTGTTTTATTGGGATTCAAAACCAAAGCATTAGATTTGGCCCAGCCAAAAATTCTATCAAGATCACTGTCAATTTTATTCAACGATAGTGCAACGTCATGGGGTCTAAAAGAGAAATATATCTGAATATCATCAGCATAAATATGAAATTTACAGTTTTGTATGCATCTGGTAACGTCAGCAGAGTAAATACTAAACAAGATTGGCCCCAGTATGGAACCCTGAGGTACTCCTCTTTTAATTGGGCTACGCTGCGACGAAATCACATTTCCCTCCTCTTTTTTTATTTCTACGATTTGATATCTATCTTGTAGATAACTGGCAAACCACAAAACAGCGGCCTCTTCTAATCCATAAAATCGTAGTTTTGCTAGAAGTAAGGTAATATTAATAGCATCAAATGCTCGAGAAAAATCAAGGAGAACAACTATAGTAACGTTTCCGCTATCTTGGGCATGAAGTATGTCATCGATCACACTCACAAGAGCTGTTGTAGTGCTGTGGTGCTTCCTAAAACCGGACTGCAATACGGGCAGGATCTTTCTACTTTCTACATATTCGGTAAGTTGCTTACAGACAATTTTTTCTAAAATTTTTGATGGACATGACAATATGCTTATTGGACGTAGATCTTTAAATTCTAAAGGGTGGGATGTTTTAGGAATAGGACGCACCACAGCATCACGCCACATCTCAGGGAATGTTGAGGATGAGATACTTTTTTTTTTTTTTTTTTTTTTTAATAATGCTGCAGACCATTGGTCCGCACCATTGTTCGATTAAAGTACTAAAGTAATGATTGTTATTTGCTCCGCTTGTTTTAGTTTTGTTAATGATGATGATTTTAATACTGTTTAGCCTAAGAGGAGCCATCGAGATGATGGAGGGAGAGTGACATGTTACCACCGGTTCGAACCCTAGCCCTATCCTGAGAAGAAACGGCAAGAAACTCAGTGGGCGGCATCCCTATACTTAACACTTGATGCTGGTAAAGTGTTTGCGCGGTGGATGGTGGTCACGCGCGCTCAAGTAGGTGGTTCTAGGCTCCTCTTATTTTGTCATTGTTAAATTGTCAGATTTAATCCCTGTCAAGGGGTGTGGATCCTAGTGATTCACTCCCGGTGCTCATAGCTGGTTAATGTTAATAATTGACTAAATGTTTATTTTTATTGTTGGGCTGCTCTGGTTGGTGTTGGGCGTCCCATTGTCCTCAAGTCAATGAACTAACCAGGTTCATTGATGACCGCCTGGTCTCTGCTGCGGATGGCTATCTTAAGGTTGTAATCTTTAATTTCATTTTCTTTGTGCGGGACCATTGCTGGTTTAATTAATTTGCCCAATGCGTCATCGCTGTCATCTGTATAGTATATGAATTCCTTGTTGTGACGCGAGAGGGCCACTGCGTGAGACGCGCTATCATGGAGTCGTATCTTTTTCTTCTCGTTTCTTACTACGTACACGGTTTCGTAGCGGAGTCCCTGTGCTTCGTGGATGGTCAGAACTAGGGACTCTTCGCCCTCTCCGAACCCTTGGTCTTTTAGGGTGTACTTTCCCTCTTGAGTATATGTTAGGAAAAGCGTATTCGGGCGCTTTTTGCTGTTGTTTGCCTCCAGTAAAGGTCTTGTGCTGAGTGATTGCTTTACTTTACAGGAAGAGTATATGCCCTTGTGGATGTTTCTGAGGGCATATGCTACGTCTTGTGGGCATCGGTGTGTACATAGTAATTCTTCCGTGACAGATGTTATTACGGTTCGGCGGTGGTAATAGATTGGGAAAAGATTCTCGCGCTCTATGTAAGGCAGCTGGTTGATATCGCCTAAAAGGAGCAGATCTTTGGCTCTTAAGATCTTCAGTATCATCACTATGGAGCCGAAGTGATTCATGAGTGCTTCATCCACGATTAATCGCTTGCACTCAATCCTCTCGAATCCTTTTGCTCCATTGCCGAGAACCGAGGCCAGTGTGCGGACTCTGTTCCTTGCATCTGCTCCTGCGCGGTTGGCTATCTTCTCCTTTAACTCCTTTTTCGCCTCGATGGTTGCTGTGACTACGACATCCGTTTCTTTGTTGAAATTGGCAATAATCCAGGTGGTCTTCCCGCAGCCTGGCACCATGTTGACCCATCTTGTTCGGGGCAACTCCCACGTGTCAGGAGGATCGTTTTCCGCCAGAATCTTGGCTTGGTCCAAGATCCTGTCGTCCAACCAGATTTCCATGCCCTTGGTGGTAACTACGATGGGTTCTCTCCTCGGTGTCTTGAATACGGGAACACCTTTCCTTTTTGTGGTCTCTTCGTCTAGGGGAACTATGCCTGCTGTGGCATTATATGCGGCCATGTGGTATCTTATCTTGTTCCTCTTTATCGTCTTGGTGGTCATATTGTTATATATTGTAGCCTCTGCCTCCTCCAATCTGACATCTAGAACATTCATGAAATGCTTATTTATCTTTTCCGCGTCACACAAATTTATGGGGAGGGGCACATCAGTATTTTTAAAATTTACATTTTCTTTAATATGTTTCCACATAGCTTTTGAGTTGTGTATGTTTGTGGAATTTTTTTTTTAAATAGGCTTCTTTTTCGGCGTTGACAGCCTGGGCTACGAGTTTCTTAAGCTCCTTGTAGTAGTTAAGCTTGGACGGACTTTTAGAAGAACGTGCTTCCCGATAGGCCTTATCACGATGTTTTATCATTTTACGAATATTATAGGTTATCTTTTTGGGGGGCAAGACAGTCAAAGACTCTAAGCAAATTAGAGGAGAGATATTTGGCTGTTTCATTGAGATTCACCTCATCATTCATAGCACTCCAATTGACTGACTCCATGTAATTATCTAAAAGGGATACATCTATGTCTTTTATTGGCCTATAACATAAAACTTTCGGGCGCTTTTTTATCTTGGGCATGTCCAGCTCACACACAACTAACGCATGATCACTCAAAGAAGGCATATGATCTATCCATACTCGTGTCACGTTCGCATCGGTGCAAACGAGATCGAGCAAGGTGTCTGTATGAGCGGAGAAGTGTGTGGTCTCAGTGACATACTGGTGAAGGCCGAAGCTGGACAAGAGATCATTGAGTAATAACCTGTTACCATCTCTAGCATTCAATACATTAATATTGAAGTCGCCGAGAAGGATGATGTGATCATGCCATGACAACGAACTGATTGATTCACTCAAAGCGTTGATGAATGTCTGCACACATAGCCAGGGTGGGCGGTAAGCGGTACCAACAGCAATTTTCTTACAATTTATGCTTACTTGTAGCCACATTTGTTCGACAGAACCTGTAATTGGATGCTTGAGGACGCGGGCGGGCAGATCACACTTAATGTAAAATCCAACACCACCACCTCGTGTGCGTATATTAGAAGGACGAGGAACGTGACGAAGGTGGTATCCGGCTATCTTTGGGGCAATAGCATCCTTTCCCCCTTTTTAAGCCATGTTTCGTTCAGCGCACAAATATCAATTTCATGTTTATGCAACGCAACCACAAGTTCCTCATGACCCGTACCCAGGGAGCGAGGGTTGATTATTCCAAAACGAATATATTTATCTAGAGCCATTAATAACAATCATTATAGGAAAACGAACCAATAACAGAATACATAATAAACCTGTTTACATAAAATACCATATATATCACATAAAAATATATATATTTATAATAAAATAATATGACGTATCATAATATACCATATCAACATAATAATATATAATACATAATAAATAAAATAATCATCACTAATATATAAAGCAGAAATACATTCATCATAAAGTAATACATCACCCAAATCGTTGTATTTGCATAGAGTTACAAGATAATACTTTGACATCAAATCGAAGATTATGAAATGTATCACACCTTTTTTGTGAGTCATGGTGACACAGACAATAATCACCGCCAATAAGCAATAACAACAACAACAAGAAACAACAACACTATTATCATTACATACTGCTAGAAGGAATAAAATATCATACAAACAAACTATATACGAAAAACCTTTTCAATATAATTAACAGATCTAATACGATGTTTGATATTATTTGAGCCGGCATCCCGGCGCGCGAATATGCGCCCGTCCCGTGTCCACACGTACCGCCAACCCACTTCCTTAGCTTTCGCGCGAGCAGCGTAAAACAATTGACGGTTGGTGCGAGTGAGACGTTCGTTAACGTAAAATCGCCGTGGCTGAGAATCAATGTTGAAGCCGGCCGAGTCCGCCCCGCGTCTCACGCGCGATGCGCGCAGTAGCTCGTCGCGCACAGTGCGTCGGGCTAGCCGTACACAGATAGCGCGGGTTCGAGGCCGATTCGACGCTGCCGAGGTTGGACGGGGACCAGTGCGCTGCAAACTTACTTTAACTCGTTCATCGATAGTGACCCCTATTTTATTGCTAACCAAGTTGACTATATGCATAAGATTTTCGCCGTCGAGATCCGTTATCCCGGTGATCTCTACGTCATTTAGTAACAGCTCCTGGTCTCGCTCATTAATATCTGCTCTGAGCTGGGCTATGGTGTTCTCACTGGTGTCCAGAGTCTTCTGCTTTTTCTCTAACTTAGACAACCGTTCATCAAACGCGTCTATGCGGTTGTTAAACTCAACCAAACTTGATCTGATGGAGCTGATTTCCTGCCTAAATGAACACATCTCCTTTGTGCAAGCCGATAGCTCAGTGCGTAGGAGTTCAATCGCTTTAGTCATAGCTTCAATACTACTAACACTATTAGCATCTAAGAAGGTATCCGCACAGCCATCGTTATTTTTACAACCTTTACATATCCATTTAGGTGCAGCCGTGTTGCCAGGGCTCAAGTTCGACAAACACCCACGATGAAAAGTAAGGGAGCATTTCTTGCACTTGGCGCCATCTGCTGAAGATGTGAACTTACCACAGCCGTTGCATTTACTGGCCATCTTAAAAACTTATTTATCTTATAGGTGTTAGTTCTAACTGTAGGGACTAGATGTCGCTAGTTTGTACCAGTTTTAATAATTGTGATTAGGAATTAAGATTTTTTATGAGAATTTTGTCGTCTTTTTATAATCAGTTCAATTGGTACTTACTAAAACACGGCTGTTTACTAGGCGCACTATCCACAATTTTATATTTCAGAACTGATAACACAACGAACGAACAGCTGATCGTCACTCACATTAACAACAAGATTTAAACTTTTGTCCTGCGTAGTTTATCTTGCAAACGTTTGTAGGTATAATTTGAGCACTTAAATGTATATTTATGCAAAAACTTTCTATTTATAATGAATCTTTAATATTTAATTAGCTCAGCAGAAACGAAATACGTGTTGTTCGGACTACCGCCAAAACAAAAAAAAAAAAAAAAAAAAAAACTATATTAAGTCCTACGTTCAGTTCCAAAGTATCTTTATATCAAATTTCACCCAAATCTGTGCCGTGGCTTAGAAGAAAGACATTCCTGGGGTACCATTCAGTACCGGGGTATTACCCGCATAATTCCCGTTCTCGAGGGATTTTCAGGATGAAAACTATTTTATGTCCTATTTTAAGTTTCAAAGTACCTTCATATCAAATTTCACCCAAATCTGTTCCGTGGTTCAGAAGAAAGACAGGGCCGGGGTTTTACCCGCATAAATCCCGTTCCCGTGGGATATCCGGGATAAAAACTATCCTATGTCCTTTTTCGGGTTTCAAACTATCTTAGTGCCAAATTTCATTCTAATCTGTTCAGTGGTTTAGGCGTGAAGAAGAGACAGACTTTTTATTTGTTTTCCACTCTTTTTATTTGTATATCTGCATTTTTGAATATAGAGATACACAAATGCAGAGAGTGGGCAGGTACTGGTTCCTGAGCAGCTACTGGGTACTTTACCTTAGATAATGTTTATTAAATTGTTTTTGAAAATTATAACATTAATGAATGCTTGAGGAACACAAACTTCTCGAACTGATAGTTGACATTAATAACTTATCTTAGTGATATTGTGAAGTCATTAATTACAATACATGGAAAATAACGCGCGCCAAGTACGTTTAAAAAATTGTTTTCAATTGTAAAATTTGCCACAAAAATTTTGCAATTATTGAAAATCACAATGATTACTTTTTTTTAATTTATATTTTTTTGTAGATTGCAAATTTTTCTATTTTTTGTAAATATACTACACCAATTGTTTTTTCAATTTTCACAGTTTTAATGAGTGTTTCTTTTAATCCGAGAGGTTTTGTGTACTTGGTTTTTTTATTTCATATTTTTTGTAAAGATTAGTTTATTAGTTTATTTTTTTTGTTTTTGCTATACGTGTATATAGTTAGACGTGTACTTGGCGCGACATTTTACAGTGAAGCTGTTTTTTGTGGGATTAACAATATCCATTTTAAAATAACAGAGATATAATCCATAATGGGTGATCATATCATAGAACATGACGAAAAGTTTTATAGAAAAGTGACTTAATTATTGTTAGGTCATGACGTACGAAACAGATTTTAGTAATAAAGTGGTGTACGAATAAGTCAAAAATGTTATGACAATATTCGGAAGAGTATAGACTTAAAACCTATTAGGTTACTTTAATTACAATAATAAAAATATAATTCTTACCCATTTTCGGAATGAAAAGGACTCGAGCATTAATTGGTCACTTTATTAGCGTTCGGTCAACGTGTTGTGCTTGCGGCTGCGGGAATAACTCTAAAATGGGTGTTGACGTTCCGACCCGAGATCCCTCCGTGCCCAGTAAAAAAGCGACCAAAATAGCGCGTTCGTACTCTTCTAACACAGTTGGGACAGTTTCTGATTAACTAAGCGATAGAATACGATGTATAGAGTCGCTTGGTGACATTAACTCAATTTTATGATTTTGAGTTAAGTCGGTTTCATTCTAAAGAAGCGAATTATCCTTTCATTCAATACATGGATAAACCAACAGTCAGTCATAAGAGTTAGCGTTGGTAGTGATAATAAGCAAGTTCACCAGGGACTAGCCAAGGCAACTGATGACTCATTCATGTGTTGGCTATCCTGAGATATATTAAGATGGTAAGTCTCTTTTTTTTTCCTTTAACGCCGGGAAATGCTCTGAGGCATCCCGCAGGGGAGTGGGTCTCCCCACGCGGGTATGTGCGACTCGCTGCGCCCGAAAGCTGGTAAGTGGACGCAGCTCTACCCACTAAAACCCGGCGAGTGCCACCAATGCCGCCTTTGGTGAGGTGCCCCGGATCTAATAAACAAACAGGACACCTCGACGGCTAGTCAGTCCCCCAAGGGACCAACGCCACCTCCACAGAGGGGTTGTCCCGCACCACAGAACAACCCCTCCCAACGTCGGGACAGTACAATGGGGTGAGGTTCCCATCATCACCCCTTGCCCTCTGCTCTTTTGTCCCCTCTTCTTATAAGAGGGGTACAAAGAGCTACTAAACCCCACCGCCACGCCAAGGCCTGAACCATGATGGGGAACATGGTAAGTCTGTGTCAGTAATTACACTGCCTGTCCTGCCCTTCTTTCAGAAATAAGAAGTATACAGTATGTTTTTTTAAAACGAACGAAAAAAACGAACCAATAACAGAATACATAATAAACCTGTTTACATAAAATACCATATATATCACATAAAAATATATATATTTATAATAAAATAATATGACGTATCATAATATACCATATCAACATAATAATATATAATACATAATAAATAAAATAATCATCACTAATATATAAAGCAGAAATACATTCATCATAAAGTAATACATCACCCAAATCGTTGTATTTGCATAGAGTTACAAGATAATACTTTGACATCAAATCGAAGATTATGAAATGTATCACACCTTTTTTGTGAGTCATGGTGACACAGACAATAATCACCGCCAATAAGCAATAACAACAACAACAAGAAACAACAACACTATTATCATTACATACTGCTAGAAGGAATAAAATATCATACAAACAAACTATATACGAAAAACCTTTTCAATATAATTAACAGATCTAATACGATGTTTGATATTATTTGAGCCGGCATCCCGGCGCGCGAATATGCGCCCGTCCCGTGTCCACACGTACCGCCAACCCACTTCCTTAGCTTTCGCGCGAGCAGCGTAAAACAATTGACGGTTGGTGCGAGTGAGACGTTCGTTAACGTAAAATCGCCGTGGCTGAGAATCAATGTTGAAGCCGGCCGAGTCCGCCCCGCGTCTCACGCGCGATGCGCGCAGTAGCTCGTCGCGCACAGTGCGTCGGGCTAGCCGTACACAGATAGCGCGGGTTCGAGGCCGATTCGACGCTGCCGAGGTTGGACGGGGACCAGTGCGCTGCAAACTTACTTTAACTCGTTCATCGATAGTGACCCCTATTTTATTGCTAACCAAGTTGACTATATGCATAAGATTTTCGCCGTCGAGCTCCGTTATCCCGGTGATCTCTACGTCATTTAGTAACAGCTCCTGGTCTCGCTCATTAATATCTGCTCTGAGCTGGGCTATGGTGTTCTCACTGGTGTCCAGAGTCTTCTGCTTTTTCTCTAACTTAGACAACCGTTCATCAAACGCGTCTATGCGGTTGTTAAACTCAACCAAACTTGATCTGATGGAGCTGATTTCCTGCCTAAATGAACACATCTCCTTTGTGCAAGCCGATAGCTCAGTGCGTAGGAGTTCAATCGCTTTAGTCATAGCTTCAATACTACTAACACTATTAGCATCTAAGAAGGTATCCGCACAGCCATCGTTATTTTTACAACCTTTACATATCCATTTAGGTGCAGCCGTGTTGCCAGGGCTCAAGTTCGACAAACACCCACGATGAAAAGTAAGGGAGCATTTCTTGCACTTGGCGCCATCTGCTGAAGATGTGAACTTACCACAGCCGTTGCATTTACTGGCCATCTTAAAAACTTATTTATCTTATAGGTGTTAGTTCTAACTGTAGGGACTAGATGTCGCTAGTTTGTACCAGTTTTAATAATTGTGATTAGGAATTAAGATTTTTTATGAGAATTTTGTCGTCTTTTTATAATCAGTTCAATTGGTACTTACTAAAACACGGCTGTTTACTAGGCGCACTATCCACAATTTTATATTTCAGAACTGATAACACAACGAACGAACAGCTGATCGTCACTCACATTAACAACAAGATTTAAACTTTTGTCCTGCGTAGTTTATCTTGCAAACGTTTGTAGGTATAATTTGAGCACTTAAATGTATATTTATGCAAAAACTTTCTATTTATAATGAATCTTTAATATTTAATTAGCTCAGCAGAAACGAAATACGTGTTGTTCGGACTACCGCCAAAACAAAAAAAAAAAAAAAAACTATATTAAGTCCTACGTTCAGTTCCAAAGTATCTTTATATCAAATTTCACCCAAATCTGTGCCGTGGCTTAGAAGAAAGACATTCCTGGGGTACCATTCAGTACCGGGGTATTACCCGCATAATTCCCGTTCTCGAGGGATTTTCAGGATGAAAACTATTTTATGTCCTATTTTAAGTTTCAAAGTACCTTCATATCAAATTTCACCCAAATCTGTTCCGTGGTTCAGAAGAAAGACAGGGCCGGGGTTTTACCCGCATAAATCCCGTTCCCGTGGGATATCCGGGATAAAAACTATCCTATGTCCTTTTTCGGGCTTCAAACTATCTTAGTGCCAAATTTCATTCTAATCTGTTCAGTGGTTTAGGCGTGAAGAAGAGACAGACTTTTTATTTGTTTTCCACTCTTTTTATTTGTATATCTGCATTTTTGAATATAGATACACAAATGCAGAGAGTGGGCAGGTACTGGTTCCTGAGCAGCTACTGGGTACTTTACCTTAGATAATGTTTATTAAATTGTTTTTGAAAATTATAACATTAATGAATGCTTGAGGAACACAAACTTCTCGAACTGATAGTTGACATTAATAACTTATCTTAGTGATATTGTGAAGTCATTAATTACAATACATGGAAAATAACGCGCGCCAAGTACGTTTAAAAAATTGTTTTCAATTGTAAAATTTGCCACAAAAATTTTGCAATTATTGAAAATCACAATGATTACTTTTTTTTAATTTATATTTTTTTGTAGATTGCAAATTTTTCTATTTTTTGTAAATATACTACACCAATTGTTTTTTCAATTTTCACAGTTTTAATGAGTGTTTCTTTTAATCCGAGAGGTTTTGTGTACTTGGTTTTTTTATTTCATATTTTTTGTAAAGATTAGTTTATTAGTTTATTTTTTTTGTTTTTGCTATACGTGTATATAGTTAGACGTGTACTTGGCGCGACATTTTACAGTGAAGCTGTTTTTTGTGGGATTAACAATATCCATTTTAAAATAACAGAGATATAATCCATAATGGGTGATCATATCATAGAACATGACGAAAAGTTTTATAGAAAAGTGACTTAATTATTGTTAGGTCATGACGTACGAAACAGATTTTAGTAATAAAGTGGTGTACGAATAAGTCAAAAATGTTATGACAATATTCGGAAGAGTATAGACTTAAAACCTATTAGGTTACTTTAATTACAATAATAAAAATATAATTCTTACCCATTTTCGGAATGAAAAGGACTCGAGCATTAATTGGTCACTTTATTAGCGTTCGGTCAACGTGTTGTGCTTGCGGCTGCGGGAATAACTCTAAAGTGGGTGTTGACGTTCCGACCCGAGATCCCTCCGTGCCCAGTAAAAAAGCGACCAAAATAGCGCGTTCGTACTCTTCTAACACAGTTGGGACAGTTTCTGATTAACTAAGCGATAGAATACGATGTATAGAGTCGCTTGGTGACATTAACTCAATTTTATGATTTTGAGTTAAGTCGGTTTCATTCTAAAGAAGCGAATTATCCTTTCATTCAATACATGGATAAACCAACAGTCAGTCATAAGAGTTAGCGTTGGTAGTGATAATAAGCAAGTTCACCAGGGACTAGCCAAGGCAACTGATGACTCATTCATGTGTTGGCTATCCTGAGATATATTAAGATGGTAAGTCTCTTTTTTTTTCCTTTAACGCCGGGAAATGCTCTGAGGCATCCCGCAGGGGAGTGGGTCTCCCCACGCGGGTATGTGCGACTCGCTGCGCCCGAAAGCTGGTAAGTGGACGCAGCTCTACCCACTAAAACCCGGCGAGTGCCACCAATGCCGCCTTTGGTGAGGTGCCCCGGATCTAATAAACAAACAGGACACCTCGACGGCTAGTCAGTCCCCCAAGGGACCAACGCCACCTCCACAGAGGGGTTGTCCCGCACCACAGAACAACCCCTCCCAACGTCGGGACAGTACAATGGGGTGAGGTTCCCATCATCACCCCTTGCCCTCTGCTCTTTTGTCCCCTCTTCTTATAAGAGGGGTACAAAGAGCTACTAAACCCCACCGCCACGCCAAGGCCTGAACCATGATGGGGAACATGGTAAGTCTGTGTCAGTAATTACACTGCCTGTCCTGCCCTTCTTTCAGAAATAAGAAGTATACAGTATGTTTTTTTAGGGCAAACGAGCATTCGGAGCCTCACGGCGCCGACGCCCATACACATCCGCACAACCAAGGCTACGCAGATGCGCCGCCCTCCTTTTCCCTATCCCCCAATGGGCCACCGGAAACTCACAAGCCGCACGAAACGCAACAGCATAGCTGTCACTTGACGCCAGTGACGCCCCGGTCGTGTCGGCCCAGTTCGGCTACAATGCAGCATGGCACCTCTTGTTAATAAATAAGAGTATCTTCTTCTCGTTCTTGAAAGGCTTGCATGGCTTTATGCATTATTTCTCTCCGCCTTGTCCTGTTTCCAGCAATAAGATTATAGTAACACATAATATTCATCTTTCCATATTATAAAGGTTTTAGGTACATGAACAATTTCTGTCTCAGCGAAAATTCCAGCAATCTTTTAAAAAAATGTGAATCTTTAAGATATTATATCAGCTGTTGCAAGTAGTGTGGACCTACTCGCTTATGACTACTGAAGACCCTGGTATATTATAAAATATGTGTTACAATTTGGAGTACTATGAAAAGTTTGACGTCCGTGTGCAATGTATGCACGGTGGTAACAATTGCATATTTACAATATATATAAAAATAGGAAGCAATATAATATGTAAGATCAATAGCAATGCATATTCAACGAGAATGTATCACAAAATTTTCAATCTCAACTAATCTTACCAGTTCATATCCTACCAGCATGGATCTTGGCAGAAATGATTTAAAATTACTTGAATTGTGAGTTGCAAATGACAGTGGCGCTTGTAACTTGAAGCGCCACTGCCATTTGCAACGCAGGATTCAGTGTGAGCTACAGAATCGATCGAATTTTTACTGCCGGATACGATAAGTAGGTTTAATATTAAAATGCGACAAAGGATTGTGGTATGGTTTAAAATATGTAATAATAAAATATAATATGTTTAATGTTGTTCTTTTATTTAAATAATTCTTTTCTTTAATAATGTTTCCTTTATTTTCAGTATTGGAACGTAGTTCCTTTACGCACGTTACGAAAGGGGGCTAGACGGAAAAAATCTTCTTACGAAAAGTTGGCACGACACTTTTTGCGAGTATATCGCATACGTAGGTGGGTTATTCTTCTTTTTAACCTACAAAAAGGTGTCTCCACCAGTCAGTGAAAAAAAAAACAAGGAAACTGCTATTATTTGTTCTTAATTGTATTTCAACATGCACTGTACTATACACATAATGACTGTGCACGATTAAATAACTTAAGTTTTGAATAATTTCATTGTAAAAAGTACGTTACCGAGTTGTAAATCCGCGTGACAGAAGTGTATTTCATACTTGATGACGGTCTCTCCCGCTACCTCGGCTTGCGTTTAATCCATAATATTACGAAAAAAATATATGATCGCAGATCCGGCCTCACATGAAATACTTCTCTCATCTATGGGCTGGAGCGCTCCAATATTAGCTCCTTCCATTTGACCGCGTTCAACGCCGGGCGGCTCGAATCGTCGATGACATTGTTATCTCTAATCGGCTTAATTCTGTGGCGCTGCGTAGAGATGTTGGAGCGCACTGCATCTTCTACCGCATCTACCACGGGGAGTGTTCCGAGGAATTGTTCGGACTAATATCTGCAGCAGAATTCCACCACCGGACATCGCGTAAAAGCTCCAAATTTCACCCTCAGCATCTCGATGTTCGTAAATCCACAACAACTCGATTTTTACGGCATTTCCTGCCTCGCTCGACGAGTATATGGAATCAGCTGCCACTTACGGTGTTTCCGAGCCGTTACCGACTTAGGGATCTTCATAAACACATGACCCTATATCGTTGGAGCCTCTTTTAGCTTGCGTCTCATCCCAAAAGTAAGAATACACTGTGGAGTACTATGTAGTACTGCTTATGACTGGCCTCTTCGCAGGTAGCAGGAGTTGGGACACAAGTGAAACGCTTGGATGCTAGATGCCAACTGTTTATTGTATTAAACTTAAAACTATATCACACATACGTCACACACACAAATACATCTTGCACGCGTCATCATTCGCACACCTATGCAAGATCCCCACAATATTCCCCCCTTTTTTGAAAAAAAAAATATTCATATTTTCCATGCTAGTACAACACGCAAGTTATATTATTCTAACATTACTTATATTTCATTACACAAGTTTCACATTTAGCTACATAGACATAATATCTATATCATAGATAAGAGGCTACATTAATTATTTAACATTCTAGATTCTTCCCACAAAATATTAAATACATGATATAAAAATTTGTTTCAACACAATAATTTCTGTTGTTTAATTTCACCCTTATTTACTTTATAAGACATATAGGTATAGTATACACGTCTTCACAATGTTGTGACGTGGTGGCGCTTGCTGTGGCATTTGAATCAAGGTGCTACTATGCCATACTGCCATTTCCTTTTGCAGTATTTTCCTGGTATCTGCTTTACATTTTTTATACACAGCGTACACTACATATGCGCTAATCAAAAATATAATAACCATGGCTACTGTACCATACTTTTCCAGGGTTTGCTCAAAATGCGAAGTGGATGCACCATTCGCTCCATTCTGGGCAATAATGACTTCTTCAGATTTCTTCTCTACACTATACGATTTACCCATTTTGATAATTTAGTTACAAAAAGAAGTTAAAAGAAATATATAAGTAATTACTTTGTGTAGCCAATGTTATGGATAATGATATTTAATACAATGGTTACATATTTATATTCAAAAACTAATTACATTATTGCGACATCAAAATACATCATCCGTTTTGCTGTCTAGTTATTTAATTTCAACATCCTTTGACTTACATAATATTATGTTATGACTACTAACCTTTTTGATGCGTCAACATAATCTATAAACTGGCTGCAATTCCATGGTTTGCCTGTTGGTTTATTTTTCTATACTTAAATAATATCTTAATTTACATTTTAACTATCTAAGAATCTAACGGGTTTTTTTACGACTCTACCAGACTTTGTGACCTTACAATTTTTTAAAGTATTTGGTGTCGTATCAAATTTTTCCAATAAATATGCTGGTTTTACTCTGTCTATAGCTACTGAAATTATTCTATCTTCTAATTGAATTTTGAATATTTTGTCTGACCTACTCAACACTTCATATGGACCTTCGTAAGGACATACTAAAGACTTTTTGCTTCTATCCTGCCTTAAAAATACATGAGAACAATCTTTAAGATCTGGATGCACAAAGAATGCTTGAGAACTATGACTCTTTACATTCGTGGGTTTACATTGCCTAATACTGTCTCTAATATTTAATATTACCGAATTTGGATCTAAGTTTTCACTACTTTCTACAAAAAATTCGCCTGGCAAACGTAATGATCGTCCGTAAACCATCTGCGCGGCGCTGACGCCTGTTTCGGTTTTGATGGCGGCACGAAGTCCTAACATCACGCTAGGGAGTTCGTGATCCCAATTTTTATTTCCATTAAGTCTCGCCATTAAAGATGCCTTCATACTCCTATGCCAACGTTCAATCGCTCCGTTACTCTGCGGATGATACGGTGTCGTTCTTATCTTTTGTATACCTAGATAAATCATTAACTTAGCAAATAAATTACTCTCAAATTGTCTGCCCTGGTCACTTGTTAGTTTAACAGGACAGCCAAATCTACATATCCACTCCTTATATATGATACTTGCTACGGTATCGGCCGACATGTCTTTCAATGGATAAGCTTCCGGCCAACCTGTACCTCTGTCCATGATCGTTAAGCAGTACCTGTAGTCGCCTGCTGTAATCGGAAGTGGCCCAACCAGATCGACGTGTATGTGGTCGAATCTGTCAGCCTGCGGATATGTACCATAGCCAGAAATTGAATGCCTATTTACTTTGGACCTCTGACAATTAATGCACGTTTTCGCCCATAAGTTTATATCACTGTTCATATTTGGCCACCAAAATTTTTCTTTAATCATCTGGCGCGATGTACGCAGTCCCGGATGACTAAGGTTATGAACGGCACAAAACGCTATTTTACGAAAAGATTCTGTTAAATAAGGTCTTGCATTTCTCTTTGATATTTCACAGTAAATAGACTGACTCGTGTTAGGTATTACGAGTTTCTTAAAATTATATTTAGGATTACTAACTATTTTTTTAAGTTCTAAATCCTTACTTTGTTCTAAAGCTAATCTTTCATAGTCTATTATACTAGATACGCATTCTATACTCTGTATGCGTGATAACGCGTCTGCTACAACGTTATCTTGTCCACACACATGTCGTATGTCGGTTGTAAACTCGCTTATAAAACTTAGTTGCCTTATGCGTCTAGGGCTTTCTTTCTTATTATTTTTACATAATTTTGAAAATGAAAATGTCAGTGGTTTATGGTCTGTGAAAATAATTAAATTAGGACCTTCAAATAAACTTCTGAAATGTTCTACACCTAAAAATATAGCAAGTAACTCTCGGTCATATGTGCTATAATTTTGTTGTGTTTCTGTTAGCTTTCTAGAAAAATAACCTAATGGATTCCACTTGCCATCGACATGCTGTTGTAATACCGCTCCCACACAATTATTTGATGCGTCTGCAAATAGTGCAAATGGCGCGTTGGCCGAAGGATATGCTAACGTGACTGCGTTCGTGAGACCGTTCTTACATTGTAAGAACGCTTTATCAGCATCCGGTGTCCAATGTATTATTGTTTTGTCGTTCTTTTTAGCCTTATGTATGTATTTATTTAATATTTCTAAATACTCAACTGCCTTAGGTAAATGACTACGGTAAAAATTTACCATGCCTAAAAATTTTCTTAATTCACTAACATTTTGTGGTTTCGGATAATCAACAATTGCTTGTACCTTCGTGTCTAACGGTTTGATGCCGATTGGAGTGACTTCATATCCTAGAAATTCTATGCTAGTAGCCTTAAAAGTACATTTTTCTAAATTTATAGTAATTCCATACTCGCTCAAACGTTGAAATACCTGTTCTAGATGTTCGTCATGCTGAATGCTGTTTTCCGAGCCTATTAATATATCATCAGAATAACAGTATAGAAAGTCTAACCCTGATAGTACACTATTTATCATGAATCGCTGAAAGGTTTGTGCGGCGTTCCTTAAACCAAATGTCATGAGTTCAACGTCACACACACAAATACATCTTGCACGCGTCATCATTCGCACACCTATGCAAGATCCCCACAACACATTATTATATGCACCTAGGTACTCGATTCGCTGTTATTTCTCATTTCTAAAATTTTTTTTTTTGTTAATTCAGCTATTGTAAAATTAATACAGTTTAATTTGGAAACGTAATAAACGTGCTCGACGAACAGAACTAGAAGAGGATGAAGAGACGCTACTGCTCCTGATTCTTACTTGTGGTACAAATGCATGATTGCATTCAGTGTCAGATACTTTAGCTAAAACGTTTAAAGGGGAGGATATTGTTCTTCGATTCTGAAAAAATCAGTTTAAATTAGCCTATTATGAGATATACCTTATATTTTTTGGCAACACTTTGTGCAAGATTAATATTTTACTTACAGCCTCAATCAGATTAAAATGGCAAGGTTCTTTGTAATTTTCACGATCTGGCGAGTTTTCTATAAATATCGTTTATAGAAAACTCGCCAAACAATAACATCGTTTATAAAAAACACATTTGAGGAAATGTTTTCAATATTAATTGTGTTTCCTGAAAAAGCAAAAAATAAAGCTCATATCACCAAAAGCAGCAATATGATATAATATGATTAATACATTTTTTTTCCCCGTTCAATTCGTGTTTCTTTTCTTAGATTAGATACCTACAGCCTCCACCAGCCTCAAACCCACGCTAACATTGCCATGTAATATACCAACAAATTTCCCTCCCTTAAGCAATGTCAGTAAAACTGATAAAAGTATTATTATCAATCAATCATTCATACACATACATGCTCAAAATCAGCAAAAGCAATAGAACACACACCGAAATATACTTACCTGCTGCTTTTCTTTGCTCTTTTCTTCGTTCACATTCTTTCTTTTTCTAGCCTTTCCCAAAATCATGAGAGTTCTCCTTTTCATCTTTCACGAATTAAAAAAAAACCCAATGACCTAAAATAGAAAGTGTATGCTAGCATTAGAATAAAATCGACTGAACACCTATAAGGACGGTATTAACAATATCCATTTTAAAATAACAGAGATTTAATTCATAATGGGTCATAGAACATGACGAAAAGTTTTATAGAAAAGTGACTTAATTGTTGTTAAGTCATGACGTACGAAACAGTTTTTAGTAATAAAGTGGTGTAAGTACGAATAAGTCAAAAATGTTATTATAATTTATTAGCGTTCGGTCAACGTGTTGTGCTTGCGGCTGCGGGAATAACTCTAAAATGGGTGTTGACGTTCCGACCCGAGATCCCTCCGTGCCCAGTAAAAAAGCGACCAAAATAGCGCGTTCGTACTCTTCTAACACAGTTGGGACAGTTTCTGATTAACTAAGCGATAGAATACGATGTATAGAGTCGCTTGGTGACATTAACTCAATTTTATGATTTTTTGAGTTAAGTCGGTTTCATTCTAAAGACGCGAATTATCCTTTCATTCAATACATGGATAAACCAACAGTCAGTCATAAGAGTTAACGTTGGTAGTGATAATAAGCAAGTTCACCAGGGACTAGCCAAGGCAACTGATGACTCATTCATGTGTTGGCTATCCTGAGATATATTAAGATGGTAAGTCTCTTTTTTTTTCCTTTAACGCCGGGAAATGCTCAGAGGCATCCCGCATCCCGGGAGTGGGTCTCCCCACGCGGGTATGTGCGACTCGCTGCGCCCGAAATCTGGTAAGTGAACGCAGCTCTACCCACTAAAACCCGGCGAGTGCCATCAATGCCGCCTTTGGTGTGGTGCCCCGGATCTAATAAACAAACAGGGCACCTCGATGGCTAGTCAGTCCCCCAAGGGACCGACACCACCTCCACAGAGGGGTTGTCCCGCACCACAGAACAACCCCACCCAACGTCGGGACAGTACAATGGGGTGAGGTTCCCATCCTCACCCCTTGCCCCCTGCTCTTTTGTCCCCTCTTCTTATAAGAGGGGTACAAAGAGCCCCCTTGGCTCAATTAGCTTAGCCCAGGGTGTTGGGCTCACCCTAGGCTACTAAGCCCCACCGCCACGCCAAGGCCTGAACCATGATGGGGAACATGGTAAGTCTGTGTCAGTAATTACACTGCCTGTCCTGCCCTTCTTTCAGAAATAAGAAGTATACAGTATGTTTTTTTAGGGCAAACGAGCATTCGGAGCCTCACGGCGCCGACGCCCATACACATCCGCACAACCAAGGCTACGCAGATGCGCCGCCCTCCTTTTCCCAATCCCCCCCAATGGGCCACCGGAAACTCACAAACCGCACGAAACGCAACAGCATAGCTGTCACTTGACGCCAGTGACGCCCCGGTCGTGTCGGCCCAGTTCGGCTACAATGCAGCATGGCACCTCTTGTTAATAAATAAGAGTATCTTCTTCTCGTTCTTGAAAGGCTTGCATGGCTTTATGCATTATTTCTCTCCACCTTGTCCTGTTTCCAGCAATAAGATTATAGTAACATATAATATTCATCTTTCCATATTATAAAGGCTTTAGGTACATGAACAATTTCTGTCTCAGCGAAAATTCCAGCAATCTTTAAAAAACAATTTGGGGTGCTATGAAAAGTTTGACGTCCGTGTGCAATGTATGCACGGTGGTAACAATTGCATATTTACAATATATATAAAAATAGGAAGCAATATAATATGTAAGATCAATAGCAATGCATATTCAACGAGAATGTATCACAAAATTTTCAATCTCAACTAATCTTCCCAGTTCATATCCTACCAGCATGGATCTTGGCAGAAATGATTTAAAATTACTTGAATTGTGAGTTGCAAATGATAGTGGCGCTTGTAACTTGAAGCGCCACTGCCATTTGCAACGCAGGATTCAGTGTGAGCTACAGAATCGATCGAATTTTTACTGCCGGATACGATAAGTAGGTTTAATATTAAAATGCGAAAAAGGATTGTGGTATGGTGTATAATATGTAATAATAAAATATAATATGTTTAATGTTGTTCTTTTATTTAAATAATTCTTTTCTTTAATAATGTTTCCTTTAGTTTCAGTATTGGAACGTAGTTCCTTTACGCACGTTACGAAAGGGGGCTAGACGGAAAAAATTCTTACGAAAAGTTGGCACGACACTTTTTGCGAGTATATCGCATACGTAGATGGGTTATTCCTCTTTTTAACCAACAAAAAGGTGTCACCACCAGTCAGTGAAAAAAAAAACAAGGAAACTGCTATTATTTGTTCTTAATTGTATTTCAACATGCACTGTACTATACACATAATGACTGTGCACGATTAAATAACTTAAGTATTGAATAATTTCATTGTAAAAAGTACGTTACCGAGTTGTAAATCCGCGTGACAGAAGTGTATTTCATACTTGATGACGGTCTCTCCCGCTACTTCGGCTTGCGTTTAATCCATAATATTACGAAAAAAAAATATGATGACACAAAACGTAAAAATATATTTTAACTCTTAAATATATTGCGTATCAATTAATAGCATTCTCTATTTTTATCACTTCTAATAGATTAATTAAAAAAATCTCAAATACTGGTGTCCTACTACCTGACGTTTTATTTTGTAAATTCTGTCACGTGGGTTGTCTTCGAAATACGCGTTTGTGCCGCTCGTCTTTGTGGCCTACCATTGGCGGTTTGGACCGCCTTCCCCCCTTGGTACGATTTCCCCTTTGGGATCAAGAGACAGTGGGTCAGTCGCCAGAAAGCTGTGATAGGAGGTGCGTGGGTTAATTCAGCTACCGCTTCGTCACGTAAGTAATTAATTACAAATATAGTTATTATTCTTACTGTTCATTATCTACTCCTACGTGATAAGATATATTTTATTGCCAACGTGTAAATTATATATTCTATGTTAACCGTCAAATGTTATCGACTTTGCAACAAATTTTTACCCCTCCGTCACACGACAACTCCGTCACATGTTTATTGTTACGGAGTGGTAAAGAACGTGACGGAGAGGTAAAATAAACGATATTCTTGTTCTATTTATGCTGATCTTCTCGTATGTTTTTACTTATTACTTATTTATATTTCCAAATACCATCATGGCGAAAAATAAGGCATTAACACCAGCAGAAAAACAGCGGCGTTGTCGGGAGAGACGAAAAAATGACCCTGAGAAGGTAGCTGAAATAAAGGATTTAGAAAGATACCATGCTCGAAAGAAGCTAGTGGCTGACATGAGCATGCAAGAACATCGAATCTAAAAGAAAATATGGCAAGAAGGAAATAAAAAAGAAGGGAGAAGAAAAAGATGCTTGAAGAAGTACTTTTAAGCTCGCCGGCTCCATCACCAATACAAGAAACCCCACGAATGACTCCATCTGCAACACCGTCTCCTTCTGAAGTATCTACTTGTAGTTCAAGGGGAAGAAAGAAAGTGAAAAGAGATAGAACAAAGTTTTACAGAGATAATATTAAATTTCAAGAAAAAATAAACCAGTTAGAGAAGAAAGTTCGAAAATATAAGAAGAGATTGCAAAGGAACTCAGAAAAAGATAGCAGCACCAACAAAGATGAAAGAAATAGAATACAAATTACACGAACATTAAAGAATGATATAAATCATGTCAAAAGTCGAGAAGAAAAACGCCTCATCCAATTGGTACTTCAAACCCTGTAGATGGAAGAGATACTTGCTTATGTAAGTTACATGCAAATTTTACCTATGTGGTTAATACATTACATAAGAATAAAGTAATTGTGTATATAGACACGAATTAAATTAACATTTAAAACGAAAGATCCAACTGATAAAACTGCCGTCTGCTGTACTTCTTACCATACACTCCAGCCTGAAAACATTCATGCGATGAATACACGTATTGGTTAAAGTTCGAAGTGAGAGAAAAATCCAATATACTTACGCTGGAGTAGCAACAAGTACCGTCGATGAAGAAGGCGACGTTTTCTAAAAACAGTCGATGATAGTGGAAGAAGAAGAATCTTTAAATTGGTGGAGAGTGACATATGGAATGTTACTTTTGATGACTTGATTAAAGTCTTACCGGCTGCAAATATAATTAAAAAGGGAAAGACACAATATTTCCAGTTCGAAGAGCCGTTGTCAGTATTCGAAAAATAAGACTTTCTATATCTAAGGCTTCCAAATTTAATTATCGTCTTGCTAGACTGTTAATGATGATTATTTTATTTATTGTTTTTGGGAATTTTAATTCTGAACCAGATTTTTTATTTATTTAAGACGAATTAGTAGTCATTTAATTTACTAAAATACGAATCTATTATGCTAAACTCTAATGGTTCTCAATTGTGATTTCATTAATAATCTAAGTTCGATCACATATTCCTTTATATGACAATGTTGAAGACTGACAAAGATTTATGAAAGAAAGAAAGAAATTTTTTATTTGTGAAACTACATATGCACATAAGACACACAATTAATAATATTATAACATATATACATTGTAGTTACAAAAAACGGCCTCAACTCAGTGTTTGCTGGAATTACCATTCCAGCACTGGTCTTCCGTTGAGGCCGTTTATATCATTAGTAACAATTTTATTCTAAAACGTATCCTGGTATCCCCTAGACAACAACTCTGTCATATAGGTTACGACTCTGTCACGATGTTGTCTCCTGGTAGGAAAATGGTTATGGTCGTTTATATATTTTGTTGTGACTAGTGCAATATTAGATTTTTTTAATTATAATAGTTGATAATATTGCCGTCTGTGATATTCACATTTATTTGTAAATGATAGTAAAAACTGATTTATAGCAAAAACATACTTTATGTTAGAAGAAAATGTGACAGAGTGTGTGTGATCATGAATAAAACATATTTTATAAATATAAATGTATTATTTTAATAGGTTTTCTAAAAGTTCCTTCAGTTAATTAATGTATTACTAAAGTACAAGTTATTAGAGGAAGAGTATACGATAGAATAAAATAAAAGATTTCGTGACGGAGGTGTAATAATTTTTGTCGAATCCATCTTTAAGGTTTCGAAAATCGTGTAAAAATCTATAAACTTCTTGGCCAAAAACTTTATCCGATAGAATAGAAATTCTTCTACCAGAATATTTATATATATATATATATATATATATATATATACATACATACTGACGAGTAAGGTTTTTTTTTTCGAAATTGCGCGCGGCCGCTTCGCGTATTGGCTTTTTGCTATAGTTGTAAGACGTGCGGCTCTTTGATTGACACATTACCGCGTTGGTAGTTGTTTTTGTTACACTATTGGGGCTGCTTAGTAAAAAACCCCAGTTCAAATCCCACCGATCTCGGTGACATTTTTTTTTTATTATTATTTTACGCCGGGAGATGCTCTGATTTTTATCGATAAATCATATTATTATAATAATCATAAAAAAATATACCTATTTTTGTTTACTATAATATTAGGACCGAATTGTAAATCGGGGAGGCGGGGGGCACACACAATTTCATACATTAAAATAAATGTATTAATAAATTTACTAACCAAGTCCATAGTATATTATTAGTATTTAAAAAAAAACTTAAAAAAAAACTGATAGTATACATTGGCTTCAAACAAAGTTTTTCATAGATAGTGCTGCCATTACATTAAGTTTGACTTTCAATATCTAAATATACTAGTTGCACGGTAATTCTTTAACGAATTTCGAACGGAATGCGTAAACAATAGTGTGATAGTGAATCTATTCACGAAGGTATTATAGGATATAATATTTTTCGTTGATTCTTATTAAAACATTGATTCAATACGTACAAGCATCGCCATCCTAACAGTATTTGATACAGTTTGCATATATCATTGACAGATGGCGCACTTCTAAATCATTGGAAGTATTTTTCGTTGATTTTATTAACATTGATACATAAAATATTTCATCGACAGATGGCGTGCTTCTAAATCATTGGTAATATTTTTCGTTGATTTCACACACATACACACTTATGTGTGTGTGTGTGTATGTACTTATTTTGTTTATTATTAAAATTCCTTCACTAATTATTCGAAAGGAACTTCGTTTCATCCGGGTGTCCCTTGACACCTCTCTAGTTTTTTTTTTATATAACTCCTCATTATTAAAATAGCCGGTCTGTAAAGTTGTTTTATGGACTATAGTTTCACGTGACAACGTCATAACATTGTTATGTGTCAAAATTTATCGCTAAGCCACGAACTCGTTTTCTTTAATTTTCTATTCTAAAATTATTTCCAACTGGACCTATATACGCCCGTACATGGTCCATATCGACCCAGATAATTAAGAAGTAAATAATAATTATCAGCCCAGGATTTAGGTAAAACAAGGGAATTATTAACGTTTTTGTGAATACCGTGAGACTGGCTTCTTGAGTGAGAGCCGAGAGGTCCGGGTTCGATCCTGACCCTCCCCCCTCCCCGTGATGCCTAGAAATGGGTTTTTCTAAATTTCTACCTGCACCTGACCACGCTTGCTCACCGGTGAAGGAAACATCGTGAGGAAACCTGCATACCAGATGAGATAAAATGTCTTTGAAGGTGAAGCCCAAAACCCTCCTCGCCTGATTTCGAGGAGGAGAACCGTAACCAGTAGTGAGACATATAAGGGCTGATATTATTATTATATATATTATATGTGAAGACCAGTTGGATTTTGCACGTGATGCATTGGAATGTGGATTCATTCGTGATATTAAGTCTAACTCTAGATTGGTTATTAACCTTTTAAACGCCATTGTCGAGTCGTATATAAGAGACAGCTAGTGTTGTGACATAATAATATGATTATAATATCGAGCTTATAATCATAATAGAGCGGTAATGTTATGTATGTAACAAATTCGTCCAAATTTGTGCTGCGACGCTGTGCCGTTTCTGCGCTCTGATTGGCCGATTGATGGCCATTGATGGATGATTGGTCGATGGGACGTATACAAAATATGGTTGGTTGATATTTTTTTTGAAGTTGATATTTTTTTAATAAATGATTTACGCACACCTCAATTCGTCGTGGCCGAATACATAACGTTGTTAAATGCTCAGTCGCAATATCTTCAGGGATCACTTGAGTTTCCTTAGACAGTTTCATTTTGATTTATTCACAGTATTATATTTCATTTTTTTGCCGTGAATTTTATTTTCTAATATGCTTGGTGACGAAGGTCTGGCCTCATCGTCTGAAGACATATTTTTAAAGTAAGGTCATCCAATAAACAAAAGTATGTGCGTTTAATCTTTATGCGCGATCGAAGTAAAACTTCATAAAAATCTGAGTTACCCTATAGACCACAGGTTGCTTAGCATAGAATAAACAGTTTGAGCTACTTTCAAATTCAAATTTTCTTTATTACAGACTACTATGGTCCATGTAAAAAAAAGCATTTCCACTGCGTCAAAAAAAAAAAAAAAAAGGTGAATATCTCGGAAAATCGACATACCCATAATATTACCACGTAAAAACTTGTATTTTGGGATCCTAAAACTGTTCTCAAAATTCACATATAAATTGATGATAGCAAGTTTTAAAATCAGGGGTCAAAGGTCAATAAATTCGATTGTTTTTACATGTTTTGCAAATATCTCGTTTACGAGTTTTTAATCGGGACCACCAGTTGACCTCACATGATTCTTTGACCGCGCGCTCTCCGCCCTCTATCTCTAAAACAGTTCACGGTATGAAAAAATGTTGAATACAAGAGTTATATAGAATTTAATTCTCTTCCACCGGAACGTACGAAAACGTAACACTAGGAAGTTTACTAACATAATTTTAAGGTTTTTATACTAACACTAATGTAATATAATATATGTATGTTAGTCTGTAAGGGATATATCTATGGGCCATAGTGCCTGAAAATAAACGATTTATTTATTTATTATTTATTTAATATTGGTAAAAATACAAAATAGCGTAAAACCAATAGAAAATGAGATATTTGCAAAAAATGTAAAAAGAATCGTAATTTTTGACCTTTGACCCCTGATATTAAAACTTGCGACCATACAATTATATGTGAATTTAGAGAAGAGTTTTAGGATGCCAAAATACAAGTTTTTACGTGGTAATAATATACTGGCTATGTCGATTTTCCGAAGTGAACCCCCTTTAATGACTGGACTAGAGTCAGGACTGACGCGGTGAGTCATGATACTGATTTACGAATGCTGAGTAGTGTGATTAGCACTGACCTATATTCTGTATTTATATATTATAGTAACAAAATGTTTTTATAAACAAAAACTCGTAAACGAGATATTTGCAAAAAATTTAAAAACAATCGAATTTATTGACCTTTGACATATAATTGGATGATAGCAAGTTTTAAAATCAGGATTTTAAAACTTGCTATCATCCAATTATATGTGAATTTTGAGAACAGTTTTAGGATCCCAAAATACAAGTTTTTACGTGGTAATATTATGGGTATGTCGATTTTCCGAGATATTCACCCTTTTTTTTTTTTTTGACGCAGTGGAAATGCTTTGCGCATTCATCCGGGGATGGGGCGTCCCCGGGGATATGTAGGAAGTCCCCCCGCGCCGGTATACCGCACTAAAACCACTGCGAGTTGCCTTCAGCCGCTTGGAGGGGTGTGTCCCAGATCTTTCTAACACAGAACACACCCCGCGACCGGCCGGTTCCCCAAAAGGGCTAACCGGTCTTCTTCCTAGTATGGGGGAGCTCCGACAACCTGGAGCACCCCCGCCGACGCCGGAACTTTTCTACCGGGGCAGGTACCCAACCTTACCCCGAGTCCCGTTAGACAGGAGGCAGGAGGTGCGCTTAGCGCCTTCTCCGCACTCCTGTCCTACGTCGACGGAGTGGGACGGACGTGGCGTCGTCCTCTCTGTCCCGCTCCGCGGCCTCCTTCTGCGAAATAACGCTTTCGCAGAAAGTGACCGCCACCTGCCAGGCCTCATCACTCTCGAGCATGCAGCGCACCATACTCGAGAGCGAAAGGCAACTCCAAGCACAGCCACGAGATTTTGACGCTGTGCGGCCCATATATCGCACACCTCTAGGGTGTGCCGGGGACGAGTCTTCCACAGCACCACACTCGTGGCAGGCTGGCGTCGGCTCCCTTCTTGCAACCCGACACAGGTATGCACCGAAACATCCGTGTCCGGTAAGCACCTTTTTTTTTTTTTTGTTCTGCAGCGGAAATTAGCAGACCAAACCGTAACTAGGACCGGGGTGGGTTTTAAACCTAGCTGTGTGTGAGGTTCGCACTTGGAGATGCGTTACCCACTAAAACCGCTGTAAGTGCCCTCAGCCGCCTTTTATGAGAGTCCCGGATCATGCAGGCAACGCAGGACCTTCGGCGACAGGCTGGCCCCGGCGAAAAGGCCAGACTCCTCCTCTAAAGGGGGACTGCTCGGCTGTTCGTTTGCACGATACTTTTAGCAGTCCCCGATGACGTCGTGTCTAGCTGGACCCAGGTTAAAACCCCATCCTGGGCCCGACACGAGCACAGGGGCATTACTGGAGGCGCATTAGGTAGCGCCTCCTACGTTCGTCGCCCGCGGTGGGAGGCCTCGTCGGCGGCCTCCTCTCTCACCCGCTCATCGGCCTCCTTCTGGGACATTACTGCCTCGCAGAAGGAGACCATCGCCGTCCAGGATTCGTCGTCACCGAGCATCGCGGCGATGACACTCGGCAGAGACAAGTCCCCTCCGATGACCGATGTCAGATCATGACGCAGCGCCGCCCATCTCAGGCAGGCACACCTCGAGGGTGTGCTGGGCCGAGTCCACCGCCGCGCCACAATCGTGACACACAGTTACCGGCTCCCTTTGGGCCGTCCTGCACAGATACTCACCGAAGCACCCATGCCCGGTGAGCACCTGTGTTAGACGGAAGGTGAGGGGTTTGCGTTTACGACGCATCCACCGCTCAAGGACCGGGCGCAGGGCAACCGTTACGCCTTTGCCATACGGCTGCCGCGCCAAGTCCTCCCCCCACCTTCGCATTAGTGCCTCCTGCCCTAGTCGGCGGACCCGTAGGATCCCGTCCGGGTCCGGTAAGCACCTGTGTCAAACGGAAGGTGAAGAGTTTCTTCCGGCGGCGCATCCACGACGCCAGGACCGGACGCAGTGCCTCGGCCGTACGTTGGACGTACGACGACTGCGCCAGGACCTCCCCCCACCTTCGCAGCAACCACTGTTGCCCCAGCCTTCGCGCGCTTGAGAGTTCCTCCCACGTCGGTGACTCGCCAAAGAGTGACCTCCTCTGTGAACAGAAGAGACGCGCACCTCGGCAAGAACCAACGCCACGAGCTCCCACGGCGGATCTCCAGCCAGGGCAGTGGCTGCCACCCAGGAGACGGTACGGTAACCCCTGATTACCCTCACCGCTATGACCCGCTGCATTCTCCGCAGCAGGGCTTTATTGCGAGTGGTGAGGGAATCCGCCCAGATAGGGGCACCATACGTAGCCATACTCCGACAGATTCCGGAGTACAGCCACCTGCAGGCTTCGCTGGGCCCTCCTATGTTTGGCAGGAGTCGGCTCAGCTCTGACGTTACTCTCGTGACCTTCGGCCCCAGTTGTTGGAAATGGGGGCCAAAGGTCCACCTCCCGCCGAGGGTGAGTCCCAAATACTTCATCGTGGGGCTCACCTTGACCTCCGTCTCTCCAACGAGAAGTCGTGCTCCCGGTGGGGGCCTTTTCCTCCCAGGTCCACGGAAGAGCAGGGCATCGGTCTTGTCAAAACGGACCCGAAGCCCCAGTCGCTCTATGCGGCTGACAACGAGGGCTACGCCCGCCTCGGCCAGCCGCGCAGCCTCCATGTACGTTCGTCCCCGGGATAAGACTAGTGTATCATCTGCATAGCAAATGACCTCCAGGTCCGCAGGACCCAGTCGTAGCCGACATCCCATAGACCATAGATAGGGTAAGACCCAGAACCGACCCTTGCGGGACGCCGCACTCGACTCGCCGCCTCACAAAGGACCCCGACCGGTCCTCGTACACGACCTCTCTATCGGAGAGATACGCCCTCAACGAGATACGGAGGCACGCCGAAATACTTGAGTGCCTCCCGTATTACGCTGTGGGGAAGGCTGTTGAAGGCGTTTGCTATGTGACTTCCCCCCCCCCCCAACCTCAGGCGGAGGCAGTGTCACTTTTATACGTCTATGTATTTTTGAGTAAATAAAAATATTAAGAGTTATAATAGCAAGTGAAGGTAGTTTTTAATTAATTACTGGTGGAGTGTATTACAAAGTTAGCTTAAAAAAAATAAACTTAAATCGATAGTTCAGTGAATAATAGTGTAACAGTGATCAGCTGTTTTGCTATACGAACGGTTACGAACTATAGTTACCCACAAATAGTGTTTACAACTGGTGTTTGAGTACAAAGAACAGTGTAACATCCCATGTAAGGTATTTTAGCTCGTAGAACTTATATAGTGACCAGGTTGTATACTAAATTAAAACACTTGCAGTACATAATCAAGTTAATTTTTAATATAATATTTTAATATAATATTTATAAAAGCGACATCTAACTTAAAATACTAAAACCAATACAACATGGCTAATAAATGCAGTCAATGTGGCAAGTTCGTGTCAACCACAGAGGGCGCTAGATGTGCCAAGTGCTCGGTTGTTATGCATCGATCATGCGCGGCTGGCTTCGATTCCAGCAGAGCGTCTAGTTGGCGGTGCCAGAACTGTAAGGAGAAAGCATCTAAGAAATCTCCCACCACTCCATATGATGCTGCATCTGAGGATGCTTTCCAAGATGCCAATCTAGGTGATAGCTTAACAAATAGTCTAGCCGAGGAAATGAGGCTTCTGCGCGTTGAGATGGTGTCAGTGAGGCGCGAAATATCGTCATTTAGAACCGAGTTGGCTAATCTAAATACCAACATGCCAGATTTTTCTAAGCGGGTCGACGCCATTGACGAAAGGCTGACAGTAGTTGAGCAGAATATAAAACAGAGAGAGCCCTCAGGCGAGGCGAATTTAATGGAGACCATTATACAGCTGAAGGTGGAGCTCAATGAGCGCGAGCAGGAAGGTCTCCTAAACGATATTGAGATCGCTGGGTTGCCGGAGGAGCAGGGTGAGAACACTGTTCACTTGGCAGCATTGGTTACCAAAAAAATAGGCGTCGTAATTAACATTGGCGACATTGTAAGTGCTGAACGAGGGGGCCCCCGGCGCGTGGCAGCTGGTAATGGTGAGCCGCAGCGACAACGGTTGATCAGAGTGCGGCTTGCGCGCAGGTCGCTGCGCGATGACATATTGCGCGCTGCTCGAACGCGCCGTCATTCGCACTGAGACCGACATTGATAGGATTTTTGGTGGAAGTCCTGCCGGCCTACTCTTGACACTCGATTCTATCGAAATTTAGGATTGGGATCGAAAATAGGCTACAACTAGCGCACAATTTGACTCGAATACAGTGAAATTTTATGTAACTAATTGAAATCGGGATTTCTCGATCTTGTTCATACATAATTCCTTAATTCGTACTCTTGACAACATTTTGACGTTGACGTATCGACTTCGAAATTGGGATCTAATTTACACAGTTCATTCTTCAACAAAACTAAGTTTTTAGTGTTCGATTGCGTTGTTTAAAGTGTTTTTTATTAAAACTATGACACGATTGGCACTTCTTTTTGGATATATTAGGATAGATCTAAAAGACAAAGGCGAAATCTAAGAAGAATGGCGCGTTATATGCCAATAATGCGTTCACCATGAGTGATGAGGAGTTTAAGAGATATTAATATTGCCTCAGCAAGGAGCTTTGAAGTTGTTCATAGCGATTTTGATTTGTATCTACTATCTAGTATCTAGTATCTACGCGTTATAAGGTATGTCAATAGAAATTAGAAATATCTATAATCTAACCACTTCTATAGTTCATATTTTCTCTTTATATATGATACATACTAAATATATCTCAAATTATTTTATTATTACAATTTTACACTTAATTTATACAATACAATAAATATACAATTACAATATGCAGAACAATGTAGAACCAATCGTTCTACATTGTTCATCATTATCATATCATTTGTTTCATACAATATACATTAATATTGCAATAATTATATGTTTTAGGAGACTGGGGCTATGCCCAAAGAACTATTATAATGACACCTATTTGGATGCTCTGGCTGGCTCACCTGAAGAACACTACACCAAAAATTGTGTGGCACGCTATACAGTAAAGCATACTATGGGTGTTCTGAATAATAGGTGGCGATGTCTCCTAGGCCACAGGGTCCTTCACTATCATCCGGACACAGTTCTTAGAATTATAAACGCCTGTTGTGTTTTACACAATATTTGTAATGAAGCAAGCTTGAATCAGAATTACAGTGAGGATACCATACCACCTACTTCAGTAGAGGAAGACAGCACCCAGGAAACAAGTAGGCAGGAGCTACCAGAGTTAGTGTGCGTGAGCTATAATGGGCTGCGAAGTGTTTTTAATGTTAACATTAAACTCTTGTTAAACTACTATTTGTTTTTATTTGCCTATCTATATTTTTGGTCATTGATTGATATAATCAATGTTACAATCACAATATTTATAAAAATAAGTACTAAAATACTTAACTATAATAAGCCTTTTATTCTCTTTTATCCTAAGGTAGCAATATTTAAATAAATTACAATATTTAGCTTCCAATATTTAAATGTAACATAGTTTTTATTTCCCTGTCTATATTTTTGGTCAGTGATTGATATTATCTATATTACAATCACAGTATTTATAAAAATAAGTACTAAAATACTTAATAATTAGTCTTTTATTATCTTTTAACCCAAGAAAGCAATATTTAAATAAATCACAGTATTTTGTAAACAAGTTAAGCCTATGTTTATGAGTAAAATACTTCATTTACAATAAATATGTAAACACCAAGATGACCAATCACTAAAATACATAACAATAATAATTTGTATGTGGTCTGCCAGAACTTGAGCTATTATTTTGGAAAGCCTTAGCAGTTAGCACCAGCATTACTGGTAAATTAAGAAAGAAGGTGATTTCTTTTCTTTTTTTGTTTAGACTTTAGGTAGGTACTGAGCTATTTTGAAATTTGATGTATATTCAAAATTGCGCGTAAGCTTTTTTTTATAGCAGCAATACACATTACGCCAGAATGTATAATTTATTTTGCGTTTAATGCTTAAAAAATAAGTTTAGTTTTAATTTAAGGAACTACATTATAAAATAGAAAGAAAGAAGAAAGAAAATATACTTTATTGTGTACATGAGAATACATACATCAATAATGGAAATTACAGAAAAAAAAATGTACACAAAAGGCGGCCTTATCGCTAAGGTAGCGATTTCTACCAGACAACCTTAGGGAGAGGAGAATATGAATACTTATAGGGTCGTTATGAAAAGAAAAGAAAAAAATTAAAATAAAAGAAATATGTATACATTTAAATAGATAATATAATATATACTATATAATTTAAACACAAATAAATATGTACAATATTACATAATATTCTAAATAAACATACTTATATCGATACTTATCATATGATATAATATACATATAGACATATATACCTATACACTAATATATATTATATTATTAAAGCGTATTTATAAATACATAAATAAATACATACCCAATTGCTTTATGATATAACTACTATTATTTCGCACAGCAAATTGATTTTAGAAATCGATTCAATAATATTGTTGATTTGTAATTTCAAAATATGATTTTTTAAGTAATGTCTTTAATCCGTTGAGCGTTTTAGCTTTTCTAATACTTTCCGGCAAGGCATTCCACTGTATGATAGATTCACTTTACTGTATAGGAACAACTATAGAATGATGAATCATGAGTAGGTACTCGTAGAGTAAGAATATCATTTGAGCGCAATGCCTTATCGGAACTACGTATAATAAATTTCTCCTTAAGATACTCTGGTGCCTTAGGATGATGAAGCACGTGGTACAGGAGCGACAATATTCTTGTATTCCGGCGAAAACGGATTGGCAACCACTTGAGCTTAGCACGATATTCAGAGATATGATCATAATATTTCCGCAAAGAAAATATGAATCTTATTGCTAAATTTTGGAGTCTCAAGTTTATTTAATTGTTGCTCGGTGAGATCAGGGTAGCACGCGTCGGCATAGTCAAGAGTAGAAAGAAAGAGAGATTCAGCAAGCGCAATTTTGGTAGAGATAGGGAGCATGTATTGAAGTCTTCTTAGAGAATGCCAAGTTGCAAAACACTTCCTACTTACTTCATTAATTTGAGTGGTCCATGACATATTCTCATCCAAGAATACTCCAAGATTCTTAACACATTTGCTAAAAGGAATAACTGTGTTGTTCATGAGCACCGGTGGGATGGAGGCCCAGGCTATCCTCGAAACAAGTACCTGGCTACCTATTACTATAACTTGCGATTTCGCTGGATTCAGTTTTAAGCCGTGGCATCGACTCCACTCGTAAACTGCAGCCAGATCATTGTTCATAATAGTAATAGCCTCAGGCAAGCTTTTGAGTTCAGCCTGGGTGTAGATCTGCAAATCGTCTGCATACAAATGGTAGAGAGAGGATATATTCTTTGTGATTGTGTTTATAAAAATAGCAAAAAGGAGAGGAGATAATACGCCACCTTGCGGGACACCGACAGGTAAGTCAGCCCATGAAGATATCTCCAGTGCTGTCTTTATTCTCTGCCGACGTCGCTGCAGATAACTGCGAAACCAGCCAATCACTGTTGGAGATATGTTAAGAGAGAACATGATGCTGAGAAATATGTCATGGTCAACCGTATTAAAGGCATTACTAAAGTCCAAAAGTGACATAATGGTGAGTCTTTTATTGTCCATACCATGTCTGATGTCATCAGTGACCTTAACAAGAGCCGTGGTAGTACTGTGTCCTGTTCGAAATCCAGACTGAAATGGATTAAGCAGTTCATTTGTAGTCATATATGTTGTAAGTTGAGAGTGGACTAAGCGTTCGAAGACTTTAGAAAGGAAAGGAAGAATAGATATAGGTCGAAAGTCATTAATAGTGGCAGAGTTTGTTTTTTTAGGTATATGAATAACATAGGCGTCCTTCCACAAACTAGGAAAGATGCCCGAATCTATAGAATAATTAAAGATGTGAGTAAGAATTGGTAGAATTAAATCAAGTACAGGAAGCAGTGTGAAGAGTTTATGGTTGTTCTCGTAGAAGGGAGTTAAATGAAAACCATGTAATATGTGGATAATAATAATTAAATCATACATTACACCTCCCTTCAAAAAGATCACACTTCTCCTCCTTTTTAGAAAAAAAAAAGATCACACTTTAGGATAACTGATAAAAACCAATATAATATCATTTTCATAAAATACAGAAATGAAGTACATGTTTTTTTTTTGTTTTTACTTAATCAATAAACAATTTTGTATTATTTTTATGAATAACATATTCCTTATTATTTTTTATAATTTTTACGTTAGGTTCTAAATCTTCTATAACCTCATATGGTCCATTATATATTTCGTCTAATTTTTGACCTGTTTGATTTTTTAACAATAATAAATCACCTTTCTTGTAAGTGATCGGGTTAACAGATTTATCAAATAACAATTTTCGATGTTGCTTACAATGCAAAAGATTCTGTCGGGCATCGGATTGTGCTCTCTGTAATCTGTATTTAAGTTCTAAAGGATAATTTTCATAGTTATATAATGGTTCAATATAAGACGTAAGATTACTTGGTATTTGACATATTTTACCAAATACAAGCTCATACGGTGTGTATTTTTTTTCAGTATGTACTGTAGTATTATATGAGAAACACCAATAAGGGATCCAATCACTCCAATTAGTTTTATTGTTTGCACATTGAATTCTTAGGAAGGCACCTAAACTTTTATGGCTATTTTCTAAAGAACCTATTGTCTCATGATGGTAAGGCGTGGAACTAAATTTATTAATTTCCAATAATTTATAAATTTCGCATAATATTTGAGACATAAACTCGGTACCTTTATCTGTAATGATTACTTTTGGAATACCATATCTTAAAATAAAATTACGAAGTAATTCGTTGGCGACTACGACTGCTTCTTTTGTTCTTAAGGGATAAGCTTTAACGTATTTCGTTAAATCGCACTGAATTGTTAAAATATATTTAAAATTATAATTATCTAAATCTAAGCGACCCATTAAATCTAAACTTATGCGTTCAAAAGATGTATTTGCAGTGGTTGTAATAACCATTGGCTGCTTTGTGTTTCTATTTGAAAACTTATTCATTTGACAAACCTTGCATTTCTCAACATAATTCATAACATCACTAGTGATTCCTGGCCAGAAATATCGTTTCTTAATATTATTAAGCATCCTCTTCACCCCCGCATGACCGCTGGTAGGTAAAAGATGAAAATCATTTAAAATTACTCTCTTATCGTCTTCATTCTCTATTCTAATAACGTCCTTAATTATAAGGAATCGCGGCGTATTAGACATTAATTTAAATTCTTTTAAGAATTTTTCTATAAACTGTTTATTTTTTACATTTTTAGTAATAACAATTTCTTGTACTCTGTGCTTTTTACACATGAGTTCCAATTCTCTCGCTAACACCGGCATGGTCAATAGCGATTGAGATATTAGATATATTGTTAATTTCTCGGGCACATACATACAATTACCACTACTACTAATGTCGACATTCATATTATTTATATTCGGGCGCCTATTACATATAACTAATTCGTTTATATCTAATGGTTTTTTCAGAACTTCCACAATACTAGGTTGATCAGGCCTTGTTATAGTGGATTCCTATGAAGAAAAATCCTGGCGTTTATCGAGCTCTAATTTTCTTTTTTGAGCACGGGTGACAACCGATACTGTTTGTTGTCTCATTTCCTTTAAATCTTTGATTGACATTGGAAGCCGACTTAAAGCATCTGCAGCTGCATTACTTCGGCCACGAATGTAATCAATTTCAAAATCAAATTCCTCTAAACAAAGTCTAAATTTTGTCAACCTACTAGATGGATCTTTTATGTTAAATAAATATGTAAAAGGTTTATGATCGGTTTGTATTTTAAACTTTCGACCGTATAAATAAGGTCTAAAGTGTTTAATCGCCCACACAATGGCAAGTAGCTCTAACTCTATTATGGGGTATCTAGTTTCAGCAGGATTCAAATTGCGGCTAGCATATTTATGCTATTACTTTTCCGTCTTCGTTAGACAGAACGACACCTTTTTTTTTTTTTTCTTTTTGTTATAGCAGGGAAATGCTTTTTACGCATGTAGTCCGGATCTCGGGTAGATCCTGACCCTATGTGGGACTCGCACTCTGGGAGTGCCCTACCCGTAAACTAAAACCACTGCGAGTGCCTTCAGCCGCTTTCATTTGAGGGTCCCGGATAGGCATTCAACAGGATCACCTCAGCGACAGGCTGGCCCCGGCGAAGGCCAGACTTCTCCTCTTAAGGGGACTGCCCGGCTGCTTAGGCAGTCCCCGCGACGTCGTGTCACACTGGGCCCAGGTTCCCATCCTGGACCCGACACGAGCACAGGGGCGTTACTGGAGGCGCATTAAGTAGCGCCTCCTGCGCACCCCCGTTCGTCGCCCACGAAGGGAGGCCACGTCGGCGGCCTCCTCTCTCACCCGCTTGTCGGCCTCCTTCTGGGACATTACTGCCTCGCAGAAGGAAACCATCGCCGTCCAGGACTCGTCATCACCGAGCATCGCGGTAATGACACTCGGCAGAGACAAGTCCCCTCCGATGACCGATATCAGATCATGACGCAGCGCCGCCCATCTCGGGCACACCTCGAGGGTGTGCTGGGCCGAGTCCACCGCCGCGCCACAATCGTGACACACTGTCAACGGCTCTCTGCGGGCCGTCCGGCACAGGTACTCACCAAAGCAACCATGCCCAGTGAGCACCTGTGTCAGACGGAAGGTGAGGGGTTTGCGCTTACGACGCATCCACCGCTCAAGGACCGGACGCAGAGCAACCGTTAGGCTTTTGCCGTACGACTGTCGCGCCAGGTCCTCCCCCCACCTTCGCATTAACGCCTCTTGCCCTAGTCGGCGAACCCGAAGGATCCCGTCCAGCGTAAGGCTCTCACCAAGAGACCTCCTATCCGAGACATAGGAGTGCGTCTCGGCAAGAACCTCCGCCACGAGTTCCCACGGGGGGTCGCCGGCCAGGGCAGTGGCTGCCGCCCACGATACCGTACGGTACCCCCGAATCACTCTTACCGCGATGACCCGCTGCGCCGCGCGCAGCTGGGCCTTATTCCTCATGGTAAGGTGACCCGCCCAGATGGGTGCACCGTAAGTTGCCATACTCCGGCAGACTCCGGAGTATAGCTGCCTGCAGGCGGCACTGGGTCCTCCGAGGTTCGGGAGGAGTCTGCCCAGCGCACTTGCCGCCTTCACGACCTTCGGTCCCAACATTGAGAAATGTGGGCCGAAGGTCCACCCTCCGTCAAGGATGAGCCCCAGATATTTGATATGGGGGCTCATCCTGACCCTCACCCCTCCGATCTGGAGGGCAGCCCCCGGTGGGGGTCCTTTCCGCCCCGTCCCGCGGAAGAGAAGGGCTTCGGTCTTCTCAGGTCTGACCCGAAGCCCTAACCTCTCTATGCGGCTGATCACGAGTTCGAGCCCGATCTCGGCCAGCCGCGCCGCCTCCTTATAGCCTCGTCCCCGGGCGTACAGGAGGTTGTCATCCGCGTAGCAGATGACACCCGTCCCGGGGAGGAGGCGGCCTCGCAGGACCCAGTCGTAGCCGATGTCCCACAGGATCGGACCCAGAACTGATCCCTGTGGGACACCGCACCCGACTCGCCACCACTCTACGGACCCACACCGGTTCTCGCAGGCTACCCTCCTCTCGGAGAGGTACGCCTCCAACAGTCTCCTTAGATACAGGGGCACTCCGAAGTAATTCAGTGCCTCCCGTATCACACTGTGAGGGAGGCTGTTGAAAGCGTTCGCGATGTCCAAGGACACCGCGACCACCACCTCCCCCCTGTATTCCGCCTCACCCGTCACCGCCCGAAGGCGTTTAAGGGCATCGACGGTCGACCAACGTGCTCGGAAACCAAATTGGGACTCAGAGAGTCCCGGTCCCGCGCCCTCCTCGAGGTGCTGAACGAGCCGGGAGGCCACTATTCTCTCCAAGGCCTTCCCGGCTTCGCTCAGCAGCACCACCGGTCGCACCGCCGAAGCCGAGTCCGGGGTCCGCCCTGCTTTTGGTAGCAGGCAGAGCCGACCCTCCTTCCAGACCCTCGGAAACAATCCGGACCGCAGGCAGCGGTCGAATAGCTCCCGAAGGCTATCGCCGAGGTGCATGAGAGAGATTGCGAGGACCCTCCCGTGCACTCCGTCTGGACCCGGCGCCCTTTTCTTACTCTGGAGGCGGGACAGAACCGCCTCCATTTCAGCCTCCGTGACGGGTGACGGAACACCCTCAACGTCCGGCGTCTGCCGAGCCATCCTGGGGGGCGTATAGCCCACGGGTGTGTCGGGGAAGAGTTCCCCGACGATCCTCCCCAGTAGGCCCGGCTGGAGCGTCTCGTTGATTGGGGCCGACTGGGCGCGTAGCTTGTTCCGCGCCCATATATATGGTCGGCCCCAAGGATCTCTGTTGAGATCCTCAACCATCTCCAGCCAGGCCTCCTCCTTGGCTCGGCAAATGGCCTGTTGCAGGATCTTCCGCTTTTCTGCGTAGACCCTGCGCAACCTGTCGTCTCTGTCGACGTCCTGGGGGCGCCGCCGCCTGCTCCGGGTATAAAGTCGCCTGGCCCGGTTGCAGGCAGCTCGGAGACTGGCTATCTCAGCCGACCACCAGTAGAGCGCCCGCCGCTGGGGTGGACGTTTCGCGGGCGGCATGGCCGCCCTGCAGACCGCGGTGAACGCGTCGCAGAGCCGGTCAGCCGCCTCATCCACCTCTAGCTCTGACAGTGGCGGGAGGCTCCACCGGCTGACTATAACGGCCTCCTCTGCCAGTTCCCGGTCGAGCTTTGAGAGTGCCCAACGCGGAAACTGGCTTCTCCCCCTGGACGACGACGACGACGATGACGCCGGACGGACGGGAGCTGGAGACACCTCGAACCTTATATAGCGATGGTCCGAGAGAGTCTCCACCCCCGTCTCCACCCTCCACCCCTCCACTCTGCGTGCGATAGCCGGCGTGGCGAATGTGACGTCCACCACGGAACCTCCCGACCAACGCACGCACGTCTGGACTGTCCCTGTATTGAGCAGGGACAGTCCGGCAGCTAGCGCCCACTCCTCCACTTCCCTCCCTTTTGGGTTAGTGACCGGGTTGCCCCATGCCCTGGACTTGGCATTGAGGTCCCCAGCCACAAACACCTGTAGGGGAGCTAGCTGCCCCACCAGCGGCCCCAGAACGTCGAGAAACCGTTCCAGGGCCGCCAAATCACGGTTCGGTGAGAAGTAAACTCCGACGAAAGCCACTTCTCCCCGAACCGCCGCCACGTACCCGCGGCCCCTCGCTTTGACTGCGAGGGGGGGCCGGCTCCAGGCCTCACCACGATCGCCACCGAGTCATCGGTGGGCGGGGCCCAGTGTGGGCTAGTGGGAGGCACAGCGTATGGCTCGGCAACGATCGCGACGTCAACGCTCCACTCCGCCATGGACTGCAGGAAAAGATCCTGAGCCCCGGCGCAATGGTTGACGTTCGCCTGGAGGACGCTGAGATGCCTGGACATTATTCGGCCATCTCAGCATCCGCCGACACCACTCGGTTCCCCCCTTTAGCTTGTTGGGAGGGGAACTTCCCGCGAGTTGACGGGAGCTTACACGCCATGCTCCCCATCACGTGGCCTGCCGGCCTTCCAGCATCCGCACACACCGCACAGTGTGCGGCAGCCGAACACGCGGCAGCCTTGTGGCCTGGCTGACCGCAGCGGTAGCACAAGTTACTGCGGTCAGTGCCACACTGGCACGCGCCAGCGACGTGCCCCACTCCCAGGCACCGGAAGCAGTGCCTGGGGCGCGCCTGCAGGAGGTAGACTTTTGCGCGGCTCCAGCCCACCGCTATGCTCCCTTGTTGCAGCAGCTTTATTGCTGCTGCAATCGGGAGCTCTATATGGGCTGTCCCGGCGCCCATTTGCCCCGTGCGGATATTCCGCACGACGACCTGTCCGGGATTGATGGCCCCCTCCTTGGCCACCACGGTGATGAGGCGCTCCTTGGTGACCGCGTCACTCAGACCCGAGATTCTCATTTCAGCCTTCTTCTCGGGCCTGAGCACCTCCGCCTCCTCAGCCAGAACCTCTTTTAAACGAGCGGCGAGGGCATCCGCCTTGTCGCCGCTCGTGGACCCGGGCACCTCTATTAGGCGCGCCCCGGTCGCCGTCTGACGAAATCGGAGCGGGCCGATGCCCAGCTCCGCCAAATCTATTAAATATGGAGCCATAAGTAGCTCCCTTGGCCGCTGCCTCCGGCCGTAACTTAAGAATTACGGCCGTGGAGCGCGGGAGCGACAGTTTAGGCTTTGCAGCCTCCTTCGACTTGGTCGGCGGCGGAGGGGCCACCGGGTTTTTCGCTACCGGCGCTGAAGCCACCGGTTTTTTCCTCTTGGATTTCCGGCGAACAACGTCCGTCCACGCCTCCGCCGGCTCTTGTGGGGCCTTGCCCCCCTCCTCTTCCCTCCCTTTGGAAGTGGTGGGACCAAATGCGGTCCACTCCCGTTCTTGAACATGAACCTTGCCCTTGCCCTTTCCCTTTGAGGCTTGGGGCAGGGCAGGGAACTCTGCAGTATCAGGTCCCACCACCTTATCGACGATAACAGTAGCTGTCACCTGCTCCTTTGCCGCTTCAATGGCAGTCCTCGTATTTTTCGCCTGCTCCTTCTTGTCCCTCGCCAATGGAGGACGGCAGGGAGGAGCGGCTGGGAGCTGCAGCGCCGCCAGGCGGCCGTCCAGCATGTTGCCGACCATGTTTGCAATGCTTTTCATTTGTACGGGCGACAACGTGGACTCCTCTGTTGCGGCCGCCTTCTTGCGGCCATCCTCATACTCGCGCCTGTTGGCCCGCACTTCCTCTCGCAACAACTGGAGCTCGCGCTGGAGCCGACTATTATCTGCCTTCAGCTTGCGAGCCTCCTCTGTCTCCGTGCGGGATGCAAGGGATTCCAGCACCTCCCGTATCGAACCGGCAGCCTTTCGGATTTTGGCCGCATACCCTCCCCGCAAATTGACTGATTTCCCAGTCAGGCCGAGTATGACATTTATGTTTGATTCGGCCGCCAACATGAGTTCTTGGGCCCCAAGTATTTCCACCTCGACCTCGAGTGGGGTTAACTCCACCTCCCCAATCACCTCCTTCGGCTTCTTGAAAGCTCTTTTTTCAAGGGCCAGCTCGAAACTGTCTTCCCTCTCCTTCTCCACTCTTTCCCTTAACGTCGCCCGTGCACGGGAGAGCGAGATCGCCTTGCCTCTCTTTGCCTCCGGCTGCGTTCTCCTCGCCGCACTCTCGGTATCCGAGCCGGAGCCCCCTGACACCTCGGAGAACAGACGTTTCTGTCCCAACTCCGACTCGGATAACGACGTCATCGACATTCCGTCAAGGCCGTCTATCTCCTGCCCCTTTCTCCCCTTTGAGCGACCTCCGCTCACCTTCCCCCTAGAAATACCCGATTCACTTCCCCCTAATACTATCCCCCCCCCGACCTACTAACTTCCCTACCCCCGCTTCCTTCGTTTTCGAGCGTGTCTGCCTCCGGCTGTCAGTGGAGTCACTTGCACTCCTGAGCTCTTCTTCGTCATTTCCAATTTCACATGCATCGTTGTCCAGTTTGTTCGCTAGGTCGTTGTTGGTACGAGAGTCCGGTATAACCGAACCCTCGGAGCAGTTTTTGCCCTCCCCGTAATACGAGGGGCAGACCTCCGCCGTGGCATCGGCGGTGGTGCGGGATTCCCCCTTTCGGGGACCCGCCCGGGGACTATTTTTAAACCTGCTTGTATTGTTCATTTTAAAAATGTCTGCTCATTAGGGTTGAGCGAACCCGTAGCCTTCTCAAAAACATAGTGCGCTATCGACTGGAGACCCTCCAGCCATTCATCCCCTCGCCGCGCACAAGCTTATTTTGGGATTAGGGTAATTTTTTAGAGAGGTTTTCTTCCTCGCGGTCCCCATCTCGATGTGAGATGGCGACCACCACCCGCGGCACTATGTACCGGGGAGCGGCTTGGCCGGCTGTGGCTAGAACCAACAGCCGCCCGGGATTTGATTTGTCGCCCAGGTGCTGGATCGCACCCCAGGCTTAAGCCCCACCGCCACGCCAAGGCTCAAATCCATGGTGGGGAGACAGAACGACACCTAGACCGACTTTAGAGGCATCCGCTTGCAACACAAAACTACTATGTTCCGAAGAATCCGGGTATGCCAATACCGGAGGGGAGATAAGAGCGTGTTTTAGATTTTGGAAAGCCCTCTCACATTGTGTTGACCATGTGAAGGATACGTTTTTCTTACATAACTTATTTAATGGGTATACGATATTCGCAAAGTTCGGAATAAATCTGCGATAGTAATTTGCGAACGCTACGAATCTTTTGATTTCATCTGTGCTATTAGGCTTCGGGTACGACTGTAATGATTTAATTTTTTCAGGATCCGGTAGTATCCCTTCTGACGTTATTTTATGACCTAAATACACTATTTCTTTACGTAAGAATTCGCACTTTAATGGATTTAATTTAAGATTAACTTGCGGAGTCTTTCTAATATTTCAGTAAGGTTTTTGTTATGGGAAAGTAATGAATCCCCTATAACTACGCAATCATCTAAATAAATAAAGCATTTTTTGTAATTAAGACCAGACATGGCGATGGTCATTAATCGTGAAAAAACGCTAGGACTAGTTTTTAGTCCCATGGGGCATCTCTTCATTTGGTACATTTTATCGGTTGTAAATGCTGTAAATTTGCGTGATTTTTCGTCTAATGAAATTTGATACATTTTATTAACGTTAAATGCTGTGTATTTTCGTGAATTTGGTTCCAAGGCCAACTGATAATAGCTTTGGGATAAATCTAATTTAGAAAAATAAATACTACCCGACCCGATAAGGAGTCTAAAATTTCGACCATATTTGGAAGTGGGAATTTATCATCCTGTATCTTATTATTTAATTGCCGATAGTCAATGACTAGTCTCCATTTCTTGTCGCCTGATCTATCAGATTTTTTAGGCACAAGTAAAACTGGGCTAGACCATTCCGAAATAGCTTCTTCAATGATGTCATATCCAACATCTCTTGTATTTGCCTTTGCAGTTCTGGTTTCAAAGCATGGGGTATCCTATAAGGCTTCGTATAGACAGGTGTCATATTATCTTTTAGTTTAATAGAGTGTTGTAATAAATTCGTAACCGACAACTTGTCACCTGGTAAATGAAACACATCGGCATATTTAGCGCAGATGGTTTCAATGCTAAGCCTTTCTTCCCTATTCAGATAATTTAAATGTAATAAATTAAATAACGTCTTAATACGGTCAGTTGATATTTCTCTGTTTAAATCAGCTGAATAAAAATAATTCAAAGTGCGTCTCGAAATTAGAAAAGTCTATGTCTACTTCTTGATTAGTTGTATTCAATATCCATATTGGAATTAACCCATTTTGTGGCTTTACAATCATTCCCGCAATAAAAACGCCGTTACAAATTTCTTTCGCTAATATGACGCAATCACCGTGTCGCTGCGTAGGGATGCGCCTAAATACTTCGCACCTCGGTGGAATAGCATGATGATACCTTCTAATATCATTCAAGCTAACGGTTACCGATTCATCATCGTGTCTCAAACTTAAAGTATTTTTGTCATAATCAAGTATAGCATTGTATTTTTTAAGAATATTACTACCCAATATTCCACTAGCAGCGCATGACAAACGCTTAAAAACATAAAACTTAATCCTAAACATTACTTTATCTATCTCTAAGTTTAAGTACATATATCCCTCAGATGTGAGGTTACCACTAACTCCTTTAATATAAACCTGTTCATTACATATTTTACTTATCAAAGAACAGTAATATTTTTCGAGCCATTCATATTTTATTACACATAGAGTAGCGCCGCTATCTACTAGTAAGTTAATACCTATGTTATTTTCAATATTACATCTAATTATTGCATAGTTATTAAAGTTCAAAACGTAGTTTTTAAGTACTTTGTTTTATGTCGTAATTTCTCGTGTTCAGTATGCTGAATACGCGAAAACGGACGACGTGAATCCGCTACACGCAAGCGATTGCGCGAAGGTTCAATTGGTGTCAAATTATTCTTGCGCGATGTATTAGTTTTTTGCCAATAAAAATATTTTTTATTATCAGAACTAGTATTATTATATTTTTTTTCAAAATCTCGGCGTGGGTTATTACAATATTTAGATCTATTATTAAATGTTCGCGACTGAAACTGTGACGGATTGTTATTTCCGTTAAAGTTATATCTTCCATGAGTCAATTTCATGACGGGATGACTATTACACATGGAGCGTTCATCTATTGCCACACTGATGGCTTCCGACAGTGACGTAAACTGTCTTGCCGCTATGATTGTACTAAGCTTAGGGTCAGATAAACCGTCAGCGAACCGCTTAATAGCATTTTTTTCGTTAAGAGGCCGTAATATTTTAGACATATTTTCATCACCATCAGCTTGAGCCAACGTTAAATTCACAAATAATTCTTCTAAATAAGAACCAAAGTCCTCAATTGTCCTATGTCCCTGTCTAGCACGTTGTAGTTGTGCTTGAATGCATACGTCTGACTTTTTTGGTAGTAAAAACTTTTTCATGTCAATAATTAAAGTACTAACAGTGCCATAGCTACTTTGAAGGCGTAATTTCGCACTTGGAGTTAGCCTGGTTTTTAAGACAAAATCTATTAATTGCTGTTTAGAAGTACTAGGTAACATATCGTCATACAATTGTATGGCATCGATTAACTGCTTCGTTACGTCTTCCTTGCCTGTCATGACCGGTAATAAGGCTATTGCCGTTTTCAAATTAAAACTTTCGGTAGCCATTTTCTTGGTACTTAAATCTATATTAACTAATTTTAAAATATTATTAAATAACCTATGAATATCTCCTATGATTTTATTAATACGAAAGGTATCTTCAGTGCTAATCTCTGAACTCTCACTAAGGATTTGAATTTTTGGCAATATTACATCCAAACACACACTGAGCTTCTTCAAGCTTTTTTAATCCTATTTCCTTAGTTCTACGAGTTGGACCAATTTTTGTCAAGTAAATCTTAATATCTGACAACTTATTACATATAGAAATTAAGTCTGATAACATAATATTATGACCTCAAATAACATTTAAATACTAAATATTTATACTAAAACCTCGAAAAAAAAAAATATAACACGAATCTAACATATTCATTGAAATATGTAAACCTTAAACCTGGTATGTCGCAATGTAACATGCATGTATCAGGTGGCGCATGGCGGGCTGGCGGGCTGGCGGGCGGCACGTTGCGCTGAGCTCGTGGCACGTGTTGCGTTGACCCCGATGACCGCGTTGACCGCGTGGCGTGATGAGCTACTGATGCCTGCTGCTGTCCATCTGGTCCTCTGCATTCGCTTGGGCCGGGCTATACACTGGACTCCGTGGGCCGGGATATCCCTGGACACCGCTCCTCTACGCTGGTACTGCCAAATTCGATGTGGAGGTCGGAAGTACGGCACGATTCATCACTCTTCTAAGGGATTTAGTGACGATGATTTCTTCTTTTTGGGATTGCCTGTTACCCGTTATTCTTTCTTGAGTATAAAATCAAGTCTTCAAGGTCTTCTATAACAATTCTTCTTCTAGCTAAGGTCTTCTATAGCTATTCTTCTCTTGAAGTATCCCTGAATCTTCTGATCGGCTGATGGCAGGGTCGCCATGTGAAGAGTTTATGGTTGTTCTCGTAGAAGGGAGTTAAATGAAAACCATGTTATATGTGGATGATAATAATTAAAATCGATTATTTAATTACACTTACGGCTATATATAACAATCATTTTACTAATTCAGCAATCCTTGAGTGCGACGTTCATTATGTTACAGTTAGAGTGAAATAGCTACGGTTAAACATTTAAATCATACATTACGACTAATGTTATCAGTGCCAACAGCATCAGACGATATAGACAATATATTCTTCTTAACATCACAATCAGTAAATTGGCTAATAAGGAACGGTGAATGTTTAGGAGTTGGAAGTTGTGAAAGATAATAATTTAACGTGTGAGACTTAGTATTGGCTTCAAAATTTGAAGAAGGAGAAGCTAAAAGTTGGTTAAGTTTGTCTGTAGAAATGTTAGGATTAGAGTAATTTGGTATTTTGCCAACTCCAAGTGATTTTAGAAATTTCCACACTTTTGCTGGGTTGCCGTTCTCAACCGATATGTGAATGTAACGTCTTTGTGCATCTCTACACATAGTATTACAGCGATTTCGTATGTTAATGGATCTCGCACGGTACTCATCAGTGTTCGTCTTCCTGTATCTCGCCTTAGCCTTATGCTTTTTATATATCAGTTGTTTCAATTCGTCAGTTAACCACGGTGCAGGAAGATGTTTGATTTTTACAGGTCTTACTGGTGCATGTTTGTCATATAAACCTGTGAGTAAGTTATTAAATATTTCAATTTTATGATCAATGTCAGTTTCAGTGAGAATTATAGACCAGTCCAATCCACGCGCGTCATCCAATAAATCATCTAAATTCAATCTTCCAAAATTGCGCTGCATTACAACTCTCGGTTTTTGCTTAGGAGGGTGTAAATTATAAGAGAGATATAATAGGTCATGATACGAAAATGCATCTGCCGAACATTGTCCAAATTTAACTACAAACTCCGGGGCAGAAACCATTATGAGATCAAGAAGTGAGGGTGCACAATCAGGAAAAAAGTGGGTGGGATTTGTTTGTAATAAATGCATATTGCAGGCATCTAGTATAGATCTAAGCCTCTCAGATCTCCTATCCTGCTTAATCATGCATGTATTAAAATCGCCCATTATGATATTGTGATGATAGAGAGGAATGTATGTTTCAAGTAGATGTTCAAAAGAATTAAAATAGTCTCTACGCAGTGAAGGGCTGTAAAATACGCCTAGTAGAATTTTTGTGTGTGCTAAAGCAACCTCAATCAAAATATGTTCCGCAGCAACAACAGGCGGGGGCTGGGGTGACAAACTAATCAAAGAGAAAGGAAAATTAGTTTTCAAATAGATTGCCACACCACCTCCTCCTTTATGGATGCGGTCATTTCTTATAAGCTGAAACCCGGGTAGTGAGTAGCTGGTGGAAGGTAAACAAGGTTTTAGCCAGGTTTCCGATACAAGTATAGCATGTATGTTATTTGATGCAAACGACGCGAGCAAATCGGGATAATGAGCCGGAATACTTTGGGCATTAATATGTATGACATTAAATGTGTGTCTCTCATCAGAAAGCTGCTCAGAGATGATATCTTTTATTGTAACGGATGGTAAACTGTGAAAACTTTCACTACTGTTATTAGACGATAAAGAAAAAAATTCATCATCAGAAATATCAATCATTATAATTTAACGAAATATGCAAATAATAAACAAAATAATAATAATTAAATGCAATAGTTTATAATATGAAATAAGTATAATAATAATATGTATAAATATAAGTATATTAATTATTATCTTTAAAATAACGACAAAATAATAATAATTATTATAAAATATTTTTATCTTATACACCTATACCCGCCAGTTTCTTGTAACATTAGGTGAGTTGCTACACTGTATTAAAGCAGATAGTATGAAAATAATGACATGAAAAAGTATGTTTAATATATGTATGTACCAATAAAATAGAAATAATGCCATGGTAATATTCTACAATCTACAGCAATGCAAATAAGAAGAAGAAGACAGTAACAATCATACTTGTCATTTGTCATATGTCAAATCCTTCCTAATATAAAAACATATTTGTAATTTGTATTATGAAATTGCTTGCAGTACATACATAATAACTACATATTCTAATTTATGTTTATATGCACATGGTTATAAAAAAAAGGAGAAAAAATATAGAAATAAAAAATAAATAAACCAAAGCTACCTGTTAGTTGCGACTATTCTAAATAACGGATATTCATACCGTACAAGAAGAAAATAGGAAAATTTTAGAATTGGTAGGTATGTATGTTACATAAACAAGACTGACAAATTAAAGATGATGACATTGAGTTGTGAATACTTATAAGTGATTATTAATATATAAAGAGTTAGTTCTTCCTTACTGCTTTTTTTGTTCTTGAGGTGACTGGGTTAGTCTTTTTCTCCTTTAAATCCTGTGCAGCTGGAACTACAGGGGCAGTTGGAATTGGACCTTGGATGGCATTTAGGTCTGTCATGCACCAAACACGACATCGTGAGCCATCCTGCCCTAACACTATGATACATCCATCCTGCGTCCAACACTTGGATACACCAAAACGCCTTCGTGCTTCCATGAATGTGTCATGTCGATTCTTTGGGTTGAGGTGTAGCCTTAGGGGCTCTATGGGCTGGGACTTAGAAAATTTTCGAAAATTTTTGATGTCATGATAACCCCCAATTTTTTTACGCTTAACATACAGAACCTACAACTACAAACATTTTTTACTAATATTTTTTTTTCCAGGTGTCACCGTTAAAAAGATATTCATCTCCAAAGTTCTTCTTAAAAACACTTAGAATATTTTTCAATTTTTTTTTCTTCTCAGTATTACCCCCTATTTTTATGTATCCATCGGGCAGGGCTGATCATTATGAACATTTTTTGTCATTGGAAGTTTTGTCGTGCGGGCTACCGTAGCGGAGCTGTACGCGCCGGAAGTTTCAAAACACTTAGAATTTTTTCAAGACAATTTATATGATTATGATAACCACCAATTTCTATGTACTCCACGGGCAGGGCTGATCATTATGAACATTTTTTGTCATTCGAAGTTTTGTTGTCCGGGCTACCGTTGCGAAGTTAAACGCGGCGGAAGTTTGAACAGCTAGTTGCAGAGTTTGACGCGTCGCGCCGGAAGTTTCTAACCAACTAAGTAATTTGAGCTTTCAGGAAGCTTAGCCATATTCTCACGTAGAGGCAGAGTTTGAAGATGAAAGTCTTCAATCAATGCGTTTTCTCCGTGATGAACAAAAAACCTAGGACTGATGTGTAAAGTTTTAACAAAAAAATCCAAGATCACAAGTTACATTGCAAGTGATAGAGGAATCTGCTGTAGGTATATTTTCAAACTTAATAACCAGAAGCAAATTAACGGCCTTCGTGTCGCGTCGTACGTCGGGTAATTTTATTGGTATTTTCAACCTTTATAGACAAAGCAATAGAGCGGGAGAAAATCGCCACCACACAAACATACACACACAATAAAGAACATAGCAAACAAACACATATAAAGAAAGGCAATCAAAATCCTGAGTTTAGAAAATTTTGTTGGAAACAGTTTCTGGGGCCAGTCACAAAAACTACACTAGCAGCACTGTGAGAATTGTACAGTTTCATGAAAATGACAAATATAAACGATTCTATAATTATTATACACACAAAATTGAACAACACATTTAGTGGAGAACTGCATTAGCTTAAAACCGTTACGGCACCGACATATTGAAAACTTTCCAAAAATCTAATCGAAATAACTATCAAACCGGCTCACAAAATTCACGGGCATCGATTGAGAAATTGGAGTTTTAACTGAGGAGAACAGCACTCAGCAGACACCTGAACGTCCTGACATATAAAAAGCATTTTTGCCCAAGCTGAAACAACCAATAATAATAATATAGAGTTACCCAATACACTATCTACTAATAAATAAAATAAATGAAAAAATATAGGAGTCCTTTTTAATTAATTATAAAATATTAATGCAAATATTAAATTACATAAAAAAAATCTTACCCTGTTTAAATTTAATTTTAAAAAGTGCTCCAAAATTTTTCCACCTAACCATTACCAAAGAAAATTATTAAAAAATAAAATACTGAAAGTAAATATTATACTATGTTACATTAAACTACTACCCTACTAAAACTAACATTCCCCTAATATTTCATATTATGTACATAATTTAGTTTCGGCGTGGGCAATTCGGGCTGCAGCGGCAATTTCTTATTTTTATAGCTTTTTTACCTAATCCGGGATACACTCTACTAATATCCCGTAATAGGCGGCGAAACCTAGCGGCATCGCTCGGCAAAGTTCTTAAAATATTTTGGCGGTACATGTATTCGCCCATGTACCACTTTAAGCGGCGTTCACTCCTACAAGTGCGACAATGACGCTTTAACTCCAACCATTGTCGCTCCAGGGTATTTGTATGTACTTTGCATCGTACTAAACCATTGAAAGGTCTGCCGAGACTTGAGTCTACTGGGATGTCGACTGTTCCCCCTACGAACTCGCGACTGTGATTAACTGAAGAATGCCCGCGCATACCAAGACGCAGGTGGACGCCCATATACGCCCGGTGCTGATCGGACATGATATAACTGTTGGGGTAAACATTCGCTTGAATTATGGGGTCCAATACTCTGCGTGTTTTATTTGGTATTAATTCGACGTGGATATTTCGTGTCTTCCGACTGATAAACCCGAACGACCACATTTGGTGCTGCAAAAGACGTCCCCGGTGGTACTTGTTTGTGTAGAGGTGTGTCTCATCAACCTCTACAATATCATCGTGCCCGCCAATTCTTTGCCGGTCGTGAGCTTCGGCAACTTCGCACACCTCACGCAAGAAGTAGTAAATTTGGATGGCTGTTTTTTTGCTGACCCCGACTTCTTGCGCGGCCAGTACCACCTTATCTCTTCGCAAAAAATGATAAATTACCCTTAATGTTTTTAAAATAGATACGTTACTCCGCTCAAAAAAAGTACGTTTAATTGGAGACCGAATCTCGTTTCAGTTGCCCCTCCTGCAGCGCCACCTGAAGCCCAACTTATAATTAATATTGGTCTCCTTATTCATGTGACGTCTACAAGAAGGACATCTTGGTGTCCTTCGTAAAATAAGCCGCCAAAATTTCGCCGCCTGCTGCCGCCTGCACAGCAGATTCCTCGTTATATATGCTATTGACATAATTATATATATTAAAATTTCTGCTTAAAACAAGCGAAAATGGGTCGAGAATTAACGGCCCAGACATAATAATAATAAAATAACTTCTACGAACTAAATAAAATCTAAAATAATAAATTTAAGATATTGTAATGAATAAAAAATAATAAACTACTAAATAATTTTTAAAATAACAACAACAATAACAATATCAAACAACAATTAAATCGTAAAGAATGCGCTAATATTTCAAATATTAAGATAATATCAGTTGTGTTTCATACATTAGACGGAACTCAGGCAATGCCGTAAAGAGAACATCGTGATATTTTAATATCGTTACATAGCTAGAACTCCGCAACGTTAGCCCGGACGACAAAACTTCCAATGACAAAAAATGTTCATAATGATCAGCCCTGCCCGATGGATAAATAAAAATAGGGTGTTATAGTGAAAAGAAAAAAAAAATCGAAAAATATTCTAAGTCCCCGAAAGCCTAGCGCCCCTAAGGCTACAATAGCACCGAAAAATTTGAATATCTCGAAAACGAAGCCCCGCCCGCAAAAACTGTACATGACAAAAGTTGTTCATAATGATCAGCCCTGCCCGTGGAGTACATAAGAATTGGTGGTTATCATAATCATATAAATTGTCTTGAAAAAATTCTAAGTGTTTTGAAACTTCCGGCGCGTACAGCTCCGCTACGGTAGCCCGCACGACAAAACTTCCAATGACAAAAAATGTTCATAATGATCAGCCCTGCCCGATGGATACATAAAAATAGGGGGTAATACTGAGAAGAAAAAAAAATTGAAAAATATTCTAAGTGTTTTTAAGAAGAACTTTGGAGATGAATATCTTTTTAACGGTGACACCTGGAAAAAAAAAATATTAGTAAAAAATGTTTGTAGTTGTAGGTTCTGTATGTTAAGCGTAAAAAAATTGGGGGTTATCATGACATCAAAAATTTTCGAAAATTTTCTAAGTCCCAGCCCATAGAGCCCCTAAGGCTACACCCCAACCATTCTTTGTAAGGAATTCTGAAAGTGTTATGCCTGTTTGTTTCAGGTTTGTCTAGGCGTTCCACACTACACTTCTTGATTCCATGTTACAAAATTTTACAAGGATGGGTCTAGCTCTTGTAGTGTTTGGTTTACCTAACCGATGGCAACGTTTAATTGAAGAGGATACATTAAAGTTTGCCAATTTCAAATGCACTGTCACCATGTCCGCTACCGCCTTGATGGGATCCTTTTCTTCTTCTGGAACAACGTGAATTAAGAGAATCTTCCTGCGGCTTCTCATTTCCATCTGGTCGTACATATTTGTCAGAGCTTCCAAGTGTAACTGTAGTGATTTCAGTGCCATCAAAACAAACTCTCTAAATCAGTGGTTCTTAACCGGTGGTCCGCGGACCACTCGTGGTCCCTGGAGGCATTCCAGGTGGTCCGCGAAGCCATCGGTCGACGCTTACGAATATCAAAAACAAATATCAAAATCTATATAATTATACCACTGAAACAAGAATTCAGATATATATTAGGAAATAGTATGCAGTCACAAAAATGTCATTAAAATCTGTAACTTTTAATTTTTTTACAATTGACAACCCTTCATTCATTCACATTTAGGTAAATGCTATACATAGGCCCGAATACTCAAACGAATCTCAAATTTAAGACGTACTTAAACTCTTGTTGTCTTTCTTTTTTTCTTTGAATCTGACACGTCGTAGCATGAGTTTAAGTACGTCTTACATTTGAGATTCGTTTGAGTATTTGGGGAATAGTCTGGCCAATAATAATAGTAAATACTGTTACAATTAAACATAAATAAAATATTACATTTTAATCTGAAATCTGTCATTTTTATATGATTGTTCATTGTATTTTCTTATTTTCGCGCCAATACATTGTAAAATATTTCGGGATATTAAAATTGAGAAGCGGAAGATCCTGCGGCAGTCCATTTGCCGAGTCGAGGAGGCCTGGTTGGAGATGGTTCAAGGTCTCAACATAGACTCCTGGGGCCGACCCTACATATGGGAACAAGCTTGGCGCTCAGTCGGCCCCAATCAACGAGATGCTCCAGCTGGGCCAACCGAAGAGGATCGTCGGCACACCCGTGGGCTATACGCTCCCCAGGATGGCTCGGCGGGCACCGGTCACGGAGGCTGAAATGGAGGCGGTTCTGTCCCGCATAAGAAAAGAGTGCCGGGTCCAGGGAGGGTTCTCGCGATCTCTCTCGTGCACCTCGGTGATAGCCTTGAGGGCTGTTTGATCGCTGCTTGCGGTCCAGGCAGTTCCCGAGGACCTGGAAAGAAGGTCGGCTCTGCCTAATACCAAAGACAGGGCGGACCCCGGACTCGACTTCGGCGGTGTGACCGGTGGTGTTGCTGAGTTAAACTGGGAAGGGCCTGGAAAGAATAGTGGCCTCCCGGTTCTTTCAGCTCCTGGAAGAGGGCCCGGGACCGGGACTCGGAGTCCCAATTTGGGTTCCGGGCACGCCGGTCGACCGTCGACGCCCTCATATTATGTCTTCAGGCGGTGACGGGTGAGGCGGAACACAGAGGGGAGGTGGTGGTCGCGGTGTCTTTGGACATCGCAAACGCCTTCAATAGCCTCCCTCACAGTATGATACGGGAGGCGCTGAATTTTTTCGGAGTGCCCCCGTATCTAAGGAGGCTGTTGGAAGCGTACCTCTCCGAGAGAAGGGTAGCCGAGTCGGGAGCGGTGTCCCACAGGAATCGGTTTTAGGTCCGATCCTGTGGGAAATCGGCTATTACTAGGTCCTGCAAGGCAGCCTCCTCCCTGAGACTGATGTCATCTGCTACGCGGATGACACCCGCGTGTACGCCTAGGGGCGAGGATGTAAGGAGACGGCGCGGCTAGACGAGGTTGGGCTTGACCTCGTGATCAGCCGCATAGTGTGGTGAGGGCTTTGGGTCAGACCTGAGAAGACCAAAAGCCTTCTATTCCTCGGGACCGGGCGGAAAGGACCCTCACCGGAGGCTGCCCTTCAGATGGGAGGGGTGAGGGTCAGTATGAGACCCCATATTAAATATCTGGGGCTCACTCACATTTCTCATTTCTCAATGTTGGGACCGAAGACGGCAAGTGCACTGCACGGCAGACTTCACCCTCGACCTCGGAGAACCCAGCGCTATCTGCTGTTAACGTATGGTGCACCTATCTGGGTGGGTCATATTACCGTGAGGAATCAAGGGCCTGATTCGGGGTACCGTACGGTATCGTGAGCGGCAGCTACTGCCCTAGCCGATGAACGGGGGGACGGACCCCCGTGGGAGCTCATGGCGGAGTTTCTTGCCGAGACGCATTCCTGTCTCGTATAGGAGGTCTCTCAGCGAGAGCCTTACGCTGGACGAGATCCTGCGGGTTCGCCAACTAGGATAAAAAGCGCTAATGCGGAGGTGGCGGAGGACCTAGCGCGGCAGCCGTATGGCAAAATCCTAGCGGCTGCTCTGCGTCCGGTTCTCGAGCGGTGGATGCACCGTAAGCGCAAACCTCTCACTTTCCGTCTGACACAGGTGTTCACCGGGCATGGTTGCTTTGGTGAGTACCTACCAGTACCGGACGGCACACAGGGAGCCATTTACAGTGTGTCACGATTGTGGCGCGGCGGTGGACTCAGCCCAGCACACCATCGAGGTGTGCCCGAGATGGGCAGTGCTGCGTCGCGAGCTGACATCAGTCATCGGAGAGGACTTGTGTCTGCCGAGCGTCATCACCGCGATGCTCGGTGACGAAGAGTCCTGGACGGTGATGGTTTCCTTTTGCGTGGCAGTTATGTCACAGAAGGAGACCAACGAGCGGGTGAAAGAGGAGGCCTACCCCCCGCGGGCGACGAACGGCACCCCCGAAGGAGGCACTAGTTAACGCTCCTGTACCCGTGTCGGGTTTAGGATGGGAACCTGGGCCCAGTATGACACGATGTCGTGGGGACCGCTTAGTAGCGGCCGAGCAGTCCCCCTTTACGATGAGTAGTTTGGCCTTTCACCGGGGCCAGCCTGTCGCTGCGGTGCTATTGTTGCCTGCAAATCTGGGACCCTCAGAAGTGGCTGAATGCGCTCGCAGTGGTTTTAGTTTACGGATAGGGAACTCCCAGGTGGGAGTCCCATTTAAGGTCAGATCTACCCGAGATCCTGGCTACATGCGTAAAAAGCATTTCTTTGCGATAAAAAAAGTGACTAAGCCATATTTTTGTGAAAACGGTATCAAAACATCGGCACAAGTGTATCAAGATACCATTCTCGAGAAGGTAGTTAACTACTTTCTCAAGAATGGCCTCTTAACAATATCATATTCAATAACCAAGAATGGTCCTTTCAGCAAGATCCGACGTCGGGTCATAAAGCTCTATACACCCAATCTTGGTTACAAACCAACGTTCCGGACTTCACCAGAGCTGAAGACTGGCCGTCATCAAGTCCCGATCTTAATCCGCTGGATTATGATTTATGGTTAGTTTTAGAGAAGTCGTCAAAAATTTAATGGCAGTGAAGAATTTTTCCATAGAAAGAGTGCGTACTTCTATTGATAACGTTTAAATTTTGAAGTGGTCTCCATTGCAGTAATGGAGACCACTTCCAATAAACTTGTATTAAACTAACACACTGTAATGTGGTAAAAGTAATAAATGTAATGTGCATTAGAAAAAAATATTTTTTTCTTTGTAACAATATTTAGGGCAAGAGTATGTATAATTACCAATAAACCAAGTGGGTGGTCCCCAGGAAGACAAACATTCGGTAAAATGGTCCCTATTGCTCTAAAGGTTAAGAACCACTGCTCTAAATGCACTAAACTCACTACTCAGTTTAGAAGTAGGACTTGCCGCTTGGGACCCCGTCTGCTGAAGCTCCAGTTGAAATTGTGCCATTTTGGTGTTGAATACTTGCGTCATTTCGGACATAGACTGTTTAAGTGCATCCATTGTGAAAAGTGATGATAGTGGTCTAATGTGGTTTTTTTTTTTTATAAGAGCGTGTGGTTGTGAATTTTACTGTTAAATTGACACTAAAATATAGTATTTTGTATAAAATTCATAGATATTATTGTAAAAAAATAACTTTAATTAAAGATCAGAAACTTTTGGTCTTTTCTTTTACACGCCTACCCTCAAAAAATATTCATTATTGGAGACATATTTTAATTAAAAAAAAAAACATAAAACATCATGTATTGAATTTTATTTTGTTATTATAATATTTTATTATAATGGCCACATCGGTCGTAATCGTAATTTCAATTCAATCGTAAACTCGATTTGTTCAAGAGTACCAATATACTCCAGATTGGAACTGGATTGAATTCGTATTGTTGTGAGATTGGAACTGCAGTCAAGAGTAGGCCGGCTGTTCGCTCCTAATAACTTTAATATGTACCCAGTTTGTAACACTCTTTTTCTATTGTTATCTATTGTATGTTGATAACTTAATGAATGGTTCGTTTTCTTACTTTGTATTAGAGGAATTATTAGAAATGGTAAATATTATGTACTTAATTTTAATTTGTGGGCTTAGACCACAGCATCTGCATCGCAGTGCGGTGTTGGAGAGGCTGAATATGACGCAATGCAAAGAGCACAATTATAGAATCAATATAACATATTACCCTAAAGTCTGTTTATATTATAGTATAATGTATATTTACGCAATCTTTATATTGTATTATATTGTTATAAATTTTGTTAGAAAGCTCTTATATAAATATCTTATTCTACCACTATTTCTTTTAAAATATTATTGGCACAGATATGCGTGTATCACGTTATTAAGAATATTAAGAATATATATATAACATTAACTATACTTACGCTGTGTAAGTATAGTCATTGTATATCCCCGACTCAATACCAATAATGCGTAAGCGTCGCTACACGAACGTAACCGAAACAAAATCGCCGACACCTGGCTATCCAATAGGTACTAAAAATGTGTATTATTATCCGTGTTATCAATGCCGAAGTCTGTTAAACTAAGAATAAGTTTCCTTAATCCTGGTTCACTAGGATCCCGCCATGATGAGCTTCTGGCTGCTATAGATAAGCACAACGTTGATATGTTGGCAATAAACGTGACCTGGCTTCGAAATGGCGAAGAAGGCCGGGCCCCGCTTGTACCTGGCTATCAGCTACGCCATATACCCCGCTCTAGCGGAACGCGGCCGCGCGGTGGTGGGGTCGGCTATTACATTCGCGATGGATTATCCTCTTGTACGCACGCCCACCCGATCACACCCATGGTCGAGCAGATGTGGCTTTCTATGAGCTTTGGGGGTAAATCGTATTTTATTGGTACTGCCTACCGGCCACCCTGGCTATCAGTTAGGATTTTTTTGGATGGGCTCACGGAAACAATTAACTCACTACCGGGGGATGATTATATTGTGCTTGTGGGTGACTTCAATATTAATTATTTAAACGTTAATCACCATCATTATAGAATGCTACTGGAATTTCTCGCTATTCATAATTTAAAGCAACACTTCCGAGCCGACTCACTACACGAACGACAGCGAAACGTTGCTCGACCTTGTTTGTTGCAATGCAAATTTGGACCGAGTGAACGTTGATTAAATTCCCGATTTGAGTAATCACTCTTTTATTTATTTTGACCTGAACGTATCTAAATTTATAACGGCACCTAAAAAGATAATGTGTAGGCCAATGAAAAACATTAATAAAGAATTATTATAAGAAATGCTATTGATTGGAGTAGTTTATTGCAGAACGAGGATGTAGATAATTTGGTCGATGAATTCACAAATATCTTACTATGGGTGTTCGACTTACTCGCTCCTATTAAAACAACCACGATTAAACCACATCAGTATCCGTGGATCACCTATCATATATCATCATAACATCAAATTGATGATGCGTGCTCGGGATGCAGCTGGTAGAAGAGCTCGCGTTTTTTTTTAAAATACTTTATTCTCTTTTAAGATACACTTTTATTTCTTATCATCTAATGGCCAAACTGTTCAAGCAGTTTGTAGGCGTTCCACTCAAACTTGAACATACATACATATATTACTATTATTAATATTATTATACATACATATAGTATTATTTAAATTCTGCTATCTCTCTCTAACAACATATCTCTAATCTCCATATTATATTTATAACAATAAGCAATAAAAAATAATTATTACACATACCTAAGACTTACTTACATTTTTAGTTTAACCAAACACTTCTTTCAACTTTTGTTTTAATTTAAATTTACACTTTATTTTCTTTTCCTCTCTTAGTATTTGATATTCATTACATATCTTTGGTACAATATATTTTCTAGTTCTTTCCCCATAGTAGTTATTAACTTTTACTGTCTCTAACTTTCCTTTCTTAATTGATCGAGCGCTGTATTTATATATTTTATTTAATTTAAATTCCTCTCTATAATATATTTCCATTGCTATCAAATATTTAACTTTTTCATTTACTGGTATAATTGCACATTCCGAAAAAAGTTTATTATAGTAATCTCTATGTTTAGTCTTTAGTTGTTTGTCTACCATTATTTTTAAGAATCTTAGCTGTATTTTTTTGACTTCTTCTATATAGGTTTTAAAAGTTAATCCGTAACAACTTAGCCCATAATTAATAACTGACTCCACTAATGCATAGTAGACCATTAGAAGAGTATTTTTATCTATTATTCTTTTGAGGATATAAAACTTACTGAGTACTGACCTTAATCTGTTACACACCACTTCTATGTGTGGCCTCCAGCTAAACGTATTATCTATTATCAGGCCTAAGTATTTAATGTTACTTACTAATTCCAGTTCATTACACTGACACCCCTGGATTCCATGTAAACAGTTGTGTGTGCCCTACAATGCGTATCCTAACCCCTGTCCCCGCCGTTTTCTTGTTAGGTGAGCATATATGCATGATTTTAGTTTTGCTGGTGTTAAGTATAATTTCATTGTCATGTGCCCATTTCGTTATTTTATCAAAATCATTTTGTATCTGTGCTATCATGTGTTGCAAATTTTTACCTGATATTAATATACATGTATCATCAGCATACATGAATACCCTACAATGTTCAACGACGTTCACCATACTATTCACATGCATTATGTAGCCAATAGGACCATATACAGAGCCGGTGGGCACCCCCATTGTGGTGGCCGCATCTGCGCCGGTAGTTCTGTCTACAACGGTGCAGAGCGTCCTATTCTTCAGATAGCTAGCGAAGAACTTGTTGATAGGGCCACTGATACCGCATTCATCCATGGCTTGTAAGAGTTGGTTGTTATCAAGAGTATCAAAAGCTTTTTTAAAATCAATAAAAAGCGCTAATATATTTTGATTTTTCTCATTAAGCTTTTCATTAATGAAATCTGTAAACTGAATTAATATGGTATCAGTGCTCCTTCCCCTTCTAAATCCATGCTGGCAGTCGGCTAAAATATTATTTCCCTCTAAATAATCACATATTTGTCCTACTACTACTTTTTCTACAATTTTATTAACTACTGATAAAATAGCCACAGGTCTGTAGTTAGTATAGTCCATAAGACATCCTTGTTTATAAATAGTTCTTATCAGTGCTTGTTTGAGTTCGTCAGGATATATACCTTGCGAGACGCACATATTAACAAACTTTGCAATAACTCCACTTATATGTTTTTTTATATACTTCAAATCCACTACCCTTATTTGATCCCTACCCGGTGCCTTATCACAACTTAATTTTTGAATAATTTCTTCTACATCCACAGATTTAACTTTTTTTTACCGGAAAGAACTTAAACTTTTAATCACATAGCTATCTCTGTCCAAAAATTTATCACTACAGTTATGTTTAATCTTTTCTATTTCTTGATTTGTTTGTAAAACTAGTTCGTCCGTTGATTAGTACAGGGAGCTAAAGCGCCAGGTTACTCATGCAATCGCTAGCGAGAAACGCGTGTATTTTAATACGTACATTTCTTCTAATGTCCATAGCCCGCGCGTACACACGACAGCAGCCCGAGTTCTTCACTTTGGACTTTGTACTATTAAAAGTATAATAATAATAATAATAATAATAATAAGAGCTTTATTTGTGATGACACACTGCAAAACACTACAATGAACAGAACAATATACAGAAAAAAAAAACATCGAATTAAATTGGTAGGTACAAACAAACAATAAAAGAAAGACAACATAAAAAAAAGATACATTAAAAATGGTACCTACTCACTAATCAAGGCAGCAGCGCGTCTTACAAAAAGGTAAATCCTCGGCTTTGGTTAGGAATAATTCCTAACACCGATTTTCAGGACCACCTGATTATTATTTTTTAATTTTATTTCGGCGGCAGTTGAGGACAGCCATTTAGTAAATATAATACTATAAAACACTTAATTATAGTACCTAATACAAAACATGTTTTTAACACTTAAACAAACAATATTATATAAATGAACCCAATACACACATACAATATATACAATTATACTTTATTATACATTACATTATACATACCATCTTTAAATACATAAGTATATAATATATAAACTCCTTAAATACATTTTTTTTATTGTCTGAAAATACTATAATCATGGATCCAGAATACGACACACTCACACTCATAAATACCACAAACACATAATATAGGTAATGCTTATTATTAAACCCACAACATATTACATAATATGCCCATTAAACTATAATAATTGTTTTTGTTGTATTAACAGATAATTTTTAAAATGGCGCTTAAAATTTTGTTGCGTACTGATACTTCGAAGAGGCGGTGGGAGGTTGTTCCAGCACTTCGTAGCAGCGTATTTAAAGCTGCCTCGAAATGCCGCTGTGCGGTGAATGGGCATACACAGCGCATAGCTCTGGGACCTAGTGTTGTGCGAAGTATTAACATCTCTTGTCCAGTTCAGTTTGTCATAGAGATATGCGGGCACCTTGTACTTAACGATGCCAAAGAGCATAGTGGCTAGGCATAACGCAGCGAAGCGTGCGAGCGGGTGCAGTATATTTTTGTTATTTCGTCTTACTTACGGGGTCGGCGGTACATAGTCGAGCCGTGGGCATTGGTCAACAGGCGCTGTTGTGTATGAATGAATTTAAAATTACTATGCTATTAGGTTTACAGCTATATCGCTCGATACACGTTGACGTCATCTTTAAGTTTTAAGTAAATTGTCTGTCGCTTAATGAAGTAGTCCTATATATGTTTATAGTGTATTGAACTATAATAATATCTTTTGGCATTATTATATTAGTGTAGTTTGGGTATATACAATTTAATTATTATAATATGGTATTATTTTATTTTATTTCAATAATTTTAATGCAATACTTGTGAAGGTGAAGTTTTGTGTGTCTGTATAATTTATTACACATTAGGTAAACGATTAGGCTTATTACATTTTATGTGGTATGCTTATGTCACTAGAAATGACAAAGGTATAATTAATATCTGCCCATTTAATTAATAATAATAATATTATATAAGATAAGATGTGTATGAAACGGCTCAACTTGAAAGATTGAGCCAAAGCTTTATAATATTTCATAGATTTGCTAAACCCTAAAACAATGTTGGGTAGGTTAAAGTATTGTAATGTAATTGTAATGGTAGGGTAGGTTGTTAGATAGACACAAAAAAGTAAAAACTCTTTATTTAGGTATAAAACAATTTATATTATAAACAAATTTTATATTATATTATTGTAAAGGTATGTACCGGAAACTTTGAGTTTTAATGTGATCCACTTCCCACGGATAGATTTATATGGGAGATTTTATTTTTTTCCTGTTATTACATCTCCTGTGATCCTCTCGGAACTCGTTGAGGAGGTTCTTGCCGAGACGCACTCCTATGTCTCGGAAAAAAGGGATCTTGTCGAGAACCTTAACGTTGGGCGGGATCCTACGGGTTCGCCGAGTCCCTCCTCTCGGGGGTGAGGGGAGGATCTGGTGCCACCGCGGGCAACGAAAATGGGTGCGTAGGAAGCGCTACTTAATGCGCCTTCAATAACGCCCCTGTGCTTCTGGCCAGCTTGTCGCTGAGGTGATCGTGGAGATAGGGGACCCTCAAAAAGCGGCTGAAGGCGCTTGCAGGTGGTTTAGTGGGGAAGATCATTCCCTAGTCCGAGTCCCCACATAGGTCTAGGAGCCTTAAATCTCTTATATATATATATATATATATATATATATATATATATATATATATATATATATATATAAAATTGGAGGTGTGTGTCCCTATATTTCACTTTGCAGCCAAAACTACGCATTTCAGACGAAAAGTGTTTGTGTCTCGCAATAGGTACAAGATTCCCATTGTGCACTATGGTGGTTGCAAGTCGATAATTATAAGGGTGTAAAAGATACGGGGGTTGAAAGATGTTAACTTTGAAAATGTGACTATTATTGATTTAAAATGGTCTGGATTGTTCAGGAAACTTCTGGAATGTTCTAGAAAGCTTTAATATGTATACCAATGTTCTGATCGATCGAAAATGTTCTAGAAAATTCTAGAATGATCTTGAATAACTCCGAGTAAACTAGAGAGCTTTAAAATGTATATTAACATTCTTATCGATCGAAAATATGCTGAGTGTTTTAGTAACTTTTTAAACATCCCAAAAAATTCTAATATTTGTTGATATTAGAATTTAAGTGTACTATTATTCAAAATGACCCAGCGAAGCGGGTGTTCACAGCTATATCATTAATCTAAAATGATTTGGATTTTTCTAAAGAATTCTGGAATGATTGAGAGATTTCTATAATTATTTGTAAAGTTTCCAAATGTAAGTATATACTCGAATCAAATAAAAATGTTTTAGAAAATTTTAGAATGATCTCGAAATTTATCGAATAATCTAGAACATCCAAGAATAATTTGGATATCTTTGGATATATTCTGATTGATCAAACATATTTGAAATGTTTGAAAAAATTCTAGAATCACCTAGAAATTTCTAAAATGATCTAGAATATTCCAGAATGTTTTAGAAATTATTTATATGTCACGGTTTTGAACGATTAAGAATGTTCTATATATTACTAGATTGATCTAGATTGTATGCTAATTTTCTGATCAATATAGAATGTTCTAGAAATTCCTCCCAATGATCTAGAAAGCTCCAAAATGTATCTCAACTTTCTGATAGATTAGAAATATGCTGGATCGTTCTAGAAACTTTTAAAATTTCTTGAGATACTTAAAAGTCGAAATTTTTAGAACAATCCGGAAAATTTGGTCGGTAGTGGGGATAATTTTTGCAACTATATAAGCCGAAATGTCAAACCCGTGCTTCAGTCGATTTTTTATAAGAATTGTATAACGAAATAAATATTAAAAGTTAAATAATCATAAATAACAGCGTATAGTGTTTTTTAAAGTGAAGAATCAAAAGTTTTAACGTGCAGTGTAATACACAATACTGTTTCTTTTTTATTTTTATTTTTTATTTTAGTGCAGTGTGAAAAAGGTGAAAAAGTATTAAAATATTACTCACGATGCCGAAACGTAAATGCGTATTCTCACGTTCTCGAATTGTATCGAAAAGGCAAAAAATGTCACGGAGAAATGAAACTACAGACGAAAGAGAACAACGTCTCACATTACTTCGAGAAAATTATCATCAAAGTCGAAATAATCAGACTGAAGAGCAGCTTAATGATTCTAGAGAAACGGACCGAATCAGAAAAAGATTGCAAAGAAAAAGAGAGACAAATGAACAGGCAGATGATAGAAGAATACAAAATGCAATAAGAATGTGTGATCTTCGACTAAATGAACAAATGGAGGCTCAAGTTTCTGAAACAACTGTATATTCTGTTCGTGAAAAACGTCGGGAAAAATACAGTCTTGAACAAGAGGCGTTTCATTATAATCCTACTAGAAATTATTTTGAACATTCAAGTATAGTGATCGGAAGAATGAATGAAGTATGCAAATTTTGTGAAGCTAAAAAATTCAAAGGAGAAACGCCAAGTATATGCTGTTCAAGTAGCAACATTAAATTACCAGAGTTAAAATCACTGCCACCGGAATTTCTAGAATATATGAATGAGAAACACAAAATTCTAAAGAATTCTTACAACAAATTAGAAATTACAATGCATGCTTTCAAATGACTTCATTCAATCCTTTTTCTTCAATTACTGCAGTTGCTCCAAGCAACTGCAGTAATTGAAGAAAAAGGATTAAATCCAGTATTTAAAATACAGGGACAAGTATATCATAGAATTGGATCATTATTGTCACTCCCAAATAATACTCCGAAGTTTTTACAAGTTTACATTGTAGGAAATGAAAAATACGAACTGGATCAAAGGCTTTCAAATTTTACAGGATTGCGTCGAGATATAATTCTTCATTTACAGCGCTTTCTACATGAAAATAATGAGTTGATAAAGATATTTAAGACTGCGATGGAAAAAATGGTTTCGGATAGTTATAAAATAATAATTCGGGCACATAAAAAGCCAATTGGCGAACACGAAAAACGATTTAATGCACCTCAAGTAAATGAAATAGCCGTAGTTATGGTGGACAATGAAAGTAGTTATAGGGATATTGTGGTACAACGAAGAAGTAATAAGTTGGAACGCATCGCTGAAACTCATCACATGTATGACGCCTTACAGTATCCACTAATATGTCATGGTGAAGACGGTTACCATTTTAATATTCAGCATGTTGATCCACAAACAAATAGCCCTACAAACAAAAAAGTTTCTTCCAAGGAAATTTTATGCATATCGGATAATGGAGGGAGTGAATAAATACAATAATATACTCAATTGTCGGAAATTGTTTTTACAGTTTATTGTTGATATGCAAGCAAAAATAGAAGCAAAAAGATTGTTATTTATTCGTCAAAATCAAAATAAATTACGAACGGATGAATATATTCATTTACGAGATGCGGTAGCCAATGATGGGGATATTGAAAATTTGGGACGATTAGTAATTTTGCCTTCTACATTCACTAGTAGCCCTAGGCATATGCTTCAATATGCACAAGACGCAATGACGTTTGTGAGAAAATATGGTCGTCCTGACTTATTCATAACGTTTACGTGCAATTCGTCATGGAAGGAAATTAAAGATGAGTTACAATTTGGACAAAAGTCACATGACAGACATGATTTAATTGCGCGCGTGTTTAAACAGAAACAAGTAAAATTCATTAATGCAATTGTGAAGAGTTGTATTTTCGGAAATGTTATTAGCTGGATGTTCTCCATTAAGTGGCAAAAGAGAGGGTTGCCACACTCACACAATTTAATTTGGCTGAAAGAAAAAATTCACCCAAATCAAATCGATGACGTTATTAAAGCAGAATTCCCAAATCCGGTTGAAGATCCTGTTCTATATGAAATAATCGTGAAACAAATGATACATGGACATGATGGAAACAAATGATACTTGCGGGGCACTTAATATGCAATCACCCTGTATAAAAGATAATAAATGCTCAAAACGATATCCAAGATCATTTTTGAGTGAGACGCAAACGGGAGATGATGGATATCCGCGATACCGACGTCGACCACCGAGTGAAGGAGGATTTACAGCAAAAATTAGAGTACGGGGTGAAGAAATCTAAATTGATAATCGATGGGTTGTCCCTTATAATCCGTTATTATCGAAAATGTTTAATGCACATATAAATGTAGAATATTGCAGTTCAGTTCAGTCAATTAAATATGTGTGTAACTATATTAACAAAGGAAGTGATATGGCTGTCTTTGAAATTACTGATGAAAATAGATATGATGAAATTTTAAGTTATCAAATGGGACGATATATAAATAGTAATGAGGCAGCTTGGCGTATATTGGGGTTTCCGATTCATGACAGGGATCCAGCTGTTTTTCACTTAGCAGTTCACCTTGAGAATGGGCAACGGGTATATTTTACCAATCAAACAGCACAAAAAGTTGCAAACCAACCTGTTAATACTACGTTAACTGCATTTTTCGAATTGTGTCGAAGTGATCTGTTTGCTAGAACTCTTCTTTATGGAGATGTTCCCAGTTATTACACATGGGACTCATCGCGAAAAGTATTTAATCGACGAAAGAAAGGAGTTTCGGTTGAAGGATTTGAAGGTGTCTTTAAAGATAAAGCTATTGGTCGAGTATATACGGTACATCCAAAGAATGCTGAATGTTTCTATTTACGTCCACGTACTTCATGAAGTACGTGGACCAACTTCTTTTGAAGATCTTCGAACAGTAGATGTTTACATTTGCGAAACGTATCGTGCAGCATGCCAGCGTCGTGGTTTATTAGAAAATGATAATCAATGGGAGCAGGCAATGAAAGAGGCAGTAGAAACAGCAACAGCGAATCAACTGCGAGAACTCTTTGCTATAATTCTAACATCGTGTAATCCTTCAAATCCGAATAGACTATGGCTGAAATATCGTGATAGTATGAGTGATGATATTCTAGCAAGACTACGTAGAGAAAATCAAGATATGAATATTACATTCAACGATAATATTTATAATATGAAGCTTTGATAATTTAAGAAGATCGATGGCTGGAGCACCCCAATATCAGCTCCTTCCATTTGACCGCATTCAACGCCGGGCGGCTCGAATCGTTGATGACAATGTTATCTCCAATCGGCTTGATTCTTTGGCGCTGCGTAGAGATGTCGGACCGCTCTGCATCTTCTACCGCATCTACCACGGGGAGTGCTCTGAGGAATTGTTCGGACTAATACCTGCAGCAGAATTCCATCACCGGACATCGCGGAAAAACTCCAAATTTCACCCACAACATCTCAATTTTTACGGCATTTCCTGCCTCGCACGACTAATATATGGAATCAGCTGCCTCCTACGGTGTTTCCGAACCGATACGACTTAGGGGCCTTCAAGAAAAGAGCATACTCATATCTGAAAGGCCGGCAACGCACCTGCTAATCCATTGGTGTAGCGGGTGTCTGTGGATGTCGCTCTTCACTTACAATCAGGTGAACCGACAATCCGTTTGCCCCATCTTCTATAAAAAAAAAAAAGTAGTGTAAAAATATATTTTTACACTACTTTTTTTTATAGTAAATAATATAGTAAATATAGGTTTAAATGATTGTCCAATACATTCAAAATATAGTTTATTTACCACACACCACAAAAACATTTATAATTTTTATGTTTAATATTTATAACATGGTTTGCATTTTAATAGAAAATTATTTTATTTAATCAGTGGACGCAGAGGCAATAATTTTGTCATTATCGATGTAGTAAATTTCACACTTGTTACAGTTTTTGAAATCCTCTAATATATCACTGTCCAAGTGCCGATTTATGATGCTAGCGCACATTAAATCTTGAGTTGCATGTGACAACGGCGTTTGAAGTTGATATGAAATAATTTTCTGTTTAGAATAATTCTGCAGAGATAAATCCGTGTTGTTATGGTATTGTGGATGTAAAGATATGAGTTGAGATTGCAAAATTTTATCCTGCAAATTAAACTGGAGGGCAGATCTTAATCTAGAGTATGCTGTTTCAAACAATTTCTTGGCGTATTGTGTAGAATGAGGGACCCTGCCTCGTAATTTTTTCACACAGGCGTCAACTTTTTCATGCCAATCTAAATTATTACACAGTTTGTCTAATACATTAGGGTCTTCATTAATCATCAGGGAGTATATGTGTTTCAACACCGCCATTTGTAGGTGCTCATCCGTCTTATAGATACTGAGATTTTCATTAAAATTTGCAAGGATTTCGGCTGGCGATCCTCCAAGACAGTAAACTGTACCCGTTATACCTGTACAAAAAGGAATACATACAATAAAAGAGATTTTTTTTTTTTAATAATTACCTGAAAACAAAACTATAGGCTTAATGTTTTGGATATTGAACGTTTCAACCGTACCTAATGGTTTTAAGTATTTTGCAAGAGCAAACAAGGTAAAAACATTTTTTCGTACCTTTTTCTTCTAAAATAGCTGCCATTTCAAGAGCTATCCAAACTCCATTTTCATAGCCTAGCAAGTAGAATTTGTTTTTTAATTTAGTCTTTTGTAACATTATGTCCACATATCTCTTGGCTAGCTCAGGCACGCTTTCATTGGAGTGGTCTAGGCCTGGCTGTAGCACTAATGCTGGAATCTTAAGCCGCTTGCACATTTCATGGAAGCGTGAGTGATGACCTTCCACCCCCGGTACAATATATAGATATGTCTTTTTTATATCGACTTCGAATATAGTCTGAAAACAAATATGCGGCTTTGTGTCAATTTAGGCGCGTGATAATTTATAGGTACACGAGAAAACTAACACTAATTTTATACACTTACAAAAAATTTTAACAGAACGACTTGAATTAAGAAACTATAGTAATGTATCGGTAACTTAAATAAAAAAAAAGATTTAGTCAGAATCAGAAATCAAAATCAAACTTTTTTATTCAAAATAGTACTTCTTCTTGAACGTCTTTCTTTCTCTTTTTGAACGTCAATTGAATCTACCACCGGTTCCAAGGCTAGCCCACTGAGAAGAACCGGCGAAACAAACTCTGTGGAACTAATCTTTTCAAATAATATGTATTCTATAATCTATTACAACTTTAACATCTTATCCTGAAATAAGTAAAGGTATATTCATAACCTCAAAATTATGTGAAAACTTACCGTTGTATGTTTATTTTTTTCACCTTATTTTGACTTAATATCGTAAAAGCTGCCTCGTATCGTACTCATTTTATTGCATTTTCTGAGAATATTTAGCATAGTAATACATATTTTTTTGCACCAACAAAAAGAAGAGATTTCAACAAACAAAAATCTTTTAGTAATCAGATATTTTGACGTGAGATTTTTCGATTGAATATAAGGCTTGGATATTATGTCAAAATAATGTGAAAAAATAAATATTTTAAATCAACAAAATTTGTGTTTGAATAAAAAATGTAAGTTTTCACCAAATTTCTTGAGTAAAAAAAATGTTTGTAAAAGATAAAAATTAAAAATAAAAAAACTTGGATATTTTAATTTTTCACATAAAAGGTTATGTGAAAAAAGTGTAACTACAAAAATTGTAGATCTTTTTATTACCTACAACTTTCATCATCACCTCTATCCGTTCACTGCTGAACATAGGCCTCCCTCAAAGAACGCCAAGACGACAGCTCCCTCGCCACTTGCATCCAACACGGACCAGCCACTGTACGGAGATCGTCTTCCCACCTGTTAATGGCCGACCAACACTTCATCTATCGGAAGGCGGCCTCCACTCTTGAACCTTATTGCCACATCGGGAATCCGTTCTCCTAAGCGTGTGACCAGCCCACCGCCACTTCAACGAGCTTAATCTTCGCGTGATATCAGTAACTTACAACTTTTCTTTTCATTTTTTTTTCCAAAGGACTTAAAGTTTTGCCGTAAATCGAGATAAACCGCTTTTCACCCTTAAACCCTCCTCCACTTTCTCGCCCTCAGATCGCCCGTAAATTATTTTTCCTTTAATTTCTGTTATATTCTCTTCCTTTACTAATAGGTTTCACTCTACTATAATTTTGTTACATTTTTACCATTTTCAAAGTTCTGGTTTATATTGTACTTGATAAAGCATTTATGAGATTTGCATTATGCACGTCATGACCTAAACCCATTAACTAAATAAAAATGTAATATTTAGTTCTTTTAATTGATTATAAATCATCAAAAAGTATTTATTACTGTACGATAATGCCGACCCACAGACATATAAGAGAATCTCTTATATGTCTGTGTGCCGACCTTATAAGTGTTAAAATACTAAAAACGACAATTTTATTTTCCCATACAAACTGCTTGAAGCTAACTCCAAAGATGAAAAAAAAACTAATTGTATCTAGATTTGTCATTCTGTCTGTTTACAATGACGGAGAGAAAACGACCTAACAAAGGTCGTCGAAGTCAATCAAATGTGCGACGAGGTAACCGCACTGATAACCAGCGAGGAACTGATAATGATTACAGTTGTATTGGTATGGTAGATTTGCGTTCTAGAGTCAATTACAATGAAGTGTATAGGCATAGAATGGAACGAGTTCAGGCACATCGATCATAACAGCAGCGAGGACGGAAAAATGAAATTGATAGATTCCGCAGACGCAATGCTCGAGTGAAACTGGAGCGAGGAGCGTTCTCTTATGATCCAAAACTATTTCCGGATTTGTCGGCACTATAATCTTTATTATAGTGCCGACAAATCTGTAACAATTGGGAAAATGTCAATCGTTAGTCAACATTGTAAGCTTTAAAATGCAGCGGTGAATCTGCAAGATTATTTTCTGCTAGTGGTAAAGTAAAATTGCCACAATTGATCCCACCACCTAATCTATAACACTATATAAAGTGACTCTAAACATTTTTGGCCTTCATTCAAAAATATAGCAATTGCTTCCAAATGGCGTCGTTTCGTGTAACGCATTTTGTACGGAACAGTTTTATGCCCGCTTTCAAGGTAATATACCATATTTTTTTTATAAAATTCTAATTTGTATTTGTATCACAAACAATTTAACATGATCATAAACAAAAATAACAATGATTTTGTGAAAGTATTCAAAATGGCACTAGATCGGATGCCATCAGACAGCCATAATATTGAAATAAGAGCCGACAAAACACCTGACGGTGAGCATGTAAGGAGGTTTAATTCACCAACAATAGATACAGTGGCTATTGTCATTATTGGTAAGAAAATGATATTGTGCTTCATCGTCGGAACAATAAATAGAAGCGTGTGTCTGAAACGCATAGAGCTTATGATGCTGACGACAAGTGTTCCAAGCAATACCCGATAACCTGATTGCTGCAGCCATCACGGGAAATGACAGTTACCCATTGTATCGCGATCAATTGCGGACGGTGGACGATCTGTAGTTGTGGAGATAAAAGGACAAGATTTTCATGTATACAATCGTTGGATTGTGCCGCACTCGATATATATATTATCAAAAACTTTTAAAGCTCACATCAATGTGGAATTTTGTAACTCTATCAAGTCGATAAAGTACATATGTAATTATTTTAACAAAGATAGCGACAGTAATAGATGGTCGCTATGTGAGCAGCAACGAAGTTATATGGCGCATATTTTTATTTGAGATTCACGAAAGACACTCTACTGTAGTCCATTTGGCAGTTCATCTAGAAAATAGACAAAGAGTGTATTTCAACCCAGAGAACACTGTGGATAGAGCGATACTTAAACTATCTGATAAAGCCTTTATAAAGCTACCGGTGAAATCCTTATCCTTACTAATATTATAAATGCGAAAGTAACTCTGTCTGTCTGTCTCTTCTTCACGCCTAAACCACTGAACAGATTTGAATGAAATTTGGCACAAAGATAGTTTGAAACCCGAGAAAGGACATAGGATAATTTTTATCCCGGATATCCCACGGGAACGGGATTTATGCGGGTAAAACCCCGGCCCTGTCTTTCTTCTGAACCACGGAACAGATTTGGGTGAAATTTGATATAAAGATACTTTGAAACTGAACGTAGGACTTAAAATAGTTATTATCCTGAAAATCCCATGGGAACTATGCGGCTAAAACCCACGAACTGTCTATCTTCTAAACCACGGCACAGTTTTGGGTGAAATTTGATATAAAGATACTTTGAAACTTAAAGTAGGACTTAAAATAGTTCTAAGCCTGCAAATTTTACGGGAACAGGAACTATGCGGGTAAAACCTCCAGACTGTCTATCTTCTAAACCACGGAAAAGATTTGAGTGAAATTTGATATGAAGATACTTTAAAACTGAATGTAGGATTTAAAATAGTTTTTATCCTGAAAATCTTTCGGGAACATGTAATATGCGGGCAAACCCCAGGACTGTCTATCTTCTAAACCACGGCACAGATTTGGGTGAAATTTGATATGAAGATACTTTGAAAATTAACGTAGGACTTAAAATAGTTCTTATCCTGAAAATCTCACAGGAACGGGAACTATGCGGGTAAAACCTCCAGACTGTCTATCTTTTAAACCACGGAACAGATTTGGGTGAAATCTGATATGAAGATACTTTGGAACTTAAAGTAGGACTTAAAATAGTTCTTATACTGAAAGTCCCACGGGAACTATGCGGATAAAACCCTGGGACTGTCTATCTTCTAAGCAACGGCTCAGATTTGGGTGAAATTTGATATAAAGATACTTTGAAACTTAAGGTAGGACTTAAAATAGTTCTTATCCTGAAAATCTCACGGGAACAGGAACTATGCGGGTAAAACCTCCAGACTGTCTATCTTCTAAACCACGGAACAGATTTGTGTAAAATTTGATATGAAGATACTTTAAAACTAATACCACGGGGACGGGAGTTACGTAGCTATAACGCCGGGACTGTATATTTGTTAAACCACTGAACCAATTAGAGTGAAATTTGATATGGAGATAGTTTGAGACCCAAGGTAAGATGTAAGATGTATAAGTGTAACAAGACGTTTTTTAGATGCGTCAATAGATGGCGTTAACACGAAATGTAGATCACGCTATCTATTACAAGATGCGAATCCTTATGAGGGTCGCACCTTTGTATTGCACGCCTTTCAAATGAATACTGTATCCTGTATGTAATATAAATTATAATTGTTTGTAAATTGCAACCATATTATTTGAAAAATAAGATTTAAAGAAATACTTATTAGTTCTTACATGCGGACGAAGTCGCGGGTAAAAGCTTTGAAATAATATACGGTCTTACATTAAAAAAATCAATTTTGATCTGTCCGTTTGTTCCGGTTAATCTGTGAAACAGCTAAGCCGATTTTGACGAGGCTCTCACTGGCAGATAGTAGCCATAAAAATAATCATCATCAGTCCAAACGGCTGTACATCTTAGTAAACGCGAGCGAAGCTGCGGGCAACAGCTAGTACATAATATGGTTTAAATTAATGTGGTTTATATTAAGATGTAAGTGATACGAAGTTTACCGGGTCATCTAGTTATATTATAAATGCAAAAATCAGCCAATGATATATAGTCGAATGCGAGAGCTTCCTCCTTCACACAGAGGGTCTTTTGTAAAATGTCAAAAATCAATTTCCTCCTAAAATGATTATGCTATATTGTTACCGTTTTGGAAGCAAGTGACAAGGGATCGGTTATCTTGTGTATATTGAGGGAGGCCTCTGTTCAACAGTGGACGGATAGAGACTGATGACTTTAGACACAACATTTATATAAAATTATAATGAAATATATTATACGGATTTTATCGCGGCTTATTAAGATTTTTACAAGCCCGACGTTTCGGATACTTCACAGCAACTATGGTCACAGGGGGACTGAGGTACCATACGTCCTAACGTTACAAATTTATTCGAAACTACCCTCTGATACATCAATATCTTATCTTACCACCTGTTTGGGATCCCAATATTAAAATTATCAAATCAAAATCCAAGCATACTAGGGGTGATCAAAAAGTAATGATAAACAGGTATTTTTAAAGAAGATAAAAATCCAAAAGAAATGTTTTTCACTTCCTCAGTCCCTCACGACATCCCAGCTAAAAAATTGTATAAATAGGACGTCATTTGCAGGAGCTACATTCATTTGAATACCAGCAGTCGGAGCGACAACACGAAAATGGAGAAACACGAAGTGAGATGCGTCATCAAGTACCTACCTATGTTTGAAAAAAATGTCTACCAAAGAGATACACGCTGATTTGGTGGAGACATTAGGGGACTCTGCTCCTCCATATTCTACGGTGGCACGGTGGTGCAAAGAGTTTAAGCTGGGTAGAACGTCCACAGAAGATGAACATCGCGAGGGACGCCCGACCTCGTCCCTCACTGAGGAAAACGTGAAAAAAAATCGAAGAAATCGTATTAGCAGACCGAAGAGTAACCATCAGACATTTAGCTGAGGTCACAGGGATCTCATATGGCAGCATTCAAAGCATTTTGACCAGCAAAATGAATATGAAAAAGGTCTCCGCTCGTTGGGTACCGCGAATGTTAACGGACGAACAAAAGCAAAAGCGAGTTGACATTTCAAGAGCCAATCTTGCAAAGTTCCAGGCTGACAAAGAATTTTTTTTGTCTCGATTTGTGACCATGGACGAAACATGGATTCATCATTTTGATCCTGAGACCAAACAACAATCGATGACTTGGAAAAGGCCATCCTCACCGACGCCGAAGAAGTTCAGAGTTTGAAGCTCGGCGGGCAAGGTTATGGCGTCCGTTTTCTGGGATGCTGAGGGAATCATAATGGTTGATTACCTGGAAAAGGGAGCTACTATAACGGGCTCCTACTACGCTGATCAAATAAGACGACTGCGAGAAGCCATAAAGGAAAAAAGACGCGGCAAACTCCGAGCGAAAGTCCTGTTTCATCAGGACAACGCTCCTGCACACAAAGCCGAAGTTGCGATGGCTGCCATTCGAGAAGTGGGCTTCGAACTGGTCGAACACCCGCCCTATTCTCCAGATTTAGCCCCCAGCGACTTTCATTTGTTTCCTCGGCTCAAGGAACACCTCAGGGGCAAGAAATTTGACGATGATAGCGAGGTGATGGCTGCTGTAGAGGCATTTTGGGAGAGCTCTGATAAAGATTTTTTTTAAAGGGTATTTTAGGTTTAGAGAAACGTTGGACTAAATGTATCGACTTGTTAGGAGACTACGTAGAAATATAAATTAAATTTAAATTAGAATCGTTGTTTTATTATACTCATTATCATTACTTTTTGATCGCCCCTCGTAATATGTCACAGATTACAGATACAGTTAGCATTTTCTGCGTAGATAGGAATAACCAAAATATAGATGTATCATAGGCGCTAGTTGCTGTAATGTATCCGAAACGTCGGGTTTATAAAATCTAATAAACCGCTATAAAATAAACCGGAAAAGTTATTTCATTAAAATGAGTAAAATTCGCGAAAATAATTGTATTGCATGTGAATAATACAAGCAGAGACAGAATCTTTATAAAAGATCTTTATAATTTTACTGAACGTACCTGATCACTACTTAATAAAGTTTGTAAATATACGACATCTGTTGTAGATAGCAGCTCATCAGTATCTGAGTTGCAGAAATAAGAACTTATCCCCTGGTTTTCAATGAAATCGTGTTCTATGCATTCTTTTTCTAATTCATGGATTCTGAAAAATAAACATTTGATATTATAATTTTGAATTCCTTTTCGTCTTGCTCTTTTAAATATTACCTGCGTTGATGATTTTACGAATTGTACGATGATGTAGATTGCGGTATATAAGTTTTATATCTCTGTTGCTGTTTCGATATTATTTTAGAGATACTATCTACACATCCTCTTCCTTTTTCATGTTATTGAATTTTAACATGAATTAAACATCAAATAAATAAGAATTAAGCAAAAATGGCAGTATCCAAAGTTGTTGGAAATTTTATTTCTCACAAGTTTCGTCATTATCATTTTTACTGACCCGACCCGACTGGACTAATAATCTATACAGGCTGATTTTTTTAAGAACGGACATATTCAAGTAGCGTATAGAGCTAAAGATCCTCATTCCAAAAATATATCACAAGTGGGGTCTTATTTTTTTTTCGAAATTATCCTTCACACTTGAATTAAAGTAAACACAGTATTATGAAATAGGTAAGATACGATGCATCAAATACGCCGAACCACAAAATAAAGTGGCCGAACGTTCTACCGCGAGCCATACCTAAGGCCCTGTTCGCACGAGCGTTTTAAAAGTGTCGCGGTTAAAACCCGACTTTGGAGTTTGGTATGCTCAATTCGATTTAACGCCAAACACTTAAGGTCAAATTCCAACAGCACTTCACAAAAATGCGCCTCACTTAATAACGCTTTCGTGTGAACAGATACATGGTTATCCATTTGTCCCATTCAAACTCTTTTTTAACGGTCGGTCAAAAAACGCTCGTGCGCACGGGGCCTAAGAAACATGGCGCGCGATGGCCGGTGACCGGTGTCGACTGTCAACTGTCGGCTTTTCACAAAGAAAGGGCAGTGCGATACGCGTCATTGTCCGGAGCGTATGTTTTGTTTATGTCAAGCGCGTGTCGCGTATAATACGTAATTACTAATTGCGTATTAAATCATGTCGAATGAATTTTCAAATGGAGAATATTGGGAGATGGTAAGAGATGCTTTATCTGGTGACAGTGTACGTGGTGCGATAGACTTGTACTGCGAAAGGTTTCCGAATCGTCGCGTACCTTGTGTCAAATGTGGTGAATTATATGTTGGATGACGTGCCTCTCATCTATCACCGTAACCTCTACTACCAGCACGACGGTGCTCCTGCGCATTACCAGGTTCGTGTTCGTGAGTATCTCAATTGTCAGTTTGGCGAGAGGTGGATAGGTCGTGGAGGCCCCGTGTCTTGGCCGGCTCGTTCGCCTGATTTAACACCCTTAGACTTTTATCTGTGGGGCGAGATCAAACGCCTAGTCTATGTGACAGAGTACGCAGATAGGGAAGAATTAAAAACACGGATAACAACAGCGTTTGAGACTGTGAAAAGTGATCCATTTGTACTAAACCGTGTCAAAGACAATATGCGCAAACGTACCGAACTATGTGTTGACCGGGGAGGTACTAATTTACTTAGATTAATTTAGTAGTTATGTAGGTTGTGTAAATATCTTATTTTCAATTGTTGTAAATAGTATGATTCCATTTTTTAAATGCGCCAGAAGTACATAGGTGCTACAGTTTCTTTTATCTAACGTCATGTGAATACATTAACCCCTTGGCTTTCGTTAAGCACGCGCGCACCCAGACACAATGAAAAATCAAATGTGTCTCAAATACGTAATACAAAGGATTAACGATAAGATAAATCAATTTAATTAAATTAACTTGTATCATTACTTTAGTAGGTACCTAGGTAGTTTTGCCTGTCCTAAGCCAGGATCAAAGTATGAAGGAAAAATGAGATCATATTTACTTTACATTACATACATTATTTATTTACCACTTATCATAGTTCATTCGATTATTTTATACCTACCACTACCACCACACCGTCTGTCTAAATTTAGCGCGTAAAATGCACGTGATAATACAATAGGGTGACCATATTCTGAGGCCAACAATGCATTATTTACATTTGTCTATATTTTGTTGTCTGGTACCCGTAGTACCAGACAACAGAAATATATTTAATACTATTGCCTATAATATATATATAGGATTTCTAGTATATAATACACATATTTAATTTCATGTCATGTGAAGGTCATGAGTGTGTACAAATTTAAGGTACACGCGCTAACCATTCAGCCACAGAGGTCGTCAGATTAATATGCGCTTTTATATTGTAAAAATCAAAAAAATTTAGTATGTTCCACTTAGTGTATAAAAAATGAAAATGTTTTTAAAATAAATTGGCCGCCTTGTGAGGCTCGACATTTAATACTAAATTCATAATTGATAAAAATCTATAGCAAAATGGAATAAAATAAAGAGTTGACAGGGTCATGCCGTTTGCCGTCACAGTATTTAATCAATTTTACTGTCAAAGTGTACCAATAGATGTTCCACGTTAAGAAATAGTCTCAAGGAATAATTTTGGGTTGAGGAGAAATATTAATTTGGCTTTGTAAGCGCAGTTTTTATTGATCGTATTAGTTGCTTTAATTACGAAATAATATAGTAATTTTAGAAATTTAATTTACTTTATATTTTTTCAATTGTAGCAAAAAAATGTGAAAAGAGCCATTTGTGTTTTAATAATTTTAAGTGTTTTTTTTAAGTTGTTTCATTCTTTCTTAATTTTTATTATTAGTTTCGATTCATCACAAAATTCTATTTTATTTTTCGAGAAATCTAATATTTAGTAGTCGAGTATTTGATTATAGATGCAAATTGTTTTTTAAAATAATTGATCACTTACGATTTTAATGAAAGCAGTTTTATATCTTCCAACGACAAATAGACATCATATACATCCCTTAGATACATTTGGATAGCTAGCAGGTTAGAATGGTCTATGTTTAACTCGCCAAGATTTTTGTTAAGCATTGCCTTTTCCAGGACATCTTCTTTTTTAAAACCTGAAAACAAATTTACCCAATTTTTAAAAATTAACAACATTATATTTTTATGTCTTTAAATGTTCGCTCTTTGTATTACTTGAAATAAGCAAACCGGTAGGCGAGCCAAGAAGAGCCTTTGGCGGTGGAAATGAATCGGATAATAATATATTGTTAGGGATATTTTGTAAAAATGAGGGTAGGACGGCCGGGCGTTGTAATGTTTTGAATTTGTCGGCGTCACACCCAACCATGCCTATAAAATTGAGGTACACCTAGTCCGAGGGGCTGAATTGTATCTGCGAGCTCGAGGAGGACGGAAGTTTGGCCGAGTGGCTATCGGTCATGTTAAGTTTGTTAATTCATGTCGGTAAAGCCATTCTCTTTTAATTGTGTAGCTGTCTGTTGAAGTATTTGTGATGTGTGTGGTTTAGGTATGTAAATGCACGTGCAGTATGGATAAGGAGGGAGGTGCTTTCTGCATGCACATGCGTGTGCCCACACATTTACATCTAAATGTTTACAAGATTTGCGCCACTACGTTATAAAACAATGGCGTATGGCGTATATTCTTTGGCGTTATCTGTCAAATGTAAGGAATTATATCATTGTTCGATAGGCATCTGTCATCACTTGACACACAAATGACATTTAATAAGAAATAATCATCCGCCTCAAGGGCGCCATCTTCATTAAGAATTGCCAACAAGTTAAAATCTTGAAATATATTTTTATTATTATTTATTTATTAACTCAACTTTTAACGAGGTGCGTAGGCCCGATTGACTTAAATAACTCATATCGATACTGAATCTATATATTACGGGGACAATGTTCTCTCAGAATTTAATTACTACAAATATTTAAAAATATTGCAATAATTCAATCCAAAAAAAAATTCGACGTCTTCGATTCGAAACTCTATTTCTAAATCTAGACTCAATTGAATGAAGGTGTTGATGTAAAAAACGGAAAACAAGTTACCTGCAAATTTCGATAGTTGCTGCAATAATGATGTCTTTGGGGCAGGGTACGTTTGCACTAATATCGTTGACTGTTTATAACATAACAGTCTCTCCAAAACATCAATTGCATTGTTAATTGACAACGCAGTAATATTATTTCTTATCGACTCCTTACTTTGTATCTAAAAATAGAAATGAAATATCATTGACAACGTATAGGTACCCGTCGAGGATTCAGAATTTTGTAATTTAAAATAGTGCTTCTTTTTAGGGTTTCGTAGCCAAATGGCATAAAACGGAACCCTTATAGATTCGTCATCTGTCTGTCTATCTGTCCGTCCGTATGTCACAGCCACTTTTTTCCGAAACTATAAGATCTATACTGATAAAACTTGGTAAGTAGATGAAACTTGGTAAACCGCTTTAAGATTTTTACACATAAGTAGAAAAAAACAATAAATTTTGGGCGTCCCCATACTTAGAGCTGAAACTCAAAAAAATTTTTTTTCATCAAACCCATACGTGTTATATCTATGAATAGGTATTAAAAAATGATATTAGAAACCTCAATATCATTTTTAAAGACCTGTAACTTCTAAAATAAGAGAATGATTAAACTAAAAAAATATATGATGTACCATGCAAACGTCCCGTGCAAAAATGCAACGTGAGTAGTATTTTTTTAATACGTTATAAATCGTAAACCGCAATTTACCTTTCATTCAATCAACTCAAATATAAAAAAAACATTAAATTTCATAAACATAAACCTTATTTTTTGTTAATGTCTAATGTTGTATATTATGTAATGGTACGGAACCCTTCGTGCGAGAGTCCGACTAGCACTTGGCCGGTTTTGTTTTTACTTTTTAATGCAACCTCAAATGGCAGTTACATCGATATTGCGGTGATGGTTGAATTCCATTAAAAAATGGAAGATGACGTTCGTAATCGTGAATAACAACAAAAATAAGCAGTAATTATGTCTTATCACGTCATAATATTGTAAAAAGATTTATTTAATGAATATTATGATCATACCTACCTCAGGTAATTTTATTTTGGTTATGATTTGTTGATCGATCGTTTCAGACTCCGAAGTTTGTGCAGTGTCTATGTTACCTGTACTTACGAGCGCAAAATATCTGAAAACAGAAAATATTATGTCATATTTTTTACAATAGGCAGGTGTATTTTTTTATGTCACACGGAGGCAACCGAGCAGTCGGAGTCTTAAGACTACCGACGTCCATAGACATCTGCACAACCAAAAATTATGCAGATGCGATGCTCTCCTTTATCCCTATCCCACCCAATGGGCCACCGGAAACTCACAAACCGCACGAAGCGCAACAGCATATCTGTCACTTTACTCCGGTATTATGTGAGCGAGGGGTACCACCCCTGTTGTGCCGGCCCAATTCCGCTGCAAAGCAGCATGGCACTACCTTTTACAGTGTATAATATAATATATTAGACATCCACAATATTTCCAACTCGATACTTATAATAACTAATTTTTTATTTCACTAAGACCTGTTTTACACTGTGATGTTATTAATTCAAATAATTTATATAAAGAATTTGTTTACTTACTTTAATGAAATACACGATTTTTTGATGATTCTAGCGAACGTTTGTTCAATTTTATTATATTGTAAAGATTTTTCATTTGACAGAACAATAAATACACTTTCCAGGCCGCGATCCTTTTTGCATTGATGAATTACGTTGGAAACATTACTTTCATTCAATATATCATCACTTATTAATTTTATTTCAACGCCATTTTCTTGCCAAAATCTAAGTACAATAATAAAATATTATAATATTTTCAGATCAAAAGATGGCAATAATGTTTGTAAGGGCGACGTTGATCATTTAGACCCTTAAATATTTGTAAAATGAAAAGTATTTCTTTTAGTTGAATAATTATTTTCATGCGTAAGGCGGGGTTAGGAGAGAAGAAAAAAATTACACGCTCATGGGACAGCGGCATAAAACCAAGACACTACGGTCTGTTCATTTTAAGTGGATTTTCTTCCATACGTAATTTCTTTAATCCCATTCATTTATTACCGTTATTAGCTAATTACACTATTTAACATTACCTTGATTGTAAATGTACACATTTTGATGGATTGCTTATAAACAAAATTATTTTCGTAGCTCCCTGTTCAATAAGTCTTTCTGCAAGTTTCAATGTCAATAATTCATTATCAGATATAAGCAGCTGCCATGGAGATGATGAGCATACTAATCTGTGAAATTACATATTAATTTCTCATTAATTACATAATATATTTTAAAACTTGAAACAAATATGTATCAAACTTAGGTATATACGAAATACTATTAAAATAACCATATGATATCTCAAAAATCAAAAATAAAGTTGAAAAGATTAAAGAAAATACCTGGGCAGAACATTTGATTCAATTTTTTGTAAGTCGAGAAGAATTCGACCACGGTTTTGTTGAGTTGTTTGCAAATGAAAAGCGCGATATGCATCCTTAGATGTGAAGGTGATGCGTGTCAGTGGACGAACGTATCCACGCGTTATGCCTTCGCTCATCAATGTTTGTAATCTCTAAAATATGAATTCAAGTATAAAACTAGCAAAACCTATTTTCATCACTCATATCAATATTGTATGGTGAAAAACTAACATTAAATTACACCCTTGGAATTATTACAAGAAGGACTTCTCCTTAAGTAAATTCAATAAAAAATATCACTACTAAGGCATGCCATTTATGTAGCTGATAAAACAATCAAGTTCACATCTCAATAATCCAGGCCTCTGTGACGAATAATCTCTTGCAAGTCAGGATTAGTCAAAAAAGAACCAAAAATAATCATAACTCAAAAACTACGCAAAATCGCGGAACATACATGTGGGCGATTCAGGTAGTCCTAGTCTACCTTTGGACACTTGTGTCCCAAGAAATAGTGTCAAGCGGATACATCTATATTTAGTGTATTTTATTGCAACATAATATTTATTTATACATTTGCATACATTAGAGCAAACATGGTCAAGGGATGCCTGAGGTGTCAGTCGTCGTAATATGACAAAGTTTTATCAATATTGTTATATACCAAGTTTCATTAATTATTTTAAATAGTCCGATCTACCCAGAAAGTGCTTACAGTGAAGACAATGTCAAAAAAATCTTGAAACTGAATTCCATCCGTTTAGTAAAAGCGGTCTGAGCAAATAAAGTTACTGATATTCAGTTTTAAAACATTATTATTTGAGACATAATATCATATTATGCTAACAATTAGTGCCATAAAATATTTTAAAGCTTACTTTTGCATTTGGCGAATATTTTTGTTGAAATACAGATGTAAAATCTACTGCAAGGTATCCACTTTCCTTCTCTAAACAACTCATACCCAATTTGTAATCTTCGCCAGTTTGAATAAGATTTGTATCAAAATAGATTCCAGTGATTGAAAGACATTTTGTGAACATCTGAAAAATAGCAATATTATTTGCACTAAAAGATAAACTTCATTTTGTTCGTAGAAGATAAAATGTAAATTAAATTAATCTGCAAAATTAAAAAAATATTGCGAAAATATTACTTGTTAATAGGTACAGTGCTAAGCGCCACCATTTACAGTCCCTTAATTAAATGACTGAGCTATCAAATACTACGCATAATAATTCGTTTCACACTAGTAACTAATGCAAGCAATCATTTAAGTTGGAAAAGATACCGTAAAACCCAATACTGATAAATAGAAATATTTTGGTATAAAATTATTCTGTTGAAATACTTACATTGTTATAATCTTCTTTTGCATTAGATATTATGATATCACAACCTTTTCCTTTAGTACTTGAAATAATCATATCAACAAAACTTATATCACGAGAACATCCAATGTGATCGTCTACAAGAAACATTAAACTTATATATTTGTGTGAGAAAATCGTTCTATTCTAAAATCAGCAAAAATACTTAAAATTCATGAATCAGTTTCGTTTGCAATGTGTGTTATTTTTTAAAAGATCTGTTATCATTAATTTTATCTGAAGCATAAAAAATATATACAATCAAAAATAACAAAAACATATTAAGTAAGTAGGTACTAAATTTAGATATAATTCTATTCTTATTAAAAAATATATATATAAGCCTCAATTTGGGGATGTGTCAGGGTATCCACCCAGTGCCTTTGTTAGACACTGTCAGGTCTACCAGCGAACGAACTTATGATGCCTTTGGGGCTACCCAGCATTCTATTTCTAACAGATGTCATTTCGTAGCGAATAAGTCCCTTATCACACGCGCCGGTTGCCTGGTAGCCGGCGCCGTATATCCGGTAGCGTAGTGTATGGGCATGTATGGCAGCTTTCACACGTACCGGCGTAATTTTCTTACATTTCGCTACTGGATACCCGGCGCCGGCTACCCGGCAACCGGAACGTGTGAAAAAGGACTTACAGCGTAGAAGTCATTGGTACGTGCATCCGCAAACATGCCGGATACACTGCAGAGCTTGGGCAATCCCAGCAGCATCCTGAAGAGGTTATTAAATAGAACCCGTAGGGCATTGAATGTATTTTGATTGTAGCAGGACCACAGGCCGCTCGTGTAAAATGATTGACAATTTTTTTTTGTCCTACCTACGGAAACATAGTGAATTATTTAAAACACATAAAGAAGTAACTGGTAGATCACGTAAAGAAAATATAATATAATATTATGTTCCAATTAAAACACTTCAAATTTATTCAAACGGTGCATTTTGTATGGCTAGTACATTGTTTAATAAATTACCACAACAGTACATAGATGATTTTTTTTTAATCTGCTTATCAAAAATGCTATTATAATGTAAATGATAATCAAATAATATAATTAAAATGGAATTGAGCGTTGGGCGCAAACTGGATTTTATTCATTTATATTGTGTATGTATTGATATTTAATTTTATTATTATGATGACATATTATGACAAGATATTATTAAATTATTGAGTTTAGATGTATGTATATTATGTTAACTTAAAACTAAAATGTAGTATTTGCACACTTCTAGGGAGTAGAATGTAAGAGCCGGTGGGAGGGAAGCGCTGTGCCGCGCTCCCGGCTGCATGGGCCATCTTGCTTGTTTCTCCCGTGAAACAGCTTTGCTGTGTTTCGGAGAGAAGGGCAAGACAGGCAGTGTAATTACTGGCACCGAGACTTAACATCTAATGTCTCAGGATAGGCAACACATAGATGAGTTGCCGGGGCTCGTTCCAGGTAAACTGGTTTATGTTCATGGGTGACGACACTTACCATCAGGTGGCACGTTTGCCAGTTTGCCTATCCAACTAACATAAAAAGCCTAAACTAATGTAAAAAGAACTATAATATTGTACTACATTCTAGCAAATAAACGATTATTATTATTATTATTAAAAATGACTTGAACAAGGTGACTTTTACATCAACTGTACATTCCGCAAACCTGCGAGCTAGCATGTTACCCCTGACAGCCAACGCCCTACGCTCTCGCTCGCTCGCTAGTAACATACACTATTATCTCGAAGATCAGAATTGACCACGTGACCTAGATATTTAAACCTATTCACTCTAGGAAGCGCACTACCGTACAGCCTGAGGGGTGACAAATACCCAGCGCAGGTTACTACATGTCGCAAAGAACAATACTTCGCTCTGCTTAGAATCATATTTAGGGCCATGGTTTTGAGTAGTTTTCGCAAAAACCGAAGCAAATCTAAAATAAATTGGTCTACATACAAGCTGAAATTTTTGGTGAAGTTAAACCGCCCTGTCTCACGCCACATTCCATCCTGTATGAGTCCGACGCCATTTTCCCCCATCTTACAAAATTCTCCTGGTTATCATACCAGTCCCAAAAAGATTGACTAACTCCTTAGGCATTCCAGTAGCTTCTAGTTTTCGCCATAGTATTTTATAAGACACCAGTCTAAATAAAGCTTTAGTGAGATCAAGGAAACAGGTATAAACAGGTGTTTTTCTTTGTATATAGTACCTAACTGACTCCTTGGGAATAAATATAGTACAAATTTACCTAAGATTTAAGATTTAATGTCGGATCAAATGTTTCGCTAACTAGACTTAAGGCACCTCCTTATAAACTTAGTGAACAAAAGTAATAATAATTAGTAGACAAAATAATAAGTTACAACTTACCTATTGGAGTCTTTGGGATAGTTAAACTATTATTTGTTTTTATTTGCTCTATTGTTGTTCTTACACACAGTACAGTATACCATATTATCTCTTTTTACTTTTATTTAACAGCATTTATTTTATTAAGAGCAATGTTAAAATATGATTCGTTTTTATTTGCTCCATTATTGTTCATACACACAGGACAATATACAATATTGACACTTTTTTACTTATAATTATCAAAAATGTAAGAACAATGTTATTAAATCGATATACCCGCCAAGCGAAAATAAATAATTAAATGTACAAAGCAACTTAACGCGTGCACTCAATACCACCTCAATACCCTGCGGTCGAGCACTTGTGGAACCGGTTTCGACAAGTGCTCACGCATACATGCTACCACCGAGCACATAACCATGGTTATGTGCTCGGTGCATGCTACGAACACTTGTAGTACCTAGTGAATTCGATTCGGTTGTATGAAGTTTAGCCTATGTTCATTTTATTTACTCATATTGTGGTCATAATATTGACTATATTATAACAAAAGTGTCAGCTCCGACGCACGACAGGATTTTATTCTTAAGAACAAATAAGAACAGAAAAATAATATAAATTATGTATGTATCGATATCAATAATAATAGTAAAACAAAACTTTAAAATACATCCGTCAGCTGCCTCGCAATATACCTTGTGTACGTCCACAGCAAGCAAATATACAAGTTAACACTTATATTAATAAAAAGTCACAGGTTCACACGATAGGTTGCGCACTAAAAATGTACTGAGATCATCGTTATCGATCATTAACACTTCTACTCACTTTTACTCTTCAAATCATCACTCACTTTTAATGTTCAATTATTTTCATATAAAAGGCGCCAGGCCATAAATATAAATCGATTTTTTTTATGTTAGTTGAATAGGCAAACTGGAAGACGTGCCATCTGATGGTAATTGATCGACGTCGCCCATGAACATGAACATAAACTAGTTTACCTGGAACTAGTAATTATTTATGTGTTGCCTATCCTGACATAAGATATCAAGTCTCGATGCCAGTATTTGCACTGCCTATTTCGCCCTTCTCTCCGAAGCACAGCAAAGCTGTTTCACGGGAGAAACATATAAGATGGTGGTACCCATACAGCCGGGAGTGCGGCACAGCTACGCAAGCACAGCATAGGTCCTACGCTCTCTTATGCCATACTCCTTTACTCCTACGCCATAGAAGTAAAGGAGTACTGTCCCACCAATAAGCCTTACTCCTTGTTGACCTTGTTGACTTTTTGGATTTTACTACTTAAGAACGGGAGTTCTTAAGGAGTAAACTCCAAAAAGTCAACACTACAACCAAAAGTAATGGAATTCCCATTAGTTTTGGTCGTATTGTACAAAGAAGTAAAATAAAATTATATTTTTTTGACGTTAAGAAAAAATAATGTCTTAGGCACTGCGATTTACATTATATTTTGTTTTTTTGCTGAACGGCACTATGCTCTACTATAGGTACCTACGTCATTTTATAGTTACTATATATTTAATACCGGATAACCTTTATACATATATCTATACTAATATTATACAGCTGAAGAGTTTGTTTGTTTGTTTGAACGCGCGAATCTCAGAATAACTGGTCCGATTTGAAAAATTCTTCAGTGTTATATAGCCCATTAATCGAGGAAGGCTATAAGCTATATAACATCTATCTGTGCTGTGACTAACAGGAGTGAAGTTAAGCAAGTTAACGCGGGCTAAGCTGCGGGCAACTTTTAATAATTTTACTTATTTGTATATCATCACCATCATCACCACCATCACTATCATCATCATCAGCCTTTATCTATGCACTGCTGAACATAGGCCTCCTTCAATTAACGCCAAGACGACCGATCTCTTGCCACTTGCATCCAACACGGACCGGTTACTGCACGGAGATCGTCTTCCTACTTTTTTTTCTTTAACGCCGGGAAATGCTCTGAGGCTCCCGCGGGGGAGTGGGTCTCCCCACGCGGGTATGTGGGACTGACAGCTGGTAAATGGACGCAGCTCTACCCACTAAAACCCGGCGAGTGCCACCAATGCCGCCTTTGGTGAGGTGCCCCGGATCTAGAAAACAAACAGGGCACCTCGACGGCTAGTCAGTCCCGCAAGGGACCGATGCCACCTCCACAGAGGGGTTGTCCGGCACCACAGAACAACCCCTCCCAAAGTCGGGACAGTACAATTGGGTGAGGTTCCCATCCTCCCCCCTTGCCCTCTGCTCTTCTGTCCCCTCTTCTTATAAGAGGGGTACAAAGAGCCCCCTGGGCCCAATTAGCTTCGCCCAAAGTGCACCGCTCACCCTAGGTTACTAAGCCCCACCGCCACGACAAGGCCTGAACCATGGTGGGGGATTGTCTTCCTACCTGGTTAATGGTCGACCAACACTTCGTCTACCTAAACGTGCCCTCTTCTCTTAAACCTTATTGGCCCATCAGCCATCCGTTCTCCTGAGTGTGTGACCAGCTCACTACCACTTTCACGAGCTTATTCTTCGCACAATATCGGTAACTTTAATTCTCTGGCGGATGTATTTGTTTTGAATCCTATCTGCCAAAGAAACACCCAGCAACCTCGCTCCATAGCACATTGAGCTACGGCAAACTTCCGGGTCACATTTCGACCCCGTAGGTCATTACGGGGATAACGCATTGGTTGAAGACTTTCGTCTTCAAACTCTGTGTTAAAGGCGTTTTGTACATATGATTTTTTTATTAAGAAAAGGAAAGAAAAAAATTAAGATAGTGCGCCTAACGCCAAATATGGATCCATGGTCCGAAATAAAGGATTTATTAATTATTATTTAACCGACTTCAAAAAGAAAGTGGTTCTATTTTTTACTGTATGTATTTTTTATGGTTTATTTATCTCTTTCTTTATCAAATGTGGTTGTACAAAATCCTTTTGAGGTGGTTTCATTGTCATCAAGTCAAGATTTGAGGACGGGATCCTAGAGAAATCGAGGACAACTTTCTATTATATAGGCAATATTATGTGTTTAATGTTGTTTTTTGGTAAAACTATTCAAGTATTTACACCTGGTAGTCATTGCTGTATGATAACGAGCTGGTGTTTGAAGGTACAACACCTTAACATTTAAGAGATGAGATTCTTTATATTACCTGTCGATATAAAATGAATAAAAAAAACTGTATAGGAAGTTTGGCAGCATGTCGTTGTATTTCAAGGTCATCGTAATATCCATTTTCATTTGGTGATGTTCCGATGAAGATCTTTGATAATATAACATAACGGAATTCTTTGAATATATGGTAGCAAATCTGCCGTGATTGCTTTCAATAACATTTATAATATGTATGGCTTACACAATTCCAAATTATTTTTAATTGATTGACCAATTTGTTTTGGTTAATAGAATCAGGCGTTACTTTGCAGAAATCCATTATATAAGATTAAATTATATATTAATTAGCAATAATCCCGCGAAACACGCAGTCTTTACAGCATATGTGTGAGTGCACGCATATGCATGCATATAGTACCTTTCGCCCCACGATTAGTAATCGTAGAGTCTACATCCTGAGGATGCCTCGGTGTCGGGGCGAAACGTGCGTAGATTGTGTGGTGGTTGTCTTTTACTGTGGTTGTGGTGCATGTGGTGTGGTGGTGCATGTGAATGTACGCATAATATGCAGTGTGGGAAAGTAGGGCGGCTACACGCATATGCATCCATATAGGGTGCATGCATATGCGTGTCAAACATGCGTGAAAAACAAATTTTATCAATTTGTTTTTCTAATAATGGACTATTTATGCATATACCACGATATTATTGTCACTTAGTCGGTGTCGTATTTGTTGCTGTACAATATTATATTACTTGATATATATATAGTCTACTAGATATAGTCGATTTTAATATTTTTATTTAGATTTTTTTGTATTCCGGCAAAAGTCATTTATATAGCATGAAAGTACTACTACTACTTTGTTATAAGTAACAAAGTAAAAGCTCGTGACTTTTATAATTCACTCATAAATTAAACTGTCGATGTGTCTCTATGTGAACTGTATCCCTATGCACTTTCTAAAATAAACTCTTCACACTTTTTATTAACTTCTTGTCATTGACAATCTTATTTGGAGAAGATATAATTTAAAGAAGATAAACTAACCTTTGAGTAGTGGGAATAATTTGAGCAATATTTTTTTTTTGTCGGTATTTCCCACTGAGGCAAACACTTCACAACCATGTGCCAAAGCTATTGTTATTACAGCCTGACCCAGAGCTCCTGCCCCTCCTCCGTTCACACATACAACGTGATGTGGTCTCAATTGTGACCTAATAAACTGTGAAATACATTTAAAATTAGTTGAGAATTACTGTATAATTATGGTAACAAAAACAAAAAAGAACTGTCTTTTTTCGTGTAATTACAAACTCTGAAACCATTAATTAACTAATTTTTACGAAACATTGTAATGATAATATTATATCTAAAAAATGTAGGCTTATTATAAAATAATAATATACTAACAAGAATATAGAAGGCCATTGAATAAGCGAGCGGGACCGTTGCAGCATCTTCTAAACTCCAATGTGCTGGAACTGGCCAGAGAAACTCGGAATTTGCTGTTAATTTCGAAGTTATTGTATCACTTTCTACAATTCCCATCACTCTAGCACCGCTGTATACATGAAATAATAATAATGAATTATTATGAATTCGCTACTTATACTACACTAATAACTATTTAGGAATTTGATATGAATTGATCTACAGGCTCACGCATTCGTTACTCGATACTAACATCATAAACAAATAAAAGTGAACATACCTTTTCGTGATTCCGCTAAAATCGATTACACTTTTAAGAACACTCTTTTTCGTCAAATTTATTCCTAATAGACGATTTGAATAAACTATATTAACGCCACTAAATTTAACCTAAAAATAATTTCACATCATAAATAAAAAAATAAGTTATATTATGTATCTAAAATTAAGTTTAAATATGTAATGAAATATATATTACATCAACATCTACACCGGCAGTGGTATTGTGTACACCTTTAACCCAATAAAGCGAAGTAGGATCGCCAGTATTAACAATCTTCATCATTTCTTCACTTCCTGCGTCCACTTCATCTTCTAATGGCAAATAATGTTCACCATTATTTTTTATCTAAAATTATAAATTAAAGTAAATGTAGAATTTAAACTGCAATGGATATTTACTAACACCTGGGTTTTTTAAAAGTGTACCTACTTTAATTTAAAAGAAATTGCTAAATATGATGAATGCTATCTTTTAGGATCTTAGTCATATTTTTATTTTAAAAAGCTCGTCTAAAACTTATCTAGTTTTGGGCATCAGTTGCCAGCGGCTATCATTTCCATCTCGTGAGATAGATCGTTACATTAGACTATGCAAAACAAGGAAATATTGTATCGAAAAGTTATCCTCACATAGTTTGTAGGTACAAGTTTCAGCGTTTTTAATGCAATTCTGTAATCTGTAAGTATAGGCAGATCTACAAATTCTGGATCTTCTAAGATGACACCTCCGCACCTGCAATAATAAAAAATAGTTCACATTAAACTCTACTAAAAATATTCACAGTTGTTATAACTATATCAATTAAAGAGGGACTGTAAATGACGGCGCTTCTATCTGTTTTACACTTTATATTTGTACCACACGCCTCTATACATTAAAACATATTCTTAATAAATTGTTGTTTCCATATTTTATTAAAAGCGTTTTATTCCATTGGGCATATGTATTTACACTTTCACGAACTCAAACCATTGCCATGATACCATGAGTATCAACAGATTTGCGTGCATATATGCGTGTGATTTGGTCATCGAGGTAATATTTTTTACTGTTAGATACTGCTACATTTTGTGTTGTTGTTTTTTGACCATTTTCACAGACAAATTAAACAATATTATACTGTTAAAGATTGAATTTTTATTTCTTTATTTTCAAATACACAAAATAATAAATCATAGCCTCTTTTTTCTGAATGACTGATCTACTGACTCTCAGATGAAGTAAAAAAAGGTAGATGACGCACGGCCTTTGCTAATACTGAAGCCACAAAACTAAGCTCCTTCATGTAAATACACGCGCTCACGCACACAGATACACCAAAACTAAGCTCATTTTTGTTAGTATCTTACGAGTCGTCGTGCAGTAAGTTTGCCAAAAAAATACCGTTCTGTGTAATTAAATGGTGTAAAAACAATACAAAAGTGACCAAAGAGTCTAAATAAATATCGTTTCACACATAAATAAACACAAGACTATATTCTTTCAAGATATTTTAACACTATTTTGAGGTTAATCAACATAAATAATATTATTGCCCCAAAATGACGTATCGGAAGAGTGTTGCCAGAAGTTAGTATTTCTAATAGCCCAATAGTGGGTAAGTAAATTGCAGGCAAAGCCATAGCAAAATAATTAAGTACAGAGGTGACATAATTATTATTTTATTATTTGATCGCTATATAACTGAATCGAAATGACCTCGTATAACCTATGTTGTATTTTTTTTGGGACTCACGTACCCACAGCAGGACTATGTATTTAATTATTTATAAATTCAAAGATTTACCATTTAATAAATTTAAAAAAATGTAACAGTGTGGCTTGCAGAGAAATGTTTTTATAATTTAAATGTTTTTTTTAATGGAAAATGACATATTATGTATTTAATTTAAATTGTGTATTGATAAAATGTGACTTTCTAATTACTATTATAATCAATTATTTTGAAACTGTTATTCTCTGACAATGATTTTAAGGACATGTTGTATTTATCAAGTTTATTTAATTGTAACTATTTTTTCCTGTTAATTTATATTAATTGTTTATAAATAAAAAAAGTTTTATTTTCACACACCATGTTATGGTAGAATGTATAGAACTTGTTTATTTTTTTTTTAATATCACCTACAGCTTGACAAAAAAAGAGTATGGAAAAATGAGGGCGCCACTGTCACTTAGGTCTCATCATAATATGGAAAATCAGCAAGATAATTTAATCAAATCGTTAAAAATAAATGTGAAACACTAAGCTTTACTCAAAATCTAGTATTTGTCGGCCAAGTATTGTCAACATCATAGGTTTCCATTTAGTAAAATATTTAGTTCCACCTGTCACCACGTCATACTCTATTTATTCCCATGAATGTAGTAAATACATTAATAAATAAAACAATTGTGTCAATAAGATATCTATTGAGACAGTTTATAAAGTGATCCTACACGCCTCCTACATATTCGTAATATTATTGTATTTTATAAAAATATTCACTGTTGCATTCACTTATTACCTATTTTTATTAATATACAATTTTAAGGGATATTTTAAAAAATGGCAACCCTTCATTCACTCACACATACTTAAAAAAGTGGCTTCACTTTCTTGTTCCAAGTGCGCTATCTACCTTTTTTTACTTCATCTGAGTACTGACTATACATGTATATACTATATTTATAATTCACCAAAAAAAAATCAGATACCTATATAATGAGTAAGCGATACTGATCACATAATATTATTTTATGTATAACTAATAAAAATCGAATAATTTAAGTGACTTTAAAAGCATCCATAAAATACCATAAAAATATGTAATACAATTATTATAATATGAAGACCACGCAGACCGTCATGCCGGCAATTCATTCATATTTTTTATATTATCAAACCCTGATGTTTGGGCGACTCAAGCCAACAGAAGCTATAGCCAGCTACTAATTCTAACATTTCTGGCAGCCATTTTATAGAATCTACGGCGAAAGAAGAATGATTGATATCGCGCATTTGAATAAAGTCATCATACTTACACCGTGGTTTTGAACTCCTCGAGTGCATTCACATCCAATAATGTTACATCATTTTTCAGGGTGGGTTCAATAGTCGGTTGATTGTTGACGTCAATTACTAGCTGTCTTATAAAACTTAATCTAGAGACAGCATTATGTTTCCTTCTTAAAATATTCAGTTGCACAATGGCGTCTATGAATGTGACCCAATTATTTTTCCATTCGATTTGACCGTCTGTCAAAGTTTCATTGACACTATGTAAACTACAAAATTCACCCCTAAAAATAACATAGTGTTAAATAAATCAAAATTCAATACAAAGTAGGTTCAAAAAAATAATTGTCAACATTTCGAAATTATGAAGTCGTTAAAATAAAATGGCTATTTATTTATTTTTTAACCCTAATTAGTAATAATATATATATATATATATATATATATATATATATATATATATATATATATATATATATATATATATATATATATGCCCGCGACTTCGTCTACGCAGGATAAGATTCTAGTTAGTTCTTTTCTTTTCTATCCTATAATAAGTAAATAAATAAATAAATATAACGGGATCATTACATACAGATAATGAGTTTGTTAAAGTGTCTTAGCTATAATTTAATATTTTTACATAAGTCAAAAAACTTACATATAATTATGGTCTCTGGCATGAAGTAATTTATAAATTTCTTCAGAGCCAACATTCATTAGAGTGATGTTTGAGCTTGTAGATTTTCTGGTTGTAGAAATGTCGGTGAGAATAGTGCCTCGGAGAACAAGTGATTTGTCATTCAGGACCTAAAATATAATAAAATTAATATACCATTGTTATATGATATGGATACCATTGTTATATGATAGTGACAGGACAACTAAATCTTCATAATGATAACCACGCGACGTTAGAAATAGAAAAGTTGGTTGTTAAATATACCTCAGACATAAAGTCCGTGGTTACGACAAAAAATTAAACATATTAATAATCAAGCTCGCGCTGGCACTTATCTAGCGAGCTTCAAATTTACAGTTACGACTTTATCCAACCTATCAACATGTCACTGTGCAGTAGCGGAGTTTTCCTGTCTTTGTTTTAGAGTTTACTTGGTTAACTACTATTTTTAATTTTCCGACCACGTAGCTCATTCAAAACAGAAACTGATTTTTTTTTCAGTCGCTTTTTTCCGCACCTGCTAAAGATTTCACTTTCTTGGATTTAAATGTAAATGAAAGCGCTGAAATTATGACTAAAACCTTCTTGTACTGCGCTGAAGTTGGGACTTGGGTCGAAAGCCACTTCCCAAATCGCCTAACTGGAAGTGGTGGAACGACGGACTATATTCAATCAATTTAAATCAATGGATAAAAAGCAATATATACCTCAAACTGTCCTGTTCCTCTTTGTATCGAAATAGAAATGTGCAGTTGGCGTTGTTCATGAAGCATGGGCTGTGAGTATAAGCATATATTTCTAAATTCCACGGAAAGACATTTTGGCTTTACGTTTAAGCTCATAGCCAGAGTATCCCACACGGACACGAGAGCTGCAGCATACGGATACACATTTTTTCCTAAAAGTATTTATTATTTACATTAATATAAAACATGTAATGTTTTTAGTTACGTATTTTTAATGAGTTATAAAAAAATGTAAATTGACCATAATAACATTTTCTAATTAGTAATCTATTACCTCTAATGATATGTCCTCGTAGGTAATTGTGTTCGTCATCATGTATGGATAAAATTTGCTTAGATGCTGCTGCGGTCGTCTTATTTGCACTGGCATATAAAATTAAATCCCTACAAAGTGATTAATAATTAGGCATTTTATATTATTTCTGTAATGATTTAAAATACGTATATATACGTAAATATAATTTACCATGTTTCCTGATGAGCCCAATCAATTAAATGCGATAACATCGGGGTTGAAGTTGAAACAGGAAATTCTACTTTGGGATAAAGTGCTTTTATTTTAGGATTAAATCCTACTGCAGATAGCCTGGAAATATAATTAAACAAAAAAAAATATTTCTTACTTTTTAGATATATTTAAATTATTTATGTACATAATTTTAAATAAATTCGCATTGTTTTCAATTAACAAAGTCTTACATAAATATTGTAAACTTCAATATATTAATACAATATATCTGAAGAGTTATCGTTATCTTAACTCACTAATCTCCGGAACTACATACAGTCGGATATGAATAATTATATTTATATGATAAACAAGTCGATCGATAAACAAATTATATTATGATAAACAAATCGAGGGCTTCATAACATAGGGGCGTATATGCAAAAATACAATTTTTAGTTTTTTACTGCAATAAATAGTACAAAAGAAACTCTACAACATGATGAAAGACTTATATTTTTGCGATTTTTTTGGAGATTTATAGGCCATGTATTTAATAGGCGTAAAGCTATCGACTAATCAAACCGTTATAACATATAGGCGTATGCAAATACGCGCCCATTACCATAAAGAAATTTAAAAAACTTGCATAACAAACAGGCGTATAGTACACAGTACTTACACCCATTTACCGAAACTAAATTTTGAAAAAACTTTCGTAACAAACAGGCGTATAGTACACAGTACTACTTTTTTTTTTCCTTTAACGCCGGGAAATGCTCTGAGGCATCCCGCGGGGGAGTGGGTCTCCCCACGCGGGTATGTGGGACTCGCTGCGTCCGAAAGCAGGTAAGTGGACGCAGCTTTACCCACTAAAACCCGGCGAGTGCCACCTATATATCTAATAAACAAACAGGGAACTTCGACGGCTAGTCAGTCCCCCAAGGGACCGACGCCACCTCCACAGAGGGGTTGTCCCGAACCGCAAAACAACCCCACCCCCCAACGTCGGGACAGTACAATGGGGTGAGGTTCCCATCCTCACCCCTTGCCTCCTGCTCTTTTGTCCCCTCTTCTTATAAGAGGGGTACAAAGAGCCCCCTCGGCTCAATTAGCTTCGCCCAGGGTGTTGGGCTCACCCTTTCACAATATCGAAAGCTATGCATGTCTTAAATTATGTTGTTTTATTTTTAGCATGCTTTGATTTACAAGAATATATTCAGACGCATGTATAATATTAATTATACATTCGAAAAATTTCTCTGTTTGCGAATTCGAAAAATTTGAAACCCTTAAAGAATAACAATATTAAACCGCGAACCGATACGGTGAGTTTCGTCTGTCGAACATAGGATCGAGTGTCGAGTGTACGTAAAACTAGTGACAATAGTAGGGGTAAAAAAGACAATAGTAGTGGTGACCAGTGTTTACGCAGCAAACGTACGAGAAAGGAGGTAGTCCGATACGGACACCTCTAATGCCGTCAACATCTACCCGCATACTTCAGTCTCGTGAACAAGACATTCTTAGATAATGTCGAAATATCGAGCTCCGCGAAATAAAATATGAAAAACATGGTAAATATCCAGTTTTAAATAATTATAGTAATGAAAATAACCATGTTAACTTAAAATAATACCTTAGTGAATATACAGAAGAACAGGAATAATACAACTGATCTCAGACCAAACCTGGGAACTGAAGCGTAGGCGAAATGAATTAAAAGTCAAAGGACTACAAGAGCCAGAGGTGAGGAAAGAGTATGAAAAGTTTGACGTCGTGTGCGTAGTAGGACAAATTAGAACTGCCTAGAGTCTAAAACTCTGCTATTTTAAGTATATTACTTGAAACCTATATTATGCTGCTCTCAACTCCATTAACCTCCTGCCTACCAGAGACACTTTTTCTGGAGGAGGCTCTTGAAATTTTAGTATCATATCGGTAATAGGATATTGTACGCTGGAAAAATAGTTAAAAAATCCTACATCCGGAAAAACGGGTTTTCACTATGTCCTATATGTAGGACAAAGTGGCTATATTACTCTGTGATTTGTGTAGGACATAGAATGGTTTATGGATATAAATTGTAAACAGAAAAGAAATAAAACACAAAACGTATTGTAGGTAACCTTCATATTATATTTAGGCATCATAAAGTTTCTGAAAAAAAACAAAAATAAAACTTCTTCTAAACAAAACATTCATAATTAAACATTTCTTGTCATAAAATAACTAAACAAACTAAAAACAGTGCGTCACACAGTTTGATTGAGGTGAAAAATCAGTCAAAGAGTAATAAGTGCCCGGAAACCAAATTTAGAGTCAAATGTAAGACTTCTGCTACGCCTGGACCAAATCCCTGGCTTATTTTAGGGGGTAATGTAGTATCACTGTGATAATTCACCATGTCACAAACTACGCCTTGCAGTGTGGCAAGAGCCAAACGTGTTCCAAATCTTAGTTATCTTCTGTTCTGCTGTCACTTCAACATCCCAAACACACTCCAGCCGTCGTCTAATAAAAAATAATCTACTTCTTGTCATAGAATTGATTCCATTCCCAATCCTTAGTTTCTTTGTGTAGGTATACATGCTGGCTGCATCAATTCGGTAACTTCTAAATCTAATATTGTATTCTTGGTCCAGGTGTATTGAAAGGTATCATTTCCATTCCTAATAGCAATCTGGCGGGTTGCTAAAGGCGACAATTGCGGCCGTGGAGTATCCTCGCTCAAACTGATACAACATCCACGAACGCGGCCACGTCCACGTCCACGTGAAACACTTCTGCCACGTCCTTTTGAACGGGGCTGTGATGACGTCGATGCGATATCAGAACTAATAGAGAATGGCAGAGAAGCAGCTGAAGGAACTAATGTATTTTCTCCTTCATCTCAATGAACTGTTTGTCTCACTACTTTCATGATCATTGACTCTTTGGTAAAGTTTTGGCGGTATAAACTCCGGATTTTTTTTGAATCATCTCTTGAAAAGAACCATTTATTTATAGCCTCAGCTATCCTATTGTCCGTTGAAACTAGAAAAAACATGAATATGATAAAATATATGTCAATGTACTTCATACAGTACATCGGAAGTCTAAGTACTAAAACTTTTATTGCCTACATTTGTCTTCTGCAAAGGACATAAAAAAATACCACACGTTGTCTCGTATGTTTTATACAATTACGCTAAAATAAAACTGCATATCATCATTTTATACTTCTAATTACCTAACTATTGCAAGAAATCCAATTATAACTTAGATTCAAATAAGATTTATATCGATTAGCTTACCTCTACGCGCACGCATCGAGACACGTCCGTCTTCTTTCGCCATTTCAGAAAAAGAGGACCACACAGGAATTGACATTTATCCCTATTTTGAAACCCAAATACTCGATATATGTCACCATTCAACTATTTTGCGATTATCATTTAAAAAACCGGTAGTATATTTTTTTAATTCCTATGTCCTGTCTGTAGTACAGATGTAGGCAGGAGGTTAAAATGAGTAAATTATCAGATTCAGATGCAATAAAGGCAGAAGTTTTATAGTCCCTAGGTGAATCTGACATATATGGGCCACACGTAATTTGAAGCAAAGATGGGCTACTGGAAAATGGCAAAAAGAATGGACAGACTCTATCTTACGACATCTACACAAAAAGAGTTCCACAAATCAATGTAAACCATCTAGCCGCATTTACGCCTAATTTTACTAATCATAAGAAAATTGATTATTAATGTATTTTCTGTCAATTGATTATAATCAATTGTAACCATTGACCTTACCTTCCGATAGCTTCTAGTAAAAAGAGTGTGTTATTAGCATGACCACGTTGCGTCAACGGTAGAAGGCGGCAAGATTCTGGCAGAGCACGCTTGAGAATAGCTTGCAACAAGCCATGAGGTGCAATTTCAATTAATACCGCGTCAAATGGAATCAGTTCTAATGTCTCTTCAAGTAGGACTGGTTTCTATGACAATAATAACAAAAAAGTTGTATTAGAAAATATAATAGAGATAAAAACATTTAATTTTATAACAACTAATAAATCATCAAAATAAAATATTAAGTAAGTACATATTAAATAAGTAATACATATTATCTATTATATATCCCGGAACACAGAAAAGCCGCGTGGTTATTATGGAGTTGATGGGATTCGACGTCTCAGCGTCGCATTTGAAAAAAAAACTTATTTCTAATGAAATTCAGTGATATCCAATTTATTAATTTTACGGTTTTCAGTAAACAAAAACAATTATACGACAACGACAGAACCATTTCACTTTGAACTTTGTGAAGTGAGCGACGATGGTCTAGTGGGTATGGGCTTGGCCTCTGGAGAGGTCTGGGTTTGATCCTGACCAGTGCCTTGAAATGGATTTTTCTACATTTCTCCATACATCTGAACATGAGAACATCGCTTGCTCACTGTTTATGGAAAACTTCGGGAACCTGCAAGACTGTTGAGATTTAAAGGTGTTTAGTTTGAAGGTGTTTGAAGTTCATTAATCCGCATTGGGCCAGCGCATTAGTGAACTATAGCCCAAAATCATCCTCCCCTGACAGAGGGACATAAATAAGGGTTGATGATGATATTTGTGTTCACAATTACATGCAAAAATATTGTCTACAGGTCATTCATACACGTAGCAATGAATTTTTATTCACGTAGTAAGTACCTACATAAGTAATCGATTATAGTAGAAACGACTCGATTCAGATGACTTTTAGTCCCACATTATTTAAGTGTACAACGACAAATTGTTAAAATAAAAATTTATGAGCTTTACTATCTAATAAAATGTAAAATCTGTGCTCAAGTTTTTCTTATGCAAAAGTTTGCACTTGGTATATATATGTAAAGTCAAGGGAAACATACCAATAAATTATTAGTGTGGTATTCGGCGGAGGAATATTTAGCCGACGGTTCATTCCATCTGTCTTGAGGTACTGATGTAGATACCCAACGTTCACTACGTAGCTTCGGTGATGTAATAACCTCACTCAAATATTTGAACATGCTTGGCCCTAAATAAATTAAAATTATTTGTCAATAATAAGTGTAGTAATAAATATCAGATCATATTTTGTAATAAGCTCGTATGAGCTCATATTATGGGCACAGCGAATAGAAATATATTTATAATTAGGTATTCAGCTATTAAAAAAAAATATTTTGTAATATAAATTGTCTGCACTTGGCGATATTTGAACCCTCGACTTTTGCGTGTCTTACCCAGCATCCAGTCATTTAACCATTACAACCAAACAACTTATAAAAATAAAAAAATAAATTGTTGTATTTTCTTTTTAATCATAAATAATAAAGAAGTACTATTAAGGTTTTGTGTAACAAACGAATGAAAAAATTACCAGCGTCGGCGATATAACGGGAATGGTAGGCGATATTCGAACTCGGCACTTCCTTGGCAAAATATCCTTTACTGGTTAATTCACTCACAAATTTGCTCATAATATCTGCTGGCCCCGAGATCGTACTGGATTCAGATGAGTTATGACAAGCTACCTCTACTTCAGGCGGACACAAGTTTAATATCTGAAATATTGTAGGTTAGGTGAGTATTGAAGTATTTGTATTGCATAGTAAAAAATAACACAAAATACAAAAAAATCACTTTCATCTTTTAATGATAAAAGGAAAGAAGAAAGATAATATGAAAATAATTGATCGTGCAACTACAAATATCACTTATCAAAAAGTAACAACAACGAACCTCTCTATATCCCAGACCAACTGCAGCCATGGATCCGCGTATTAACGGAGTTTGAACAGAAACAAGACCACGATAGTAAGCACACAATATAGTCTCTTCGGCTGTGAAACATCCATCTGCATAGGCACACCCAATTTCACCCAAACTGTGACCTGAAATTGTTTGCTGTTGGCAATTGCTGCTTTCCATAGACACCAAAACAATCAATACTAATTGCTAAACGAAATAACTATAATAATGTACATCCTTAATTTTGTTGTCAGGTCTTATTCTTCTACATATTCTGGGCAGAGGTGTCTTTCTCCCCACCATGGTTCAGGCCTTGTCGTGGCGTTGGGGCTCAGTAGCCTTGGGTGAGCCCAGCACCTTGGGCGAAGCTATAATCTTATAAGAGGGGACTAATCGCCAATCATTTTATTATCGCAGGTAAATACTTTTTACGCATGTAGCCAGGATTTCGGATAGATCCTGACCCTATGTGGAATTCGCACCTGGGAGTGCCCTACCAGTAAACTAAAACCACTGAGAGCGCCTTCAGCCGCTTTTTGAGGGTCCCGGATACGCACGGAACAGACAGGATCACCTCAGCGACAGGCTGGCTCCGGCGAATGCCAGACTACTCTTCGTAAGGGGGGACTGTCCGGCCGCTACTAAGCAATCCCCACGACGTCGTGCCATACAGACCCAGATTCCCATCCTGAGCCCGAGAGACATAGGAGTGCGTCTCGGCAAGAAACTCCGCCACGAGTTCCCACGGGGGGTCACCGGCCAGGGCAGTGGCTGCTGCCCACGATACCGTAGGATACCCCCGGATCATATCTTCTCTTACCACGATGACCCGCTGCGCCGAGCGTAGCTGGGCCTTATTCCTCGTGGTAAGGTGACCCGCCCAGACTACTAAGATCAGCTTTAGCAGTAGAAGATTAATATTAACTTTGATCGCCCATATTATATGCCTTAATATAGTTTATATATGACATATTTTTGAATTACCTATAATCATATCTGGGTGTATGTCCAATTCACGTAGTACATCCGTAAGTCCGATTTGTATAGCAGCAATACCAACAAATGAGTGTAGTACATTGTCAAACATCTTCTTATCGTCAGATGATATTATGTCTACGATGTTTAGACCTTTGGGCTCAAGTACACGATGACATCTGCAGCAATTTAAGCTTTTAATTATTAAAAAATTTCAAGCATTAATTTGATTCGTAAAGAATAATAGATATAAAAAGGAATAAGAAATAATCCTAATTTATGTGTTATACTATACTGAACGAGTCCTTTGTTATTAAAAAAAAATAGAGCATTGACTTGAAATGTTGAAGCCTTTGGGCGACTTTTGCAGATGCGTTGCCCGCCTTTCACTTATATCCTCCAATGGGCCACCGGAAACTTACAAATTATACGAAACGCGACATTATAACTGTCACTTTGCGTCGGAGTTATGTGAGCGAAAGGTACCTACCACCCCGGTCGTGCCATCACAATTCTGCTGCAAAGCGGCATGGCACTACTTCTTACAAAATGGCAAACTATAATGAAACTTCTTATTATCAGATTACGGCATGGTCGAAAGTAAGGGTTATGATTTTAGCAGCCTGTGTATCTATAATATAATGTATTTACATATGATCCACCGTTGCGTCTAAGCCTAAGCTACTTTGATAAATGCACCTCATTCATCAAAATCGATTCGTAATTATGGGTCCAAATGACAGGCATTTTAACTAATTTAAAAAGAAGGGTCCAATTTTTTTGTAGTCAGGTCGAAGTTAAAAAGTTTACTTGTTAAGCATTTTATCACGGTGTATTAGGATTTCAATGATTTATATTATTGACGTATAACATATTTCACAGGCACTATGGTCACGGGAAAATTAAATAATAATATTACCTTTCAATAGCAGCAGCAAATATAGGTATTCGCATGAGCTCTTTCCCCATGCCCGGCCACTGGGAACCCATGCCGCTGTACACGAACCACAGAGGACGTTTGCCTTGATCAAAGTAATTGCTCTCTTCACAAAGAGTCACAGTCTCATTTTGATCATTTGTATCTGAATAATAAATAAAATAAAAGTTTTGATTATATTATTAAAAATAATTAAAGTTTATTTATTAAAATATAATATTTACCAAGTATAACAAATCCTCGTCCCAAGTGCCCAGAAATCCTTGTCTCGTGAATATTATGAAGTAAGGCGTGTTCTTCAGGATCAATAGGCCGTGACTTTAAATCATTTATAATCTTTATCACGGCACTCTCTTCTCTTCCCGATAAAATAACGATACGTGGAATATTTGCTTTGTATCGATTTATATCCTAGAAATTATCGTTACTCATTAAAATTGTGTCTAAATAACAAGTGTAAGGTTTAGCTCTGTCTAGATGTTTAAACATATCGTAGGTACTTGCCGGAAGTAAGCTAAATGTTGATATTGTTTAATTATCGCCATTAAATATAATAATATTAACATTTATCATTCTTTATTATTATTATTAAATTTTTACCATTCTAATAATTTATATTAATACTGTGAATGAAACTATAATTCATATTTATGAGTAATAATAAGTAATTGACTCCATCTTAAAATTGTAAAAAAGCCGAAACAATTATGACAGATGACACTTTTGAATTGTTAATCGACGAGAAGAGTATCAAATTGTAATAAATAATTTATCAAACTTTGCGTGTACTTAGTTCCACCTGACCTAACCCATTACAAGTGTCATGATTTTCAGTCATTTAAATTAAATATTGTAATGATCTGTGGGTGTGGGTAGTTGTAAGTTTGTATTTTATCAGTTTGGTATAAAATATAAAAATACGCCCATGGTGGTGATGCGGGGCCACGTCCGATAGGCGATACCCACCGCGGGGTGTCGAGGGGGGGCCCGCCCAACAACCCTCATCAAGACCTCCTGTGGCGGACGCTGCAGTTCCGACTGGCGGAGTGGGCCCCAGTATCGCTGGCGTCATCTGCCGGGTCCTCACGCCAATGAGCCCACCCGATAGGGGTAGACCGCCTGGGGCTGCACTAAACCCGACGGTGACGCGGTCCAGTCCCGCCACTGATACCAACCCGATGCCAGGAGGCCGTGTGGTCGCAACCGTGCAGGTTGGCGGGGGACAAACCCCCACTTTTACAAACCAAAAGTGAGCCAAATGGGCTCACACTAATCCGATCTAGCATTAGGGCCTTCGGGCCGTTAGCATAGATCCATCCGCATATCATTATATAACAACTGCTACTTAAGTAACTTAATACGATGACAAAAACAGAGATCGAAGTATTGATAGGCCTCGTCGATTAGGATCGTTAAAAAAATTGTAATCCAACAAAAATCAGTTTCACTGTAAAGTGTCAAGCCAAGTAAACATTTAATGTTTATTAAAATAAAAAATATATTTTGATTCTTTACAAAAATTATTTCTTCAGCCATTTTTTTTGTGGCATAGACCGTCGGTACGTCAGGAGGGTTCTGAGTCGTGCGTGCTTGATTGTGAATAGACCTGCGTTCACCATACCATTTTTAGGGCCCAGCGAGTGCCAACATACCCGGCAGTCTATCCTTCCCCGCGGGATGCTTAAGAGCATTTCCCGGCGCAAATGGAAAAAATACATACATAGTCATCAGTTGTATGGGCGCTCATACTATTTTAGAGGACTAGCCACCAATAAAAATGATACCAATTTTATTATGGCGGTATAATGGTAGGTACAGAACATTTGGCGTACGAGTTCGACTCGCACTTGACCGTTTTTTTTTTGTGATTCAAATAATTCTCTTATCATGTTAGGGGGACAGATATTATATTGTACAATTTTATTAAAAAAGCAAGAAAAAAGATATCAAAACATTATTTAGCAAAACTTTGGCTGTTAAATATTCAATACGCTTATAGCTAACTTATATGCAGTAGCATGTCTAAGAATCCCCGTTAACTACCTGATCTGAACTTCACCCGCTTATGAGCTACAGTACCACAGAAAGAAACGTATAGCTGTCATAAATAATAATTTGTTAGGTTGCACACTTTTGACAGAGTAAAAAAAATATCGATAATATTCTACTTATGTAGTACTAGCTAGAGCTAGTATTAATTAAATTCAGTAGACGATTTTTTACGATTACTTACTTTAAGTTTGTTGTGTCCATGAAGTAGGACGTGAGCGTTGACCCCAGTAATAGACAAGTTGTTAACTGCAGCATAAGTACGATCAAATTCCGTATGCTCCTGCAGTATTTTTATACGTCCCTCCTTCAAAGCTGGTACATCCTTACGAGGTGATTCACAGTGCAGATTAGCTGCCAGTTTGCCGTAATGGTAGCCGAGTAGCACCTTTATTTTAATAGGTAAAATATGTATTAAAAACATTTAAAATATTACATGTTTTCACTATGAACTAGAATAATCCTCTGATTGCATAATTAATTTAAAATTATTGTTAATATCTACCAGTCGTTGGAGTGTCACAAAAGACAAACAAGATAAGTACGGAAAAATCATATATATATATATATATATATATATGTATATATATAAATAAACTACTAGTTTTGAAAGAAAATTGTAGTTATTGTGTCCCAACTCAGAATATTTTTCTCCGTGACCTATAAGTATAGGAAAGTGAGACGAGGAGGTAGTATCTCCCCAAACTGTTTACTAATGCAATGTATAAATCCTGAAATCCAGATTTTTCACATCTTATCTTCTTTGGCGATATCATTTTACTAGCCGAGTCGCTGGAGAGCTTGCAGTAGGCTTAAATATGCCTCTTCAAATACATAGTGTCTAAAGATTAGCTAATTTTTGGTCTCAGTTAGTGGCTCGTCTACTAGTTCAAATTTAAATATACTTTAATACAAAACAGAGCTTAAATCTATGAGAAACTGAACTAGGTATCACTAACGTTACCTTTGTGATCGCAGTTATTCCTGATGCAGCACTTGAATAACCAAGATTGGACATTACACTTCCCACTAACAGTGGCTTATTTCTATTTTTGCAAAAAACTTTATCGATAACCTCTAATTCAGATTTATCAGCCTCCGGTGTAGCTAATATAAAACATAAAATAAAAAATGAATTCAGAGTAAGCTAAACAAGTAAATACAAATAGTTACGATATAAATATGTTGGGTTAATATTATTTTTATAAATAATTGAAATTTGAAATATAAGTAAAAATAAAATCATTTTACAAAAAATTAAAACCGACTTCAAAGATACTAAACTAAAAAGTAATAAAATAACTGTGTTTCTTTAATTTTTGTGCTTACAACTTATAATCAATTTAATCTTATTTATTCTTTATTTATAAAGAATAAATAAGATGTTAGCCAAGGTAGGTAGGTAGGGTACAACAACAAATACGACACCGACTCCAAAAGTAACTATAATGACGTGGTAAACGCAAAGTTTGTACATTAGTAGAAGATTAAGTTGATTATAAGTTGTAAGCACAAAAATTAAAGAAACACAGAGAAAGGAGCGGCGCTGAAGACAGCCGACGACACGAGGAGCGCGCTGAAGACCTCCGTAGCTCCCGCCACGCTAAACATCAAAGTGGATAAGGTTAGAAGGCTCGCTGGAGCTGGGGTTCTTGTACAGACTAGAACAAGGGAAGACCTGGAGAAGCTAAAATCAGCCATCCCACCGACGCTCAGGGCTTCAGAGCCAAAAAAGCAACAGCCACTCGTTGCTCTTAGAAACATAGAAGGGAAAGTCACCGACTTTGAAGCTGTACTGAAGGCCGTCCATGAACAGAATTTCAAAGAATATGTAAACTGGACCTTCGGAAAAATTAAGGAAAGCTGCAGGCTTGCTTTCAAGAAAAACAGGTTCGGAGACGACAGAACGACGGTGGTGATGGCCTGTGATACGAAGCTGCGGAGTGCCCTGCTGAACAAGGGGAAATTGTACATAGGGTGGGAAGTAGTTACGGTGGACGATTATACGACAGCGATCTGTTGCCGACGGTGTCAGCTTTACGGCCATGGTGAGAACACATGCAAGGCGGAAGTTCCGACGTGCGGGAAATGCGGCGTGACAGGGTATAAAACGGAAGACTGTAAGGCAACTGAATCAAGAAGCGGCACGTGCACAAAGTTTGGATGTAGCAAGGAGGCCGGCAACCACAAAACCGCCAGCGCTGACTGCCCTGCTCGCCGCCACGCAGAAATGAGGATGCAGGAACGGACCGCATATTAATGGCGCCGTTAAATAATATCACCGTCGGACAGATAAACCTGGCGAGAGCTAGAACGGCCACCACCGAGCTACCCCTAGTCGCCGAGGAAATGGGGCTAGACGTCGTTCTGGTCCAAGAGCATTATCCTAGCCCCAATATCATACAGCACGAGGAACACGCTAAGGCGGGCATATATTTACGCAGACGGGATAACGGCACTGTATGGTATGTCATCTTCAAACGGACATGGAGGGCATCTATATAATATCGTCGTACTTCCAATACTCTGATGATATCGACATTCACCTGAAACATCTAGAGATGGTATTAGCATGCCTGAGAGGCAAACATGTAATCATAGGGGTGGACTCGAACGCGCACTCTCCGATGTGGTACTGCGAGAGAAGGCAGTACATCGGACGCGGACCAGACGTCACGCACCGTCGGGAGTCGATGGAGGCGTTTATCCTGGCACATGGACTCCGTTTGGCGAATGTTGAAAACCAGCCGGTAACGTTCGCTGGAACAGACTCATCGACCTCACTCTGACGAGAGGCACCCCGGTAACGGGGTGAAGAGTGCACGAAAACAAGATAGACAGCGACCATCGACTGATCACATTGATGGTGGCCAAGAAGACCGGAAATGGGGTCGACTCGAGCGCAGGGTCGCCGGACAAGTCAATGAGGTTCCGGAATCGTCGGGTGGATTGGGCGCACTTTGAGGACCAGATCCGTCTCAGAGTTGGTACGACCATTAAGTGGAATCGTTCAGCAGCGAGAATAGGTGCTTAGTTCACTAAGTTGGTGAAGAGCACGGCGCTGAAGACACTGGGGTTGCAAAGGGAGGGTAGAAATGAGCGGGGGTATGAGTGGTGGACTCCGGATCTTGACCGGATGCGCCGTGAAACCTACCGCCTGCGTAGGGCTTGGCAGACCGCTCGCAAATGCGAGAGTCCCGATGAGGAGGCTGCCAAGGAGAGATTCCACACACGTAGGTGTAGTTACAGGGTAGCAATGGAGGAGGCGCAACTTTTGCATTTTCAGACCATCGCCAATTCCGGAAACTTGGACCCTTGGGGACAAGCCTACCGAGCCGCGAGTGGGAGGATTCGTCCTCCCCATAACGTAATAAATGGCACAAAGTATGCCGAAGGTTATGCTGGGGGCGTCAGGATAGCCATGACGAATCTATTGGAGGCACTGTGCCCAGACGATGACACGAGCCGTGATACCCCGTTTTACCGTCAGGTGCGGGTCATGGCAGCTCTGACGCCCGCAGGTGGAGATGCCCCTCCTCCGACCGTCGAGATTGTAGGGACGGTAATCAAGGAGCTCTCCAACACCGCCCCGGGCATCGACGGGATAACCGCACGAATTATTAAACACGTTTGGGTAGCCGCGCCGGATGAAACAGCTGAAGTGCTTAGGCGATGTGTCCAGGAGGGCTCTTTTCCTGGTGTGTGGAAGGGCGGCAGTTTGGTTGCCCTACCGAAAGGAAACGGCAGGCCTCTTACCGACCCAAAAGCATACCGGCCCTTCACGCTGCTGCCGATCTTTGGTAAAATTTTAGAACGCCTAATTATAAGATGCGCACCGGAAATGACCAGGGGTCTATCGGACTGCCAGCACGGATTCACGCGAGGGCGGTCGACGGTCTCCGCGCTGAGGAGTATCTTCAGTGTGACACGTGAGAGTTCGTCGAAATATGTACAGGCGATATTTTTGGATATCTCAGGGGCCTTTGATAATGCTTGGTGGCCCATGATATTGCTGAAGTCGAAGCGGGGAGGTTGCCCACCCAACATCTACAGGATGCTGGTGGACTACTTCGTCGATCGAAGACTAGGGATGTTCGTGGGCCACTCGATAGTGTGGAAGGCAGCCACTATGGGCTGTCCGCAGGGATCGGTGTTGGGTCCTATGTCCTATGTTGCTATATTGGTTACTATAACTATGGGTTAGTTTCGTGGCATATGCCGACATGTGACGATCCTGCTCGAGTCCGGTGCCCGGGCGGGCCTAGAAGAAAAATCCAAGGCGGCACTGAAGCTCGTCGGTGAGTGGGGTGAGAGGAATCGGCTGGAGTTTTCCCCTGCTAAGTCATCCACGATGACAATCAGGGGTAAACTCCAGCGTCCACCCACCATTAGATTCGGGAGTAACTCGATCAGGAGCGTCACATCGACCATGGTACTGGGAGTGGTGGTGGACTCGAGCCTGTCCTTCGCGCAGCATGCGGAGGGGAGGAATTTGCTTGCCGTAGGAATTTGCCGCCCTCTGCGGCAAATTCCTACGGTAAGATGTCGAGAGTGTCGGCATGCTCATGGGGTATCAGGTACAGAGCCCTTAAGGTTCTGTACAAGGGTACATCCGTGCCCACGGTGACGTATGCTGCTGCATGTTGGTATGAGCGTGCGCCCCTTCACGTTGTGCAGAGTGCGCTTCTGCGCACCCAGAGACCCGCCTTGATCCTTCTGACCAAGGCGTATCGCTCGACGAGCACTCACGGATTGGCGGTGTTGGCTGGTGTACTGCCGGCCGACCTCGAGGTGATCAGGGCAGGCAGACTAGGCGCTCTGCGCGAGTCCGCGCTTATCAAGGAGGAGTTGCAGAGTGCCAAACTCAGAAAAGCTGAGTCCGCTCTAGCCGCAAGGCAGGAGCGTTGGGACACGTCGATCCATGGGAGGGAGCTATATCGGTTTTTCCCGGATGTGAAGGCTCAATTCAAGGCGACTTGGATCGAGCCGGATTATGAAACGTCCCAAATCTTGACCGGTCATGGGTGTTTTAGGGGGAGCCTTCACAAAATGAAATTGTCCGCTGTGGGGTCATGCTACTCCGGCGAAGCTGCAGTGGAAAACGTACACCACGCACTCTGGGAATGTCCTCTGTACAGGAATGAGCGTAGGGAATTGTTAGACGGCATTGAAGTACAAGAGGTGGGTCCGATCTATTACGGCAATATCGTGGCTTCGTCGGCGAACTTCGGTAGACTACGGGATTTCGCGTGACGATAGCACAAGAGAAGGAGCGACCTCGAGAAGAACGGAGGCAAAGAATGAAGCGGAAACCCAGAGAGGTGAAGAAGACCATCGAAGATAGTAGAGCGCACTATCGGCAGACACCGAAGGCGTATCTGTGCCGTCCGCCCCAGAAAGGGGAGAAGGACTAAGGGACAAGTAGAAAGAGATTACATAACTTGTAGGGAACGGAAGCGTGCGCACCTGAAGGGCAGAGAAGAAGAAAGCCCAGACATTAGGGTGCGCACTCCCGAGATTCGGCCCGTATAACCGTGACAGGTTGATAGGGTCATGGGTTGGTAGAGGAACTTGCCCCGTGGAAGCGGCGAAGGTCATCGTGGCAGGCGGTAGACTACTCGTAGGTTGGGTCTCGGCGTAGTTCCGACTGTTAGACATCCTCCCGCTCCGGTGCTACCGCTGCCAAGAGCTTGGTCACATGGCGGCAAAATGCTCCTCGGCAACGGACCGCAGCCACCTATGCTTCCGTTGACCGACTTCCGACCGAACTTCCGACCAGCTGAGGGGTACAAAGCTCGGGAGTGCTCAGCAGCCGCCCCTAAGTGCGCGGTGTGCTCCACGGAGGGTCGATGTCCGCGGAGACGCACGCCCTGCCGCCCATTAAATGGGTGGCAGGGCGTTCGTCGCACCACGCCGCGGTCGGCGTCCTGGTGCCAAAAACAGCAAGGCTGACGATGGCCCTCCGGCCTGTGGTCAGTCTGCCTGCCCGACCGCGGGCAACTGCTTCGAGGTCCTGGCTGAGGAAGTTCCCATGGCGTTGGAGGAATAGTTGTCCTGGGAACCTCCTGAAGGCGCAGAGACATGGTCTTAGAGAGAGAGACTTACTGTCGCACAAGAGACCTGTGCGCGGCGGATCGGGGGATCCACCGCGCGCGTGAGAAGGTCTGAGCTGTAAGGCGCCCTCAGTGTTTGGGGTGCCTTACATGCAGAGAGAGCTGATGAGCACGTCGCGGCCGGTGCGGCAGTCTTTACATTTCCCGTACCGTATCAGTACGACGAGGAGAACACCGCTGGGGTTTTAGTTAGGGTGAGTGTCCCACATAACCACCAGGCCCCCCCGGGCCCGGTGGTATCCATTATTTCCCCAGCGACAAAAAAAAATGGTAAACGTTAGTAGTTTTCGGCATTAAAGTAATCATTAATATAATGAAACAACAGTCAGTCAGTCAGTCAGTCCTCCCGTGACCATGGTTGCTGTAAAGTATCCGAAACGTCAGGCTTGTAAAAATCTTAATAAACCGCGATAAAATCCTTGAAAATTGTTTCATTATAATGAGTGAAATTCGCGTAAACATTAAAAAAACAATATAATCATTAATAGTTTGTTTTAAGCAAATAGTAGCACAACCTCATATTATAAAAGTTACAAAAATTAAAATACATTAATTACCTGAACCAACAGCTTCAACATATTGAACAGCTTGTGGAGAAATATTGACTTCCTTGTAAAATGTGTTTAAGAAATTTATGTGATCAGTAGGATTACGATAAAACCCATATTTTGGCCCGACTTCAGTTTTAGCCAATGATGTGTATCCACAGTTTACATGAACAACTTCGCCATAATTTCTATAAGTAAATGTAAATTAACGAAAGGAAATTAAAACAGTAAACATGTATTATTAGCTTAATCGACGACCTCTGTGGCTCAGTGGTAAGTGCGTTGGCGCCCAAGCCGGAGGTTGCGGGTTCGAATCCCGCCAGGGAACAAAAATATTTTCTGTATTCCTGGGTCATGGATGTATATTAAATATGTGTCTTATATAATAATAATCTTAAATATATGTATAGTATAAAAGTATTAAATAAATTTCCGTTGTCTGGTACCCACAACACAAGTTCTTCGAGAACTTACCACGGGACCAGATTGACGTGGTGTGAAAGCGATATTTACTTATGCACAGCTATGTTGGCATACAATTCTAACGTCCATACAACCACAAGTTTCTCTCCTTTCGAACTTCTGTTAGGGCATAAACCATATTTACCTAAATCAATAGACACGCTCGACAACAATACACACACCGATTACGTGCGTGCGCTCAATCACAGATTGTATTACAGTCGTCAAAAAGCCTTATGTAACATTCAAACATCGAAAGAACGTTCGAAATATTATTATGATTTACATTCTCGTCCAATAACATATAACGCTGGTGACATGGTATATGTCAGATGTCACCACAAGCAAAACAAAGCTTTGTCCCCAGTGTGGAAAGGTCCTTATAAAATAATTAAGTTAAACGGAAACCATTCCGTCACCGTCCAAATAGATAGAAAACACATTCGCCATCATTATGATGAAATTAAACCTGCGTCCTAGTACTTCTAGTCAATCACGTTCCCTTATTCATACGGTTTATACGGTCACGGTTCGCTACATCCTCATAATATGCAACTGAATTTGTCACGTAGATCATTGAGAGTCGGCTGAATTAAAATTTATTTACGGCTGAAATATCTTTTGGAAAACTTATAGAAGTTAGCAATGAACTTGATATAAGGAGTCAACTTTCTATGCTACTGAGCTCTCTTAAAAGCATAATTGTATCACTGTCCTTCGACATCGATGACGTTAATAACGCTATACTTTTAGTAGAATGAATATTCTGCATCCGACTGTACTTAGCGCCATGCAGTTGTTTAAAGAGCTCGAGTTACATTTAAATATGATACCTAAGCATACTGACCCACCTGTCGCTTTGTCGTTACATACATAACATTAAAATATAAATAAATAAATAATAAGTGTGTGCGAGATAATATGTTATTATCACGACAACAAACTAATTGTAGTCCTTAAAATAAAGCTCGTTCTATCCCAAATTTATAACGTCTTTTACTATATTCCATTCCCTGTTTAACTTGACAAACCTCACCAAAAATATTTATACTCTTTATACTCTTTATTTGCAGCTCGCGAGTGTCAGTGAGTGTAAAGTGATAAAAAGCTGTTGTGACTTGTGATGTGTGGCCCTTTAGGAAACGTGCATTCAAAAATCTTTTATATTATAATACATTATGGATCATCTTAACTTTGTCAATTTAATAGAGAACATCAATGATATTTAAACAATGTTTAATGTATTTTTTTATGTATTATTCAAAATATTTTATTATTATTATTTCATGATTATTATTTTTTACATTAACATATTGCTTAGAATTCTAAATTATTATTTATATACCAGTGTAAATAGAAATCTAATATCATTATTATATATAAGTCTAATAAATATTAGATACTTGATTTTGTATTTCAATCTGTGTAATCAGTATATTATGTGAATCAATTGCTGACTGTGTAAGACGCTAAAATGAGTTGAATTTGTAATGTTGTGTTTAGTTATAAAGGGCTTCAGTGTTAAAAAAAATATGATTCTTTTATTTATTTTCTATAATGCATGCTTGTCTATCTGTAGCCTGTTATTATTCCCATTTAATAAAAATAAAATATGAATAAAATTTCTTATATAAATAATAATAATTGTATTTAATATATTTGACATATTATTTTTAATATTGTTAAATTTTCTATTATTTTGTACTTAATTATTAATTAGCGTATTGAAAATAAGCTTTCCACAATTTTTTTATTAATACTTTGTCATTTTATTAAATTAATATTGGACTTTTATTAACATTTATTACATATTGAACTTGTTAACTGATACAATAAAATAAAATCTAATTATTTCAGAGTTTTGAGATTGTAAAGTATCTGAATTATTATTATAAAATATTAGTTTATCATTTATTAGTTTAGGTTAGGTTATGATGTGGTAATCTTACGTTAAAGAGGCTGCCCGCGAGGAGATGCTGGAGACTCTGGACCGAGACCCGTGGGGGAGGCCGTACAGGATGGTACGCAATAAACTGCGCCCCTGAGCCCCTCCCCTGACGGAGAGTTTCCAGCCCGACCTCGTGACCAGGATAGTACCGGCCCTGTTCCCCGGTCGGGAAGAGCGTGAGCCCCCGCCTATGGCTCCTTCAGGCGGAGAGCCGCCAAGCGGCGAGGCCCCGGAGATCTCCGAAGCGGAGTTGGACATAGCATTGGCCCGCATGAGGGCGCGTAACACCGCCTCGGGTCCAGATGGCGTCCCCGGGCGGGCGTTGGTTCTAGCCCTCGGCCCGCTTCGGACGCAGGCGCAGCGCCTATTTAGCGCCTGTCTGGCGCAGGGCCAGTTTCCCACGGCGTGGAAGAAGGGGAAGCTGATCCTGATCCAGAAGGAGGGACGATCGGCAGACACGCCATCGCGTCCGATCGTGTTGCTCGACGAGGCAGGCAAGCTGCTGGAGCAGATTGCAGCTGCCCGTCTCGTCGATCACTTGGAGAATGTGGGGCCTAACCTCAGCGCCTTCCAGTTTGGGTTCCGGCGGGGCAGGTCAACTCTGGACGCTCTGACCAGGGTGGGTGCCCTTGCCGATGAGGTGGTCCGGGGGGGAGGGGTGCTTTTGGCGGTGTCTATTGACATCGCCAACGCATTCAACACCCTGCCCTTTGACACCATTCGCGGGGCGCTAAGGTACCACGGGGTACCGGACTACCTGAGGAGGTTTGTGGAGAATTACCTCTCAGGTAGGTCCGTCACCTACCCGACGGTAGACGGTTGGGTGAGGAGAGAGGTGGCATGCGGTGTTCCACAGGGCTCGGTACTTGGGCCGCTCCTGTGGGACATCGTTGGGTACATTGTTACGAATCGTAACATGGTTACGATTGGGTGCTCCGCGGTGCGAAACTGACAGGCGTCGGTGTTACCTGTTACGCCGACGATACTGTTGTCACTGCACGCGGAGGTTCCTTTTCGGAGGCCCGCATACGTGCGGTAGCCGGTGTTGCGCAGGTGGTTGCGAGGATCAGACGTCTCGGGCACGAAGTGGCCCTGGAGAAGTGCGAAGCTATATGCTTCCACGGGCCACGTCGGGCTCCTCCAGCCGGATCCTACCTGATCGTGGGGGGAACTTCCATCGCTGTCCGGTCGACCATGAGGTACCTGGGCCTCGTCCTTGACAGTCGATGGAACTTCCAAGAACATTTCCGGCGCCTAGCGCTGAAGTTGCTTGGAGCTGCGCGGGCGCTGAGCCGCCTTCTCCCTAACATGGGAGGGCCGAGCGCTGGCTGCCGCCGCCTATATACGGGTGTCTTGCAGTCTATGGGGCTGTACGGCGCGCCGATATGGGCGGCTACTTTATCGGGACAAAACGTGGCTCTCTTGCGACGTCCGCAGAGAGTCATGGCAATCAGGGCCGTCCGTGCGTATCGCACTACCTCATACGAGGCTGCGTGCGTACTGGCTGGCTCTGCACCATGGGACCTGGTGACAGGTGCCCTCGCGCGTTCTTGGCGGAGGAGACGTGGAGAGGAACAGGAGGGAATCCCGGACGAGACTGAAGAAGTTGAAGAGGAGAGCTGGCGGAGGCGACTTAAACGACGAATCCTCCGAAAGTGGAAGGAACGGCTGGAGGAGCCGAGTGCTGGCCATCGCACGGTGTCAGCCGTCCGACCAATCCTGGAGCAGTGGGTTGGCCGGCGGCATGGCGTTATTAGCTTTCACCTTGCGCAGATCCTGACGGGGCACGGATACTTTGGGAGTTATTTGTGCAAGGTGGCAGGCTCCGAGGAATCGCCAGGGTGTCATCACTGTAGCAGTGAAGAGGACACTGCTGATCACACCCTGGCGGAGTGCCCTGCGTGGGCGCCAGAAAGGGCGGACCTCGTGACCGAGGTCGGCGCCGACCTTTCACTCCCTGCGGTCATCCGCGCGATGACCGGCAATGAGAGTGCATGGGAGGCAGTCCTCTCCTTCTGCGAAGTCGTGATGCCACAGAAGGAGGAGGCGGAGCGGGTGAGGGAGCGCACTGGTGCCCCTTCTCGCAGGAGAGCGCGGCGGCGACAGGCGGTCGCACCGCCGTGAGGGAACTGTGCGTGGCCGATCGGGGGATCTGCCGCGCGCGCGTAAGGTTCGTGCTATAAGGCACCCTTAGGTGTTCGAGGTGCCTTAAGTGGAGTAGAAGGAGGGAACGCCATCCCCTGCCTTCAGAGGAGAGTGCCTCCAGGCACACCGTCGCCGGTGCGGACCATACCATAGTTCACGCACCGGGCCAGCACGATTAGACGAACACCGCTGGGGTTTAGTGGGTAGAGTCTGCGCCCACTTTACCATCTTTTCGGGCGCAGAGAGTCCTACATAACCCCCGGGCTCCCCCGGGCTCGGAGGTATGCATCAGAGCATTCCCCAGCGGGAACAAAAAAAAAAATCTTACGTAGTAAATAATAAGTAATAATAATAACGTTAAGAAATGGTGAATTGTATTTTGTTGTCGTTTACATTATTGTAATTATTATGATTGAAAAATTTTCACGCTGAGCTGAGTTCATCTCTAAGTAATTGTTATTCGTTTTTTTTACTGATGCATGTAATTCTTTTCTTTAAATTGTTTTATGCGTACTCTATTGTAATTCATGATAATCATGTTATTTATGTTAAATAATTATAAGTCCTTTTTATTTTTCATGTAATGCCATAACGAAGTCTATCTCAGTTTTCCGTTCTAGTATTTCTATCGCGTTTTACATTGATCATTACCAGTCGTATTGATCAATCTTATCGGGGGGGATGTTATAATACAGCCCTGGTCAGTATTGCTATATTACAGCCCTAGTTAGATCTAAATAATGTCGCTGAGCAGCACTTCTCCTTTCTCAGCTAATTACACAACCCTAAATAATATCGCTGAGTAGCCGTCCTCGTTTCTAAAACGTGTATTATTTCGTTGTGGGCACAATGTTTTAAAAGCACAAGTCTTGTTGTATCTTTAATCTTTGGCAATAAAGAGGAGTTTATTCAAGTTTTTATTTCATAAAAACCCACCCCGTAACAGTACCCATGCAGCCGGGAGCGCGGCACAGCGCTTCCCTCCCACCGGTAATAATTACATATTTAGTTAATACATATTTAAAAAAAATCCTCTTACCTCAGTGCATCTTTAGCTTTTTGAAGGAAAATAACATTAATAGCTTCAGATATGGCACACCCAGCAGCGTTTTCATCGAATGATTTTGTTTTTCCAGTCTCACTTAAATTTATAGTCCTGTAAAAACGTATTTTTTTTAAAGTTTGTGTAAAAATATTGTCTCCGTGAGATGATCCTGAAATAAAGATTCCTGATGGATGGATAATTCCTCAGCTTTTGATGATTAATTACGAAATTTGCAATACGTATCATGTGTCTTAATATTACCGCCGAAACTAGTAATGTAGGTGAATAATAAGATTGGTTTTCTTATAATGCAAATATATTTTTGACCACTCTGGATGCCTAAATACCATTAAGCAGTCTGTATACTAAGATATATTTTAAGATATATAATTTAGCTGTTCAGAAAAAAATGGAAAACGTGTTGCATAGATATTTTGACCACTTTGGATGCTAAGAACAATATGACAACTCTGAATGCTTAGATAATATTGAATTAGTGTCCATCATATCTTTTTGAGCAGTTTGGGTGCTAAGATAAATCTGACTTTGACTGTACCTATGTTTTAGTTTGACGTACTGACAGTCAGACGGGTGGATAACAGTGTTCTAAGTTGATTAGTAATAAAATAACAAACCTCCCACGATGAACCGAAGTTTGTGGATGTAAACATATAAAAGCACCGCCCACAATAGCTGCCTCACAATCTCCGCGAGCAATAGAATTGTACGCCATCTCTAAAGCAGCTATCGAACTACAACACGCTTCGTCGACTGCTATTGAAGGGGCTTTTACGTTAAGCCAATAAGAGATGCGATTTGCGAACATAGTTCTACTGCACCTGAAACAGTTGAATAAATCATCACTATTGATTAAGGAACTTTTGGTGTATGAATCCATAACGTTTACAGAATATTTAAAATGTAAAAATGTCTCGGTTGATCTTTTTATCTTTTAATACCTACCTAAACCGCATTAGGAATTCGAATTTTTTTTTTGAAATGCGATAGCTTTAATCCAGAAAAAACTACTTTCTGTACATATACACCGCATTTTTTATTACCAAATAAAATTTGAAGAGTTATGTATAATTAAGTTATTGTTTGAGTATTATATATGCATAATCAGATTACATTGAGATTATTCGTTTTTGAAAACTTATGAGTCTTTAAAATATACATATTTAATTGGAATTATATGGGCACAATAGTAAAATACTACAAATACATGGAATCAATGACCCCAAGATTAGATCTAGGATCATTTTAAGAAGAAAGAGAGAAGAAACCTTTAATAAATTATAGTTAAAAAAAAACTAAAAAAACACTCTTTAATTTAGCAAACCGAACTAAAAATTTGAAAATAATTTTTAATATAAAAATGAAATGGTTCGATAAAATAAATAAATGATATTACTTATTGTAAAAAAGCGTGAGGTGCTCGATATTCATTGTTAAAAATATTTCATCGGTATCTAATTCTAAAAAGTGAAGTTAGTATAAAAACTAAGTTAGAAGCACCACGCTTTTTTACAATAAGTAATATAATTTATTTATTTTGTTAACCCATTTAATTCTTCTATTAAAAATTTTTTTCAATTGTTTAGTTCGGTTTGCTATTAAAACGTATTTTTTTAAAACTATAATTTGATTACGTACAAAAATAGTAATCTGACATACGTATTATAACATCTATTAAAATATTATTTTCATTGTTAATAAGCTTCGACATTTTTTTTTATGACCCTCTGCGCCGAGCGCAGCTTGGCTTTATTCCTCGCGGCAAGATGACCCACCCAGACGGGTGCACCGTACTTTGCCTTACTCCGGCAGACTCCAGAGTATAGCTGGTAACTCCTCGGAGGTTCGGGAGGAGGTGAGAAATGTGGGCCCAAGGTCCACCCTCCGTCAAGGATCAGCCCCAGATATTTGATATGAGGGCTCATCCTGACCCTCACACCTCTGATCTGGAGGGCAGCCCCCGGTGGGGATCTTTTCCGCCCGTTCCCGCGGAAGAGAAGGGCTTCTGTCTTCTCAGGTCTGACCCGAAGCCCTAAGCTTCGACATCTATAGAAAAGCATTTATCATTTTATTCTCGTGTAAAATTGTCTAAGCACGTTTGCTAGTATATTCCTAAGGGAACTATATTACTGACAGGACTAAAATGATAGAGTTATGTTTTAATCTAAGCTGTACGGCTAATAAACTGCAGAACATAATGTTAATGTTCTGTTATTTTATGCTTATGAATAGAAGTAAAATTGAACTAGAATAATTATAAGCTATAAGGATATGCCTCTTATAACTTCCCTAATATATTTATAAATTATTATTTAATTATTTTAAATTTTAATTTGTAACTCTTTTCGACATTAATTCATAAATCTCTAGTATTTTTATTGTTTAATAAGTTAAATGTATTTATAATATCTTTGGGACCTCTTTATACTTACAGTTAGCTTTACATTGTTTGACATTGGTTTTAAGCAATAATTCGGCAATGGCATGACATGAGATTTGTTTTTTGTAGTTGAAATTGTAATGTCAGAAAAGTATTTTCTAAATACTATCGCAACTTCCTCGTCAGACTTAATTATTCTATTTTCAATATTTAAATTAAATTAAGAGCTACGACTACCGACACACCCAGTTTCATCCTTTATTATATTCCATGTTGTTGGAACGTAGTTCCTTATCGCGCGTTGCGAAAGGGGGCTAAATGGAAAAAAAATAAGACGAAAAGTTGGCACGACACTTTTTTCTATAGTGTGTGTGTATTTATTTATTTATTTAAGGACAACCAGTTGTAGTTACAATAAATATTTACAATATATGAAAATATTACTAAAAAAAATATTAATAATGTCATGCATTATTGCACTACATATAGGTGCCACAGCATTCGCAAAATGACAATTAACAACTAAAAGAAAATATTAACTATTGACTTATACAAGCTAGTTAACTATGTTAAATTAATATTACAATATTATAAAGTGAGACTACTTAATATTAGAAACCTGGTTAAACACGGCATTTTTGAAAACATTGAGACTGTCGTTAAATATATCCACAAAGGCACTTAAAACATTAAAAATTTTACACAATCTTGATACAGTATAATTTCGTTTTAAGTTAGTTTTAGCAGCAGGAGCACTTAGAAGACCTAAGGGACGTCGAGGTAAATGAGAAGGAACTCGAAAGTTAAACAATCTCAACAGAGTGGGACAATCTATCTGACCTCTTAAAACTTTGACCAAAAAAATCATGTCAAGAACATGCCTTCTATCGATTAAAGTGTGCATTTTATAGAACTTTAGTCTATCTTCGTAAGAAGAAAGCTTACCTAGCATATGGCACGAGTAAGATAGATATCTTAAAAATATTTTCTAGCAGTGGACGGATAGAGGCTGATGATGATCGTGAGGCTGATGATGATGGTGATGATGACGATGAGGCCTGGGAGGAGTCACGTAATGCTTTGTGAGTTTTCCGTGACTTAACCAAGGCGTTTGATTGTGCACAGCATGAGACACTGATCAGGAAATTACACCGCTATGGAATAAACAGTACGGCACTGAATATTTTGAATTCCTTTCTTAACAACAGGACTCTAAAGGTCCAGACAAATGGTAAAAAGATTCTCTGGGACTAAAATAGAGATGGGAGTCCCACATGGGTCCATTCTAGGTCCATGTCTTTTTCTAGTTTTATATTAACGATTTACCTTAGTTAAAGATAATCAAGAGGTAGTGTTGTTTGTTGATGATACTTTTGATGTTTTTTGATGATACTTACGATGATGATATTTTTAAAATCAAACGACATGAAACTAATTATGGCGAGGTAAAAAACATACTCTTGAGGATGGTACATTGGTTTAGCGATAATAACCTATTATTTTAAATTTTGCCGCGCACTTTTTGAATTTGGAACATTTTAGTGCTCAACATCGAACAGAACGCAAATATTGTTTGTTTAAAAATCTCTATTCCTAATAAAACTGCATTAAATTTTCATAATTGCGAAAATGTCTCAAATATAAAAATACGTTTTTAGTTGTTTTATTATGAGATACTATTTCATTTCAATTTAGTTGTTACTCTATGTTTTACTAAATAATAATATTACAATTAAATATGAGGTGCCTTTTATTTTTTCATAGAGGGTGATGAAAAGTAGAGTGCGCTACTAATGCGCACTAGGGCGCAAAATATATTTTTGGCTCGGGCGACGTACTTTGAATACCTCGAAACTCGGGATTCTATTCTAGAATCCCTCACTTCGATCTGCATTCAAAAAAGCGCCCTCGCCGTAAAAATATTATTTTGCTCTCTTACGATAAAATCCACTAATTGATTATACTATTATAAATATTAACTTACCCTGTTAGTCCGAGACCAGTAATTCTAGAAGAGTAAAATAAGGATTTTTCTGTTTCCGATTCAGAAGCTCCTATGTAGACAGCAATCTTTTTATTCGAAAGATTTTCTGGATTAACTCCTGTCAAAAAAAAACATAATAAACTATTTTACAATTTAAAACATACTTTTATCCTCAAAGTTATTTTAGTCGGACTATGGTGACTTAACTATATAAAATGGTATATGGTCTCTTTGTCATATAGTCATCTTCATATCAGGCAGCGAATAAGAAAAAAAAAATTTTGCAGATAGGATTCGAAACGAAGACATCCGCCACTAACGTTACTGATATCACGCGAAGAATAAGCTCATTGCATTGGCAGTGGCTTGGTCATACAACGGATGGCTGATGGGCCTATAATTGGCCCATCAGCCATCGGCCTAGCTACTGGGTTGAAGAGTGGAAGCCACGTAGCCGCGGCCGGTTGACAAAGTAGGTAGGTAGAGGAAGTGTTGGTCGGCCATTAAGCAGGTGGAAAGACGATCTCCGTGCAGTGACCGGGCCGTGTTGGATGCGAGTGGCAAGAGATCGGCCGACTTGACGTTAATTGAGGGAGGCCTATATTCAGCAGTGGACGGATAGGGACTGATTATGATGATGATTGAGAAACGGGCTTACGATTCTAAGAACTTAATTATTTAATAACTGTGGCAGAATGCTGTCCGGGCCACTAGTATAAAAACAATTGACCGGTCATCATGAAAAATATATAAACCTATAGTAGGTTACGTCTACTATAGGTACGGCCTACGAACTGTACATAATATGTTACCTGCATCATATATTGCCTGATAAGATTGCTCAAGCAATTTTCGTGCCGTAGGGTCCATGTTGTAACCAAGTCGATAGTGCACTTTAAAAAATTGCGCGTCAAAATGTTCAATATCTGGGACACTGCCTTTATATTTTGTAAGTTCAGGATGAGTGAAATTCCAATTGTTAGTTTTTGTGATTGGATTTTTCTGTAACGTAATGTATTATTTTCATCAAGAGAGAAGAGAATTATTCCCCAAAAAGAGTCATGATTCTGCTTGTATTGTAAGCAACATTACAAGTCTCTACTTGTAAGACTCTTTTTAGGAATAATTCTCTTACAAATAATAAGAGAACATAAATAAAGGTTTTGCAAATTATTTCATTAAGAAAGTGAAAGTGAAATAATAATATAAATAACTAGAGGTCGCGACAGACGTTGTCCTATACAAAACATATTGTAGTGGAACGAAGAATTGTTTTTCACACAAAAATTCGACAACTAATTGAAACTTTTTAGGTATTTGTAAAATTTCTGAGCACTTGAACACATAAAAAAATCATCAAGATCGGTTCAACCGCTTAGGAGGAGTTCATTCACATACATATGCACAAAATAATTATATGAGATAATAATAAATATTAAACAATAATCACACCAAGTTACGCTAGCTGCGTGTTTAGTTCATAAGAACTTGTATAAGAAAATATAAAAACGTACCTTATTATAAAGAATTTCTGATAATTCACTAATGTTATATGAGTTTGGGTAAAGACCAGACATTCCAGAGATGACAATCTTGTCTCTTGAAGCCATACTTCCACTTTCATTAGAATTTAATTGATCTTTTAATTCCGTAGTCATTTTTAATTAGTTCTTTCTGTAATAATTATGGACTTGAGTGAAATGAATACACATAAGTTTGACATTCATTTGAAAGGCTTTGCTAGTATTTACTAAGTTTAGCGAATATTGGGAATTTTTCCATATCTTACAACATTATATTCGTTGAATTGTAAAAACATTTGTTACACACCTACATGCATGCATAGCTCATAACCATATCAACACCGTGTAGGGATATTTTAAATGAAGTTCTTAAGCTCAAATAATCTGGCCGGATCTTTTAATGAATGATTATTTTGTAGGCCTTATTGTATGAGTCAAAATTAAATTTGAAATAAACAATTTAAAAATAAAATATTTGCGCGGTATCATTGTAGCGAAGTTCAAAGGTTTCAATTTACTTCACCCAGTTTTTGGTGGTTTTTAGTACAAAAATAAAGTTTTAATAAAAATATAATTAATTTCGAATTTATGCAGCTGTTTTCATTATGAAGCGGTGCCATTTAACGAAAGACGAAATATTAAGGGCTGTAGGAATGCTCCGAACCGGGACTACCCAATGGAGTATTGCCGAGGAGATTGAATGATATAAGGTTATTGTCACGTTATCGTGCCACTGGAGAAGTGGCTGAAAGGCACTTTGACGGGAAGCGCATAACCACCCAAAGATAGGACCGATTTTTGCGTGTTGTCGCGAGCAGACAACCAAATTCCACGGCATTTGGTTGGTTGCAGATTACAGTGGGCATGTTCAATGCCTATGTTTTCGACATTTGCTCTGGGAAGATAACCAATAGTGCTGTTTACCGATGAGTTCCGATTTGGTTTTTTCCTGTTCCTGTTCGTGAGAACCATCTACAAAACCCTCAGAAAGTGTATCTATATCATGGAGGAACAATTAGGTAAGATTTGAGCGAGAATTCGTATTGGTGGGAGAACAAACCTCGTTTGGATCAAAAATACCATGACTGCTGAAAAGGGCTGTAATCAGGTGCTGGAGCCAATAATCTATCCTATTCGACTTCAAATTGGCCAAGTATTCACGATCATGCATTACAACGCCCGTCCGCACACTGCGCGAATGGTCTGGAGACTGACCTTATTTTTTTTTTATTATTATTTTTTTATTTAATTATTGAACTTTAATTTAATTATTGATTTGAACTGCCGGTCAAGTTGCATGTTGCGCCATCTGGTATCTAACTTTCCCTTTTACGCTCTAAATATTTAAACAGGAGGAATAACAGGAACGCATGCTCTATGTTAATTTTGAAAATCAAAATAACATTTAAAAAAATATGACGATGTTGCATTGGTCACTGGTGAGTCACAAGCGTCATTTAAAGTGAAAGTATTGTAATAGTACTAACCTCTTTTATTATTAACTTATTTGAGAAAATTTATGAATAAAATTTTGATGAATTACTCAAGAAGTTTAAGTTTAAAATTTTAAAGTATTTGAAATGAATTACTCAAGAAGTATAAATATTTAAAATATTAAAATATTTGAAATGTAATTATGTTAATTAATATATGCTTTACAAAAAAAAGAGATATCCCACAAAAAACAGTTTCACTGTAAAATGTCGCGCCAAGTACACGTCTAACTATATACACGTATAGCAAAAATAAAAAAATAAACAAATCTTTACAAAAAATATGAAATAAAAAAACCAAGTACACAAACCTCTCGGATTAAAAGAAACACTCATTAAAAACTGTGAAAATTGAAAAAACAATTGGTGTAGTATATTTACAAAAAAAAAGAAAAATTTGCAATCTACAAAAAAATATAAATTTAAAAAAAGTAATCATTGTGATTTTCAATAATTGCAAAATTTTTGTGGCAAATTTTACAATTGAAAACAATTTTTTAAACGTACCTACTTGGCGCGCGTCATTTTCGATGTATTGTAAATGGCTTCACAATATCACTAAGATAAATTATTAATGTCAACTATCAGTTCGAGAAGTTTGTGTTCCTCAAGCATTCATTAATATTATAATTTTCAAAAACAATTTAATAAACATTATCTAAGGTAAAGTACCCAGTAGCTGCTCAGGAACCAGTACCTGCCCACTCTCTGCATTTGTATATCTATATTCAAAAATGCAGATATACAAATAAAAAGAGTGGAAAGGTGGTTCTGAGCAGTTACTGGGTACTTTACCTTACTAGTAATAAAATCATTTCCTTATTTCTTGATTCAATTAAAAGGCAAGAAAGCGTCATATTCATATGAGTATAAATGTAATAGGAATAACAAATATATAAAGAAATGGGTACGAGCTTGAATTTTAATTCTAATAGATTTGATTGAAGACATCAAAATAATCATTAGTGAGGCCAACTACATGGCGTAGAAGGGTTGCAACAATTGTTGTTTTTATACTCCTTTACCATACCAATTTCCTGGCTGTAGATCACAGAATAATATTACCCTAGCTCTAGATTAGCCATGAAAAAATTTGGGGTACTCAATGACGCGCGCCAAGTACGTTTAAAAAATTGTTTTCAATTGTAAAATTTGTCACAAACATTTTGCAATTATTGAAAATCACAATGACTACTTTTTTTTAATTTATATTTTTTTTGTAGATTGCAAAATTTTCTTTTTTTTTGTAAATATACTACACCAATTGTTTTTTTCAATTTTCACAGTTTTTAATAAGTGTTTCTTTTAATCCGAGAGGTTTTGTGTACTTGGTTTTTTTATTTCATATTTTTTGTAAAGATTAGTTTATTTTTTTATTTTTGCTATACGTGTATATAGTTAGACGTGTACTTGACGCGACATTTTACAGTGAAACTGTTTTTTGTGGGATTAATATTATTACGGGTGCTTACCGCGTTTAAAGATTTATTGAGGTCCCGATATTTCGGCAACGTTTCAATCGCCATGATCACGGGGAGACTGAGGTACGGTGCTTTTCCAGGTGGGTATGTGGGACTTGCTGCGCCCGAAAGATGGTAAATGAACGCAGCTCTACCCACTAAAACCCGGCGAGTGCCACCAATGCCGCCCTTGTGAGGTGCCCCGGATCTGTTAAGCTAACAGGGCACCTTGACGGCTAGTCAGTCCCGCAAGGGACCGACGCCACCTCCACAGAGGGGTTGTCCCGCACCACAGAACCCAGGTTGGGAGGGGTCCCAACGTCGGGACAGTACAATGGGGTGAGGTTCCCATCCTCTCCCCTTGCCCCCTGCTCTTTTGTCCCCTCTTATAAGAGGGGCACAAAGAGCCCCTCGGCTCAATTAGCTTCGCCCAAGGTGCTGGGCTTACCCTAGGCTACTAGCCCCACCGCCACGTCAAGGCCTGAACCATGGTGGGGAGGTACGGTGCTGGTAGATGGCGACAGATCAGAAAAATCTGTGTACCGTTTTTCTTTTTCGTTTCGGACGACTAGTTTCGGCACACGGACGCACTTGTTCACCACGGCACACTATACTGACAGTGTCTTTTTTGGACTTTGAGCATCTATATCGTGACGGACCTTCACACAAACTAATCACGGGATTCCACATACTCGGTATTCAGAATCCGTCTTGCCTATTGAAATCTTTAAACGCGGTCAGCACCCGTGATAATATAAATATAAATATGAATTTAATGAAGGTCTAGAGTCGATCTGATGCTGGAGGTGGAAGACCATACCATCATCATACCATCCTCTTTTTTTTTTAATGTCAGCTAAAACGTGTATGTATTAGTTTTTCATGAAATACTCGTTTACGAACTCGTAATATTTGTTATTTACGTCATAAGATCGTTCTATAATAGAACAATAATTAGGTGTGATATTAATTCTGTCTTTGCTTTTATTTAAATGTCAATTAGAAGTAGGATGCTTTGCGTATTATATTAAACCTCACAAAAACTTTAAGCAAACAAAATAAGTTATTTTAATACCATTAAAGAGAACATTAGTGGAAAATTATGTATTGTGACTAATTATTATGTTACGACTATCAAACAATAATTTAAAATAAAATTTATTTTTGAACGAAAAACATGTAGTTAAATAATGACATTAAGTAGATCATGAAAACATTACCTGCTACTATAAATGTGACCGAACCCAGCACCCAATACCGTGATAATAATCAATTTTATAATACTTAGTAAGCCTTATATAGCAATGAGAATACTGATGTTTAATTCAGTTTAATATTTTATATTCAAATTAAATACGATCGAATGACATTGGGTGTAGTTTATATATAAATAATAAATAATATTACTGGCTAGTACCCGCAGCTTTGCTCGCTGAATTCTTTATTCTTTACAACTTTTTTTTTCTTTAACGCCGGGAAATGCTCTGAGGCATCCCGCGGGGGAGTGAGTCTCCCTACGCGGGTATGTGGGACTCGCTGCGCCCGACAGCTGGTAAATGGACGCAGCTCTACCCACTAAAACCCGGCGAGTGCCACCAATGCCGCCTTTGGTGAGGTACCCCGGATCTAGAAAACAAACAGGGCACCGACGCCACCTCCACAGAGGGGTTGTCCCGCACCACAGAACAACCCCTTCCAACGTCGGTACAGTACAATGGGGTGAGGTTCCCATCCTCGCCCCTTGCCCCCTGCTCTTCTGTCCCCTCTTCTTATAAGAGGGATACAAAGAGCCCCCTGGGCCCAATTAGCTTCGCCCAAGATGCACCGCTCACCCTAGGTTACTGAGCCCCACCGCCACGACAAGGCCTGAACCATAGTGGGGATTCTTTACAACACTTCGTAGTAGCGAGTTACAACAAAGTAGATATTCTAAAAACCTTATCCATGCAAAAATACATGTGTACATATGCAAACATTAACGGCAATGTTATTTTTTTGGTTTCGCTGGGGAATGCGTTTAAGCATACCACCGGGTTCGGGGGGGACCCGAAGTTTAAGTGACACTCTCTGCGCCCGAGCAGGTGGTAAGGTGGACGCAGACTCTTACCACTAAGCCCTAGCGGTGTTATTTTCATCGTTTGGGTGACTCGGCGCGAGAGCTGTGGACGTCCGTACCAGGCCACAACGGAGGTGCCGAATGGCACTCTTCTCTGGAGGCGGGGGTAGCATCCCCTCCTCGTTCTCCGCTTAAGGCACACTGAACACACAAGGGTGCCTCATAGCTCAGACCTTACGCTCGCAGCAAATCCCCCGATCGGCCACGCACAGGTCTCTCACGGCGGTGCGACCGCCTGTCGCCGCCGTGCTCTCCTGCGGTAAGGGGCGCCAGTGCGCTCCCTCTCCCGCTCTGCCTCCTCCTTCTGCGACATCACGTCCTCGTAGAAGGAGATGACCACCTGCCATGTGCTCTCACTGACAGTCATCGCTTGGATGCCTGCAGGGAGCGACAGGTCTGCGTCAACCTCAACGATGAGGGGCTCCCTTGCCTCCGCCCACGCTGAGCACTCCGCCAGGATATGCGCAAGGTGGAAGGTGATGATGCCGTGCCGCCGGTCAATCCACTGCTCCAGGATTGGACCAACGGCCAACACGGTGCGGTGTCCCGCACTAGGCTCCTCTAGCCTTTCCTTCCACTGACGAAGCACTTCCCATCGTAGGCGGCTCCGCCGGGACTCCTCTTCTTCAGAGGTCTCCTCCTCCTCTCCTCGTCGTCTCCTCCACGACTGCGCCAGGGCCCTTGCAACCAGGTCCCACGGCGCTGAGCCCTCCAGTACGCACGCAGCCTCACATGAGGTCATACGGTACGCACGGACGGCCCTAACGGCCATGACTCTCTGTGGACGTCACAGAAGAGCCACGTTCTCCGTCGTCAGTGCGCTCGCCCATATCGGCGCACCGTACAGCCCCATGGACTGCAAGACGCCCACATATAGGCGGCGGCAGCCAACGCTCGGTTCATCCAGTCCGTCCGGTGCAGTACCGAGCAACCTCGGGACGAGACGCCGGAAATGTTCTCGGAATTCCCCCCTACAACAAGGCGTGATCCGGGTGGAGGGGCTCGCCGGGGCCCGTGGAAGCATATAGCTTCGAACTTCTCCAGGGCCACTTCGAGCCCAAGACGCTGGATCCTGGCCACCACCTGGCTGACTCCAGCTACCGCCAGAATGCGTGCCTCCGAAAAGGTCCCTATGCGCGCGGTGACGACGGTGACGTTAGCGTAACACGTAACGCCGACGCCCGGCAAGTTCGCGCCGCGGAGGACTCAATCGTAGACGATGTTCCACAAGAGTGGGCCTAAGACAAACCTATGCGGAACACCGCACGCTACTCTCGTGGTCACCCAGCCACCGGCTGTGGGGTACGCGACGCACTTACCAGACAGATAGTGTCTTACCAGTCTGCGCACATATATACGTCGGCATGCCGTGGAACCTCAAGATCCTCACCCTGGCCCTGGCACTGGAGCGTCCAGGGTGGGCCTGCCCCGCCGGAAGCGAAACTGGTCTCCCCGACCGGGGAACAGGGCCGGAACTATCCGGGTCACAAGGTCAGCCTGCCTGTACCAGGTCCGCCTTGAGGAATGCCTCTATGTCCATCCTCCTCAAGGCCCAACGTGGTCCGCACTCTGCACCCGTGCCATGGCTTTGGGAGGGGGTGGCGTTGCTGTATCGGAACCGGATGTACCGGTGGTCCAACAGCGTCTCGCACTCCAACACCTCCCAGCCTTGCACGCGGCGAGCGAGAGCAGCATCGGTGAAGGTCACATGGACGATGCTGCCGCCCTGACGCCGCACGCACGTGTGCCTCGACCCCACGTTGAGGACCTCTAGCCCAGCCTCGACCGACCATTCCTTCAGCTCCGCGCCACGCGCGTCCGTACGCCGGGAACTCCACGCCTCAGGTTTGTCATTGAGGTCTCCGGCGGGGGAGCCAACCCGAACTGGGAACTGTTCAAAGTCAGCGATGCTTTGGTTGGGCGAGAAGTAAACCCCTACTCTACAAGTACGGCAAATCTCTGCAGCCACGTACCCATGGCCTCTCTCCACGGCCCCGAAAGGAGGCGAGCCGTTCAGACTGGCGATAGCCACCACGCCGTCCTCCTCTCTGACCCAACTTGGAGAGTTGATGACGCGGTATGGCTCGACGACCACTGCCACCTGCACTGTATAATAATATTCTTTTTAAATTTCATTCCATCTGCTCCAAAGATGTTATAGGTGCTTTCAAACTTATTAATGTCAAAAATACTACAGACTTGTGGGGCATGTCGGTAAAAACGATTAAATATATTATAGAAATAATTGCACCTATCTTAGCGGTAATTTTCAATGATTGTATTGAATGTGGTGTATTTCCTGATTTAATGAAGCATAGTAAAATTCTACCACTTTTTAAATCTGGTGTCACATCTGACCCCTCAAACTTTAGACCGATTTCAGTACTCCCAACACTTAGTAAAATTTTTGAAAAGATCATTCTTAATCAAATTTTAGTTTTTTTTAACAAGCATCAGTTGCTCCATAGTCAGCAGTATGGATTTACTAAAGGGCGATCTACAACTGATGCTGGGGTTCACCTACTGAAACATATTTATACAGCCTGGGATGAATCGCAGGATGCCTTAGGTGTATTTTGTGATTTGTCCAAGGCTTTTGATTGTGTTCTACACGCAACATTGATCAGGAAATTACATCACTATGGTATCAGGGGCACAGAACTTAAACTATTAGCATCTTACTTAAATAACAGAACACAAAAGGTAATTGTAAATAATAAAAGTTCTTCTGGTACCAACATAAAAATGGGGGTGCCTCAAGGTTCCATTCTGGGTCCGTTTCTCTTCCTCGTTTACATAAATGACCTACCTTTTCTCATGAAGGATAAGCATGAAATAGTATTGTTTGCCGATGATACTTCTTTAATATTTAAAATTAAGCGACAACAAATGATTTCTGACGAAGTAAACGATGCTCTTTCAAAGATGGTACATTGGTTTAGTGTCAATAATTTGTTACTTAACTGCAATAAATCTAAATTGATTAGATTTACACTACCTAATGTTAAGCAAGTACAAACCAATGTAACATTAAGTGGGGAGATAATGGACTTGGTGAATTCAACTACCTTTCTTGGCATTACCTTAGATGCCAATCTCCAATGGGCGCCCCATATAGCTACCTTATCGAGTAGACTCAGTTCTGCAGTTTTTGCGATTAGAAAAATCAGGTCAATTACGGATGTTAATACGGCTAGACTAGTAAATTATGCGTATTTCCACAGTCTTATGTCCTACGGCATTTTGCTTTGGGGACATGCCGCTGATGTCAATACAATTTTCATACTGCAGAAGCGGGCTATACGGGCTATCTACTGTCTGGGTCCCAGAATATCATTAAGAGAGAAATTTAAAGAAATAGACATTTTGACTGTAGCATCTCAATACATTTTTGTAAACGTGATGTATGTTCGAAAAAATATAAATGAATTTGTAAAAAAATGCGATAATCACATTAAAAATACAAGGAACAAACATAAACTTGTTGTGCCATATTTTAGGCTACATAAGGTCAGTAATTCTTTTATGGGTCAATGTATACGCTTCTACAATAGGATCCCAGAAAACGTTCAAAACCTATCGATAAATAAATTTAAAAAAACTGTTAAAGAACGTTTGTGTGGTAAAGGATACTACAAAATAAAAGAATTTATTGAAGATACCACACCTTGGGAATAAGGCGTTTCCTACATGGCTTCTATGTATAATTATATCATATTATGTACCTATATTGTATAATATTGAAAAGATTAGTTTCACTGAGTTTGTTTCGCCGGTTCTTCTCAGTGGACTAGTTTTGGAACCGGTAGTAGAGTCATTTGACGTTCAATAAGCTACTTTGACGTACAACATTGAATAAAAATATTTTTATTTTATTTTTATTTTACTGACCACTCCGTCAGAGCATGAAAGAACAAGTCTTGGGCTCTGGCGCAGTGGTTGAGATTCGCCTGTAGAACTTGGATGTGGCATGGCTATTACTTCAAGGCCATGGGGACCTCCTCGCTCAGGACCGCGAAGCTGTTCGCGGTCGGGCATATAGGCTGCGTGGGTTGTCTAGGGCCCTCAGTAGCTTTTTCAGCCTCTTTACGCCCGACCAGACTACCGCTGCAGGGCGACGCACGCTCCGCCGTACATTTTGTGTGTGGTCCCGGTCTCTTCTCTGAGCAGAGCGCACACTTAACGGTGGCCGCAGAGCAGTTTCTGGCTTTGTGCCCCGTCTCCCCACAGCGGAAGCAAAGGCAACTCCAGTCTACTACAGAGGAACAGACGGTCCCCATGTGCCCGCGTCTCGACGGAATACGTGCGGTCAATGAGCGCCACCGTTGCCCCCTGGATTGTCTCCTTGGCATCCTTTAGTGCCCTTACCATGGCGCCTTTCAGGTTTTTGGTGTAGCGAACTCCTGTGATGGTCTCCAGGGACTTATTAATGGTTGACCCCAGATCGCTCGCCGTCTCGATACTCGTCCGATTTGGGGCCACCTCCAACCCCGATGTCTCTGAGAGGCGGGAGGGGCGCAAGCTTCGCGCAAGACTCGCATCGCTCTGCTCAGCCTCCTGCCCCATCGCCTCTCTCTCCGCCGCAGCCCGGTCTCTTTTGGCTTTGGCCAGTCCGACGTATTTGCCAGTTGTAGGCGGCCGGCCTCTTCCAAGTTTTGTCGGAGGTGTCTTTCGGAACGCGAACGGAAACTTTTACGGTCGCCTCAATCTCTGATTCATGGCGATCATTTAAGCGGTGTCATAATCAATCTCATATAACCATTTCTCTCATTTATCCATTCTCATGTATCCATTGGATATCCATTTCCCAACCCGACGCCAGGAGGCCGTGTGGTCGCAGACTGCACGGTTGGCGGGGGGCAATCCCCCACTTTTACAAAGCAAAAGTGAGCCAAATGGGCTTAAACTAATCCGATGTAGCATTAGGGCCTTCGGGCCGTTAGCCCGTATAGATCCATCCGAAAAAATCGGTTGTATGTGAAGTCGGTTTACTGACGATAGTTGAACGTGACAACTGACAACGTCATAAGAAAATGGAACGCCTCAGAGCGAAGTAACGCCGCATTTTTCGTTCGTGCAGCCGGCTCCATCGAATTATAAGACGTTTTCACGTAAAAAAAAGATATCAATTTTAAAGTATTATTTTAGATTATTTATATTATATACTATATTATAGTGACACAAACAGTTCCCTAGACAGAGATATAATACCTATATTGTTTTCTAATGTTTACGCGAATTTCACTCATTATAATAAAACAATTTTTACGGATTTTATCGCAGTTTATTAAGATTTTTACAAACCCGACGTTTCGGATACTTTACAGCAACCATGGTCACGGGAGGACTGAGGTGTCATACGTCCTATCATTACAAAGTTATTCGAAACTACCCTACGATACATCAATATTTTGGTCAGTCCTATCTACGCAGAAAGTGCTAACTGTATCTTTAATCTGTGACATATTATGCTTGTATTTTGATTTGATAATTTTAATAATGGGATCCCAAGCAGGTGGTAAAAGCCAGCCATCTTCTCTATTGAAATTAGGATGTTTTTTAATTTCAATAGCCTCACGGATCATCCTTGGTTGGAATCTGTGTTCTTTTGCGAGGACTTGTGGTTTATCAAATCTGATATAATGGCGAGCTTTGTCAAGACTATGTTCACAGATGGCAGACTTAGTGTAGCGACGGTGTTTTAAATCAGCTATATGTTCTTTCACGCGAGTTTTAATGGATCTTTTAGTTTGGCCTATATAGGAGAGACCACAGTCACAATCAAGCTTGTTTACTCCTGCATCTTGTAAGGGTATATGACACTTGACAGATGGTAAGAATTGACTTATCTTTTTTGGCGGCTTGAAATAAGTTTTTATAGAAGCTCGCTTTAGGATGAAGCCAATCTTGTCAGTGACGCCTTTAATAAACGGTAGAACTGCAGGTACTCGCTCGACGGTGGCTGGTTTCACACGTTCACTGTGACGGAGACGCGGTACCCGAAGCTTGTTGTCACGCAGTACTTGCTTGACATGTTGAAGTTCGGTCTCCAGATGTTGCTCATCACAGATCCCTTGTGCTCTCTGAAACAAAGATTTACCCACGGTAGCTAACTGTGTTGGATGGTGGTGAGATTCGCCGTTTAGGTACTTATCCGTATGGGTATGCTTCCTATACACTGTGTGGCTTAAGGTATTGTTGGGATTACGGATAACTAATACATCTAAGAAGGCTAGAGAATTATTTTCTTCTAATTCCATTGTGAATTGAATTTTGGAATTAATGGAATTAAGATGGTCTAAGAATATGGTTACTTTATCAGATGGTAATACTGTAAATGTATCATCTACGTACCGCTTGTAGAACCTGGGTGTTATGGGCGAAGTTTGCAGAGCAGTCTCCTCGAAGTCCTCCATAAATATGTCGGCAACAACAGGGGATACTGGTGAGCCCATGGCCACTCCATCTACTTGCTTGTAGAAATTATTATTCCACAACATATAGCCAGATGTAAGGCAATGTTCCAAAAGGTCAGCATATTCCATTGGCATGTCATTTTCCCTTCGCTTTCTTCTTACTATTGTTATGCAATCTTCCACAGGTAGGCAGGTAAAAAGAGATTGCACATCAAAACTAACCATTGTTTCATTGTCGCCGAGATGTAGGTCTTTGATCTCATTAACAACCAACTTATAGATTGGCTAAACATGTGGCCCAAGTACTGTCACCACTGCGTTGACAAACTAGAGCACATACACGGGATTCTTACCACTTTGTTAATTAAAGGCGTCACTGACAAGATTGGCTTCATCCTAAAGCGAGTTTCTATAAAAACTTATTTCAAGCCGCCAAAAAAGATAAGTCAATTCTTACCATCTGTCAAGTGTCATATACCCTTACAAGATGCAGGAGTATACAAGCTTGATTGTGACTGTGGTCTCTCCTATATAGGCCAAACTAAAAGATCTATTAAAACTCGCGTGAAAGAACATATAGCTGATTTAAAACACCGTCGCTACACTTAGTCTGCCATCTGTGAACATAGTCTTGACAAAGCTCGCCATTATATCAGATTTGATAAACCACAAGTCCTCGCAAAAGAACACAGATTCCAACCAAGGATGATCCGTGAGGCTATTGAAATTAAAAAACATCCTAATTTCAATAGAGAAGATGGCTGGCTTTTACCAGGTGGTATCCTGAACTCATAAGGGTTCCTTATAGCTCGGGCCTTACAGGCGCGCGGGAGATCCTCCGATCGGCCGCGCACAGGTGCCTTAAGCGGAAAAGGAGGAGGGGACGCCACCCCCCGCCTCCAGAGAAGAGTGTCGGATGGCACATATTTGTGGCCCCGTGAGGACGCCCACAGCTCCCTCGCAGGGTTAGCCAGACTACAAGGAGAACACCGCCGGGATTTAGTGAGTAGAGTCTGCGCCCACTTTGCATGCATAAGAGCATTCCCCAGCGGGAACAAAATAAAAGCTTGGCTTACACATGTGGAATTTTATACATATTAAACACACATTCAAACAAACTTCTGCATTATAATATAATGGTAAAAACCATTCTATAATAATCAATATGTGTATTTTTCGTAAATTATAACAATGATAAAATAACAATGTGTATTTTTCGAAAATAACAACAATTTCTTATAATATTATATATCTTTATAATAAAACAATTTTTACGGATTTTATCGCGGTTTATTAAGATTTTTACAAGCCCGACGTTTCGGATACTTTACAGCAACTATGGTCACGGGAGGACTGAGGTGTCATACGTCCTATCATTACAAAGTTATTCTAAACTACCCTACGATACATCAATATTTTGGTCAGTCCTATCTACGCAGAAAGTGCTAACTGTATCTTTAATCTGTGACATATTATGCTTGGATTTTGATTTGATAATTTTAATAATGGGATCCCAAGCAGGTGGTAAAAGCCAACCATCTTCTCTATTGAAATTAGGATGTTTTTTTTAATTTCAATAGCCTCACGGATCATCCTTGGTTGGAATCTGTGTTCTTTTGCGAGGACTTGTGGTTTATCAAATCTGATATAATGGCGAGCTTTGTCAAGACTATGTTCACAGATGGCAGACTTAGTGTAGCGACGGTGTTTTAAAACAGCTATATGTTCTTTCACGCGAGTTTTAATGGATCTTTTAGTTTGGCCTATATAGGAGAGACCACAGTCACAATCAAGCTTGTATACTCCTGCATCTTGTAAGGGTATATGACACTTGACAGATGGTAAGAATTGACTTATCTTTTTTGGCGGCTTGAAGTAAGTTTTTATAGAAGCTCGCTTTAGGATGAAGCCAATCTTGTCAGTGACGCCTTCCGTCCCTCACGGCGGCGGTGCGAGCACCTGTCGCTGCCGTGCTCTCCTGCGGGTAGGTGCAACAGTGCGCTCCCTCTCCGCTCCGCTCCGCCCTCACGCCCTCGCAGAAGGAGAGGACCGGACCACCTACCACATGCTCTCACTGACAATCATCGCTCGGGTGACCGTAAGGAGCGATAGGTTCGCGCCAACCTCAACTCTTTAATAACTTTTAAGAAGTCATAACTACAGTTTATCGCATTTTGATGAATATTATGTCCATCGATAAGATACTAAAGTTCGGATAGCATTAGATCGATAAAATTTTTTTGTTTCTTCAAATTTATTTCTAATAATTTCTCAAGTTTATTCAAATTTAAAGCCATTCTAGGTGGCTAAAATATGTAACATGTGTTTTATTTTAACATAGCATACTCATATTTAAATGGCCGGCAACGCACCTGCTAAACCTCTGGTATAGCAGGTGTCAGTGGATTTCGCTTTCACTTGCCATCAGGTGAACCAACTGTCCGTTTGCCCCCGCTTTTATAAAAAAAAACAATTATGCTCTATCTAAATAATCTAAGCTTTAGAAATCCATGTACGTCAGCAACTACCATCTTGCTTGTTTCTCCCGTGAAACAGCTTTGCTGTGTTTCGGAGAGAAGGGCAAGACAGGCAGTGTAATTACTGGCACCGAGACTTAACATCTTATGTCTCAGTATAGGCAACACATAAATAAGTGCCTGGGCTCGTTCCAGGTAAACTAGTTTACCTGGAACGAGCGACGTCGACCACTTTCCATCAGGTGGCACGTTTGCCAGTTTGCCTATCCAACTAACATAAAAAAAAACATAAAAAAACTTCGATATTCGGTATTGAACTGTGATCCTGTATTCAAAAGAAGCATTCATGAATAAAGATATTTTAACCCAAACGTAAAATAAAATACATATAAGTACGTAAGTAAGAATATATTATCCTTACTAATATTATAAATGCGAAAGTAACTCTGTCTGTCTGTCTGTCTCTTCTTCACGCCTAAACCACTGAACAAATTTGGATGAAATTTGGCACAAATATAGTTTGAAACCCAAGAAAGCCCATAGCATAGTTTTTATCCCGGATATCCCACGGGAACGGGATTAATGCGGGTAAAACCCCGGTACTGACTATCTTCTAAACCACGGAACAGATTTAGGTGAAATTTGATATGAAGATACTTTGAAACTTAACGTAGGACTTAAAATAGTTCTTATCCTGAAAATCCTTCGTGAACGGGAACTATGCGTGTAAAACCCCGGGACTGTCTATCTTCTAAACTACGGCACAGATTTGGGTGAAATTTGATATAAAGATACTTTGGATTTTAACGTAGGACTTAAAATAGTTTTTATCCTGAAAATCCTCCGGGAACGGGAACTATGCGGGTAAAACCCCAGGACTGTCTATCTTCTAAACCACGGAACAGATTTGAGTAACATCTGATATGAAGATACTTTGGAACTTAAAGTAGGACTTAAAATAGTTCTTATCCTGAAAGTCTCACGGGAACTATGGGGGTAAAACCCAGGGACTGTCTATATTCTAAACCACGACACAGATTTGGGTGAAATTTGATATAAAGATACTTTGAAACTCAACGTACGATTTAAAATAGTTTTTATCCTGAAAATCTTTCGGGAACAGTAAATATGCGGGCAAAATCCCAGGACTGTCTATCTTCTAAGCCACGGCACAGATTTGGGTAAAATTTGATATGGAGATACTTTGAAAATTAACGTAGGACTTAAAATAGTTCATATCCTGAAAATCTCACAGGAACGGGAACTATGCGGGTAAACTCCCCAGGACTATCTATCTTCTAAATCACGGAAAAGATTTGGGTAAAATTTCATATGAAGATGCTTTGAAACCTAACGTAGGACATTAAATAGTTGTTATCCTATAACTGATTGAATGTACTGATGGTTCTTGATGGAAATTCATTTTCATAATAATTAATAATAGTTGTTATCCTGCAAATCCCACGGGAACGGGAGTTATGCAGCTAAAATGCCGTGACTGTATATTTGTTAAGCTACTGAACCAATTAGAGTGAAATTTGATATGGAGATAGTTTGATACCCAAGGTAAGATGTAAGATGTATAAATGTTACAAGAAGTTTTTTAGATGCGTCAATAGATGGCGTTAACACAAAATGTAGATCACGCTATCAATTACAAGATGCGAATCCTTATGAGGGTCGCACCTTTATATTGCACGCCTTTCAAATGAATACTGTAAGGATACAGTATTCATACAGGAGTATTATAAATTATAATTGTTTGTAAATTGGAACCATATTATTTGAAAAATAAGATATAAAGATATAATTCTTACAAGCGGACGAAGTCGCGGGTAAAAGCTTTGCAATAATATACGGTACTTACATAAAAAAAACATTTTTTGTCCGTCTGTTTGTTCCGGTTAATCTCTGAAACAGCAAAGCCGATTTTGACGAGGCTTTCACTGGCAGATAGCTGATGTTATAAGGCGTAACTTTGGCCATAAAAATAATCATCATCGATCCAAACGGCTGTAAATCTAAGTAAACGCGTGCGAAGCTGCGGGCAACAGCTAGTATATATATATATATATATATATATATATATATATATGTGTCGGAGAATAGAAACTCAATGATAATAAAATATCAACCTTATTTGTGAAACCTCTTTGTCATAACTTCTGTTTTAACGCTGGCACATTGGCAAACGACAAGGAGAATGCTTGTGGATAAAAACAAAGTTGAGATATGACTGTCAAATTGAGATAGATGATTGCGTTACAAAGATTATCTTGGAAATAACACGAATATGATTATTGAATGGTAAATTGGATAATAGAAGGACACGTCTGCAACTCTGTGATTATCGCGTTTACTAATGCGTTAGCAAACCATGAAATTTATTTATACCGAATTGATTGTAAAATAACTAGACGAAGGTCAGACAGCGTGCTGCTGTAGAGTTTGTTCTGCCGCTTGTTCTCTCTTTCTCTCTGGCCTGGCACTAGCAAGCGGCAACGGGCGGGCTAACTTGGGTGCTGTCTTATGTAAAGATGACACAGAGCAAAAGATGGTATATGATGTAGTGTTGCATTAACCATCCCACTGATATCGGCTATCCTGACCACACACACTACCCATGTTGTTGTTGACGCCGATATCAGAAGAGGGATTGGACAACGTCCACAATACTAATCTGGAACTACAATACAGAAAGTTACAGAGTTCGAGAGATCGCACATCGATCCGAAAATTTTGAATAGTCTAGAATTTTTTACAATTGATATGGTTGTATTGGATTGGATTTTTTTCAAAAACAGTTGAACAAAATACCCAAATCATATTGAAAGTAAATATGATATAAGAATGCAGACTGAAAGAGTCCTGGATCAAGAATAATAGAAAATCAAACGAACTTACCTGTAAGTGAAGTTCGATTGTTATTTAACGAAGTGATTCGCCCGAGAGATTACATATATTTACAAGTAGATGTTTAGATAACTACGAAATAGCTAATTAGGTACACTTGTAAAAAACACAGTGTGGATATAACAAAAGGTTTTATCAGAAAATATGTTCCATATAATATAGTGCAATAATCACACTCAATGAAATTTATACATTAATATAAGATTAGCGTTACCTGTTGGAAGCCAATCTACAGAGAGAGTAAGCAAATGAATGTGATGTATCAGTAGTTACCTCTCTATTGTTAAATTTGGCAAAAGTTTGTAATTTACAGCTTGGCAAAAAAGAGTATGAAAAAAATGAGGGCGCCACTATCACTTAGGTCTCATCATAATATGGAAAATCAGCAAGATAACTTAATCAAATCGTTAAAAATAAATGTGAAACACTAAGCTTTACTCGAAATCTAGTATATGTCGGCCAAGTATTCTCAACATCATAGGTTTCCATTTAGTAAAATATTTAGTTCCACCTGTCACCACGTCATACTCTTTTTTGCCAAGCTGTACCAGTCCCACCAGCTGTTTGTTTTCTAACGTCTTAGATATTGACACTAAGTCGGGTCGCAGCAGGAGTAGCTGCGTAACTCTTACTGTGGGCACTAAACACTGATGAGTCAATTCCACTCTCTTGGATCCAACGGCTCAAGTCTGTGAACTAACATACTTAAACGATTTCTGAAAACTGACAAAAAATATATTTTGGACCTTTTCTCAGAAGATAATTTTAAATTATAGTATTAGCTAGGCAAATATGAAGTTGTCTCATAATATTTTATTAAAATTATTTTTGCAATTTTTTATAATAATGTTTAATAATTTTATTAGCGTTAGTGTTTAAGGGCCCTTATCCCAAAACTATAGGTATTTAACGCACCAAATCGCTTTGCACTTGCGTTGCGCGGGAGATGTCTTTATATGAACTCCGGTGACCTACCACGGCCGGCAAGCATGCCACAGTATACGAATATGCAGTAGATTGACTATGCTCGAATTATTCTTAGATGTGATAATTAATAATTATGCATAACAAAATCTTGTTGTTGTTATAGTTATCTACTGGTGCCAGCGACTTCGTCTGCGCAGGATAAGATAGTTTTATTTCTTCACTAACTAATCGAAAGGAACTTCGATCCATCCGGGTGTCCCTTGACACCTCTCTTTAGTTTTTTTTATTTATAAAAAGTATCCTATGTTACTTCTAATACCTCCAAGAATATGTGTACAAAGTTTCATGATGATCGGTTAAGTAGTTTTCGCGTGAAAGCGTAACAAACATCCATGCTTTCACATTTATAATATTAGTAAGGATTAGGAAGGATGAATTAGCTACATAGGTCTAAAAGGTAGTGCCATGCTGCTTGCAGCCGAATTGGGCCGGCACGACCGTAGGGGACCTCTCGTTCACGTGATAATGGCGTCAAGTGACACCTATGCTGTCGCGTTTCTTGCGGTGTATGAGTTTCCGGTGTCCCATTGCAGGGGATGGGGTAAAGGAGGGTAATGCATCTGCATTATCTCTTGTGTGAATATTTACGAGGACGACCTCTGTGGCTCAATGGTTAGCGCGTTAGCGTTCAAGCCGGAGGTTGCGGGTTCGAATCCCGCCAGGGAACCAAAAGTTTTCTGTGTTCCTGGTTCATGGATGTGTATTAAATATGTGTATTATAAATAAAAAACCTTAAATATGTGTATAGTATAAAATATTAAATATATTTCCATTGTCTGGTACTCGTAACACAAGTTCTTCGAGAACTTACCACGGGACCAGATTGACGTGGTGCAAAAAGCGTCCTTAGATATTATTATTATTATGGGAGTCGGTAGTCATCTAAGGCTCCGAATGCTCGTTTTTCCCCCTAAGGCCTAAGCTATAAAAAAAATCAATCATTCTAAGAATGCTTGTAGGAGATTAAAAAATTGTAGACAAACATATTCTTTTATATTATATTAATTGTTTTAAAATTCAACAAAATTTAGTTGTCGTATGATAGGTCCAGGTTCATTTTCATCGACCCATACATCATCGATTAATGTTAGACACGGGTCTCCTCTGAGAAGAGGGTCAAGGCCATAGTCCTCACGACACTGCCCTGTGGGTAGGGGGCTAGGAAATGATTGCAAATCAGAAATATTTTGTGATGTAGGTTCCTCGTTTTCTTTATTCTCGGACAATTTGAATTCTTCAAGTGTTAACAATTTCTGGAAGAAGACATCACTACATAGTATAAACTATAAAGCAAAGTCGCTTCCCGCGTCTGACTGTATGTATGCTTACATCTTTAAAACTACGGATTTTGATGCGGTTTTTTTAATAGATAGAATGATTCAAGAGGAAGGTAATAGGTACATGCATAATATAGTAGATAAACACTCATAATTTTAGAAGTTTCTGATGTGATGTCATAAATAAGCACATTTTTTGCACTTACATTGCAAACGCTGGATGAACCCTAACAGATAGATCAAAATAATGTACTACATTATTATACACCTTAGCCGGGCCCGGTTCCGAATTAATTATTATTGTATCAATGTATGGTAGAATTGTGTATCCTAAATATGCATACTGAAAAGTCCGCGATGGCATAATATGTGTTACAAACCACTGGCAACACCAGCCGGATGTGATGCTATTATAATACATAATATCAGGTGCCGCCAAACGGATATATATTGTATATAATAATGTTGAATAATAATTAAAGTATAACACTAATAAACCTTAATGTACATAATTAATATAATAATAATAATGCTATAATTAATAATGTATTTACAGTAGTTATTTAAAATGTTATGACGATATTTATAATAATTGTAATTCATAAATAGTCCTTCTATTGACTACATCAATGTAGTATAAAAAGGCGCCAATAGCGCAATTAGGAGTATTCTACTAGTATAATTTGTGAAGGGCGTTACTCTGCCCAAATATATTGTAATGGAGAAGAACCAATTATTGTTTTAATCAGACATTCCTCTGGCGAGCCGTTAACACTTCAGAAGTGGTATTACCCAGCGCCACGGCCCATATTACTAAGATTTGAGAAAAGGAGATAGAGCTTTGAAAATGATACTGAAGAAGAAAACGTAACGTAACGTCATAATTTTTTTTTACCAAAAGAAACCGAATCGAGAAAAAAAGGAGAATCACACTCGTGGACCCCAAAACCATACCCAAGTTTGATCCCGTAAAGAAGTCAACTAGTATAAATGGGCAGTGTGGATACGTGCAGCGTGCCGAGGACCTGCTTCAGTTGCCGTAGGACGAGCCACACCGCTCGTGATTATCAAGTCACGCGCTACCAGGTCTGCCAGCGCCTGGGACACACGGCGTCGGTGACACCGACGTCTGCTGGAGTGCAGCAGGGACTTCGTGACATTCGGACACATAAAAATCAACAGGTACGTGATATTCAATTGCCTATTTGTATGAAAAAACATGCGGAGCAGTCTTTGGGGACTGCCGATAGGAGTGAAAATAATAAGTCTAAAGTTAAAATTAAATCAAAAGTAGGTACTCAACGCGCATAAAGAAGTTTTCACTTCAAAAACGTGTCGCGTATAAATTGATGTATTATGACACTAGCAATAGCGTTCATTGATACGGGTAGTAAAGCTAATATTATCACTTTCAGTTTTAGTCCAGTTGTCAGGATTATGTAATTGCAAGAAAGTTATTAGGAGATGAATCGGTGGTCTTATTACTGACGGTTTGTGCTTAAATAATATATACTTGCGCTGAAGTAACTGACAATAACTTAGACAGAATTTATTGGTCAACCTACTATTAATCATAAAGAAAAGAATTTTTGATGGCGATTTAAATGTTACAGAGGGTAATTTGTTATGGGCGTCAATTTTATAAAAATTTCTACTCTGTTTATTCAAAGTGAATTGAGGTGTCCCGCTTTAAATAATAGTTTAAGAAATCAAAATAATCTTCTAAAAAAATGATTAGCGTTAACAAACGACTATTATGCTACTGTGTGAAACAACAAGATAGATCTGTGTGGCTATTTACTATCAGTTTTATTTCTTTACTTTACAAATATAGGTACAACAATCACAATTAAATTCCATTAAAAACCACCGGGGTTCAAATCAAATCCTTTTATTTGCAATTGTAGGAACATATATATTTTAAAACAAAATACAATAAAAAACCATTGTAGTAGTATGCAAATGTTGCTTATTATTCTTCATCATTATATGTTCATATCTGTTTTATTCATATCTTCTACAATAAAAGGAAACAACTAGTACAATAAAAATAAAGTACAAAATTAAAAACAATTAAAATTATGTCGAACAATAATTGGTTAAAAATAATGATTGTCAAGTGAAGAAATGATAATCATACCTACATTTTAATACAAAGAGAAACGAAGTCAAATTTAAATTTGTTAAATATTATAATAAATATTATGTCGAACAGCTATTATATAATATTGAATATCAATGGAGTAATATTGTCTGTTCAGAATTCAACATTATAATAAGCTTTTTCACATAAGTAATTTTTAAGCTTCCTTAAATTGAACTAGATAGATAGATAGATAGATAGATAGATAGGTAGATAAAAACTTTATACACAATTCCACATTTCACATACAATAAAAAGAGTAAAAATAAAAACATATAAAATATGATAACAGCATTAGTAATATCACACTTAAATAGTGTATGTGTGCTGCAGAATCGCTAAAATGTCTGTAACTCGGTACTAAAAGATCAATCCGAAGAAAGATGGACTGATTTTCAGTTACTACCTACTACGATGAGAGGGTATAGTGCTAGGTTTGTGATCAGATGTAGTGTATATAATTTAAAGTATGTATCATAAATAGTAAGTGTCGACAAAACAAAAGGTAAAAGTAAACAGGAGTATTGATAGTCGATAGAATAATTATATGAAATGGCTTTTTAGACAAAATGTTTTGATGGGCATAATATACAATAACAAATAGAATGTTTAAACCCTTAATTTATGATGCCCGTGAACTTGGCAGATCATTTTCCAGCAGATCACAAAATTATTGGAGTTCTGTTCGCATGCAGCATAGTTCTATAGTTCCTAATACTTTTTACAAATAGTTCTGGCGCGGTTGCTTCAAAAAATGACACTTCAAAAAACAACAAAATGATCTGCTAACTTCACGCATCTGGCAGACCATTTTGCACCAAATCGAAAATAAATTAGAGTTCTGTCTGCATGCAGCATAGTTCTATAGTTCCTGATACTTTTTACAAATAGTTCTGGCGCAGTTGCTTCAAAAAATGACACTTAAAAAAAACAACAAAATGATCTGCTAACTTCAAGCATCTGGCAGATCATTTTGCACCGAATCGAAAATAAATTAGAGTTCTGTCTGCATGCAGCATAGTTCTACAGGGTGTCCCGTAAGTAGTGGACCAACGGGTTGTGGGTGATAGGGGGAACTTTTCTCTACCAAAACCATTAAAAATTATTGTTCTAGGTCTTATAGCTTTGAAGTTATGATTTTTTTTAATAAATAGGTGAAATTATCGTTCTATGTCAAACATTTTATAATTTTACGAAATCTATCACTTATTTTTTTGTTATTTTTATTCTAGGCGGTTAATAATACATAGGTCTTTCTAATTAAAATATAAAACGTATTTAGGTGTAATTATCATAAGCATGAAAATTAAAAAATAAAACTAGTGCAATTTTTACATTTCAAGATGCTCTATGTGGTGTTTGAGCCAAGCTGGTGTAAAAAAATGTATTATAGCCTAGTGAAACTTTATTTTAAAAACATCTACATGTCATACCAATTACAAAAAAGTAACTGGTTTCAAATAAGTATTTTTCCTATTTTAATTACTATCAAAACCAAAGGACATTTTTGCAAGAAAATAAAAATACATTGCTAATTATGGAAAAGCTTTTATTACACATTTTTTTTTCTTACATTAAGTGCTCGAAATGCTTTCCTCTAGCTCTTATGCATAACCAACATCTTCGTATAAAGTATTTTTGTCGTAACTCTCTTTCATCAGAAATATTCGTTTCATAAACTGCTTCTTTGAAGTAACCCCATAAAAAATAATCCAAAGGATTCAGGTCGGGAGATCGTGGCGGCCATGATATTGTACCTCCGCGTCGTATCCATCGATTTGGGTACGTCACGTTCAAAAATTCTGTCACTTGCCGTGAATAGTGGGCTGGTGCACCGTCGTGCTGCAACCACATTCTCTCGCGTACTTCTTACTGGCATAGAAATCCGAACCAGACAGTGGCCTGACGAGCTAAGTGGAGCCTCCACATGAACCACAGTTGTAGCACGGTGCTACAACTGTGGTTCCTGTGGACGCGTTCCTGTGTAGCCATTTACATTTACCGCTGTGAGACCTATATAGGCAGATATGTGGATGGTCGTCGCTATCTATGCGCAACCAGAAAATGGAGAGGTTTCCATATCCAAGACTGCCAAGACGACGAAAGCAGACATCTTCTCTGACGTACGCGCAAACTCCAGCCCGCGGTACAAAAAGTGTTCTTATTTGTAACCTGTATTGAAGAGATAAGAATTATCAGCTAGATAGGATATGTGTCTCAGTCAAAAAGGGCAAGGTTGACTTCGCCGTCTGGAGGCAGTAGTGTACGGCGTTTAGATTTGTATAAAGCCCCCAATGTTACATAAATCCACGGTCATAGTGATAGAGAACTTCTGCCGATTGCTCCGTTTACCTCGGACAGTTAATGTATTGAGCACATTTTGTTGTCATCCCGCCCCCTCCAAAATACGGGGGGCTGCCCAGGCTTTCAGTCTCAGGTACAGGTCCAGTCTGTCTGTGACTGAGTCCAGAAGTCTGAGAGTGATTCTCCGGTGTTTGCGACCGGTATCCTCCTAGGGCAGTCTATGCGTAGTTGTGTGTCCGCTTCGATCAAAATATTGTTTGCTTCCTTAATAGGTTATTACTGAAACAATATTTTAAGAACAAAACGCTATAATATTATTTTACTGTTTGAGTGAGCTGTTCAATATTTTGTAATGTAGTATTACTGTAAATTCGACCAACACATTTCACCAGAATAAAGTCGTAATGGACATTGCTGGTTTGGTACACAGAAGTATCAGTAAGGGCAGATTGTTGTTTTTGTCCTTAATTTTTTTTCCGTAGAATTAAGCAATATTTTCTTGTAACTTCTTTAATACTGCAACGAAAAATATGAAATAAATTACATGTATTATGGCTCGTAGAATACGTTTATGCAATAACATTAAAAAAGTCGTAATCTGGCTTGCGACTTTATTCGCCGGAGGGTGCGATATATTATATTTCATATATATGATAGCGTCTTATTAAATAAAATTAAACATTAGCATAGAAATGATTTATAAAGGAATTTTGAATGTTTGATGAATGGTTTGTTTGAACTAATGATAGTAATTAAAATAATAATTGTAATTTATTCAAATCAATTTTGTAAATACTTAATCATAATTAATTAGCTAGATTAATTTATTCGATTGTAATATAAGTCGATTAAAAAGTATTTTGATCGACTATGATCGATATACTACGCTCCCCTACCTCCCTACCATACCCTACCCACTCCTGTAACTTGTTTTGATCGGCTTATAAAACTGTCGGGCTGTCTGCAGTTTGATTCATTCGTGTTCGAATTCTAGTGGAATAAACACCCCTTGAAAACTACTCCGTCGTATTTATTCATGGATCGTCACCACGCGCTAATATCAGAAGAAGCGGATGGACGCGCCCCTAACCCGGATCAAGGCAGCTGCTCTCCAATTTTACCATGTGATGCTGCCCAAATACCATCATACTCTTCGAGTAATATCCGTAACGTTAACAATGAAGAATCCAACGAGCTTTCACTTCTGCGACTTCAAGTTCAATTACTACATCTTCTTGGCCAAAATAAGACAGTGCCGTCATCCATCGCAAGCCAGAAATTAAGCGAAATCTACTTACCTGATTTTGACCCCGATAATTGTCAGCTGACAGTAGAGGAATGGTGCAAGCAAGTTGATTCCTTGATCAATCTTCGAGGATTTTCAACTACAACTGCAATGATGAAAGGATTGTCATGCCTTCGAGGGCGAGCAAAGCTTTGGGCTGATGCTAACGCTCACAAATGGGCTGAAATAAAGAACGAATTACATACCCAATTCATGGCGGAATCTCGTTATATCCATTTCGTCAATAAATTTCGTGAGTACACATCTAATGACGCAAAAAATTATGCCGAGTATGTGAGTGAAGCTTGGCGTCTCTTTTCAAGAATTTCCCCAAACGCTTCAGAAGATTTAATGGTTGAAGCTGTCATATCAGGTATCCGTCCGAAATTTATTCAGTCAGAACTGCTGCGATCAGCACCAAAGTCACAAGCCGAACTGATTGCGAATCTACGCAACTATAGAAAACGGCCTGCAGAGTTCTTATCAAGTAATGAACCTTATTCCAAACAGCCAAGAACTGACTTTACGTGTATGAAGTGTGGAAAACCAGGTCACCGAGCACGAGACTTAAATCAATATTCTGTGAGTTCTGCAAGCGAGCGGGTCATCTAATGAAGGACTGTGCGAATCAGATATAACAAAACAAATATATTATGTTTAATTGTCAATTAAACATAATATATTTATAAATATATAAATTAATTAAGTACCTAATGCGACTTTAGTTGCTAATTGTTATTTATTGAATTATTTTGATATTACCATTTAATTTCTATAATTACATTTACTTGCTATTGAAAAGATAGTTTTAGTAAATACTTATATTTGTTGTTTTATGAATATCTTGCGAATAATATAATATTGAATACTAATTATATATTTTTACAATGGGTACTATGAACGAGTTAGTGAAGAAACGAGGGACTTATAAGGGTCGTTTAACGAAATTGCTCACGTACATTGATGCTTATAAAGATGTTGTATGTTGCAGTCAAGTGGAGATTTTGGAATTAAGGTTGCGAATGGCTAACATTGAAGCGATGTTTGCGGATTTCCAGGAAATACAAACTAGCATCGAATGTCTGGCTGTCTCGGAGGAGGAAGTTCAGACACATGCGGTACAAAGGTCAGATTTTGAATCTCAATATTATTCCGCGATGGCTAGGGCTCAACAGTTATGTGGTGATACGCCTAAATATAAAAATACACATAGTCGTCAACGTAAGCACACCCATAATACTTCAGAAACTTGCTTTTCTTCAGCCAGCGAGAACGAGGACGGCGAAACGGTAAAGCGGATAAAAAAAGGTATTGCAAATGTTAAATTACCCACCATCCAAATTCCTAAATACGGTGGCGATTTTGAGAGCTGGCTCGAGTTACGCGACATTTACATATCTCTCATCCATTCGAATGCAACAATTACCGACATGGAAAAATTCCATTATTTACGGGCTTCCTTGGAAGGCAGCGCTGCTCAGATTATTTGCGCCTTGGAATTTTCTGCGTCCAATTATACTTTAGCGTGGAAGTCTTTATGCGATAGATTTGATAACACGAGGCTTTTAGTACAAAATCATGTTAAGGCTATTTTTGATGAAGAGGTGATCAAAAAGGAATCTGCTTCTTCCATACGCAGGGTTTTAGATGCATGCAATAAAAACCTACGTGCATTAGGGATCTTAGGTGAACCCGTAACAAGTTGGGACACATTAATTATATACATCATGGCAACAAAATTAGATGCGCGTACGCTTCGTGAATGGGAGGAGCACAAAGTTACACACACAAAGATAACATTAAAAATATTCACAAATTTCCTTAATAATAGGGCAAATGTATTAGAGACCATCGAATTAAGTAACAACACAAGCAACAACAAACACGAGTCTTTATCGAAGGGTACAAGTACAAGATGTTCGAGGCTTAGCTACAGTGGTGCAACCTGGTTATAAAAAATACAAATGTCATCTTTGTAAATCGGAGCACCCTTTACATTTATGTAATAAATTCGCGCAAATGAGCGTTGGTGGTAGGGAACAGTTTGTTAGGCGAATGAAATTGTGCAGCAATTGTTTAAGAGCGGGGCATAACTTGCGCGTGTGTAGGTTAGGTCCTTGTCGGCAGTGCGGCAGCATGCATAACACTTTGTTGCATAGAGACGATGGTCACAGCAGTGCTGCATCCGACACAACAGCTCCAAGCACATCAGTTCTCCTGGCACCTACGTCAGTGGCACAGCCGACCCAGCCGGTGTCGAATGCACCAAACGATGTTGTCAGGAACATGTCAGCAATCAACAAGCAGTCTGGCCAGGTTCTTCTTGCCACGGCATTGATTCAAATTTTCAATGTCCATGTTAGACCTCATGAAGTTCGAGCCATTCTTGATTCCGGAAGTCAGGCATCATTCATGACGGAGTCATTCCTTAAGACATTAGGTCTGAATCATAAGGATACCAAGTCGACCGTTGCTGGCATCAATAACCTGGTCTCGGTAGTCAAAAAACGATGCGATGCAATAATACAGTCCAGAGTAAACTCATTTAAAACTAACATCACATTTCTAGTATTGCCAAACATAACTTCAACTAAAAATGAAGTCTTTAATGTGGGCACATTAAATATTCCTTCGGGTATTCAACTCGCAGACCCAGAATACTTTAGTCCGTCAAGCTACGATATATTGCTTGGCGCAGACATATTCTGGGATTTGCTATGCGCAAACAAAATAAGCTTAGGCAAAAACTGTCCGGTGTTGCAAGAGACGAAGTTCGGGTACATTGTTTCCGGACCCACTGGACAACAAACGTCAAATAAGATTTCATGCAATTTTAGCAAATTTGATGAAATCCAAGATCAATTGGCCAAGTTCTGGACAATTGAGGAAGTTCCTCCCACTAAGAAATCGATATACACCACTGAAGAGGAGTTGTGCGAAGCACACTTTATAAAAACATGTCTCATAATGAAGACGGTAGATTTTCAGTAGGTATTCCTCTAAAGGGTGATGAATCCGAACTTGGCATTCGAACGCGCTAAGGCGTGCTTCTTAGCACTGGAGCGTCGACTTGCAAAGCAGCCCGCTTTGAGAGCTATGTACGTCCAGTTTATGAAAGAGTATCTATCGTTAGGTCACATGTCTTTAAGTGACATAGATGCTCCTCATAAAAAATCATATTTCATGCCTCATCATGGTGTCTTACGTGATGAAAGCACCACGACAAAATTGCGAGTCGTTTTCAACGCCAGTGCTCCTACAAGTTCCGGCCTATCATTAAACGATCTTCAGATGGTAGGGCCGACTATACAAAGTGACCTGTTTTCTTTTCTTCTTAGATTTCGACAACACCGATGATGTTGTCCGGTGATATCGAAAAGATGTACAGACAGGTGCTCGTTAACGAAAACCAACGTCACCTACAACAAATAATTTGGCGCGACGACCCCTCGCAACCCCTTCAGACATACACGCTCAACACGGTGATGTATGGCACAGCCTCGGCTCCGTTCCTGTCAGTTCGTTGCCTTAAGCAGATAGCGGACGAATGTGACAATGAACTGATGCGCAAGATCATTAGTGACGACTGTTATGTTGACGATTTATTGACGGGGCATGAAACAGCCGAGGGTCTCATGGAAGTGCGTGCTTTGGTTTCCAGGGAACTATCATCAGCATGCTTCAATTTGAGGAAGTTCCGATCAAATCTTCCTGTTTGCAGCGATGGGTCAGAACCAGCACCAGCAATCCAAGACTCTGGGTCTAGAATGGGCACCGTCAGAAGATGTGTTTCAGTTTAACATTAAAATTGAAACTGTCACCAACACTACAAAAAGAGTGATTTTATCCACAATTTCTCAGATATTTGATCCCCTCGGTCTTCTGAGTATTTTCATTATCGCCGGTAAAATCATTTTGCAAAAGCTTTGACTGCACAAACTTGATTGGGATAGTCCGCTACCTGCCGCTAGCTGCCAAGCTGCTAGAAAAGGTTTTAAAAACCACTCGATTACATGTAGATAGTTGCTTTCTTTGGACGGACTCATCTGTGGTATTAGGCTGGCTTAAAACACCACCCAACGTCACGTGTCTACGTCCAGCAATCCCGCTGATTTGTTGAGTAGAGGCATTAGTGTCCTTCAATCGGACAAGGTGGACCTTTGGTTTAACTTACCTAAATTTCTACTAGATCCAGAAGATTCGTGGCCTAAATCAATGTCTCATACAGCTGCCAGAAGTGAGGTCTAATAAAGCCTTGGCTTCTAATGAACCGAGGGAACTATTTCCATTTTATCTATTCTCAAGCCTTACCAAACTCAAAAATACAATGGCTTATGTCTTACGTTTTATTACTATTTGTCGAAATAAGAATAAAAACCAAGGTCCACTCTCCTTGTCAGAAAAGCAATCAGCGTTTGACACACTCGTTAAACTGTCACAGAGGGAATCGTTTGATGAGTATGAGACTTTAATACAGGGTAAATCATTATCTTCAAAAAACAAGATGCTTTCTTTAAGTTCGTTTGTGGATGAAGGAGGTCTCATTAGAGTAGGGGGTCGAATCAAAAATGGTAATTTCACATTCGATAAAAAGCATTCTCTCATACTAACGTCGAAACACGCGTTAATCAAACTTATATGAACATTTACGTTTAATGCATGCAGGGCCTCAACTCTTGCATGCTTCAATTCGAGAAGAATTTTGGCCCATCGGGGGTTGCAATCTGGCCTGATTTACAGTACATAAATGTTTACGTTGCTTCCGTCTAAATGCGCAGATAGCCCGTCCAATAATGGGCAATCTACCTGAGCAGCGCCTCCAGCCTGGCTACCCGGTTACAGGAATGGACTATGCTACCATATTTTCCGATAACGGAACGCAATTCGTTGGTGCTCGAAATGAACTTTATAAGTTCCTCAACCAAAACGCAACTTCTATCGTAAACGAAATGTCAAATGAGAGAATAGACTTTAAATTCGTACCAGCATATGCTGCTCACATGGCTGGATTTTGGGAAGCAAACATTAAATGCTTAAAATCACATTTACATCGTGTGTTAGGAAACGCTCATTTAGTTTTTGAGGATCTTTACACTGTCCTAGTCCAAATTGAGGCGATACTCAATTCACGTCCCTTGACACCGCTTTCGACTGACCCAACTGACCTGACGCCATTGACTCCAGGGCACTTTTTGGTCGGACGACCGATGACTGCTTTGCCTACGCCTACGCTTGTCAATGTCAACACAAATCGGCTGACGCAATATGAAAGACTCGAGCAGCTACGTCAACACTTTTGGGCCAGGTGGCACAAAGAATATATTGCTGAACTTCAACAACGCACCAAATGGCGCACCTGCAAGGGTCAGCAATTACAAAAGGGAGCTTTGGTCCTGATTAAAGAAGACTCTCTTCCGCCTATGAAGTGGCGTTTGGGGCGCATTGTTGAGGTCTATCCTGGGACTGATGGATTCGTCAGGGCCGCAGACGTTAAAACCACACGTGGAGTGATTCGCAGAGGCTTCAACCGCATTTGCCCGTTACCTATCTACGACGAAGAGTTGAAAGACCAGCCTTTCAACGCCGGGGGGCATGTTTAGAATCTAACAGGACCGTTCCCCACCGCGCCGGCGACAGCGCCGAGCTTCACAGATTGGACCGATAGACGCAGACGCGCTCACACGTTATAGTATACTTTTATATTAAATTATTCGTTAAATTTATATATGCATTTTTGGAACGTTGATTAAAATTAATTTAAGAAGAACGCTTCAGTTTCATTAAAGTCAACACCCCAACCAGCGGCTTTAATGATGCCATCATCAAATCCTGGTTTCCTTATCATGGGACCACCTCGGAAGTGTTCTCTTTTGAATAGAAAAAGAATTTTGAAAATCGATCCACAATTGACGGAGAAATCGGTGAACATACATTAAAAAAAATATATACACACGAACATAGAACCTCCTCCTATTTGAACGCGTTTAAAAATGTAATCAAGCAAATAAAACAGCGACATAATATACATCAATTAGTTTCTATGGTTTTGGGGACAATATTTTAGTAGATCGTGGGTTATCCGACTTCCTTCTTCCCTAAAGGCTTCAGGGCGGGACCAAGAAAAATACCAGCTGAGAACGGCTGAGATAAACAAAAATTTTACCAGATATAATAAATAAATAAAATATAATATAGAAATTGTGTTTTATATAAAACGTCATTCAAAAATGACAAGTCCGCCTTGCGTGAGCGCTCAATGCGGAATGCCAAACAGAATAATAGATTAATTATCAGTACATTATATTGGAATTAATGACTTCCTTACTGGTAGGAATATCATGAATAGCAGTGCTCATTGATGATATTATTATTAGCGGTCGTAAAATGCTGGTCATGAAGCAGCGTCTTGAGAAAGTACTATATCGAATACAAAAAGCCAGATTGCGTCTTAATAAGAACAAGAGTAAGTTTGCACAAGAACAGGGTTAGTTTTTAGGATTTGTCATTAATGACACGTGAAAAGATGGCATCCATCCAGCTCCAAGAAAGATTTAGGATATCGTTAAAACACCAGAGCCAAAAAAAATTACCAAGGCGAATTATATAATGGATTAGACATGGACATGGGAGACTAGTTGTAATGAGTTCCAGAACATTACATACTCATGAACGTAGGTACTCATAGTTGGACAAGGAAGCTACAGCAATTATGTTTGGTATATAGAAATTTTAAAATAATTAAGCGGGGAGACATTTAACCAGTAGTAGTAACTAATCGATCACAAGCCTTTGCTTGGAATTTTTAATTCAAAAAAGCCAATAATTTTATATCAAGGTTAATCCGCATTGCTATAGCGTTGACATCACATAATTATGATTTATGACATAGTATATAGGCCAGGTACACAGATTGGTAATGCAGACAGTTTAAGTCGTTGGCCTCTATCGGTATCAGATCAAGAAGAACAGCCTCTGTACGAGATAATGTTAATGGCAGATAAAACAGAGCATTTTTCTATACTGCGTACCTAGATCAAAAGGTATAAGCATGCAGGTCTAGTCAGGTATAAACGGTGGCAAGTATTTACTTTTTACGATGCTATTGAATTATTACAAATAATAACAACGTACGCTTGTTTATAGAAACACCAAAGGAAATTGTAACTTATTATGAAACAATTTTCTTACAAGTTTGTTACCTTTTTATTACAATATACATCGAAACGTGTACTTAAGTTTTATAATTTTTTACATCTTCTACCGACATTCATCGTTTTCTGAAAGAAGAATGACAGTACTCGCTGTTCGGTTTTAAGCAGACTAACCTTCTTGTCGCATTCTCTACGAAACAAATATTTAACCGCAGGCACACCACTTTAACAATCTATCAGTATGAATGTGCTTCCTAAATACTGCATGACTGTACGTGGGTAACACTGAAAATGTTTAGAACTGGCCAGTTAGAAACATTGAAAATGAAAACTTTTATTGAATTTCAATTTTAGAACTCTTTGGTAACCTAATGTACAGCTTGGCAAAAAAGAGTATGGAAAAAATGAGGCCGCCACTTTCACTTAGGTCTCATCATAATATGGAAAATCAGTAAGATAATTTAATCAAATCGTAAAAAATAAATGTGAAACACTAAGCTTTACTCAAAATCTAGTATTTGTCGGCCAAGTATTGTCAACATCATAGGTTTCCATTTAGTAAAATATTTAGTTCCACCTGTCACCACGTCATACTCTTTTTTGCCAAGCTGTAGTATATTGCATTCATTTGTCATTTGTTTTTGTGAATTGGCGGCAAATCTAAAACTCTTGTTACACGTGAAAGCGAGAAAATTTTCGGTCAATGATTTATTATGACTTTCGTTGTGGGCTTACTCAACAACAAAGCTATGATAGGCTGCGATTAGCATTTTTTAATGAAGCCCCATCTCGTGCCACTATTTACAATTGGTTTAACGAGTTTAAGCGTGGACGTAGCAATCTCAGTTATGATCCGCGTGAGGGACGTCCTTTAACAGCGACTACTGAAGATAACATCAGTGCTGTGCGACGCATGATAGAGGAAGATAAGAGAGTGATCTGAGAATCAGCAGATACGGGCAAGCCTAGGCATTGGTATGAGTCAAGTTCAAAAAATATTACAGGAACATTTAGGCGTCAGAAGCTTTGTACCAGATGGATTCCCCATACTTTAACCGACGACCAGAAACGCCTCCGCATGGACTGGTGTCGCCAAATGTTAGATAAGTTCAACGGCGGTAACTCAAATGCTGTATTTGACATCATCACAGGTGATGAAAGCTGGATATATTGCTACGAAACCGAAACCAAAAGACAATCAGCTCAGTGGGTGTTTCCTTTCGAGGATCGGCCAATTAAGGTAAAGAAAGGAAGAAGTCATGTAAAAAAGATGATTGCCTCATTCTTTGGTCGGAAAGATCATTTCGCGACAGTTGTGCTAGAAGATGGACAGTAACTGCAGACTGGTATGTCAATCGCTGTTTGTCTGTTGTCTTGGAAAAAATTCGACAGCAGCGCCCTCGAAGCAGGATCTTCCTTCACCACGACAATGCTTCAGCGCAGTGTACAATATTTACATTTTATAGCCATACTACAGAACCCAATGTAGTTTGTAACACGGTACGCACTTTTTGTTGACCATGAAGTTTATTAAATTATTTAAAATAATTGGAACTTGAACGCGTCATAACATTCGCCTTTGACTCGTATTTAATTTGAATTTGTCAATTAATGAATGTTATCGCAAAACAATAGAATAAATTTCCATTCGTATAAAAGAAAAAAAGTTAAATAATTGTTACCACACATTGTTGGGCGATTGATCCGGTCCTAGTTATTGAAGTAGGTCGCTGGATGATCCAGACATCGTTGCCGATTCTGTTGCCGATGTAGTGCTGCAAGCCATGGAGCTTTTCATTCCAAGCTCTGCAGTGCCTATAGGCGGCAAATCCAAGCCCTGGTTTGGTGAAACCTGTAAGATGGCTGCACGCCATAAACGGTTAAGCTACCGAGCCTGGGCCAAAGCATTGATGTCCCAGGATGAAAAGACCAGCGCATTGAAGAAGGAGTATAACTTTGCCTCCAGGTCCTTCAAAAGAGCTATTGCTGAGGCAAAAGCGGAGTACGTGAACAGAATTGGCGAGAGATTGGTTCGACTCCCTTCGGGGACTCGTGCATTCTGGTCTCTTGCCAAGGCTGTTCAAGGGAATTTTTGTAAGCCATCCCTAACATCTTTGCACATGAGGAATGACTCGTTGGCCCACACCGCGAAGGAGAAGGCCGATCTTCTAGGCACTCTTTTTGCTTCCAACTCGACTTTGGATGACCAGGGAAAAATACCACCGACGATCCCTCGGTGTGATACTTTAATGCCGGAAATAATTTTTCGACAGAGCTCCGTACGAAAAGCGCTTTTTTCGCTGGACATCCATAAGTCGAGTGGGCCTGACGGCATCCCTCCGTTAGTGCTACGTACTTGTGCTCCTGAGTTGGCACCCGTCCTTACGCGTCTTTTTCGGCACTCATACTCATTAGGCGTCGTCCCATGCTCGTGGAAGACAGCTTTGGTACACCCGATCCCTAAGAAAGGGGACCGCTCAGACCCGTCCAACTACAGAATAATAGCCATAACTTCCTTGTTCTCAAAGATTATGGAATCCATAATTAACTGCCAGCTCCGGCGGTATTTGGAGGAGCACCAGCTGATTAGCGATCGCCAATATGGCTTTCAACGGAATCGTTCAGCTGGTGATCTTCTAACATTCCTAACGCATCGATGGGCGGAGGCAGTTGAGAGCAAGGGGGAAGCACTGGCGGTTAGTTTGGACATAGCGAAGGCCTTTGATCGGGTGTGGCATAAAGCACTTCTAGCGAAGCTACCATCATATGGGCTTCCCGAGAAATTATGTAAGTGGATCACCAGTTTTTTAGCAGACAGGAGCATCAAGGTCGTTGTCGACGGTACATGCTCGGACCTCAAGTCTGTTAATGCTGGTGTTCCGCAAGGCTGTGTACTATCTCCAACTCTGTTTCTTCTGCATATCAATGAAATGATATGCTGCAAACCAGCGGCATTCATTGTTATGCGGATGACAGCACTGGAGATGCCTTATACACTGGCCGCTCTAATATTTCTCGGGAACAAGTCGATGAGTGTCGGAACAAACTTGTGTCTGAAATCGAGTCTCTGTTGACCAAAGTCTCGGAATGGGGACGACTTAACCTGGTCCAATTTAACCCCAACAAGACACAAGTTTGCGCGTTTACCGCCAAAAAATCACCCTTCGTCGTTCCTCTACGATTTGAAGGCACTCCCCTAACTGCCGCAGCCAGCATTGGGATACTTGGCGTCGACATATCGAGAGATGTGCAGTTTCGTGGTCATTTGGAAGGAAAGGCTAAACTAGCCTCTAAGAAACTTGGCGTGCTCAATAGGGCGAAGCAGTATTTCATGCCTTCACACCGCCTTCAATTATACAAGGCGCAAATCCGGCCTCACATGGAATACTGCTCTCACCTCTGGGCTGGAGCGCCCCAATATCAGCTCCTTCAATTTGATCGCGTCCAACGCCGGGCGGCTCGAATCGTCGATGATAATGTGATCTCCAATCGGCTTGATCCCTTGGCGCTGCGTAGAGATGTCGGATCGCTCTGCATCTTCTACGGCATCTACCACGGGGAGTGTTCTGAGGAATTTTTCGGATTAATACCTGCGGCAGAATTCCACCACCGGACATCGCGTAAGAATTCCAAATTTCACCCACACCATCTTGATGTCCGGAAATCCACAACATCTAGATTTTTACGGCATTTCCTGCCTCGCACTACAAATATATGGAATCAGCTGCCACCTATGGTGTTTCCGAACCGATACGACTTAGGGAACTTCAAGAAAAGAGCATACTCACATCTAAAAGGCCGGCAACGCACCTGCTGATCTCCTGGTATAGCGGGTGTCTGTGGATGTCGCTATTCACTTACCATCAGGTGAACCGACTGTCCGTTTGCCCCCTCTTCTATAAAAAAAAAAAAAAAAAAAAGCAATGTATCAAAGTATTCTATTTTGCAATTTTAATATAATGAAGCTAGATCGTTTATTTCGAGTTTTTAAGATTTATAGGAAAAGCGGTAGAAAATTAATTAATAGTAGCATTAAATTGTAGTGTTTTTCGACAACAATCTACTTTTAATACAACACAAAACGCACAAATATCAGTTCTTATAAGTATATGAAACTGTAAAAAACTCAAAATGTTAAGTGATTATTATAGCTGTTCTGATTTGGGAAAATAGGACTATCTATAAAACACACAAATTCCCCACCATGCGATAAAATCCGTAAATACTATTTACGGATTACATAATATATTGATACAATATATTGTAATATGACAATTAATCCGTTATCCTTATTACAATATTATATACAACCTTTACTTACTTTTATTTTGTTTTTGTAGATACACAATAAAGAAATGGCAAGTGAAAATAATAAAGCGTTGACAATCAATAATGCAATTGACGTCTTGGAGAGAGCTTTGTGTTTCAAACAGTCAACGATAGTAGTGCAAATGAAACCTGCACCGAAAGTATCACTTTTGCATAGACTATTGAAACTTGCAGGTAATAATTACTTACTTTGCTTGTTTTATGTATAATGAACACTAAAATTTGATTTAATAACTGTCGCGTGTTTTGTTAAACTATTTACTTCTTATGTCTACACTTTTATCAATTAGATCAGCTAATTGATAAAATTTTGGCCTCGAATATGGAGGTCTGATTGGAACCACCCTTAATGGGTTTTCTAAATTTCCTTCTGCATAAAAAAATATATTCATTTTATAAGATGTAACATGATTTGACGACCTCTGTGGCTCGGTGGTTAGCGCATTGGCGCTCAAGCCGGAGGTTGCGTGTTCGAATCCCGCCAGGGAACAAAAATATTTTCTGTGTTCCTGGGTCATCGATGTTTTAAATATTATGTTTTTTTTTTATGTTAGTTGGATAGGCAAACTGGCAAACGTGCCACCTGATGGTACGTGGTCGGTCGACGTCGCCCATGAACATACTACTAATTTACCTGGAACGAGCCCAGGCAACTCATTTATGTGTTGCCTATCCTGAGACATAAGATGTTAAGTCTCAGTGCTAGTAATTTCACTGCCTGTCTTGCCCTTCTCTCCGAACCACAGCAAAGCTGTTTCACGGGAGAAACAAGCAAGATGGTGGTACCCATGCAGCCGGGAGCGCGGCACTCGCGCTTCCCTCCCACCGGCGTTATGTGTATTATATAATAAAAATCTTATACGTATAGTAGAAGAGTATTAAATATATATTTCCGTTGTCTGGTACCCGTAATACAAGTTCTTCGAGAACTTACCACGGGACCAGATTGACGTGGTGTGAAAGCGTCCCTAGATATTATTATTATTATTTGTTACAATTATTTTTTTCTATGAACATTTCGATGAGCTATGTTACCAATTTAGGTATACCCCAAGCTAGGTATACCTCATAAAGAAAAGTTTAAATTTGTTTAAAAATAATTACACCAGGATTATCTTTCGAAGCAAAGCGAGTTATTAAAAACACAAAGAAGAAAACGAATGATTAAATGAATATTAATATTTTTTTGTATTTTAACATACGCAATCTAAAGAATAACATTGAAGAAAATAATCTTCATAGATGATTATTTTGCAATTTTAAAATTAATGATATTGTTATCAGATATAAAAAAGATTTACCAGAAAATATCACACCTTATATAAAACTGAACCAGTTAAACATAGATCAGTCCAAGCTGCTAGCGATCCAGACGCACCTGCGCGATGTGTATGGCGTCTGTTTGACGATGGAAGATATAAAACAGCTTTCAATACAATCGTAAGTCATATACAAATCACAACACGACTAGTTTCATTATTCAACATTAATGTATTCTAGAACACCCACGCACCCACGCGCACACACACATAAGAATTAGGTATGTCATAAGATTAACAAAATCTAATCTCTTTGATGATCAATGCATTTTTGTATACACGGTATTATTTGAGAGTTTTCACAAATTCAAAACTAAAAATTTCATTTTTGAAGTAAAGGAGTAGTTATCCAAAAATATATTTATTTACTACCTATATGTATCACATTCAAAGTTAATGCTTTAATTTTTAAAGAATTAAACATAAATTAGTTTTGCTAATATATTGCGAACTTCTACAATAGATGTTGGTGGAGGTACGTGTTTTGATACGCGGCTTTTTAACGGTTTTTATAACCATCATAATATACTCTGAGCTACGCCCGCGGGAACGTATATGACCAATATACAATATACAAGGGTACAAACCCTTGTATATCAATAATATACAGCATAAACCATAAATATAAGATTTCATAAATCGTCCCAAAAAAACCCTATTGTAAGATTATTAAAAAAACAAAAAACCCGATTTAAAAAAATAACCACTAACGAAAAAGGGAAAAACAAGAGCTATAATTTATTTTGAAGAGTATTATATAGTGCACCGTGTATTTCCCCGATTTATGAAGCTACGGTCATAGGAATACCAAAGCCCGGAAAACTGCGCTCGGAACCGTCTAGCTATCGTCCCTTAAGCCTGATAAGCTCGTTAGGAAAAATCTACGAAAGAATTCTGCTCAGGCGGTTGAAACCCGTCATTAGCGAAAATATCTTTAATAATCTTTTCATATATGAGCGATTCGCCTTCTGCGAAAACCACTGCTGCCCGAGGCAAGTCCACCGTATGACGGAGGATATACTCAGAGATTTCCATAAGAAAAATAAACACGACACGTGCGCTGTATTCTCTGATGTAGCAAAAGCCTTCGATAAAATCTGGCACGAAGGCCTCATATACAAACTATTCAAGTTAGGAATACCGGACAGATTAGTCACCATCATCCGCGACTACCTTTCTGGCCGACATTTTAGATGGGCACTCTGTCCTCTCGGAGACCACTGAGGGCCGGCGTCCCACAGGGCTCCGTGCTGTCTCCGACCTTGTACAACTTGTATACCTCAGACATCCCCGAACACCCGCCGGTTAAACGGGCTCTCTTTGCAGACGACACCGCTCTGTATATTATCCACCTCTCAGCCGCAAGGGCTTCTACCATCCTCCAGCGTGCAGTCAGCGTCGCAAAATGGAAGATTGATATAAACCCAGAAAAAAATGCCTCCTAAAAATTCTCCCGTAAGAGGGTCACAAACAGACGACCTTATCGTACCATGAAACCGATAAGGTTAAACAATATAGAAATACCCAAAGTAGATCAGGTAAAATACCTGGGGGTCACCCTTGAAAGGTCGATGTCATTTAGACCACACATAGAGACAGTCCCCAAAAAGGCCAAATTTGTCTTGAGCCGTTTATATTTCTTAATTAACAAAAACAGCAAAATGCCCCTCAGGCATAAGCTAAGCCTGTATAAAATTTGTATCCGACCCATTTTGTCATCATACTATTGTGTCACATTCGCGCATGTGCCACAAAGTCGACTTAATGCACTACAAATATCCTAAAATAAATTTTCACGCATGGCAACCGGTTGCTCGTGGTACGTGAGAAATATCGACCTGCACCTTAGGGGCCACTTCAAAATGACGTCAGAACGTCACTTTGAAGTGGCCCTGAAAAACATTACCCTCCTTCTGTAGCAGTCAGGTAACAAAAAATCGTGCCCTATACGAATCCATAAAACTTAAAAAATGGTGTTAATAGAAATAATAAGATTTTTTTTTTCAGAGTCAATGAATTAGAAAAAGAATGCATGGGATACGATTTCGTTTCAAACCAAGGGATAAGTTCTTATTTCTGTAATTCAGATATTGATGTGCTACAATCTACTACAGATATTGTTTATTTACCAACTTTATCAAACAGTTATATTGTACGTATATTAAAAACATTTATCTCATAAATTAACAAACTAAGTAACTTGCGATTGTACTAGCTACCGGCTCTACCATTTGTTCGATTTTAGGTTTATTATCTGAAAATGTTATAGCATTCTACAGTAGAAAGACAGTTGATATCCATACATAGGTACAATTATATTCCTCAACTTTAAAAAAATTAAGGACAAGTTTTAGATTGTTATTCTCTATTAAACGTAACTTTCTTGTATTTAAAAAGTAGATACTAGGTTTAATTAGAATGGGCACGATAATGGAGGAAGGAAAGATTGTAAAGACTATAGCCGAATGAGTATAGTGCGTGAACAACGTGACACCAAACTTCTATGTCTTCAAGAGACACAGCCAATCCATATTTTTTGGTCGTGGAAGATGAGGTCATTAATTTTCGTCATCCAATAGTTCCACTTAGGTTGCATAGAATAAAGATACTATTTGACTAATATTATGAAACTAAAGAATTTTTAGTTTAGGTTCTAGAGTGGAGGCCACGTTTAGGTAGACGAAGTGTTGGTCGGCCATTAAGCAGGAGGGAAGACTATATTGGATGCGAGTGGCAAGGTATCGGCCGTCTTGGCGTTCATTGAGGGAGGACTACGTTGAGCAGTGGACGAATAGAGGCTGATGATGATGATGATGAAAGAATTTTAATGTTCGAAAAGGCGAAGTCAGTTTTTAAAAAATCGAATTTATTTTCAGCGTGACGACGAAGTCGATACAAGCAAAACATACTTATGTATTATTCCGGGAGTTGAAGGCCATCATTCACGATTCCACAACATGTGTGAGCGGCTTAAGATTCCGGCGCTAGTGTTACAGCCAGGTCTAGATCGCACAAAGGAGACAGTGCCAGAGCTAGCCAGGAGATACGTGAATATATTGTTGCAAAAAACTAAACTTAAAAACAAATTTTATCTGCTTGGCTACGAAAGTGGAGTTTGGATAGCTCTAGAAATAGCAGCTATTTTAGAAGAAAAAGGTAATAAATAGGACACAATTATTACAAATTGAACATTCATTTTGATATGCACTGTATATATTTAGTATAATTTCGACCCCAGCTCAAAATCTTTGTATTAATTATAAATTCCATTGTTAATTACAATATTAATTCTCAGTCATTATGTAGAATGTATTTTTGTACAGGTTTGACAGGAACGGTTTACTGTCTCGGAGGATCGCCGGCAGAAATCCAAGCCAACTTTAAACAAAATCTAAGTATATATAAAACGGATGAGCAGCTGCAAATGGCTGTGCTAAAACACATATACTCGCTGTTGACTAATGAGGAACCTGATGTAATTGATAAGTGTAATAATCTGGCATGGCATGAAAAGGTTAACGTCTGTTTGAACACATTGCGTGGCAAATTCCCACATTCCATACAATACGCTAAGGACTTCATTGAATCAGCATATGCCAGATTGAAGTCAGTGCTCCAATATCGTTTTGAATCTAAAATCTTACAATCACAACTAATATCACTACGTCCACGGTATTCAACCGAGATGGATACATCCCTACAGGATTATTCGCACCAGAAAATAATTTCATGCCAGCTTGAAGCCCCACTGTCATTTGCAACCCACGACTTGATGTGCGCGTCTGTTATAAATCAGTACTTGGACAATAGCATACTGGAAGATTTCGATAACAAAAGCTTTTGTGAAGTCTATTACATAGAAGGCGACAACATATTGAAATCCTCTTAGTAATAATATGTTTTATAATTACGTATTGTGGTGTTTTTGAATAAACTTTATATTGGCTGTTGTCTTATTATTTAGGTACCTATACCATTAACTAGGAAAACGATATATAAAATTTAAATAACGTTAAGTATGACTGCTGTGAATAAGACTAATTTAAAAACTGAATTTCGCTTTCTCATTATGTTTAACATTATATTTTTCTTATTAGGAAAACAGTGATATAGCTAGGTATAACAAAAAAAATACAATTAAAATAAAACTAAACACAAATTACATTTTTCGCATTTAAATTACAAGATAATAGCTTGTTCACCTGAAGAATATTGAAATTAAATTTATTAAACACTAGCTGTTGCAAGCAGCTTCGCCCGCGTTTACTTAGATTTACGCCGTTCGGATTGATGATGATTATTTTTATGGCCCAAATTACGCCTTATCAGCTACAGCCAGTAAAGGCCTCGTCAAAATCGGCTTAGCCGTTTCAGAGATTAACCGGAACAAACAGACAGACAAATTTTTTTTTTTATTTTATGTAAGTACCGTATATTATTTCATAGCTTTTACCCGCGACTTCATCCGCATGTAAGAAGTATTGTGTTAAATCTTAAAATCTTATTTTTCAAATAATATGGTTCCAATTTACAAACTATTATAATTTAAAGAATACTATTAACTTCCACTGTACGGCCCGATAGTACGTTTTATTAAAATATATTTATTTAATTTAGTAGCTAGTACATTTTTATTATATTAAAATAACTTTTACGGATTTTATCGCCGTTTATTAAGAATTTTACATGCCCGGCGTTTCGGATACTTTACAGCAACCATAGTCACGGGAGGATTGAGGTGTCAGACGTCCTAACGTTACAAAGTTATTCAAAAGTCAAAACTACCCTATGATACATCAATATTTTAATTCAAATTAGTACCTACTACCAGCAAAACTACGAAAAAGAAATGTTAAGTACATTTTTATTCATATATTTTATTATTATATATAAGTATTCCTTTTTTATACCTAATATCATGAATTCTATTAATTAATCATTTTAGATAAATTACTAATATATTATGGAAACAGTATTCATTAAAAACGCGTGCAATACAAAGGTGCGATCCTCATAAGGATTCGCATCTTGTAATAGATAGAATAGAAAGATGAAATAGATAGAATAATAAGAATAGAATCTACATTTTGTGTTAACGCCATCTATTGACACATCTAAAAAGCTTCTTGTTACACTTATACATCTTATATCTTACCTTGGGTCTCAAACTATCTCCATATCAAATTTCACTCAAATCGGTTCAGTGGTTTAATAAATATACAGTCCCGGCGTTTTAGCTGCTTAACTCCCGTTCCCGTGGAATATTCAGGATAACAACTTTTAAAGTCTTACGTTAAGTTCCAAAGTATCTTCATATCAAATTTAACCCAAATCTATTCCGTGGCTTAGAAGATAGACAGTGCGGGGGTTTTACCCGCATAATTCCCGTTCCCGTGGTATATTCAGGATAACAACTATTTTATGTCCTACTTTAGTTAGGTTTCAAAGCATCTTCATTTCAAATTTCACCCAAATCCGTCCGGTGGTTTAGAAGATAGACAGTCCCTGGGTTTTACCCGCATAGTTCCCTTTCCCCTGGGATTTTCAGGATAACAACTATTTTAAATCCTACGTTAAGTTTCAAAGTGTCTTCATATCAAATTTCCCCAAATCCGTTCCGTGGTTTAGAAGATAGACAGTCCCTGGGTTTTACCCGCATAGTTCCCGTTCCCCTGGGATTATCAGGATAACAACTATTTTAAGTCCTACGTTAAGTTTTAAAGTGTCTTCATATAAAATTTCACCCAAATCTGTTCCGTGGTTTAGAAGATAGTCAGTCCTAGGGTATTACCCGCATAGGTCCTATTCCCGTGGGATTTACAGGATAACAACTATTTAATGTCCTAAGTTAGATTTTAAAGCATTTTCATATCAAATTTCACCCAAATCTGTTCCGTGGTTTAGAAGATAGACAGTCCTGAGGTTTTACCCATATAGTTCCCGTTCCCGTGGGATATCCGGGATAAAAACTATATCCTATGTCCTTTCTCGGGTTTCAAACTATCTTTGTGCCAAATTTCATCTAAATCGGTAGGCGTGAAGAAGAGACAGACAGACAGACAGAGTTACTTTCGCGTTTATAATATTAATAATATAGTGTAAGGATAAGGACTAGTAAAGATTATCTTGATACTATTATGTTGGGAGTTCGACTGAAAAACAAAGCTAGTTTTATTAGCCTGTTTACAGCTTTTTTGCATCATTGCTAATCGTAGAGTCTACATCCTGAGGATGCCTCGGTGTCGGGGCGAAACGTGCGTAGATTGTTTGGTGGTGGTCTTTAACTGTGGTTGTGGTGCATGTGGGGTGGTGGTGCATGCGAGTGTACGCATATGCAGTGTGGGAAAGGAGGGCGGTGCTATATGCATGCATATGCGTGCACTCACACATTTGCAGTAAAGACTGCGTGTTTTGCGGGATTATTGCTAATTAAATTATAATTTAATCTTATATAATGGATTTCCGCAAAGTAACGCCTGATTCTATTAACTAAATCACCAAAAAATCTTGGCAATAATCTCTCTCACATTTGCTTTATCAACTAGACTCTCACCATCATCTGCACATAAAAGATTCTCTTCTAGGTCTTGCTATTTTAGCTTTAGCTTATTATCATAAGCTCTAAAGTTTTGTGACGCGGCTAGAAGTACAGTTTAACGATAACTGAATACCCTCTAAACCAGTGGTTCTTAACCGGTGGTCCGCCGACTACTCGTGGTCTCTGGAGGCATTTCAGGTGGTCCGCGAAGCCATCTGTGGACGCTTCTTTAGATTAATAAAAATAAGCATCAAAATCGGTTGGTCAGCTCCTTAAGCGGTACACACAGAATTTTTTTGTTTACGGATGAGGTTTTTTTATAATTGAGCAATATTTTAACAAACAAAATGACCGTATTTATGCTAAAGCTCTATAGAAGCTTCCCAATTAGTCAACAGAGTACAACGTGGGCATTATCTGACTTCAGTGCTAGTTTGCTGGGGTGTTAGCTATGAAGCAGCGACTGAGCCATATTTTTGTGAAAAAGGTATCAAAATCAGCACAAGTGTATCAAGATACCATTCTTGAGAAGGTCGTTAAGCCGCATAAAACACCACGTTCAATAACCAAGAATGGTCCTTTCAGCAAGACTCGGCACCGGCCACCGGGTCATAAAACTCGATCCACCCAATCTTGATTAGAAACGTTCCGGACTTCATCAGAGCTTAAGACTGGCCGTCATCGGGACTCTCAGAGACCCAATTTGGGTTCCGGGCACGCCGGTCGTCCGTCGACGCCCTCAAACGTCTTCAGGCGGTGACGAGTTAGCCGGAACACGGTGGGGAGGTGGTGGTCGCGATGTCCAGGGACAATGCCTAAAACAGCCTCCCTCACTGTTTGATACGGGAGGCACTGAATTACTTCAGAGTCGCCCCGTATCCAAGGAGACTGTTGGAGGCGTACCTCTCCAAGAGGAGGGTAGCCGGCGAGAACCGGTTTGGGTCCGTAGAGTGGTGGCGAGTCGGGTGCGGTGTCCCACAGGGTTCGGTTCTGGGCCCTGGCTAAGACTGGGTCCTGCAAGGCCACCTCCTCCCCGGGATGGGTGTCATCTGCTACGCGGACTACCCCCGGGGACGAGGGCTTCGAGTCAGACCCGAGAAGACCGAACCCCTCCTCTTCCGTGGGACCGGGCTGAAAGGACTCCCACCGAAGATTGCCCTTCAGATCGGAGGGCCGAGCGTGCATCCTTGACGATGGGTCGACCTTTGGCCCACATTTCCCAATATGGGGACCGAAAGCGGCAAGTCGTGAAGGCCGAAGGCGGAATGTGCGCTGGGGAGCTATACTCTGGAGTATGGCAAAGTATGGCAATGTACGGTGCACCCATGTGATGGGGGGAGGATCTCCCGCGGTGGCCGTATGGCAAAAGCCTAACGGCTGCTCTGCGTTTCTCGAGCGGTGGATGCGCCGTAAGCGCAAAGCCCTCACCTTCCGTCTGACACAGGTGCTCACCGGGCGTGGTTGCTTTGGTGAATAATACCTCTGCCGGACGGCCGGTGAGAGTGTGACAGGGGACTTGTCTCTGCCGAGCGTCATCTCCGCGATGCTCGATGACGACGAGTCCTGGACGACAGTCTCCTTCTGCGAGGCAGTCTCAGAAGGTGGCCGACGAGCTGGTGAGAGTGAGAGAGAGTGGCCGTTGATGAGGCCTCCCCCCGCGGGCGACGAATAGGGGTACGTAGGAGGCGCTACTTAATGCGCCTCTAGTAACGCCCCTGCAGTGCTCGTGTCGGGTTTAGGATGGGCACCTGGGCCCAGTATGATACGACGTCGTGGGGGCTGCTTAGTAGCGGCCGGGCCATCCCCCCTTACGAGGAGTTGTCTGGCCAGCCTGTCGCTGAAGTAATCCCGTTGAATGCAGATCCGAGACCCTCAAAAAGCGGCTGAAGGCGCTTGTAGTGGTTTTAGTTTACGGGTAGCGCACTCCCAGGTGCTAGTCCCGCATAGGGTCAGGATATACCCGAGATCCTGGCTACATACGTAAAAATCATTTCCCTGCGATAACAAAAAAAATGTAGGTATAATACCAATAAACCAACTGGGTGGTCCCCGGCAAGACAAATATTAGGTAAGATGGTCCCTCATGACCTAAAGGTTAAGAACTACAGCTCTAAACCATCCCGCCATGACCTATCTGAAGTTTCAACACACGTCAATATACCCTTTAAATAGGGTAATAGGGAACACCTATTACCCTCTCAACATGTCCGTTAGCACGACTAGAACCCGTAGCCCTACCGTAGCAATTAAATGTAAAGCTACAGAATAAAATTGACAGAAATCTTTGAAATATTTACTTGCATTGATTGGCTAATAAACGACTAGGAGAACCGAAAGGGAAATACTAGATTTGAGTGCTTTTCACGCTCGGTGTAACGATCCGCAATGTATGATACAACAAAACAAGTGTCAGTCAAGGTAGATAGGGAGGTAGGTACATCAACGAATACGACACCGGCTTCAAAAGTAACAATAATGACGTGGTAAATGCAAAGATTGTTTATTAGTAGAAGAACAAGTTGATTATAAATTGCAGGCACAAAGATTAAGGAAATTATTTTATTACATTTTAGTTTTTTTTTTAATTTTGAAGTCGGTTTTAATTTTTGATTAAAAAAAATTTATTTCTTAATTTTTAGTGATTGAAAAATTCGATAACTGATTTTATTTGTCTGAATTATGGTCTACCCATAAAGGTCGTCCAAAAACTTCAGTCACCCAAGAAAACGTTGATGCTGTGTGTAAGCTGATTGAGGAAAATCTACATGTGACATACCGCGAAATTCAGGCAACTTTAGACGTTGGCACGAGTCAAATACAAATAATCTTGCATGAACAATTAGTTGTAAAAAAGTTGTTTTCCCGATGGATACCGCATTTGCTCTGTGAAGAGCAAAAAGCTGCTCGCGTTACTTGATGCGTCAGAACTCTCGAAAGATTCCACGCAGGATCCTCAAATGCTGTATACAACATCATATCAGGTGACGAATCCTGGATATACGCGTACGAACCCGAAACAAAAAACCAGTCACGAGTTTGGGTGTTCGAAAATGAGTTAAAGCCAATAAAAATTGTTCGTTCACGGAGTGTTGCAAAAAAAATGGTGGCCACGTTTGTCTCCAAAACCGGCCATGTTGCGACTATTCCTCTTGAGGGACAAAGAACGGTTAATGCAGAATGGTATGCTAGCATTTGTTTGCCACAGGTCGTGTCTGAACTCCGTAAAGAGAACTGCAACCGCCGCATCATCCTCCATCACGACAATGCGAGATCTCACACCGCGCACAGAACAAGAGTTTTTAGAGCAAGAAAACATAGAATTATTAGACCATCCACCGTACAGCCCCGACCTAAGCCCTAATGATTTCTATACTTTCCCTAAAATAAAGAATAAATTGCGTGGTCAGAGATTTTCATCGCCTGAAGAAGCTGTCGACGCCTACAAAACGGCAATTTTGGAGACTCCAACTTTCGAATGGAATGGTTGCTTCAATGATTGGTTCCAGCATATGGAAAAATGTGTTAAATTACGCGGAGAATACTTCGAAAAGAAATAAATACATTTTTAAATAGTAATGTTGTGTCACTTCCTTGATTCCCGAAATTTTCAGTGCCTCGTACCTACAATGTTGACATGGAGCATATAACTGGATATTATGTGAGCCATAAAAGTCCGAAACTGGTCAGTGATTTGTCAGTTTTTTATATATCGCAGGGAAATCCTTATGGATGCAGCCTGGATCTTCGGGTAGATCCTGACCTGACCTGACTCGAACCTGGGAGTGCCCACCTTAACTAAAACCTCTGCGATCGCATTGAGCCGGATATGCAGGCAACAGACAGGATCACCTCAGCGACAGGCTGGCCCCGGCGAAGGCCAGATTACAGAACGCGAGTCCTTTTTGCTCTTCACAGAGCAAATGCGGTATCCACCGGGAAAACAACTTTTTTAAACCTAATTGTTAATGCAAGATGATTTGTATTTGACTCAGGCCAATGTCTAAAGTTGCCTGAATTTCGCGGTATGTCACATGTCGATCTTCCTCAATCAGCTTACGCACAGCATCAACGTTTTCTTGGGTGACTGCAGTTTTTGGACGACCTTGACGGGGATCATCACTGAGCTTGACACGTCCACGTGGAAATTCAGCAAACCAGCGATAAGTTGTGATTTTGGATGGGGCTTCATCACCAAATGCAGAAATCATCCGGTCAACACACGTTTTTTGTGTTAAATCACTTCGAAAGTCATAATAAATCATCGCTCTAGAATTTTCTCGACTCAATTCCATTTTCTCAACGACTAAACAAGTTTGACAAGACCGAGACTCTTTTTTTAAATAAATAAATGGTATTCGATTTTTAAAACCAAGGAGTTTTCAATAATAAATATTTTAATATAACAGGAACAGTGGAAATATTCCATTTCCGATACTTTTAGTGCAGCCTATGTAAGTACCTACCAAAGTGTTTACGAAAAACTAAAGACAATACAGCATCTGTCGGAACGGCTAGTATATAATAAATAATAAGATTTATAATTTGCACATATTTATTATTATTTATATAAACTAAAATAGCTTTTAGAAATAGCACAAAAGGTAAAAAAAACAGTAATATTCCTGTACTTTTAAAATAAATGACTGATTTAGTTTTTAAAACAGTTGTTTAAAGAAACACTGCAGTTAAAACATTTTTACTGCCTTTATATTTGTAAAGCTTTTCTTTTCTTCGAGACTTCCAACACTTAATTTCATCCATGGATAAAACGTAATCTCCACTTACGGCCACTAAGTTCAGTTTTTCTGGAAGATATATACAATATCATAATTATACAATATTATAATACAATATTTTTAACGACTTCTGTGTCTCAATGGTTAGCGCGTTGGCACTCAAGCCGGAGGTTGCGGGTTCGAATCCCGCCAGGGAATAAAAAATGTTCTGTGTTCCTGGGTTCCTGGTTCTTAAATATATTATGTTTAGTATAAAAGTATTAATGTAGATTAAGAAATAGATTAAGTCTTTTCGCTGGTCCTAGGTGACGGATAGAGCATTTTAAGAAACTTATATTTACGACCTTCATTAGATTGGTTCAGCATCCAATACCTGACGGACTTTAGTCTGCTCCTCAGATTCTTGGATTTTAGCAACCTTAGCAATATTGGAATTAATCATGCGAGGCATTTTCTCTTTTAGATAAATTACTACCTACCTAAGAGTGATATTTTAGTTCACTTAATAATACATACATTTATAAAAAGAGACATAATATACCTTTTTTTTCTTTAACGCCGTGAAATGCTCTGAGGCATCCCGCGGGGGAGCGGGTCTCCCCAGGCGGGTATGTGGGACTCGCTGCGCCCGAAAGGTGGTAAGGTGGACCCACTCTCCCACTAAAACCCGGCGAGTGCCACCAATGCCGCCTTTGGTGAGATGCGCCGGATATGTTGAGCTAACAGGGCATCTCTACGGCTAGTCAGTCCCTTAAGGGACTGACGCCACCTCCACAGAGTGGTTGTCCCGCACCACAAAACAACCCCTCCCAAAGACGGGACAGTTCAATTGGGCGAGGTTCCCATCCTCGCCCCTTGTTCCCCTGCTCTTTTGTCCCCTCTTCTTAAAAGAGGGGTACAAAGAGCCCCCTCGGCTCAATTAACTTCGCCTTAAAGGTGCTGGGCCACCCTAGGCTACTGAGCCCCACCGCCACGACAAGGCCTGAACCATGGTGGGGTGGGCCAACATCATTTGAATCACTATGAACTGGTAATGGTTATAGTGTGCACAACATTTCGTGCAGCATGTCGAGAGTTCAATTTGTTTAAAAACGAACACGTCGTTTGGAACACGACAATCGCTGAAGCAATTATTTCTGCATATTATCAGATTACTCATTATTTGCCATCATCTTTTCTACATGCTTCCCATCTAATCCACGTGATCTGTTTAACAAATACAAAAATAACATGTCAGAAGACATTTTACATTGGATTCGTGTCAGTTCAAGAAATCCTATCTTGAGGCGAGTTCCATATAAAATATAAAAGTGGAATTTTATATTCCGTTATAAGAGTCACTTAAAATATTTTATAAGAATTCTAATTTTAGTTTATTTTTAATTAAACCTCAAGCATTTTAATTATTATATATAGTGTTTGCCCGTTTATACTTAATCGTAAGGCTTAGGTAGATAACCTAAGCCTTACGATTAAGTATAAACGGTTAAATGGTTTTTTTTTAAATTAATTTAGGTTGGAATATAATTTCTTTTTTTGAAAGAAAGAAAGAAAAATTTATTCGTGAAACTACTTAACTTAACTACATAAGACACAATTAATAATATTTATATTTTATAGGATTTTACATATTTATTACTCTAATATATATATATATATATATATAGGATTTTACATATTTATTACTTAGCTGTTTTTTTTATATCATCAGGGGGCAAACGCGCAGTCGGGAGCCTCACGGCGTCGACGCCCATACACATCCACACAACCAAGGCCACGCAGATGCGCCGCCCTCCTTTTGCCTATTGGGGGGCCTAGTGGGGGGGCCACTAGGCCACCGGAAACTCACAAACCGCACGAAACGCGACAGCATAGCTGTCACTTGACGCCGGTATTATGTGAGCGAGAGGTCCCCGGTCGTGCCGGCCCAGTTCGGCTGCAATGCAGCATGGCACTACCTCTTACAAAGCTGTTGTTGTTGGCGTTCAATACGGAAGATCTGTATTCAGCAGTGGACGGATAGGCTAATAACGATGCTGATGCTGGCGATTAGTTGTTGGATTCATTTATTTATTAGGGATAATTTCACCATCTTTTCATGGACCTATTATTAAAATATACTATTTTTTGGTTTGGAAAATATATTTTTTTTGTTTTCACTTACTTAGTCGTAGGGTTCATCTCTATATTTAAAAGCCAAAGGTGACTGATGTATCAACGCACAGGCCAAACCCTCAAGGTTATAATAAACTTGAAATTTTGTACACGGCTTTCCCTTATGTCATAGGCATCCACTAAGGAAGGATTTTTTTAATTCAACCCCCAAGGGGGTGAAAAAGGGGTTTGAATGAATTTGATAGAAATTTGATTGTTTTTATTCCTTGGACATGTTTGCAAGAAATTTCGAATGGATTGAGTACGGCAAAAATTATAGGTTACGTATTTCAGCGTTTTCCAAAATTCAACCCTGACAAATTGGGTAAAATATGGGATGAAATTTTTAAATAAACGCACAGGCCAAGCCTTTGTTATAGTGGGTAGAGCTGCCTCCATCTTACCACCTTTCGGGCGCAGCGAGTCCCACATACCCGCCTGGGGAGACCCACTTCATGCCTCAGAGCATTTCCCGGCGTAAAAAAGGTAGTAATTTATCAAAAAGATAAAATGCCTTGCAGGATTATTCTCAATATCAGTAGCTAAGGTTGCTAGAATCCAAGAATCTGAGGAGCAGACTTAAGTCCGTCAGGTATTGGATGCTGAACCAATCTAATAAAAATGTCTTAAAAATGCTCTATCTGCGAAATCTCTATCTGTAGATGCGAAAAGACTCGATCTATATCTTAATCTACATTAAGGCTTGCGAAGCCGCGGGAAAAAGCTTAGTTTATTCATATTTGGGATAGGTATATTATATCTCCTTTTGATAAATGTATTATTAAGTGAGGTAAAATATCATACTTAGGTCATATTAAATATCATACTTAACTTACTTAAAATAATATATTACTACTAATTTATCTAAAAGATAAAATGCCTCGCTAAGCTAAGGTTACTAGAATCCCCCCGGCGAGCACCTCCACCTGGATCCCGCCTTATAGTAGGAGGAACAACCATCGCTGTCGAACCGACCTTGAGGTTCTTGGGCCTCGGCCTCGACAGTCGATGGAACTTCCGAGAGCATTTCCGGCGCCTCGTCCCGAGGCTGCTCGGAACTGCACGAGCGCTAAGTCCTCTCCTCCCCAACGTTGGTCGACCGAGCGTTGGTTGCCGCCGCCTATATGCGGGCGTCTTGCAGTCCATGGAGCTGTACGGCGCACCGATATGGGCGAGCGCCCTAAAGACGGAGAACGTGGCTCAGCTGCGACGTCCGCAGAAAGTCATGGCAGTCAGGGCCGTCTGTGCGTACTTACGACCTCATACGAGGCTGCGTGCGTACTCGCGGGCTCAGCGCCGTGGGACCTGATCGCAAGGGACGCAGACACGGAAAAGACGACGAGGAGAGGAAGAGGAGGAGGAGACCTCCGAAGAAGAGTCCTGGCGGAGCCGCCTGCGAAGGCGAGTGCTCCGTCAGTGGAAGGAGAGGCTAGACGAGCCTAGTGCGGGACACCGCACCGTTTCGGCCGTCGGTCCAATCCTGGATCAGTGGATTGATCGGCGGCACGGCATCCATCACCTTCCACCTTGCGCAGATCCTAACAGGGCACGGCTGCTTTGGAAGGGATCTGTGAAAGGTGGCAGATGCGGAAGACTCGACAGGGTGTAATCACTGCAGAAGCAGTAAAGACACCGCAGAACACACCCTGGCGGAATGCCCAGCTTGGGCGGAGGCAAGGGCGCCCCTCATCGCAGAGGTTGGCGCGGACCTGTCGCTCCCTGCGGTCATCCGAGCGATGACCGCCAGTGACAGCACATGTCAGGTGGTCCTCTCCTTCTGCGAGGTCATGATGTCGCAGAAGGAGGAGGCGGAGCGGGAGAGGGATCGCACTGGCGCTTCTTCCCGCAGAAGAGCACGGCAGCGACAGGCGGTGCGCGGCCGATCGGGGGATCCGCCGCGCGCCCGTATGGTACGAGCTATAAGGCACCCTTACGTGTTCAGTGTGCCTTAAGCGGAGGAGGAGGGGACGCCACCCTCTGGAGGCGGGTCTAGAGAAGAGTGCCGGATGGCACGCCGGGTCACGCCAGACGACGTAGAGTACTAGAGGAGGGTAGAGTCTGCGTCCACCTTACCACCTTCTGGGGCGCAGAGAGTCCCACATAACTCCCGGGCCCCCCGGACCCGATGGTATGCCTAAATGCATTTCCCAGCGAAACCAAAAAAAGAAGGTTACTAGAATCCAAGAAGCTGAGGAGCAGACTTAAGTCCGTCAGGTTTTAGATTCTGAACCAATCCAATGACGGGCGTAATTCATAAATGTAAGTGTTTTAAAATGTTCTATCCGTCACCTAGGACTAGCGAACAGACTTGATCTTTTTCTTGATCTACATTAACGCGAGCGAAGCCGCGGGTAAGAGCTAGTAATAATATATTTTTGTCCATTGAATCTTTGCTTTGAAAAAAAAAGGATTATAATGATCTTGTTAGGATTATAATGATAAATAATACAATATAAGACTAGTAACTATATTAAAACATCCCAATTAAATTAGTTAAATCAGTAGGTTAGAAATCTTAGAAGCCCCAGATGTTTACGTAACATTTTACCAAATATTGTCAGCCTAATTTATATTACAATTCATTGTTGTTTCAACAACTTTTTACGTATTTATTACTATTTTAAGATGTCAAAACTTCACAATAATTTGACTTTGAGGAATAAATTATCTTTATATATATAATTCTTCTGTGCGTGTGTATGTCACTGAACTCCTCCTAGACGGCTGGACCGATTTTGATGAAATTTTTTGTGTGAGTTCAAGGGGATTCGAGGATGGTTTAGATTCACAAAAAAAAAAAATTTTGTACAGGACAACGTCTGTCGGTGCCACTAGTAACTTACATAACTTAAATCTTCCAAATGGGAATGAGCTATATGAAAATGTTTTATATTTTATGGTATGCACTATGCAGATATAGCTGACAGTATGTTTTCATAATAAGTAAATAAAGAGCCTGGGTTGGCATTATAAGAACAATATGTTCAACTTTCTGTGGTGAAGCAAATGATACTATTACATTACTAGTTGGGAACACACGAAAATGTGGCACTAGGAAGTTTACGAACATAATTTTAAGGTTTTATACTAACATTTATGTAATATAATATATGTATGTTAGTTAGTCTGTAAGGTATATATATATATATATATATATATATATATATATATATATATATATATGATGAAGTAAAATTAAGAAATATAGTACATATACTAATATTTACCATTTTCAGTAAGTGTATCTAATTCTGTTCCCTTCCTTTGTTTTTTTAAATTTTGTTTAATTTTTTTTGATAAACTGTTATGATTTTTTGTATAGGTATCGGCAGCTTCTTCAGCTGACATAAGACCCTCTGAATCACTAAAAAGTTTGACACCGCCCTTAATTTTATGTTTCCTGCAAAAATGAAACATTTTAATATAATGCTTCTTACAGCTTATCTGCAGCTTATTAGCATGTAACTATTATTAGATAAACATTGTAAGTATTATTAAAAAAACAAACAAAATAATTTACAACTGAAAAATCCCCTGGTAAAACAAGTACAAACATTGAGTCAGTACTCAGTGCAGTCCTAACTCAGTAAATTCACTTTTCATTTATATTTTATATTTCATAAAATTAACAAATTTTTATATTGATAAGCTTTAATTGTTTAATTGACTTACTTTGGCTTTTCATGCACATCAACAAATTCAATTGTTTTGTCCAAAATTGCAGTGATTTTAGCACCTATTTTCTTTTGTAATTCTTCAGACACTTTTACATCATTGTAATGAGTTGATGTGCTTAAGAACCTTTCAGAGTGTAGCGGTAGTGCTAAAATTAATAATAATAGTAATATCGACTTTCTTTATCTAGAAAAGCAAAATTTAATAACTGGCTAAATACAAATCAGACTCTTGTATGAAAGGTCCCGTACCCATATGCACCAGGTATTCCCAAACTTATTTTAACTGTTAGCAATATTTTGCTATGCCCTCCCCCAATCAAAAACTACCTACCGCCCCAGTTGTAGTTTTAGCCTAGTAACAGATAATCAGATAAGGCTAAAATAACTTTTATATTTATATTAGAAAGTAAATACAAAAACAAAATAAGAATAAAAATTAAGAGATATTTATTTTCATGGAAGGATGGTTGCTTTCCTGCCCTGGGATGCGACACACAGCTTGCGAAGCCCTGATATATATAACACACATTTGTTGTATGGGAGCCCCCTTAAATATTTATTTTATTGTTTTTAGTATTTGTTGTTATAGCGTAAAAATTTCAATTGTCTAACTATCTCGGTTTATGGGATACAGCCTGGTGACAGACTTCCCATTTTACTATTTGGGTATGAAACCTTAAAAAAAGAACTTTTAAAAAACCTCTCCCTGGAGTTCATTTTCAGTTCAAGCAGTGCTCTGAAACCCAAAACAAATTTAAGAAGTGTTAATACCTTAATACTGCAAGCACATTACCATAAAATAGTCTATGCTGTGTTTCAGCACAGTAGGTACCATCACTTATGCTCACAGTGGAAATCAGTGAATGACAGTAATTATTGGGGTCGGGTTTAGAAATCGGGTGCAGGAATTTAATAACAATTTCCTTTGGTTTTATTTGGTAGGGATGAAACCATTAAACAAACACTATCGGCTTTTTAAGCGGCAATCCTTAGACTGGTTAGGTGTTTTATAACTATTGTCGGTTTTCTTACCAATGTGTCAGTATATAGATAACTATTAAAATACTATACCTTGAGGTAATTTATCAGTACTTTCATAAATTGACGTTACAAAAGATGTATCCACTACATCTTTAAAACGCGAAAGATCTTCCTCTTCGGAAGAGTCGCTGTTAGACATAATAATCCAAACGGTTTTAAGATCTTCGAGTTATATTCTTTTCTATTGAATAGTTTTAACGATAATGAATAAATGGTTTACCGTTTACATCACGACGGCAAACATAAATAAATAAATATAAGAAATCTAGAAACTCTTTATGAGTAATATTGTTCTGTGACTAGAAAAGGAATTTTTTGGTAATTACTAATTTTTAACCGAGTGCTACTTGCTAGGGAATATGGATTATGGACTAGGGACTGGGACTTGGGAGCGAGTGTTTTTCTTCTTCTTCTTAATTCTTTGGTCTTGGCTCCAAAATAGATTTGCTAGTGTCAGATGCGTGATAAAACGTTTGTTTTATCACGCACGCACGCACGTAAAAAATTAATGTTCAGCGTGGCTATTAATAATTTCAACTGATACAAGATTCTCCCGTAAATAATCAACTTATTTTCTATGAAGTTGACAACCTAAAGTTAATAACGATAGTGTTTATTTCAAAAGCTTAATTTGTTTATATTGTGATTGTTGCCGAATATTGCGCAGGACTGTTCTGGAGCGGTTTTCCATAGTAAAACTGTTCTGGGGGGTTTTCTATAGTGTTTGTTTTAAAAACTTCATGTGTGCATAATATTGTGATTGGTTGGTGAATATTGTGGAGGACTGTTCTGGGTGGGTGGAGTGGGAAGTGATAGGTGATTGACAGAGGGGCGAATCCACCTCCTTTGGGTTTTCCCTTTTCCCATTACTCCATATTACAGACTAAATATTGTTTTTTATGGCTAATATCTTAGCTTAAATTAAAAGAAAAGAAAAATATTTGACATAACCTAAAGAAGAAGATTTTCTTGGCGGGAATTCGAAAAGCGCGGTTGAAATTTTTTTCAAAATTGTATTTTAAATTTATTAGAACATATTTTCCATACAAATAACAATTAAAATAGACAAATTATATTTTATAAATAATAAATAAGTAATAAAAATGGACGGAAACGAGGAGGACGGGGATAACCCGCCCTCCTCCAAAAAGAGACCACGGCGGCTCGAAAATCTCCGGGATGGTTCTGGCGATGTTCCTGGTGCTGGCGGCGGAGGTGGTGAGAATGACTCTTATGTACCATATCGCAAGCCTAACTACAAAAGACTGTACCCAGAAAATTCAATTAATACGGAATTTAAGGTTTTTATTGAAAGCAGAAACATAAATGAAAAATTGGGAAATAAAAGTCCAATTTATTTAAACAATATATTTTCGAATGTTAAAGGTGTGGTGGCAATAAGGCGTATTAACGCCAATAAAATTGTGGTGATTTTTAAACAGCATAATACGGCCAACAATTTTATAAACAATATTAATTTTCTTGACAGACATGAAATGAAAGCTTATATTCCAACAACTCAAATTGAAAAAACTGGTATCATACGATTTGTACCTGCAAATATAACAAATAAGGAATTATTTACAAAATTAACATCTACATATGAAATTATTGCAGTTAGGAGATTCATGAGAAAAGTTGGTCATGAACTGATACCAACACAAACTGTTAGCATCACATTTTTGTCGAACTCTTTACCCGAGAATGTACAATATGATTTATTTTCATACAGAGTTTTCGAATATATCGCTCCTCTACAACAATGTTACAAATGTTTCAAATTTAACCACTCCGCAAAAACATGTAATGGCAAACAGCGTTGCTCAATTTGTTCAGGTGAACATTATTTTAAAGAATGTAGTAAACCAGAAGAGATCTGCTGCATAAATTGCAGTGGACCTCATTTGGCTATATCTAAACAATGTCCTATTAAAAGTAAGAAAATTCTAGAAAAGAAAAACAAAATTACATATGCAAGCGTTGCTATTACCAAAGAGAATATGGACTTCCCTCCTCTGCCATCACGAGTTATTCCTGTAAATAATGCACAGAAAAATGTAAATAATGTACAGAAACTTGTAAATAAATCTGTAAATATTAAGACTGTCCCACAGACTGTAAATATTAGTGATATTAAATCACAAATAATTGGTAACAGTGATGTACTTATGGCCCTAGTACAGACACTGGTTCAATTAGGTAATAAGACTGATAATGAGCCAATTACAACAACATTTATTAAAGATGTATTAATTAAAAATCTGTCAACATAATGGATACACAATCTTATAAAACACCCTCTCTAAGTATTGCGCAATTCAATGTTCAAGGTGCAAATCATAAAAAACCTCTACTTACAAAATTCTTGAACGAAAAAGATATTGATATTTGTCTATTAAATGAGACATGGTTAAAAGACCATCAAACATTTCATATTTCTGGTTATAATTTTTACAATAAAAATTCTAAAAACACTTGTAATGGTGTTGGAATATTAATTAAGCCATATTTGAAACATAATGTTATAAATACTACTTTTTATGAAGATATACAAACAATAGCCATAAGTGTATGTACAGGGAATACTACTTTGTCTATTCTCTGTGTGTACTGTCCTCCATCCAGTGGACACATAAGAATGAATAGATTGCGCAATATTATAAGAGATTTACCAAAACCTGTATTTGTAAGTGGTGATTTCAATGCACATCATATTGCTTTTGGATGTCTGTCTACTAAAAGTCGAGGTCAAAACTTGTACGATATAATTGATGAATGCGATTTATACATATTAAATAATGGTAGCTTCACTACAGTAAATTATCCCACACGCAATCCCTCAGCAATAGATGTAAGTTTTATTAGTCCACATTTGGCCCCACTTTGTGAATGGTCAGTGCATGATGATGCTTTGGGTAGCTATCATTATCCAACCATCACAAGCATTAGGATATGCATTGAAAGATACACAATTAATAAACATGTTGACAGATTTTTATACAATAGAACAGATTGGACTAAATATAGTCAATTAGCTAATTCAATATTTCATGACATGATGGTTAGTGAAGAGAACCCAATAAAATCTTATGATGAGTTTTGTAATCGGCTTGATAAACTTAAACAAATCGTGGTTCCTAGATTCACAAGGACTAACATTAGGAATAGACCACCAGCTCCCTGGTGGAACAGTATTTGTGAACAAGCAGTCATTAAATCTTATGAAGCACTGAAACTTTACAGAAACGATCCAACAATACATAATTACATAAACTATAAAAGATTAGATGCTTTAAAAAAGCGAACTATAAAGGAACAAAAAAGAATCAGTTGGAATAGTTTTTGTAACAGTTTCAATAGAACTACCCCTATTAGTAAAATATGGAATCTCATTAAAAGATTTAAGGGTATCAGAGCTGGTAATAAGTCATATAGGGATGAATTTGTACAACCACTTTTAGACAAATTATCAGATTGTACTAATTTAGTTGACCTAGATTCATTAGACAATTATTTTAATATTAACAATGAAAATCCTCAATCAAGATTTTTAATGGAACCTTTTTCATGGAATGAATTTTTAATGAGTATACAATCTAGGAGGAATACTTGTCCTGGTTTAGATGATTTTCCATATTTATTAATAAAATATTTACCTGAATCTATACAAAAGTTATTTTTAAATATTCTCAATAGTCTCTGGCATAAAAAATTAATACCAATTTCATGGAAAACGCAATGTGTAATACCTATACTTAAACCAAATAAATCACCTGAACAGGCTAGTTCCTATCGTCCAATTTCACTATCATCATGTCTTGGTAAGATTTTTGAAAACATGGTGAAGTTTCGCCTTGACTGGTATGCAGAATCTAGGAGTATTATCCCTCATGTCCAATATGGTTTCCGTAGAGGAAAAAGCTGTGCTGACAGTTTCATGTCCCTCATATATGATCTGAAAAATGCAAAAAACAATAAATTACACACAGTTTGTGTATTTCTAGATGTACAAAGCGCATTTGATAGTGTGGATCCTGGTATACTGGTGAAGGTACTGAGTGAGGCAAGTGTACCTGGACAATTGTGTAAATGGATTTATGATTTCCTTAATAACAGAATATTATATGTTAGGCACAACAATATATTGAATGGACCTAGAATTGTGTCAAAGGGTACTATACAAGGTGCAACACTGTCGCCTTTGCTATATAACTTGTATACTTGTGAGATATGTAAATATGTAAATACTAAAAATGTAAATATACTTCAGTTCGCAGATGATTTAGTGTTGTATAGTTCAGATGTAAATTTGACATTAGCCATCGAAAATGTTAACACCAGTTTAGGGCAGTTGTGCAACTATTATCAACACAGATTAAATTTGAAAATAAATGCTGCCAAAAGCAGTGTCATGATATTTGGAAAAGACACACCAATAATTGATGTTGCATATAATGGTGACGTTATACAAAGAGTAACCTCACACAAATTCTTGGGTATTATTATTGACCAAAAACTATCATTTGAAGAACATATTAAATATATATCTAGAAATGCATTAAACGGTGTTAATATTTTAAGATGTCTAGCAGGTATTGCATGGGGTGCAGATCCTAAAATACTGTCAGTATTATATAAAACAATAGTAAGAAGTCATTTTGACTATAGTTCTTTAGCTTATTTAAATAGCACTCATACACAAAAATTAGATGTTTTACAGAACAGGGCTTTGAGGATCATATCAGGGGCAATGTGTTCAACTCCCATAAGGGCCATGGAAGTCGAAACAAATATTATGCCATTGATATTGAGAAGACTTATGCTTGCAGAAAGATACTGCCTGAAACTATTTTCATCAAATAATTTCCAAATTATAAATAAAATCATTCCTCACCTAATCCATATTGTAGGTCCATTGACTTCATCTAAGGATCTTCTGAAAGGTACATCTCCAACTCTGTCCCGAATTTATCTAAAAATACAATCCCATTATTCGAACATAAGAAAACATTTTCACTGGCCATGTTATAATCATTCATACAATAGTATTATACATCCTATTATGATTTTATCCAAGTCAATTGATAACAATTCAGACTTTTTATCATTCTTAGAAGAAAATAAAAAATATTATACAATCTATACAGATGGCAGTAAAAGTGATGAATATGTGAGAAGTGCAGTATATGATCCCCAAAAAAATGTTGCTCAAAGCTTTGTTCTAAATAAACAGTGTTCCATTTTTACAGCAGAGGCATATGCAGTTTTTGAAGCTATAAAAGCAATTAGTTACGTAAGCAATTATAAATATTTTCTAATAATAACAGACTCTTTAAGTCTACTAAATAGTCTTAAATATGTAAATTTTCATTTTAAAACTAATTATATTCTTTATTTTATTAAAGATTTTGTCTGGCGTTTGCATAACAAAGGAATCACAATTGCCTTTATGTGGGTTCCCTCACACAAAGGTATTTCTGGTAATGAAATAGCAGACAAAACTGCATATAAAGGGGTCAATGCTCTTGACGTCAAAAATGTGGTGCATGTTCCTATGACCGACTATTATTACAATGTTAATATCTCAATAAAAAAATTGTGGCTAGATTTCTGGAAAGAGGATCAAAAACATAAAGGAAAATGGTACGGAAGTATTCAAGAGAATTTACCGAGAAAACCCTGGTATGATGAGTTGGATATAGCTAGCCGTGAGTACATCACCACAATCAACAGATTAAGATTTGGCCATAACACTGCTCCCTCACACCTAGCAAGACTCAAGATAATAAATAATAATATTTGTACTTTCTGTAACAACGGGATCGCCGACATTGACCACATTTTCTTCAAGTGTCAAAATCCAATGTTTATTTTCCAAAGACTAATAATGGCAAGCGAAATAATAGAATTTAGTGATACCTCCCGCCGCCACTTGTGTGATTTGCTGAAAAACAAAAAGTGTTATAGTGCATTATATAAATACATAAAAAATACCGTAGTGAAAATTTAAATATGTAATAGAATAAAATAAAATCAGTGAAGCGTAATTGATACATTAAAGGATAAAAGTTTGTGCCCAAAAATCTGACTTGGCTTAAAGGTCTCGTAACCAGGCCATAAAATATTATTAAAAAAAAAAAAAAACCTAAAGAAGATGAAGAAGAATTGAATGATCATTCGTAAAAAAGTAGTTTCTGCGCTTGGCTACTTAATTTAAAATCTAAAGCTAATAATTACATGAAATATATTATTGTCAATAATTAATTGCAGCTGAAAATAATAATGTCAGAATTCAGAAAACCCCCTACAGATCCATCATTAATTAAATTTGTACAAAACAACGACTTTGACTCACTTACCAAATACTTGGTTGGAAACACATATCGATACCGTGATAATATAATTATACCTAAGTTTTTAGGTCCTGCCATTATTAAAACAAATGAAGAAAAAATGATAGAAGCGACAATAGAAAGTTGCCCTTTTAAGTCGCTTACTAGTTGTATTATAGGTAATATGATTCTTTGAAAATTCTAAAAGGTTAGAAATTTTACTTTGAATTTAACATCATTATAATTATGATGAAATATATGACCACAGGATCAATTGGATTATAAAATGACCTAATTAAAATTTTAAGGACTTATAAGGACTTGTACATTGACAAAAAGTTACTATTTAAACCAATAAACATCAAGATTAAAGAGACTAAATTTGAAGATTTGCATTTTTTTTTAAATTTCAAAATGAGGCAAAGAAGCAGTCGGAGCCTTATGGTGACTACTGACGTCAGGACGTGCACATCCTCACAACCAGAAGTTACGCAGAAGTGTTGCCCTCCTTTTCCCTACCCCCCCAATGGGCCACCGGAAATCCTGCCTTCATTTCTCATTAACTACTACACTATTTTAACTATAATGTAATAACTCAAGACTATAAATATTATCTTTTTGGAAACAAAATGATAAATCAAAGCATATTAGAGACATTTTTAAATTACCATTATAATTCACTAGTGCGAGAGATGAGTGAAGGATGAACGAATATGCTGTACATGAATAAGTTGTACGAGATAATCCTAATTAAACTTGTTATAATAGCCTACATTGACCATGCAGGATGCTCATCTCCCAGTTTTCTAATCAAACCAACAATGATAATAAATATAAAAATATTTACTACCATATACCTTCGATCAAATATAGCAACTAGATACCGTGTCACATACAAAGTCAAAGCTAAAAACTGTCCACATGCATATATACTTATACAGCTACATATATTTATTAAAAATTAATAAAAATGTTTTAAAACAGTTTTAAGTTCAACCTAATTACAACCATGAAACCTAGCAACAAAGTCACAAATATTCAAAATATTATCTAACACTTTATGATTTTTCTAGGATATGGACTTGGCTTAGCTGTCGGTTTGTTTACATCTTCTTTAATGCCAAATGTAACAGATACTACGGCTCAGCAGACTCAGACAGCTAGAGAAATTTTAAGAGAAATGAAAGGTTCTATGTTAAGTTACGCAAAGAACTTTGCTATTCTTGGAGCTGTATTTTCTGGTGTGGAGTGCTGTATTGAGAGTGCTAGAGGAAAATCCGACTGGAAGAACGGTACATACGCTGGAGGTGTTACTGGTGGACTCATTGGATTGAGAGGTTAGTGTTTTTTTAAGATTGTTTGGTTAATGTTCATGTGGGTAAGCAGATGCATAGGTAAATCACTCTGGTGCTTGAGCATATTGTTTAGTGATTGTCAAATATATATCACACTACATATACATACATATTTTATTTATGCTAGTTGGATAGGCAAACTGGCAGACATGCCACATGATGGTAAGTGATAGACATTGCCCTTGAACATTGCCATGTTACCTGGAACTAGCCCAGTCAACTTATTGTTATATATAACAACATATAAGTTATGAAGACATTCATAACTTATATAAGAACAATAAATTTACAATAAAAATGTATAATAATCGACAGTGCAGGTAGATTAAAAACTATAAGAAGCGAGTTCTTCGATGTGCATTGCAAGGTGGTCAAGTCTTGGTGCCAGTAATTACACTGCCTGCCTTGCCCTTCTCTCTGAAACACCACACAATTGTTACACAGAAGAAATAAGCCAAATGGTGGTACCCATGCAGCAGGGGGCGCAGTACAGCACAACCCTTCCACTGGTGAAATGTAACTCTGACGATCATATTTTGATTAATTAACACTATGGTTCTCCAGTCGTCAGTCCTATTTTCTGTGAGTACTTACATCACTTATGTCATTATTCCAGGTGGTCTGAAGGCTGGAATATTTGGTGCAGCCGGTTTTGCAGCATTTTCAACAGTTATAGACTACTACATGCATCAGCGTGGATAATATAATACATATTAAAATTGATTGATGTTGTTATAGTTAACAGATTATTATAAATGTTATGTTTAACAGTGTGTTATTCGGTTGTATAATATATTATAGGTGCCATTAAAATTACACTTACAATACAATTAAATAAATTGATTAAAAACCAAACTATTCCGAAGTATATTGCACACAATAATCAAATAGTTTATTGTGGGTACTATTTTTACCAATATAGGTAAGTCATTTATATGACGACCTCTGTGGCTCAATGGTTAGCGCGTTGGCGCTCAAGCCGGAGGTAGCGGGTTCGAATTCCGCCAGGGAACAACAGTTTTCTGTGTTTCTGTGTTTCATTGATGTGTATTAAATATGTGTATTTTAAAGTAAAAAATTTAAATATATGTACAGTATAAAAGTATTAAATATATTTTTCCATTGTCTGGTACCCGTAACACAAGTTCTTCGAGAACTTACCACGGGACCAGATTGACGTGGTGTAAAATCGTCCATAGATATAACTACATAGTATAAAACAAAGTCGCTTTCTCTGTCCCTGTGTCCCTATGCCCCTTTGTATGCTTAAATCTTTAAAACTACGCAACGGATTTTGATGCGGTTTTTTTATATTAGATACAGTGATTTGAGAGGAAGCTTTATATGTATAATAACATCCATTAAATAGTGGAGAAATACTGTTATTTTTGAGGTTTCTAATGTGATGTCGTAAATAAACACAATTTTTGCACTTACATTGCAAACGCTGGATGAACACTAACAGATAAATCAAAATTATGTTCTACATTATTGTACACCTTAGAAAGATCTACAAAAATGTCCGCGATGGCATATGTGTATCTCTTAAAGATAACATACTATATCCATTTTAATACTTAAAAAATGGGCAATTATAAAACGGTAGTTGGAAAGCTATTTACAAAATTTGGTATTAATCCTTATCATTTTAAATATGTTAGTTAGCTTGAGCATTTCATGAAGTATGTATTTCCCGTTTACAACATGCAAATGAAATGCATATCTTAGAAGATATAGCAAAATCAAAAGAATGCGACACCGTGATTTCGACCGAGCCGCGCGAGCCGGGCGCTCCGTGATGCCGCGCCTCGCGCCCAAGCCGGGCCGAGCCCCGGTTCCGAAAGTTAGGATAATAATTATTATTGTGTCAATGTAATATGGTAGAATTGTGTATCCTAAATATGCCTACTGAAAAGTCCGCGATGGCATAATATGTCTTTATTATGTTAAATATAACATATACTACCTATATCCATTTTAATACTTTAAAAATTGGCAATCTTTAAGCGGTAATATAAAAGCTATTTACAAAAATACGGTATTAATCACTTCATATTATAAAATAAAGTCCTACGCCCGTCCATAGATAAATAATCATCATCAATCCGTGTACGGCTGTACATCTAAGTTAACGCGGGCGAAGCTGCGGGCAACAGCTAGTTATTATTATAAACTACATAATTGCTACAAAATAAGAATACCTTAAGTACCAAGTTGAGAGCGACTTCATACTTTTTTACTATAATATATTGTAAACTTTTAATTTTCATCAAAAACTGGTCATTCGTTTTGTTTTGTGATTGACGATTGATTAACAAACTAAAACTACTGAAACTGGGCATTTTCTCTGACTATTAACGCAGCAAATGCCCCCGAAAGGAGGTCGTCCGATGCGGACATTTTTTAACACTGTCAAGATCTATCCGTATTTCAGTCTCGTTAAAATTCATTCATAGATATTTTTTAAATATCGATCTCCGTAAAATGAAAATCATAAACTTAGCAAATATTCCATTTTAAATATTAATTTAAAATCTTATAAATAAGTAATAAGTACATCATTATTTAAATCTATTTACGAGGGTGGCACTGAAAATTTCGGCAATCAAGGAAGTGACACAACATTACTATTTAAAAATGTATTTGTTGCTTTTCGAAGTATTCTCCGCGAAATTTGACACATTTGTCCATACGATGGAACCAATCATTGAAGCAACCATTCCATTCTGAAGTTGGGGTCTCCAAAATGGCCGTTTTGTAGGCGTCCACAGCTTCTTCGTGATTGCGCAGACTGCTGGCGATGACCACCACGCGAAGGCTGCAGCGGAGCACATACAGACCAACAACATCCTACTTTCTATCATATGTGCTTGTCTCCTCTGGCTGTACAAGAAGCGGCACACTGACTGGATGCAGGAGCAGACGCGACAAGAAGCCCTGGAGCGTGTCCTGTCGGAGGGGAATTCAAGAATGTGCGCTGGACGAGTCAAAGATGTGAAGCTAACTAGGTATTAATTATAATTAGGATAGAATTTTTTTTTTCTTATATCATTTGGGCTAAGGCAGCATTAAGTAAAATAAAATAAAAAAAAAGAGTAAGATATCAGAAGCTAAGAGCTTCTATAGAGATTTTGAAAATATTTTGAGTAATTTGTATAAAGATATTTCTAATGAATTGTTTATTTTGTGCTGTTCTATAAAAGATTATTATTATACTAAAATATTAAATTTTGAAAAGGATTCTAATTTAGATCCCGGATTAGCTTACCAATAAAAATGTCGACCGAAAAGTTTGATTTAAAAACGGCTGTTAGCCTTTTACCAAAAATGAACAATGACGAAAATGTAACTCGAGAATTAATTGATGCGATTGAGTTGTACGAGTCAATGCTTGATAATGGTGGTAAACAGGTGTTAATTAAATTTGTTTTAAAAAATAGGTTGACCTACGGGGCAAAAATGCGTTTAGCTACTTCTTATGATTCGGTTGCATTACTATTAAAAGATATGCGTACATATTTACTTACTCGCAAATCTGACACGGCCTTACAGTCTAGTTTACAAAGGGCTAGGCAAGGTGAAAAGTCTATTAAAGAGTTTGGCGAGGAAATCGAAAACTTATTTGTAGATTTAACTCTTTCACAGGAAAACGGCGATGAAAATGCCTATAAGGTGCTGCGCCCTCTCAACGAGAAAAACGCTGTTAAATGTTTTTCAAATGGCTTGAGAAGCCAGCGCTTATCGACAATTATCGCAGCACGAAATTTAACATCTTTGAAAGATGCTATCAGGGTAGACGAAGATGAGACTACTTCAAATTCGGACCACCAGTTTATGTCATACAATCGCCAACCACCTCGTTTTAATAATAGAAGTCGTTTTATATATAGAGGTCGTGGATTTCGAGCCCAAAATTATTATAATTATTTTCCAAGCAGCAGGCAAATGTCACAATCGCATCAATTTTCGACTTCGTGGAACTACGCGGGGCGAGGAGGCCGCGGCACCCGAGCACAGGGCGCGTCAGGTTACGGTGTAAGGTATGTTTGAGGGAATCGTGGACATTTCGCAATGCATTCTAATAATAATAGATATTTAAATAATGTAACTGCAAATTATGAAGATCAGGGTTCGAATCCCGTGCCGGTATATGAAAATGAACCGGAAAATTTGGATAAGTTTTTCGTTCCTAATCAGATTTTAGTGTGTGATAGTATTAACTGGGTAAATTTAAGTCTTAATAAGTTACAATTAGAATTTTTAGTAGATACAGGGGCCTCTTTATCGGCTATTAAGTATGAACTTTTGGATTTAACTAAATTAGAGTTACACTTTTGCAATTTAAATATTCACGGTATAGGTGGCAGTTTAAAATCGGTGGGTTATGTTTACGTAGGTAAATCTGTGTTATAATAATGTATTTTTTAAGCATACGTTTTACGTATTTAGGAATTTACCTTGTAAAGCGATAGGTATATTAGGCCAAGATTTTATTCAACGGTTTTCTGGCGTGATAGACTATGAAATGAATAGGTACTCTTTCCCTTAAGGTCACGCAGTGTAAGGTTACCTTACCTTTGAATTATTATAATTATAGTTTAACTGTAGAACCGCGATGCGAAATTATTAAATATATTCCTACGCGTATTAATTATGATTGTGTAATTTACCCTAAGGAAATCAAACAGGGTATATTTTTAGCAGGTGTAGTTGCTAGGCCAAGAAATGGGAGGATCCCAGTGCGAATATTAAATACGACTGACCAGGAGGTTTCTTTATGTTTGAATGAGCTCAACATAGATAAATTGGATAATTATAATTTTTGTAAATTTGATAGACCGGGTGTTAACGTATACAGAATAAAAACTTTATTTTCATTACTGAATTTAAGTTCATATTTAAATAAAGAAGAACTGTTATCCATCGAGCAAATTTGCGCGAAATATCCAGATATTTTTCATTTACCGGGTGACAAACTGAGTGTTACAATTAATGTGTATGAACAATCTATTCATTTAAAAAATAATACTACGCCCGTGTATAAAAAACAATATAGAAATCCATTTGTGCAAAAAGGCGAACTTAATAAACAAATCGACGATATGGAATTATTGAAAAAACTAGTAGCGAGTGGTCCAGTCCTCTTTTGTTAGTTCCCAAGAAGTTAGATCGCAGCGGCAAACGTCAATGGAGAGTTGTAATAGATTACAGACAGTTAAACGAAAGACTGGAGGATGAAAATTACTCTCCCTAATATTACAGATAGATTAGAGTCCTTATCCGGAGCTTTTTATTTTAGTCACTGTGACTTAAGTAAAAGTTACTTCCAATGTAATTTATCAAAGGAGTGTAGAAAGTATACTTCTGCATTTACCACCGACAAAGGCCAATATCAAATGTGTAGATTGCCCATGGGGCTAAAAATTAGTCCATCTGCTTTTAGTAGACTAATGACTGTTGCAATGTCGGGTCTCAATTATGAGAAATGTATTGTTTATCTCGACGATCTGATCATATTTGGTAGAAATTTGACAGAACACAATAAAAACCTAATGTCAGTTTTCGCCCGTATGAGAAGTTAATTTAAAATTAAACCCATTAAAATGTGAATTTTTAAAGCGACAAATTCTTTACTTAGGTCATACAATATCAGCGGACGGAATTTAACCGGACCCAGAGAAAATACGAGTCATTGAAAGTTATCCGACACCGACATGCGCTGACGATGTCAAGCGTTTTGTGGCATTTAGTAACTAATATAGAAAATTTATAAATAACTTTGCAGCAATAGTTTTGCCTTTAAATAACTTATGTAAAAAGAATGTTCAATTTCAATGGACAACAGAATGCTAAAATGCTTTTGATACTATTGGGTTTAGGTAAATAAAAGGCGTCTATATTATAGCTTTTCTATTCTGTAATCTGTATAAAGACATAACAAAAGCAGATGCGCACTGTGCAGGAATTAATCGACATCTTTTAGTCGCCTTAGATGACTAGAGAATAATCAGTGATGCCAGATACAAAAAAAAAAGTTAGAGTGGATGGGCACAGATAAACAATGTTTTTATTGTACTATATCTAACAGATACGCTTAAAAAGTTACTTTCTTGTCCTCCCGTTTTAGATTATCCAAATTTCTCTAACAGTAATAATTTTATTTTACATACAGATAGTTCTGGTTTCGCTATCGGCAGTGTACTTAGTAACTCCAATGGCAAACCAATCGCATACGCCAGCCGATGTTTAAATAAAGCCGAGTTAAATTATGCTACTATAGAAAAAGAATTGCTAGCCATAGTATGGTCTGTAAAATATTTTAGGCCGTATTTATTTGGTAAAAAATTTGTTATCAGAACCGATCATAGACCTCTCCTTTATCTTTTTAATATGACGAACCCGTCGAGTCGTTTAATTAAGTTTCGTCTTTTGTTAGAGGTATATGATTTCACTGTCGAATACATTAGAGGGAAGGAAAATGTAGTCGCCGATGCACTGTCTCGTGTATCGATTACATCAGATGATTTAAAAGAAATGAATAATAAGTTAATATGCGTTATGACTCGCGCTCAATCAAAAAAGATGAATCAATTACCGGATTTGACAAGTACCTTAAATACTTCTTTAGATAGTAATAGGTCTCTAGATCAACCCAAAATTGTAGAAATATTGAAGAAAGGTGACACGGATGTGGAATTAATTATTTTACCTGAAAGAAGTCTACATAGAATATTAAAAAATAAAGATTTAAAAATATTTTTTTCACAAAATAAGAATTTTTGTTATTGTGAAAGTAAAAATAATTTATTTGCAAGCTCATCTTCTTTATCAGTAAACTCGCGAGACGATTTTCTGAAAGAAATGGCATTATTTTGCAATAAATTAAATATAAAAGAAATTATAATAGTTAAGTCGAATAAAAAAAAATATATATATAGAGCTTATATCAAAATACATTACGAAGAATCCATGTGGTTTTCCAAGAGGTTGTGTTGTAAGAGACGTGCAAAGAATTTATTCTGATGATGAAAAGAAAGTTATAATGAATGATTTTCATTTATTGCCTAGTAGTGGGCACGCAGGTGTTATAAGAATCCTTACTAGTCCTTACTAATATTATAAATGCGAAAGTAACTCTGTCTGTCTGTCTGCCTCTTCTTCACGCCTAAACCGCTGAACAGATTTGGATGAAATTTGGCACAAAGATAGCTTGAAACACGAGAAAGGACATAGAATAATTTTTATCCCGGAAATCCTACGGGAATGGGATTTATGCGGGTAAAACCCCAGGACTACTTGTTACTTACTTGTTACTTGAGGTCAGGCTGGTTTCCGCAACTCGACGCTTTTGCGCCTATTTTGCGTGCTGTGAGCCTGAAGCACTCCCTACTGCCAGTTAAGCTCCCGCAAGAATGCTAGCAGTCTCTTGACATCGGCGCAAATCTCCGGGAGCGTTCTCGGGCATCCGAGATGGGCAGCCCGTAGCGGTGCTACTCCTGTGCACTCCAGTATACATCATAATTATGTCTTAGTTTTGATTCATTTTTCTTTCAGCTTATGATTTTTATATACAGCTACACGTTTTTTGTTTTACTTTACAGAGTGTCCAATTCGTTTCTCCAAAGATTTCTCTGAAGAAGACTTACAACAGCTCAGGAGGACGAATAACCAAGTGGTATAATATTGGAAACAAGCAAACAGACACGACAGCAGCCTGCTAAACTAATCACAAAGTCATCTTCAGTAGTTTTATCTACAGATTTGACCTAATTTTAATGACCCTATATTGCCGTATTCACCTATCAAACAAAATATTAGTTTCATTGCAACAAAAGATTTGTACTTAGATTCACCAAGTTTTTCAACTTTAATAGCTCAAGAAATAGCTCAACTGTTTATCGGTTAGCTCACCTATGCTATGAGAACAACAATCATCAGAATTGTACCTATCTTTAAATCAAAGAAAAAAGCGCTGCGTTAACCAAAGAAAAGATAAAGATCGAATACGACAGGATACCCACAGAATAAATACAACCTCTTCTTTCATGAAACTATTTTGAATTGACGGCTTATTAGTACACAAACTAGACATAAACCACCTTTGTAAAAATCACTTGCCACCTTTTTGTTTGCAACAATGAACACTCGCGGGAAGCTTTTCGTGCTATGATTTTCTATGATTATAAATGAGGGTTAACCTTCAAGGAATCTCAAGAAATAGCTGATATTGGGGAGTCTGCCCCCTGCGTTAGCAACAATTACTCAAACCCGGCCAACCACCAACTACGTAACTCATGAAAACGTCATCAGGGTAGAGTGGCTATTGCGAGAGAATAGACATTACACAACGAGAGATACAGGCTGAACTAAACTAATCCTGTGATCCAAACAGGTAGTTCCCACCATTCTGCATGAACACCTTAAAGTTGGGAAGCTTGCTTCGTGCTTGATACCTTATTCTCTCACCAATGAGCAAAAATGTCGTTGTGTTAATTGGTGCAAATTTATGTTACAAAAGTTCGAAGAGGAACTTTGCAAAACGTATCCTACATTCTTACAAGTAACGAATCATGGATATATAACTAAAATCCTCTCACCAAGCAGCAATCCACGTAATCAGTGTTTGAAGAGGACGATTTGCCCACAAAAGTTTTTCGTGGTCGGAGCGTTTATATAAAAATGATAGCGGTTTTTTTTCGATGCAGTGGACCAGTAGCAGTAATTCTGCTTCAAGACCGTAGAGCTGTTACTAGTGAATGGTATAGTGAAGTTGGTCTGCCTCAAGCTTTCGGCGAGTTGGATAGCGACCGCCCAAGGAGCGGCGTCCGTGGCATTCTTTTTCACCAAGATACGCGTTATCTTGTTATATGTTACCCCATCCTCCGTAAAGCGCAGACTTAGCTCCATGCAATTTTTTATTATTTCCCACTGTAAAAAGAATGCTTCGTGGGCGAAAATTAAGCACTGCATCGTCTGCAGTGCCGTCGAACGTTTCTTAAATGTTTTGAAAGCTAGTTCACCCGTATGCATAAGTGCATTGGGATTGGAAGGAGATATTTTGAAAAGCTGTAAATAAACTTTATTATGTTCTAACTATTTTTCATTTCACTATTTTTGGAACAGCCCACGTACATCGTGACCAGTGGTTAGATGTTAAACGTAAGACAAACAAAAAAATAGGATTGGAGTACACCAGTAGGAATGGGAAAGTTAAGCAACAAAAAGATATTGGATTCGGATCATGTAGAGAAAAATATAAGTAAAATGTTCAGAAAAAATTACAGCTGGTAATCGAAATTTGTATCGTTTTGGTTAATAGGTGAGCTAGTTCGTCATTGGGATTTTATAGCCAAATATTGTGATAGAATTCCAAACGTCGCATGATTCCAGAAGTGACTTCATAGTGCTGTATTACTTGCAGACAGAAATCGATATTATAATGCTCTAATGGAAACCCACGGCTCAAACGAGCCGAAAATACGAGTTTGCAAGACCATGTGCTTAAATACTTTAGGATTTTTTAAAGGCTGAGCATAAATATAAAAAACCTCGAAATATTTCGGAGAATTCACGAACTAAATTAAAATGTCAATAATGTTAAACTTTGAGTTTTTAACCAAATTTTACAGGAGAGCTTTCGTAATGATGCTGTAATAAAAATAGAGCGCCCTCAGTGCAGGTTTTGTTTTTTTTTATTGGTCAGATTTTACAGTTACACCATGGTTACACCATTAAAATTCAAGAATATTCCAATGTAAAAATATGTATAAGGCACATACAAGTTTTAATATTTTTTTCGGAACAACGTATATGTATGTATGTGCTAAACCACAAAAACCTATAGGTTTAATAATTCTAATTCATTGTATAAGTTAAATTCACGACAACTTAAGGCAACTTGCCGAATTTCAGGTTATAAGTCGTTACGGTTGCTGTGATATGACGATTTAAATTTTTCGAAATCTTTAAATGGCTCTCCTGTAAAATTTGCTTTTTGCAGATACACAGTTATGCGTAGGAGGTGTCGATATAAGAAACCGGAGTTAGCATAAGATTATAATATAAAAAAAAAAAAAAAAAAAGTAAATAATAATAATGTCAGTTTTTTTTTTTCACTAAGGGGGATGGTGTAGTGTAGTGAGTAATGGTACTTATATTATTTTATGTATAATTACCTTTAGATCTAAGTAAGCATTTCACGTATATTGTGAATATATTTAATAAGTACTTATATATAATTTAAATTCCTCGAATCAAAAGGACGTTTTTCTAATAACCCTGATTGACATGTATACATCTCACACTCTGACCACGCAATTTATTCTTTATTTTAGGGAAAGTATAGAAATCATTAGGGCTTAGGTCGGGGCTGTACGGCGGATGGTCTAATAATTCTATGTTTTCTTGCTCTAAAAACTCTTTTGTTCTGTGCGCGGTGTGAGAACTCGCATTGTCGTGATGGAGGATGATGCGGCGGTTGCAGTTCTCTTTACGGAGTTCAGAAACGACCTGCGGCAAACAAATGCTAGCATTCCATTCTGCATTAACCGTTATTTGTCCCTCAAGAGGAATATATTGTAGTCGTAACATGGCCGGTTTTGGAGACAAACGTGGCCACCATTTTTTTTGCAACACTCCGTGAACGAACAATTTTTGTTGGCTTTAACTCATTTTCGAAAACCCAAACTCGTGACTGGTTTTTTGTTTCGGGTTCGTACGCGTTAATCCAGGATTCGTCACCTGATACGATGTTGTATACAGCATTTGAGGATCCTGCGTGGAATCTTTCGAGAGTTCTGACGCATCAAGTAACGCGAGCTGCTTTTTGCTTTTCACAGAGCAAATGCGGTATCCATCGGGAAAACAACTTTTTTACACCTAATTGTTCATGCAAGATTATTTGTATATTTTTTTTTTTTTTTCTTTTACGCCGGGAAATGCTCTGAGGCATCCCGCCTGGGGAGTGGGTCTACCCAGGTGGGTATGTGGGACTCGCTGCGCCCGAAAGATGGTAAATGGACACAGCTCTACCCACTAAAACCCGGCGAGTGCCACCAGTGCCGCCTTGGTGAGGTGCCCCGGATCTGTTAAGCTAACAGGGCACCTCGACGGCTAGTCAGCCCCGCAAGGGACCGACGCCACCTCCACAGAGGGGTTGTCCAGCACCACAGAACAACCCCTCCCTACGTCGGGGCAGTACAATGGGGTGAGGTTCCCATCCTCACCCCTTGCCCCCTGCTCTTTTGTCCCCTCTTCTTATAAGAGGGGTACAAAGAGCCCCCTCGGTTCAATTGGCTTCGCCCAAGGTGCTGGGCTCACCCTAGGCTACTGAGCCCCACCGCCACGACAAGGCCTGAACCATGGTGGGGAAAGATTATTTGTATTTGACTCATTCATGCCAATGTCTAAAGTTGGCTGAATTTCGCGGTATGTCACATGTTGATCTTCCTCAATCAGCTTACGCACAGCATCAACGTTTTCTTGGGTGACTGCAGTTTTTGGACGACCTTGACGGGGATCATCACTGAGCTTGACACGTCCACGTTGAAATTCAGCAATACATGCGATAAATTGTGGTTTTGGATGGGGCTTCATCACCAAATGCAGAAATCATCCGGTTAACACACTGCTTTTGTGTTAAACCACTTCGAAAGTCATAATATATCATCGCTCTAGAATTTTCTCGAGTCAATTTCATTTTCTCAACGACTAAACAAGTTTGACAAGACCTTGTGACGAGCCTGAGAATCTTTTTTTAAATAAATAAATGGTATTCGATTTTTAAAACCAAGGAGTTTTCAATTAAAAAGATTTTCATATGACAGGAACAGTGGAAGTATTCCATTCCCGATACTTTTAGTGCAGCCTATGTTTACTATTAGTAATCTTGATTTTGCTAATATTATAGGATTTTGAGTCATTGCAGTGCAATAATAAAATAATACCAAATTATTTTACTGAATTATATATTTATAGACGACAATAATGAAAATTCATTGTATAGGTATGTACTAAATAGAATATTTATTTTAAGTACCCGGATGACTGATGTTTTTTTTTTTATTTTTATAAAATGACATTTTCTAAAAATGATTCCTAGCTAGATCGATTTATCGCCCCCGAAACCCCCTATATACCAAATTTCATGAAAATCGTTGGAGCCGATTCCGAGATTCCAATTATATATAATATACTAGCTGTGCCCGCGACTTCGTTCGCGTAGATTACGTAATTTAATAATGAGTTTTTTTAGTGTGAAGAGCTGTATAAATAGAGGATGTTGAAAACTTACTCTCTAACTTAAAACCCTTATACTTTTAATATAATTGATCGCTTTTATTCATAGCACCTAGTCTCTTTTGAAATTACCCATAGAGAAGAAGAATCACCTAGCGCCTACCTACTTAGGTAACTATACTGTAGCTATCATCATCATCATCGTCAGCCTCTATCCATCCACTGCTGAACATAGGCCTCCCTCAATGAACGTCAAGATGACCGATCCCTTGTCACTCGCATCCAACGCGGACCGGACACTGCACGGCATACCTACAATTATTTATAAAATGTATGAACCGTCCGCAATCCGCATTATCAGTCAATTTTACAAAAATGTATGATCATTGATCACTAATCCACAGAAATAGTAATAAATACCACTCTAATAATAATATAATTATTATAAGAGGGCTATTGTTACTGGGCTTGCATAGTACGTTATCATATTTTTGAAGTGAAACTTATTTATCGGGGTTGGAAAAAAAATTAGTGTAACATTTTTCCGTTACGCGTCACATTCTTCCGTTACGCGCCATCTTTTGAAGTGAAACTTATTTATCGGGTTTGGAAAAAAATTTACAATGAAAAAAATAACGTCATAAAGAAGTTTCACTTCTTACGAGTGTACGCTAGTACACACACACTTTTTTTGTTTACGAAACTTCAACTGAGTACATGGCGAGAAGGACAAAATCACTTTATTTTGAGAAAAATTGTTACAAATGATGTTGATTTTTCTTCTCTCCATATAGCAACAATTTTCTATAACTTTCAGAATGTACAGTACGTTCAGACTTCAGTGACGTTATATGAAGCTTACACTGTACGGTCTACTTTTTGGCATTCTTATCTTTATGCAAGTGCTTCTCTGTAAACGATGTTAAATGTGGACCCATCTGGAACGTATACAAAAAGGTTATTGGGGTTATTTACTCGCGAAAGAGCCACATAGAGTTGGCCATGTGAAAAGCAACCAGTACTTAGGTCAACTCCAGCAACGGATAATGTCTGACCCTGAGCTTTATTAATGGTCATGGCATAACAGAGGCTGACAGGAAATTGCACTCTTTTGAAGGAGAAAGGAAAATTATTGGGAATGAGGGGAATTCTTGGAATGAAAACAACATCACCAGCTCCGCAACCAGTTAAGATTTTGGCTTCGATGATGTTTTGCTGCAAATTAGTGATTTTGAGCCGAGTGCCGTTGCAAAGTTTTGGAGGACATAAATTTCTAAGAAGAATTATCGGTACGCCGACCTTTAAAACTATTTTATGGGCTGGAAGACCAGGTGTGTTGAGGGAATCTAAAAACTCCACGGGATAGTTCGTGACGTCTTCTTCTTCCATAACTGTATTTATGGATGTATATTCTATACTATTTCCAGAAACATGCGTCAATATTTTTAAATTAATTGCTGCCGCTTGGTCGTTACGGGGACTCAAAATAGCACGTTGGCATAGCCAAGAACCAGTTTGATTACCAATGTCTCTGGAATCCCCGTAAACAGAAGAAATAAGATCCTGTTGTGATGTAACAGAAAAACAAAGATTCTGTACCAAAATAACTTTTACATTTTCTTGTACGGGATATGTACCATCACCTATTTTTAATAGTAAATTAGAGAACTCCAGCGCATTTTCGCAGCCTCCTAACTGTGCACGCATATTTATACTTAGGTGTGTAACTGTTATAGTGCGCCATAAAATAGAGCTTTTCAGACAGGCAGAAATTTCATCGGCTTTTGTTCCTCGCGGTATGATTGGGAGTGTCTGCCGAAAATCACCACAGAAAAGGACTGTAATGCCACCCATCGGTCGATCGTTTTGCCTTATATCCCGCAAAGTTCTATCGACAGCTTCTACAGCTTTCCGATTTGCCATCGTGCATTCGTCCCAAATAATTAAAGCACAATCATTGAACAGTTTTGCTTTATCGCTATTTCGTGACACATTGCAAACCGGGCTTTCCGTACTGTCTAAGTCTATGGGAATTTTAAACATGGTGTGTGCTGTTCTTCCTCCTGGCAACAATGTGGCAGCTATCCCCGAGGAGGCGACAGCAAGAGCAATTTTATTTTGGTTCCTTATCCGAGCCAAAATAATTTTGGTAAGAAAAGTTTTACCCGTTCCGCCAGGCGCGTCTAAAAACATGATTTCACCCGATGCGTTATCTACACTGCAGCATACTCTATCATATGTCTGGCGCTGTTCTTCTGTCAAATTTGCGAAGCCACTTTGTAAAATTTCTGCGAGTTCCACGGGATCGTAACTAATTTCTGAAGCGTACTCCCTGTTTATACGTTCCCCATCGACTGTCGGTGTTGGTAAACCATATTGACTGACCGAGTTTCCTCCTATACTTATAACAATTTCTTGAATAGCTAATACGGACCTGTTGTGACAAATTTCACGTAAGTACCTGATGAGGAATTTCTCCATCAGTACTTAGTTGAACTTGTCTCAAAAAATCCTCAGCAAACTTGTCATGGTATTTTTGCCACAACAGTCTAGCAACTGATAATCCACAAAAGGTCAATAAGATGGCAAACAAATGTCGCAAGCGATGTGGACTGTCGCTAATACATGCCTCAGCTAGAGCATCATCCCAATGCTGATCTCCATCTAATAAATGGCGTGCGCGGCAAGCGGCCTTGTAGGTGGGATGTTCAATATCGTCCAATTTACAGAGTTCTGCAAAAGATGTAGGACCTCGTACTATATGAAGAAGAAGGCGTAAATAATAACACTCGGGATTATTCGGGTGTACCGTGTACACCCGTCCAATCACGTGCTCTTTAAAAATACCAGGCTCACCATCTACAGCAGTTCCACGTCTCCTACGAACAAAAATACCTTGCTGCTTGTTGTAAGTATAATAACATGGCACTTCATTATACAAAAGAGACTTCGCGAAATGATCACTTTGGCAAAGACGAAAGAATGCAAGCAAGGTGGTTTGTCTCGGGTTGGCCAACCTTTCTACCACATTTTCAGACTGAAAGTACACTCGCTGCCCGCCTTCAAGGTGCACGTACAGGTGAATGACCGGCGGATGCCTTTCATGTATCGGGAAACTTAAAATACGCCAAGCTGCTTCAGAGGAGCTTATGTACCGGCCAGACTGGTATCTTGTGACTTCGTCATATTCATTATTTCTCAGCCCTATCATTGCTTGATCACTACCTTTATTGATATATTTACATACATATTTTATAGACTTAACGCTATTACATATTTCAACATTAATGTGAGCTTGAAATGCTTTAGATAAAACTGGTGAATACGGTACCACCCATCTATTGTCCAATATAATTTCTTGCCCACGGAACCTGATGGAAGCCGTAAAACCACCTTGAGAAGGTGATCGACGCCGGTATAGTATTCATGTCTATCATATGATGCCTGTCCTGGGAAAAGTTCCTGACAAATTTCGGTCCACTTTGGATTTGTTGTGAACGTTATGAATAGGTCCGGCCGGCCATACTTACGGACGTAGCAAAAGGCATCTTGCGTTCTTTCGTGCATATATCGCGGACCGCCTGTAAAACTGGAAGGCAAGATGACTAACCGCCCCAAATTTTCGATATTATTATCTGATTGCATTGCGTCCCGCAAATGCACGTATTCTTCAGCACGTAAACGACGCTGGTTAGTGCGAATGTACACTAAACGTTCAGTTTCTATTTTTGCATACATGTCCACTATAAATTGACTGAACAAACCACGAAAACGTTGCAAATAAACAAAACAGTTACGCCTTATTTGCAAAAGGTATGAATAATATTGCAGAGCCGATATTTTTTTATTAAAGTTAGTGACCCTCGTAGTAGGGTTCACTTGGTGCAATCCAAAATTGTACCCATCTTCACCATGACAATATATTAATGGATATTGCAAGGCATCGTAAGCTCGGTGAGTTTCAAAAATGCGTTGCAGGCGATCGTCGCGAGTGCGTAACACGATGTCATGCCTCTCACATTCCTGATCGACTAAAACAACTGCGACTTCATCTGCCATTGGTGCGTTGTGCCTCCCGCGGTGTTCACCAACAGGACGTCTATCTGCGCTGATGATTATTTTGTAATCATTGCTGCCTTGTGGAATGGAATCTAACGCAGCTTTAAAATTAACCTTGATTGATTTACTTGATGCAGCATGTTTTGTAGTTCTGATATAAGCGCACCATTAAGCTGGGGGAAATGGCGATTCCTAATATTATGCTGTTCAGTGTAATCGGACACAAAATAAATTTGAAGAAATCTAGGCTCATTATCTGGCAATAAAGATCCGATGAGATGGTAAACTTGACCTTGCACTTTGAAGGTTGGCATGAACGGACCCTCCGTTATTTGTTTTGCCCCAAAGGATGTCATTTGGAAAGCGCTGTTATATAGGAACGGATATTATCTAAAAAGTGTTTAGACTGGGGATGATCGCCATTTAAAAGAGTTTTAATAATGTTTGGGGGATCTTGAAAATTTGGAACAACAACTTTTCGCGCTTCGCGTTCCTCGATACTCTCTTGGGAGCACAAAGTTGCGGTCAGGATTCTTTGCGAACTTAAACGCGACTCCCTTTCGGTAAAAGTCTCAGACTCGCGTGATAGGGCGTGACGCTCTCGGTCAGCTGACAACCGCGCCTCGCGTTCTTCGATACTCTCTTGGAAGCGCAAAGTTGCGGTCAGGATTCTTTGCGAACTTAAGCGCGACTCCCTTTCGGTAAAAGTCTCAGACTCGCGTGAGAGGACGTGACGCTCTTGGTCAGCTGACAACCGCGCTTCGCGTTCCTCGATACTCTCTTGGCAGCGAGAAGCTACTGTAAGTGCACGCTGTATGCAAAGCCTAGACGCACGCTGAGTAGGCGTTTCCGATGCAAGAGTTCTGATGTGGTTCGCTCGGATTGCATTTAGCCTCACTTCACGATCTTCCTCCGATTCTTGAGACCTACTTAATCTCAACCTTTTTTTTTTTTTTTAATCTCAAACTATATTCATTGAAAACGATGTTTTTCTAAAGTATTAAAGAAAGTAATTACTATTCCTTTCCAACGTATTAAAATTTTAACAAAATATTATAATAACTCAACAAATTCATTAAACTTAACAAATAGGATATACATGTCGGTACTATAAGTTGTCAATAGATGGCGTTGATCTGATCCTATTTGTTAAGTATTGTATTGAACTACATTTTTGTCAATAAGTCGGTACTATAAATTGTCAATAGATGGCGTTGATCTTATCCTATTTGTTAAGTATTGTATTGAACTACATTTCAAATACATAATATTATATCTTTTGATAGAGTAAAGCGATTGCGATGAAACAAAAACTAAATGTTACTCGAAGTTACGCACAATTTTTATGTATAAAAGTTATTTACATTGGTTTTGTAGTTTTTACGTGATGCGTGGTTAACTAAACAGACAAACAGACAAAAATTAAAAAAATGCTGGAAATATATTCTGTTAGTCATCCTTTGGCCCTGGCTATTTTTTTTAAATATTTTCAATGTACAGAAACGACTCTCTACAGATTTATTATATGTATAGATATACAAGAATTGCTCATTTAAAGATATAAATTGCTCATTTAAAGATATAATAATAATAATAATAATAATAATAATATAGGATTCTGAGTCATTGCAGTGCAATAATAAAATAATACCAAATTATTTTACTGAATTATATATTTATAGACGACAATAATGAAAATTCATTGTATAGGTATGTACTAAATAGAATATTTATTTTAATATGTAGTTTGAATACAAATAAAAATATTATTTTTCGATAATAGAACAAACTTGTTGATATCATATTTATCGAATAATGTTCCAGATTTTTTATACAAGTATACTAATAAGTACTTGTATAAAAAAATCGAGTATAGTATTATATTATCTGTGAGAGTACCTACTGTGTCTGGTCTACTACAAAGAGTATTTGCGTCTTAACTATTTGTTCTGTTTGCGACCAAGTTTGAATTAGGGGAGCCATTCAACGTCTCTGTCCAAAGGTCTAATATTGTTGGCGGGGGATTCAGTGAGGTCTTCTTTACTGTCTGTCACTTTGTGGTACACTTTCTTACCAGCATCAACTACATATTCAACGCCATCAGCTGAAAAGTATAGGTATCGTTAAAATAAACAAATTTCGGCCGATTTTGATGGGACTTTCACTGGTAGATAGCTGATGATATAAGGAGTAACTTAGGCTATAAAAATAATCATCATCAATCCGTATATCTAAGTTAACGCAGGCGAAGCTGCGGGCAATAGCTAGTCTATAATATGTATGTATTTAGAAATATATAAGTATATATCAGTTGTTTGGTTACCACAAGAATAGGCTCTGCCTAGTTTGGGATCAGATGGCCGTGTGTGAGTTGTCCCAGCATAGTATTATCATTATTATATATTCTAATCCCTATGAGTCCAGGTCGTGGTCTATTTACGTGCTCTAAATCTATTGCCTCTCGCCATCAACAAACAAACCAACTTGAAAGTCTCACATTTATAATAAGTATACCTAAAATATTTGCTCGCGGTTTCACTCACAGTGACTTACAATCAAGGAAATAATATTTCATTAGATATCCTGTCTTCCGAAGGATCTATTTCTTGCCAAATTTTAATAAAAAAATTATAAAAAAGCAACCGATTTAGCAATGCTTAACATACTGCTAAATCTAAACTAGCAAGTGGAATTTTAAGATAATAATTATTAGGTACCTACCTAAGACTACTCCAGTTTTCCTCACGGCTTCTCCGATGTTGTGTGTGCTGAAGGTGTCTGGCTCGATGTTGATGTTTACACCGGAGTTGTTCTCGTGTTCTGGACACTCGGTCTGAGATATGATCGACAGGTCATATGGATCCACGCCGTATGATGCCAATTTAGCGCGTATCTATGACGAAAGGAAAAATTTACTAAGTATGTCTTAATAAGTCCATTGAGTCTAACTTTGTAGTAAGAGGTTGAAAATAAAGAAGTTTGTCTCTAGTTCCTTTTACGCATGCGGCTTCCCTGGTAACTCATAAACGGATCAAATTTGTGGATGTCTCCAAGTGTTCTCAATCTCATTTTTTATCTTGACGGTTCTTCTCCATAAAAGTGACCAACCCGAACCATGCACGTTTTTCACCGTTTTATAAGTGCTCATCTAGGCCTATGTAAAATAAAATATTTGATATCTACCGAAGAAGAAGATAATGGCTCTATCAGCGAGAGGTCTGCGCTACCCGAATATATGCGATGAGCCGTTATTGTGCAATACTGAGGTAGCAAGGCAGGAACAGAAAGATGTTTCGTGGAATAAATAGTCAGGATTATGGTACCTATACATGAACCGTAACGCATCGCTCCTACTTTTCCGACGGTTCCTATAGGATGCGAAGGGCTCTTATTGCGAGTAGCAGCAAGGACGCTTCTACATTGTGCAAGTAGCTAATAACTGACCCCCACCATGGTTCAAGCCTTGTCGTGGTGGTGGGGCTTAGTAGCCTAGGGTGAGCCCAGCACCAAGTGATGGTCGAAGTTGGGAACCTCATCCCATTGTATTGTCCCGACATTGGGAGAGGTTGTTCTGTGGTGCGGGACAAACCCTCTGTGGAGGTGGCGTCGGTCCCTTGAGGGATTGACTACCCGTCGTCCCCTGTTTGCTCGATAGTTCCGGGGCACCTCGCCATAGGCGGAATTGGTGGCACTCGCCGGGTTTTAGTGGGTAGAGCTGCGTCCACTTTACCACCTGTCGGGCGCAGCGAGTCCCACATCCTAGCATCCCTAAGAGCATTTCCGGCGTAAAAAAACCCAATAACTGACCTTGTCGATATAAATCCTGTCAAGTTCTTTAGTTCTCGATAGGATGGTAGCAGAGCGCCTATGCGCAAACGCCAGTTTTTGACAGGTGAACACTGCGGAGTATGTGTTGTAGTCGGTTGCCATAATTGTATAGCTCGCTGAGCCAGCGACACCTGAAATATTAAAAATAAAGGTAAAGGAGGTGCACATATATTATATCATTATAATAATATAGGCAATCAACCAAGATACTAATTGTATGTAATTATGAGATCGATGAACTCTCAAAGTTTGATCGAGCACCGGGAAATGTAGGCTCATTTGTGTATATTTTCTAGGAGAAGTTCTTATGCTAATCATTTTGTTGTATCTCGCCATTCGTTGGCGCTACAGAGAAAAACATAGCGGATGAAGGTACGGGTAATGGCTCAGTCATAAGATACAAAAAAAAAAACATTTGTACCTACACTCGATATGTGATTGCGTTAGAATCTAAAAACTTTTTTTTATATATGTACGATATGGAGTTAAACAAAAGGCGCCTACAAATAACAAATATAGGAATATAGAAGTTGCGGCATAAACAATAGCCCCGATAACTATAATACCAATGTCCGCTAACAAAATTAAAGTTGAAGTAAAATTTTTCTATAGGGTAATGTATTCGCTAGGTACTTGAGAACATGACATATATTCTTAAGTAGCGAATATGTATAGTATCTATTCTCCGGATTCCTTGTCCCGAGACTCAAGTCATTTATTAGTTCTTGTTCTATTTCCATAAATAATACATACTTAACGGAAATCTGACTTTCATGCGAGCAGGGATACCCGGGTCTGGAATAGTTAGCACACCAGTGTATCTGAAAAAATACGACAAATTAGATTCTTAATTGAATTTTATTTAAATTTAATTCACTTTTTGCAGTGAAAATTCTTTTGGCGCATCGCACTCAGAATTTTGTAGGGTATAAATGAGGCTGAGCCGTCACGCTCTGATATGAAAGGCTCGATCGGGTGAACTCGGGACCGCCGAGTGTGCCCCAGCGAGAAAGATATACCTACCTACTGTCGCTGCGAAACTTCACAATAATTGAAACATCACTGCTGTTATAATTGCAATAACAACGCAATAATATAATTAATTTTGTTTTCACTTCTATGGGCAGATCCTATGACCGGTTAGATTTTTTTCATCGGTTTCTTCCTTAACAGTAGGTAGGCTAAAATACGATTAACCAGCTTATAAATTAAAAAAAAAGACAGTCAATTACCGGTAGTCGTGTTCAAGCGGTGTCAGTCCCAACAAGAAATGTTGGGAAACTTGCTCCAGTTTGTATGTACCGGGCTCGTCTGTCTTTGTGAAGTTGTAGGTAATGCAATGTGAAGCGGTCGATGTTTTTTGGATAACGTACCACACTCCTAACATCTGTGGAAAAAAATAAATTAGCCATTAAAAAAAGCCTTCCTCTAAAACATTTGAATGCAAAGGAATTTGATTCCTTTAAAACAAAATCACTTAAAATAATTCTGATTTCGAGAAATTTCTAACATACCTACTAAGAAGGTTTACACTTCAATAAAAGTGATGTTAATATGCTTAAAACCTTAAAATGCAAACATAAGCAATTAAAAACCAGATTAAGTATTTACAAAAAAAATATTTCACCATAAAATTCATTATTAATATTTTTCTTTTTTAAAGCACTAAAGCTGGTTTGACAACATTCGGTCGGCATTTTTTTTCCCCGGTAAGTATTTCTTTATTTTATTTTATTTAAAGCGGTCTTTTAGCGGACCTACTTCGAATTCTGAATTTTTAACCGACTTCTAAATAAGGAGGAGGTTCTCAATTCGGAAGTTTTATTATTTGCGATCCTTCTTCACGCCTGAACCAGTGAACCGATTTGGATAAAATTTGGTACAAAGATAGTTTGAGCCCCGAGAAAGGATATAGGATATTTTTATGCCGGAAATCCCGCGGGTAGGTACGGGAACTATGCGGGAAAATCCCCGGAACATCGGAAAAATAAGCACTCTGGAAGCTTTTAACGAAAATGCTGCCCTTTGTGATACAACAAAATAATGTATGGTGGAATCTTAAATAGGTGTAGGTACAGAAAAGCCCCCTATGGCATATGTTTATCTCCTAAGGATAACATACTACATCCATTTTAATACCTTAAAAATGGTAAATTATAAATCGCGTCCGAAACTTCAGGTTCTGGGACTAAACGCCACCAATTCAGTTTCTTTAAAGTTTAAAACATAATAGAAACAAACAAACAAAAAGTACCTAACAAGGCGTCAACGTAAAAAAAAGTAGGTACAGATTCCAATCTAATTTTAAGACACAAAAAATAGCGTTCATTGTGCTTACATAAAAATCTAATTATTACAAAATTAGATAGGTCTGTTCCAGAATAATTATTTTTCTTTAGGCGGTTTCCTTTGACTTAGACCAGACAACAATTTCCAAGATTTCCAAATAAAGAATTGGAAAAGTCTTGGTAAAAGACATTATTTAGTCTACGGGAACACAAGGTCATTCTTTGATAAATATAAGATAATAGAAGTGTTTTGTGGGTTTACATTACCTGATTGATATCGAAGTCTGGCATTGGATCTATTTCAGGACAAGCTCCCAGGTGGTAAGTGTGGGATACCGCACTTCCACATATTGCAAGTATCCCAAAGGCTACCAGATGAAACATTTTAAATCTCAGGTGTAACGACCGTTCTTTGAGGCGACTAGCTCGTCACTGACCGTCTACGAACTGACCAGTATGACTACTTTGGACTTTGGAGCAATTTAAAGCGAAAGACGATTAGGCGACAACATAAAGATGAATACTCGAGATTTTGAATGCGACGTTATAATATGGTCCAGTTATAAACGTGACGAGGTGACCAGGTTGGGGATATTTAATTTGGTCAAATAATATTGGGACAAGCAAGTCATAATAATGCTAATAATTATTTAATTCTAGACTACTCATTAAGTAAGTTTTACTAGTTTTATTGAAACAATCGGCAAAGTGCGAGTCGAGTTACCTCTCTTTATTGTAGGTATCTTAGTTTTCCCCACCATGGTTCAGGCCTTGTCGTGGCGGTCGAGCTCAGTAACCTAGGGTGAGCCTGTAGTGTAGTGATACACACATAGTTACTAATATGTTGTATTAGTATATAAGTTATAATATCTCATGTATTTGACGCATAATAAAGTTGACCTGTGAACCAGCCATTGCACCTTGGGCGAAGCTAATTAATTGAACAGAGGGGGCTCTTTTTACCCCTCTTATAAGAAGAGGGGATAAAAAAAACAGGAGGCACGGGGCGAAGATGGGAACCTTACCCCATTGTACTGTCCCAACGTTGGGAGGAATTGTTATGTGGTGCGAGACAACCCCTCTGTGGAGGTGGCGTCGGTCCCCTAAGGGACTGACTAGCCGTCGAGGTGCCCTGTTTGCTCTACAGATACGGGGCACCTCACCAAAGGCGGCATTGGTGGCACTCGCCGGCTTTTAATGGGTAGAGCTGCGTCCACTTACCAGCTTTCGGGCGCAGCGAAGCTTATTAATTGAGCCGAGGGGGCTCTTTTTACCCCTCTTATAAGAAGAGGGGATAAAAAAAGGAGGCACGGGGCGAGGATGGGAATCTTACCCCATTGTACTGTCCCAACGTTGGGAGGAATTGTTATGTGGTGCGAGACAACCCCTCTGTGGAGGTGGCGTCGGTCCCCTAAGGGACTGACTAGCCGTCGAGGTGCCCTGTTTGCTCTACAGATACGGGGCACCTCACCAAAGGCGGCATTGGTGGCACTCGCCGGCTTTTAATGGGTAGAGCTGCGTCCACTTACCAGCTTTCGGGCGCAGCGAGTCCCACATACCCGCCTGGGGAGACCCACTCCCCGCGGGAAGCCTCAGAGCATTTCCCGGCGTTAAAGAAGAAATTATGTTAGTTTTTCCAAAACATACATTTTCTTTCATCCACAATGATATATCTTTGGGTTCGTTTATTGTACAGTACGGTTGTCTTTGATTGGGTCAGTTTTTTTGCACAGACTGGACGGCGATGGTTTCCTTCTGCGAGGCAGTAATGTCCCAGAAGGAGGCCGCCGACGAGGCCTCCCCCCGTGGGCGACGAACGGGGGTGCGCAGGAGGCGCTACTTAATGCGCCTCCAGTAACGCCCCTGTGCTCGTGTTGGGTTCAGGGTGGGAACCTGGGCCCAGTATGACACGACGTCGCGGGGACTGCCTAAGCAGCCGGGTAGCCCCCCCCTTAAGAGGAGTAGTCTGGCCTTCGCCGGGGCCAGCCTGTCGCTGAGGTGAACCTGTTGAATGCCTATCCGGGACCCTCATAATGCGGCTGAAGGCGCTCGCAGTGGTTTTAGTTTACGGGTAGGGCACTCCCAGGTGCGAGTCCCACATAGGGTCAGGATCTACCCGAGATCCAGGCTACATGCGTAAAAACCATTTCCCTGCGATAACAAAAAAAAAAAAAAAGTTTTTTGCACAGAACTATATCAAGATATATTTCTGTGGATGTCGAGATTTAAGGTGCGGCTCCACAGCGGCGCACCCAAAGGCTACGTACGTGTGTCAAAATGTCAAGCGGAAACAATCACATACATTTTCTTGCTAAGTGAAGCTTGAGAAACGCGCGTAGCCTCTCCGTGCGCCGCGATGGAGTCGCGCCCTTACTTCAGAAATTTAACTAAGTTTATTGGCAGCAAGTTAGACGTGCAGTTCGTTGTTAACCGTTGTACCGCGTTGTAACATGATGAAAAATAAACAAACCTGTTTAGTAAATTATACGTTTTTATATGAATTTAAAAGTGTTTTTTGTGATGATAATTTTTCTTACAGAAAATTGTTTCTAAATTCTGACAGATAAATGATAATACTGTAGGTATAAGACTTTCTAATAATAAATTGAGGTACGGAACCCTAGGTAAGACAAAAATTTGGTCAAGGAATATAAACAGGTACCTATCTGTTGACATAAGCTATACAAGACTTAGGAAGTTTTTCATTTTTTTGTGAATTATATAAAAACTAAAATTAAAGCAAAACTTTAATGTTTTTGACCTAGGGTCCTCATATACAAATATTTTTGGTCTAGCGTTTATCACAACAATGTCGTTGAGGTAAGTCTTTTACAGTTCTTTTTATTTATAATTTTATTTTATTTGGTTCTAAGACGTAAAATCATTTGTTTTACACTCATTTGTTGTCCCTTCTTCTTATAAGAGGGGTACAAAGAGCAGCTCCCTCGGCTCAATTTGTTTCGCCCAAGGTACTCGGTCAACCTTAGGCTACTGAGCCCCGCCGCCACTGTTTTTATATTCGTATCCTTAATTTTGTCATTTTTATTATAATAATAATAATATGTTGGGACAACTCACATACGGTCCGCGGAGCGGGACAGAGAGAACGACGCTCCACGTCCCGCTCGGGACGGGAGTGCGGAGGAGGCGCTATGCGCACCTCCTGCCTCCCGTCTAACGGGACTCGGGGTAAGGTTTTTTTTTTCGCCTACCTCCACTCCTACTATTCGGACGTGTTTTTATCTGCTCCGGTTTTAAATTGAAAAGGCATAGTAAAAGTGTCACGATGTCTAGGAAAAGTGAATCTGGTATTAATACGAGAACAGAAAGATTATCCTCACCTGTTCTGGCTTCTCCAGAACTTGAAGAAGCATTCATTTTTAACGTAAACACTCAACGAGGAAACCGCACAAGATCATTTGAAAACGTCGTTAATTGTGATCATCAATGTGCATTGCTATCCGAGTTGCGAGAGTTTAAAGAAGAAATACTACAGCGTTTGGACATGCAGACCAACATTATTAAACGTCTTCAAGAAATATGCATTTCGACGAAATTGGAATTGGAGGAGCTTAAGACACATAAGAAGGTACATCAACAAAACGCACACAGATCTGTATCTGTATCATTGGGCAAAGAACAGGTCAATGAGGACACTTGTACAGGAATTAATAATTTAAATGTTTGCATTACTAACAAAAAACCGTCGGAAATTTTAAAACCATCCTTAGATATTGGGTCATGCAATGAATATCCATCCGAAGTAAACAATCGTGAAATCACTACCCGCACAGTCGCTGTGGCCACGAAAACAGAAAAAAAATAATAAAAGTGTGGTAGCAAATTCGCAAGCTAGTAAGCACCTACCTATGACATCAGAATATCAGTCAGATGGCACAAATCAGGAAAGGAAGCCTCAAAATACCGTTACGGTCCATAGAAATAGAAGGAGTATTCAGTATCAAGAAGTCAAAAAAGGATTAAATACAGATGTTTTGGAAATACAAGCTACGGAAAAAAAGAGGAATCTTCACGTTTGGCGATTAAATACAGAAACAACCGTTGAAAAATTAGTATCTTACGTGAGAGGCATATGTGGCCTAGATACTGATCTGAAAATTACAAAGATTAAACCTAAGACGGAAAGGAATTATGCGTCCTTTGTTATTTCGGTGCCGGAATCAATGTATGACAAGTTGTGTTTACCTGAAGTGTGGCCTGTCAATACTGAATTTTCGGAATGGTTCTGGTTTCGGAAGACAACAAAAAGTAAACCAGCAAAAAATAAAAGCTAAATATTTTTTGTACTACCAAAATGTCAGAGGCCTCCGAACTAAATTAAAAATTTTTTACATCAACGTGGAGTCTTTGAGTGCAGACATAATTGCCATAACCGAAACGGGCTGCAATGATTCTATACAGGATGCAGAAATAGTTCCGCCAGGCTATCAAATTATACGATGCGATAGATCAGACGGGCGAAAACAGGGCGGCGCGTGTCTCGTGGCCACACAGAGACTGCGTATGCGACGAGTACAGTGCAACGTCAACATTGACCAGTGCTCGTTCGAGATAGTTTGTGCGACCGTTTATGATAATCGTAAATGTTTGTTTTTATGTTGTGTGGTATACATACCGCCCAGAACTAGTGATTGCGATTATATGTTAGTATTTAGGATAATAGAGAATTTATGTTTAAAACACAAACAAATAGTTGTAATAGGAGATTTTAATATGAACTCAAGCACTGACAGTGTAAAATACTATTTCGAATATTTTATATCCTTTTGTGAATTCGTTCAAATGAACGCCGTGCCGAACTGTAACGGGAGGCAGTTGGACTTGGTGTTGTGCTCGACATGTTTGTGTGATTCTGTGTCGGTCGGTCTAGCGGAGGATGCCCTGGTGGCGGTGGACGCGTACCACCCGCCGCTCGCCGTGGAGATGCAGCTCCGTACTGCCGCTCCGCGCTTGTCCGCCGCACAGAATGTAACCGTAAGTCCAATTGAGCCACAGTGGAATTTTTATAAGGCAGACTTTATTTCGTTGTATTCCGCATTAGCTAACGCTGATTGGTGTCCGATGTATGAAAGGCATCAGCCAGAGGAAGCATTAGACTATTTTTACAGCGTTGTAAATGATGCCTTTAATAATTGTGTTCCCAAAAAACGAGCCAATAACAATAGTAATACTAAATATTGCTATCCCGAGTGGTATACAAAAGAAATAATTAGGGATATACAATTAAAGGCAAAACTGCACAAGCGTTACAAACGCACTGGTTTACGGGTGGATTATGATGCATTTTCTGAGTGCAGAGCCCGAATAAAAATAGTTATTAAAGAGGCACTACAAAATTATGAAAAAAGAATTCAGGATAACCTACAGAAGGATCCTAAATCATTTTGGGATTACATTCGAGCCAAAAACCAATCTCGAAATCCTAATAAAATTATACGGGACGGGGTGGAGTTGTCGGCTTCTGAGTGCGCGACAGAATTCGCGAAAGTGAACCGGCGCGCCTTGATGTTGATGAGGCTGTGGCTGCGGGAGCCGTCAATGGCGCTCGTGTGCAAGTGCCGTCGCTCACGCTCGAACAAGTGCGGGCTGCACTCGCTCGGCTCAAGCCGAAACGGTCAGCGGGACCGGATGGTATCCCGGTGTTTATATTGCGGGATTGTCGAGCAGCGTTAGTTAGACCGCTGACGTACTTGTACAATCTGTGCTTGGACAAATCGTACTTTCCCTCTATGTGGAAAATTGGTCGCGTCATCCCTATACCTAAAGGGGGAGATAGAACATCTGTAGAGTCATATAGACCAGTGGCGATCATATCATCACCGGCTAAAGTGTTCGAATCGGCCATTCAGCGGAGTGTCCAGGAGCAAGTGGAACCGCTATTGACGGACTGTCAGCATGGTTTCAGACCGATGCGTAATACAACAAGTAATTTGTTGAATTTAATGGCATATGTGGTCCCTTATGTGGATGCCGGAACTCAGGTAGATGCTGCATATTTCGACTGTAGGAAGGCGTTCGATGTTGTGGATAACGACATTTTACTGTCAAAATTGGCGGGAGTGGGCTGCACACCTAAACTGCTTAATTTTTTTGTGAGCTACATGAGGAATAGGATGCAGTATGTGGAATATGGTGGGTGTCGATCGGAGCTTTACTTCACTAGATCGGGAGTAAGTCAGGGTAGCAATTTGGGACCGTTGCAATTTTTAATTATGATTAACGACTTGCCTAGCGTTATAACATCTGCTAAGTGCTTATTATTTGCGGACGATCTCAAGCTCCTTCTGGCCATAGAAAATGCTAGTGATTGTCAGCGCCTTCAGCAGGATGTTAATAGACTGGTCGAGTGGAGTAAAAAAAATAAACTCGAATTCAACGTTTCGAAGTGTTCAGTTGTCTCATTTGGTCGGGCAAAGACTAAACTGGACTACAACTATAGACTAGGGGAAGCGTCGTTGAGAAGGAGCCAATCGGTGCGAGACTTGGGCGTCCAGTTAGATGGGCAATTGACATTCAGAGAGCACATACTTGAGATATGTAAGAAAGCTTACAAACGTCTGGGGTTTGTGCTTCGTAGAGCGTCTTCTTTCACCAACATCAGAGCCGTAAGAGTTCTGTATGATGCTCTTATAAGGAGCCAGCTGGAGTGTAATGCGTCTGTGTGGGCTCCACATGAGACTAAATATAATCTTATGTTGGAGCGCATACAGAACAAATTCACTCGATACATATATTGGAAACTTTACGGTGTCTATCCATCTTATCCATTGATGTATCCAACCTTGTTCGTTTTGGGCATGGTTGGATACAACAAGTTGGAAACCAGAAGGGACCTCGCGCTAGCCTCCTATGTTTTTAAAGTGTTTCGGGGAATAATAAGCAATCCAGGTGTGCTTATATGGTTGAGTTTGAGTGTCCCCGACCGGTACGTGTGGCGGCGGCGGCGCCCGGGTCTCTTCGCAATTCCGCGCGCCAAAACCAACCTTTTAAATAACACTCCCGTAGTCAGAGCAATGAGGACCATAAACGCCATCAGCGAGAGAGTTGATGTTTTCAGGTGTTCAATAAACGAGTTCACAAGAGCGACATTGCAGGAGCTTAGTAATCTGGGCACGTCATGTCATGGTTGATTTGATTGCTTTTAATTTAGTTTCTACTTTTAATGAATTTAATTTTTATCTATTTGACATATTTAAATGTTTATATGTGTAATAAGTATAATTTTATGTATATTTTAAATTTTTGTATTGTATATGTTTAACTATATTTTTACGACACTATCGAATTGGTTAATCTGTAATGGTAGTGTAATGAATGATATGAAATAAATAAATAAAATAAATAAATGTCACTTGGATAGGCAAACTGGCAAACGTGCCACCTGATGGTAAGTGGTCGACGTCGCCCATGAACCTGGAACGAGCCCAGGCAACTCATGTATGTGTTGCCTATCCTCGGTGCCAGTAATTACACTGCCTATCTTGCCCTTCTCTCCGAAACACAGCAAAGCTGTTTCACGGGAGAAACAAGCAAGATACCGGTTGGGTACCTGGCGTACCTGCCCCGGTAGAAAAGTTCCGGCGTCGGCAGGGATGCTCTAGGTCAGGGGTGTCGAACCTTTATGCATCACCGTGCCATATGCCTAGAAAATGTTTAACGAAGCGATAACCGCGTGCCATCAAATGATTTTGACATCATGATCATAAAAAATAGATTATTATAATATAGTCGCTTTTCCCACCATGACACATTTTCAAGCGCCCAATGTGTACTTCACAGTGACATGGCGTGCCGAAAAATAATAAGCGTTTTTTACAATTTTTGTCTGTCGGTCCGTCTGTCTGTCTGTATTTCTGTCTGTCCGTCTGTTTGTTCCGGCTAATCTCTGAAACGGCTGGGCCGATTTTAATGGGACTTTCACTGGCAGATAGCTGATGTTACAGGGAGTAACTTAGGCTATATAAATAATCATCATCAATCCGCGTACGACTGTAAATCTAAGTTAACGCGGGCGAAGCTGCGGGCAACAGCTAGTGGAATATAAAATACATTAAAAGCGCTTTACATACATATAAATATTATTATTTTTTAAGAAGATTAAAATACCTGATTCATATTAAATCCGGGCATAGGCTCCACGATGGGACATCCGCCCAAGTGGTAGGTGTGCGGAACTACATTTCCGCACATGAAAAGCACTCCCAACGCTAACAATAAAAACATTTTAACACACGTTTAACTATTACGACTGTATCTCAACGCAAACTGTCTGAAACTGACCTCAGCAGTGGCAGTGAGCTGTGAGCGATGACTTTGCGGCGATAATATTTAAGTAGGCTTATATGAATGAACTTTGAACTGTGGTCAATATCTATGTTTACTGGGAATTATAAACGCACTCAAACACAATTCTCCAATATACAAGAGGATAACAACATAATAATTATTTTATTCAATTCATTCATTAATTACCACCTCTGTGGCTCGAACCCCGCCAGGGAATAAAAATATATTCTGTGTTCCTAGGTCATGGATGTGTGTGTGTGTGTAATAAATATGTGTATTATATAATAAAAATCTTAAATATATGTATAGTATAAAAATATTAAATATAATATTTCCGTTGTCTGGTACCCGTAACACAAGTTCTTCGAGAACTTATCATGGGACCAAATTGCCGTGGTGTGAAAGCGTCCATAGATATTATTATTATATTATAAATTAGGTAATATTATAAAATTACTAATAGTTGTGATTGTTTTGGACTAAAAGTGTGGTGTGACCATACAATACGAACGATATGTGCAGAAGTTTATAGGATTTATAAAGTGAGCGACGTGACCGTGGTCTAGACTCTAGTGGGTCCCCACCATGGTTCAGGCCTTATCGTGGCGTGGGGCTCGCTAGCCTAGGATGAGCACCTTGATGTAGCACCTTGGGTGAAGCTAATTAGGCCGAGGGGGCTCTTTGTACCCCTCTTATAAGAAGAGGGGACAAAAGAGCAGGGGGCAAGGGGTGAGCATGGGAACCTCACCCCATTGCACTGTCCTGACATTGCGAGGGCTTGTTCTGAGGTGCGGGACAACCCCTCTGTGGAAGTGGCGTCGGTCCCTTGCGGGACTGATTATCCGTCGAGGTGCCCTGTTTGTTTACTAGATCCGGGGCACCTCACCAATGGCGGCATTGGTGGTACTCGCCGGGTTTTAGTGGGTATAGCTGCGTCCACTTACCAGCTGTCGGGCGCAGCGAGTCCCACATACCCACTCTCCCGCGGGATGCCTCAGAGCATTTCCCGCCGTTAGAGAAATGGTGAGATACCAGGTCTTGCTACATTCTACCAACTAGAATTCCTTGAATATAATAATAATATAATATTTGTGTGTGTATATAGGGTTTGTGTCATGACTCATGAATCACTGATGTGAAGAAAATAAGTGAATGTGTCAGCATCATACTTAACAATAGTCATTTCTTTGTCTATGCTTCATTAGATTAGAAAGATTAGAAATAAGAAGATTTTTTATATTTACGAAAGTTTTATTTATTGTAACAAAAATTTTGTGGATTTCATTTCAGTTTATAATCGTGATAAACGTATTTCTTATTTTAGAGACTAAAAACTGTTGAGAAATATCACTAATTTAAATACATAAGAGATTTGATATGTTCATCCGAATATCCTTATCAGAGTTATCACCTCATCTTGCCGGTTGTGCGTGTTTCTACCTTTCACAACAAAGCTACTTCGCGGAAAAAATAATTATTTAGGTTGACACTTGATATTGCGTAGATGCAGACAAGCCCCACCATGGTTCAGGCCTTGTCGTGGCGGTGGGGCTCGCTAGCCTAGGGTGAGCCGCTACACATTGAGCCGTGAGGGCTCTTGGTACCCCTCTTATAAGAGGGGACAAAAGAGAAACGGGCGTGGATGGTAACCTCGCCCCATTGTACTGTCCTGACGTTGGGAGGGGTTATTATGTGGTGCGGTAGCACCCCTCTGTGGAGGTGGCGTTGGTCCCTTTAAGGGACTGACTAGCCGTCGAGGTGCCCTGTTTGCTCATAAGATCCGTGGCACCTCACCAAAAGCGGTATTGGGGGCACTCGCCGGGTTTCAGTGGGTAGAGCTGCGTCCACTTATCAGCTTTCGGGCGCAGCGAGTCATACATACCCGCGCGAGGAGACCCAATCCCCCGCGGGATGCCTCAGAGCATTTCCCGGCTTAAAGAAATAAAAGATGCAGACAAGTGAATCCCTACCATCCAAACTTCCATCGATGAAAAAATATTTCCCATTTAAGGTTTAAAACGTCATACGAAGTCAATATTCCTTATTCATAATTGTGTGTGCGTAAAACGGGCCCAGTACGTAGGTACTAAGCAGGAAATTGTGAGTCACCGATGCTTGTAGAGTGACTATGTGATAATATTCCATGCTTACGAATTTAATATAATATAGAATATATTAGATATAAAATTAGCATGCTTATTTTCACCGCACAAACCATTTAAAGCGGTATGCATGTCATGACCGTCCTGAATAACTACGGTTACATACCGAACACTTTGAAACATTATTCTTTGGCTAGTTAACTCGTGTCACACTCACTACTATCTTATTTTGAATTTCTTTGTTATGAAGTTTTACTTCAATCGAGCGTAAAGGTTAGTGATTACACGAACACATTTTTTTTTTCTTTTTTCCTATTGTCCGCAAAATTATTGTTTTCTGGTATCACTACACAAATGAATCAACAGATATGACGCATGACTTTTAAAGTGTAGACTTCCTCTCTTTGGGCATTAAGGCATATAATGGCAACAAGAATCAATGAATTACGAATGAGACTATTGTGATAAAACTGATAAATGTTTCTAAGAATAGATTGTAGCGGTCACAAAGGTCACAATAACATGAGCCAGAATGAGTGTCAGGCCTGTGACATAATAGTACAAGCTTAGTACAAAAACAATATCATTATTTATAGAGATACAAACATAAATAATCTTTTTTATATTCGTTGGATAGGCAAACTGGCAGACGGGCCACCTGATGGAAAGTGGTCGACGTCGCCCATGAACATATAAACTAGTTTACCTGGAACTAGCCCAGGCAAGTTATTTATGTGTTGCCTATCCTGAGACATATGTTAAGTCTCACTGCCTGTATTGCCCTTCTCTCCGAAACGTAGCAAAGCTGTTTGACGGGAGAAACAAGCAAGATGGTGGTACCCATTCAACCGGGAGCGCGGCACAGCGCATCCTTCCCACCAGTACCTGCGTTTTCCTTATAAATTCCAAAATTACGAGACAGATTTACTTTAAAACTTGGGCATTTTTGAGTATAGTCCTGTGGATGTAATGTTGTGTATCAATTGGATAAAAAAATAATTACGAATGACGTCGGTAATAAAAGGACGATACTTATTAAATATTATTATTTATTATTATTCAATAGTATTACTTATTAAAATAGTATTGTTATTTCTTTACTATTAATAAGCAAGAGATTCCTCATATTCATATGGCAGCTCCAGGGTCGTTATAGACTCACTTGCTAGTTCCACATTCGCGTGCATTTCCCCACATTTCACTGTTATGTTGCGCCGCTTGCCTCTAAAATATATAATAATTGAATTATGTATGTTAGCGAATATGGTCTAGTCGGCCTCTTGAGTGAGAAGAGAAGAGAAAGGGGGGGAATGGGTATTTCCAGATTTCTATGTGCATCTGGATTCTGGAATCTGTATCTGCATTCAAGGAAAACATCGTGAGGAAACCCTGGATGCCTGATGAGATTTAAAGTCTTTGAAGGTGATGTTCACCAACCTGCATTAGGTCAGCGCATCAGTGAACTATATAATTGAATTATGATATAAGCCGAAGCAATAACAAGATGTCTAATATTAACTGCTCTGTCTAGTGGCTTCTTTTTATAATTGGAGGCATTCCACAAATAAACTATGCCCATATTGATAAGATTAGGCTCTCAGGTAGAGCTAAATTTTATATTGAAGTTATTCCTAAATCCCACGTACCATCTCTATCAAATTACGAAAGTAGGAAGTGTACGTCAACGGTAGACGCTAGTACGAGTACCTAGTGCCTAAGTGTTTGTCTTGTTCCACGAGACCCGCTTTCGTGTTCCGATTAGATTCGATAAGATTTAAATAATTACTACGATCGGTGCTTCATTCTATTCAGGCTATTCAAATTCATTTCTCAGCATGACTATTTTAAAAGAACGCCAAAACTATCGAAAACTTGTTTTTAGAAACTATAAAACAGCGCTACGTTGTAGAGCTGCTTAGTTTATGTCCGTTGCTGCTTTTAAAAACGATATTAATATTATAATATAGTAAGTAACTATAATAAAGAAGGTACTTAAAAACTTACCCGTTATATATCACAACGACAATAGTCTGTCTTGGTGTCAAAAAAGCAACATACTTCAGATGAGGGAATAAAGAGAACGATTTTTGTATATGAATCCTCACAGAACCTCTGGGTATGAACTTCGAAAAGTGTCCCATAGCGTAGTACATGGGTTGCTTGTAAAATTCATTCTCATTTGCGTTGACTATTATGGCAGCGTCTACAAAATTCTTCGCCCAATTTGGACCGCCGCGCATATCTAAGCAAAGATTCCAATCAATCCACCCTATAACATTGTAATTCAAATCCTGAAAAAAAATAATATGCATTCGTAAATTGTAACAGCTTCTTTTGGCGCTTCACACACATATTTTTGTAGGCTGTGAGTGAGGCTGATCCGTCACGCTCGGAGGTGAAAGGCTCGATCGGGTGAGCTCGGGACCGCCGAGTGTGCACGAGCGAGAAAGATTCACTGCTGTTTCGCTGTGTTTTCACATCTATGGTAGTCCATAAGGTGGCAAAAAAAAAAATACCAAACTTTTTGACCCTATAGAAATAACCACTCAAAATTTAATTAAAGAATGGCAATCCCGATGGGATAATACAACTAAAGGACGTCACCTTTATAACTTCTTTCCATCTGTATTCGATCGTTTATCAAAGGATTGGTTAGAGGTTGACCACTGTGTCGCTCAGTTCCTTACCGGTCACGGAAACTTTAGAAGTAAACTATTTGGCTTTAATCTCGTACCGTCTCCCTTATGCGGCTGTTCGATGGAAGGCAGTGAACAGGAACATACCGCACATCACATTCTTTGGGAGTGCAGTCTTTGGCAAAATGAACGAACAGTAATGCTCGACAACATCCGTAGCAAATCGGGAGTAACTTATTATAGCGATCTCGTGGACGATGTGAGAAACTTCCGTGCATTCAAGCGATTTTGCCACAACTATTACTGGAAACATAACATATCCCCAAGTCATACATAAATAGCTCATAGTTAATATACACTAGTATATTACTTCACTATGTAGATATTAGTTGACTTAAAAATACAAACCCACTTTCAAACAACAATTATTATTTCAACCATGATAATCACTAAGTTATACATAATAACTCATAGTTGATATACAATATATTAAACATACTATGCAGATATTTGTAGACATAAAAAAATTCTCAGTCATTGCATTCTTGTACTGTCTCCCGCTTTAACCGGGGAGGGAAACTGGAAATTTTTCCTACTCCTCCTGAATACTTCTGATTAAATTCGTTGCGGGTCCCAAGGCAGTTTTAACGTATCCCTCGGGCTCCCTGAGATCGTATCAAAGGGTCATTTAGTGGTTACCGCTGTCGATCCTGGCTATACAGGAGTAGCAGCGGTGGGAACGAGTGGTGGGCCTAGCCCGTTTCTATGGTAGTCCATAATATGACTGGTTGAGTTTTTATTTAATCGAAGATTTAAACATTTGCTATTCCCTGCTTCTAATCGTTTTCGAGATTGAATCTTTTGTTTCTCTAGTCTCTATCTAGTTTCTAAAACTACTAACGTGTCATATATATAATTTAATAAATACCAGGAGCTGAGGATTACCGTTACTAACTGTTTTTATGACGCATTTGTTATTGTTAAAATAACATGACGTACATTTTTACGAATTACGGGCCAATGTACTAATTGTTGACATGACTCATGAGCTACTGTGCTTATTTAAAATATACCTAATTCTTTGGATAGTAAGTATTTAGTCTATGAAAATGGGCTACTTTTAAAACACTTTAGAAAAACATGTGTGTTTCATCATTATCCTTATCAGACTTTTTCCGTCTACACTCTACTATTGGCATCGAACATAACCGGAATAGAGCAGTAATGTTATGATTTGTATGAAAACAAATTTCGCAAAATTTGTGCTGCGACGCTGCGCCGGTTCTGCAATTTGATTGGCCGACTGGAGGCCATTGATGGATCATTGGCCGATGGGACGTACATACTGATCATTGGTTGGTTTAATTTCTATTACGTCAGTGACAAATCACTGACCAGCGTCGAAATTTTATGGCTCACATTACTACTCTATCCGGTTATATTATGTTTGATGACTACTGGATATAGTCGTCCTTCAATTTATAAAAGCTAATGTGTTTTCAGTTTTACCTGTATTATATCATTGATGTAATGAACCGCTCTTTTCCAGGACCCCAACAGAACTTTAGGCGATTCCCAAGGATATGATCCTAATATAAAATTAAAAAAATATATATTATTTTTCACCAGCATTCTTATTACATGCATTATTTGTATTTTTATTTATTTTACCTTTTTTAATAGAACGCAATGAGTATAAAACAAATATATAACAAGTATAATCTTTATATATATATTTCTTGTGTGCGTGTGTATGTCACTGAACTCCTCCTAGACGGCTGGACCGATTTTGATGAAATTTTTTGTGTGAGTTCAAGGGGATTTGAGGATGGTTTAGATTCACAAAAAAAATATTTTATACAGAACAACGTCTGTCGGTGCCACTAGTACTATATAATAAAACAGAATTTATAAGTTTTCCAACAAAATATTTATGATAAAGTGAACATTCAAGAAAACAAGCAGACCCAAAATGACAATTGATTTGAATTGGTTAAATTAAGACTTAATAAGCATTTCGAAATATTTTTAATCGATAAAATTGATTGCTCAGATTTGTCGATATCAAAAGTTATTCCAAATTCGCTTTAGCCTTTACATACCTTCACAGGCTTCAGTCGCAAGGATGAATTTATTTGGATGTGTTTTTGTTACCGATTCTAATACAATTGGCGGCACAATTGAATCTGTGTAATAATGCACAGCGATACCATCGATGTAGTCTAGAGCCTTCGGAGATTCACGTAACATCTGTAATTAAAAAATTACGGCTTTAATTAAAATGAAGGATTTCCGTGTTTCGATATAGATCCATTTTCAGATCTTGACCTGCACATTAGATTATCGGTGAGCCAATGTTTTTGAGTTGGGGGCCATCCATACTAATGTATGGATCACACGAATTTCAATATATTTCGACCCCTGCCCCGTCTTTGTCACAGTTTTTTCACATTTCTAAGACTCCCCCTTCCCTAATGTGACGTTACATATTTTAAAATTTTTACATATTGAAATTAATTTTAAAATATTTTTTAATTTCTTTTTATTTATTAGTTTACAATTCGTGTTTTAATAACAGACATTTCGATATGGAAATGTGACGTTACAAAATGAAAGGACCCTTCCTACCCTTTGTCACACAGTGTTACACTTGGTCAACCCCCTCCCTCCCCCTTAACGTGGGACATAATTTAGGAAAATATACTTGCTATCTAAAACGTGTAACATAAGCAAGTATAGGCACAAAGTACTTACAATATTGAACCAGAAAGGAACAGTGATTCGCTGATCGTCTCCAGTAATAATCTTCACATCTTTGAAGGTAGAGTTTCTTATTGTCGGACCTAGATTATCAACGATCCAGTTACCCTGAAATGTACTCGGATAATTTTTATTTCACGAAGGCGGGTGAGCCATTCTTGTGTTTGTAAATGTACATGCACATTGTTACTACGCTGCAGGTACGCTGATAGGCTCCCTGTGGTTACGCATACAAGAACGCACGTCTGTACGCATCCCAACTACAGATATGACTACTATGAGTTATGACCCACCCGCTTTCAAATAATACATATTATTTGAAATAAAACAACTGTAACTATATTTTCTCCTTTTTGAAAACTTGTAACAAAAAAGGTGAAAACGAAAGATGATAATTATTAATTAGGATTTTTATAAAGTTGGCCGTCTATACATACCTATTGTATACGGATTTCCGTATAGAATAGGTATAACGTAATCACTACATAGTATAAAACAAAGTCGCTTTCTATGTCCCTATGTCCCTTTGTATGCTTAAATCTTTAAAACTACGCAACGGATTTGGATGCAGTTTTTTTAATAGAGAGAGTGATTCAAGAGGAAGGTTTATATGTATAATAACATCCATTAAATACCTAGTGGAGAAATACTGTTATTTTTGAGGTTTCTAATGTGATGTCGTAAATAAACACATTTTTTGCACTTACATTGCAAACGCTGGATGAACACACAACACAGATAGATCAAAATAATGTACTACATTATTGTACACCTTAGAAAGATCTACAAAAATGTCCACGATGGCATAATATTATGTCTATATTAGTTAAATATAACATACTACCTATATCCATTTTAATACTTAAAAAATTGGCAATTATAAAGCGGTAATGTAAAATCTATTTACAAAAATACGGTATTAATCACTTCATATTATAAAATAAAGTCCTACGCCCGTCCATAGATAAATAATCATCATCAATCCGTGTACGGCTGTACATCTACGCGGGCGAAGCTGCGGGCAACAGCTAGTAGATTTATAAAAGAAAGCTATGTTTTTTTCATAAATCTAAAAATGTAGGTACACGTGCTTAAATTTTAAAATTATTCAATTCAATAGTTTTTTAACACAGTACCTATAATTAAATGACTCTTAAAATCTTTACGACAAGAAACTGAAAAAACTTCTTCAGCAATAGGTACCTACCCAATCTATACAGATAAATAAAATTGGAGTGTCTGTTTGTAATATTATTAAAATAACCGTTTTTTATTGAATGCATATGGTACATCCATACACAGTACCAATACCAAAACAGCCTTTTTTACAATTTTTGTCTGTCTGTCTGTTTGTTCCAGCTAATCTCTGAAATGGCTGGGCTAATTTTAATTGGACTTTCACTGGCAGATAGCTGATGTTTTAAGGAGTAACTTAGGCTATAAAAATAATCATCATCAATCCGCGTACGACTGTAAATCTAAGTTAACGCGGGAGAAGCTGCGGACAACAGCTAGTCTATTATAATCTAAGACAGCGGAAAAGTGTTTATTTTATTTTGGAAAGTAATAGTTTAGTACTTAATTGTTTTAATATGGTGAAAAAATTAAATATATAAAGCTTGAAATTTGCAAGAATTTTTTCAATGCCTGGAATTAATCGTATAATGGTAATACATATTTTAATATCAATAATAGGAAATACCCTTACCATATCTTTCAATGACCAACCAAGTGAGTTAAATTTTGCCAGTGAAAATATGCCGTTTATTGGTTCATTTGTTGTAGTTATGCCCCATATTGCTATGCCATTTGATTTATATTTTTGGAGAAACCTATAAAATATAGTTATGTATAAGTTCATATTATTGTATATGTATGTTTTTGACGTGACAACGTCTAATAAATCGATGAACGCCGGCTGCATGCACGAAAATTTCCCGTAACACTCATTGTCCCGTTACGGCCATTGTACGCTTACATGGTTAATTCAATATTTTTTTTCATACAGTTTTAAATATTCTACAATTTTTTTTTATACCCAGATTAAAGTTAATACATCAGAGCGCAGGATATATTTTTTCTGAAAAAATCCTTTGGGTCGTTTTGGAGTTATATATATCAACAAAGGTAACCTTTTTACGGCACTACTCACCTTAACTATAAAAAACATTTAAAACAGGATATTTATTAAGTAAAAATATATTTATATTAGGAATGTAAATACCTAATCAAGGATAGCCAAGTATAATATTATTCTAATAATATTACTAGCATTGGGATTTTAAAAAAGAAGAGTTTTTGCTTTAATGGCTTGGTTGTAAGGGGGACCTATATTCAAATTTATTGGATGAAAATGAAAAAGAATCACATACTGCAAGTACCTAGATACATATTATTAATTATTATTATCATTATAATATTATGAAGATCTCGCACCCAACACGGACCGGCCACTGTAAGGAGATCGTCTTCCCACCTGGTTAGTGGTTAGTGGTTGACCAACACTTCGTCTAACCAAACGCGTGTTGGATGCGAGTAACGAGGGATCGGTCGTCTCAATTTGCGTTCTTTGAGGGAGGCCTATTTTCAGCAGTGGAGAAATATAGGCTGATGATGATGATGATGATGATGATGATGATGATGATGATGATGATGATGATGATGATGATGATGATGCAGTTCTAGATGCAGATAAGTCAATAGTTCTTAGCTATATTTCGAGACGAAAGGTATTTTAAACGGCCGGGTCTAATTTACTCACTTCAGATGATATTCTGCATATGTCTGATAATATTCTGTCTTAAGCCGACTGAATCCCCCAAACGAGTGGCCAGTTTTCATCCATATTGGAGGCGACCATGTGGTAGCTACTATGTGAATGGGTGCGGTAGAGAGCGCCATAGCTGCTTTTATCATTGGAATCTATGGAAACAAATTATAACTAAATATCGTTATCCATCATCCCTTTTAGACTGATAAGCGATTAAGTCGGTGTCCTCCTCTGTGTTATATTCGGTTGAGTCTGCTTCTGCGTCCAGCTGAGTCCCACATACCCGCCTGGGGAGACCCACTCCCCCGCGGGTTGCCTCAGAGCATTTTTCGGCGTAAAAGAAAAAAAAAGTCTTTCGAAATTCAATATATTTTTACATTCAACATCTGTTCTCACAACTACTAACTTTAACTAAGGATTATGATAATAGACGCGAAATAAACCAGTAATTCCTAAGAACAGAACTAGGGTTTGAATCTAACATGAACAAAACTTTTTTTGTCATTACTTCAATAGAAATCATTTTTGGTATTGATTGTATATTGACAAGAGTGGTTGATAAATACGATAACTTAATGAACATCTTCATTATAAACATCTTCACAAAGTACCTAGTACAGCTTTATAGAAAAGGAGACAAGAGGAAACTGGAAAAGTGTTAATGTTACCTTATAGTTATAATCTTCATAGGATAGCGTAAAGTTTGATAGTGAAATATCATTTATCGGTAGCTCATTGTAAGCATATCCATGTGTTGAGAAATCAGAGCCGCCGATCGGAACGCGGATCATATTGTACTCCAATCCATTCTTACTGAAATATGACCTGCGTACAAAGGTAGAGGTCAGTGATAATACTGAAACGTTGTACAGTTGTTTTATTTCATGAATGCGGGTGGGCTATACTTGTAAAAACTTACGCATACTTATGATGCGTACAGACGTGCGTTCTTGTGTGGAAAACTACAGGCAGCGTATCAGCGTAGTTGAGCGCTACCGAGTCCCGAGTTTACGCACGCAAATACAATGTGCATGTACATTTCCAAACATAGGGATGGCTCACCCACTTTCGTGAACGAAAACATCTATACGTGTAATGTAACCCAAGTTAGGACAGTCAACAGAATGGGCAGACAGCATGGTTCAAGCCTTGTCGTGGCGGTGGGGCTCAGTAACCTAGGGTGAGCCCAGAAACTTTGGCGAAGCGAATTGAGCCGAGAGGGGTTTTGTACCCCTCTTATAAGAAGAGAGAACAAAAGAGAAGGGCAAGGGGCGAGGAGGGGAACCTCACCTTGGGAGGGGTTGTTCTGTGGTGCGGGACAACCACTCTGCACAGGTGCAGGTTCTTTTCTCAACAGATCCGGGGCACCTCACGAAAGGAGGCATTGGTGGCACTCGCCGGGTTTTAGTGGGTAGAGCTGCGTCCACTTACCAGCTTTTCGGCGCAGCGAGTCCCACATACCCGCGTGGGGAGACCCACTCTCCCACGGGATGCCTCATAGCATTTCCCGGCGTCAAAGAAAAAAAAGTGTTATTATAGGCACCGAGACTTACAATATTTTGTATATATAACTGTTTTATATATTGTTTCAAATAGGCTCCGTACAATTCAATAATTTTTGGGGCCAATCAATATAAAAGTGTGACTGGGTTCAAACAGTTAATAAAATAACTCATCGCTGTTCCGTTTGGACAAATTGCGTTTTCAAAACCAATGAATGAAAATATAAGTCCACGTGGTAAAATCCGCGGGCTACAGCTAGTATGAAACGAGACGAACATTTACTTTATAAGATAATCTTGCAGTTCCTGAGGGAGACTTTTCCAGTTGATACCAGCGGCATCAGTTACAGCTCCACCGAAGCCTTCAACTTGCTGATACTTTATTGTTGGGTCCACGTGAAGAGAAGTCGAACATTTTTCAGCTAGAACATAAGCAGACTCTTAATTACATGACATCTTCATAGCCTCAATCAATCAAACCTTTTGATTAGCTACATTTGCCCTAGTTTTGTCGAACAAAATTGTCGAACATTTTTCAGTTAAAAATAGCACAAGCCAACTCAACTTTTACCGCTTGCGAAATAAATTCAAATTATAGAATAGTCTAAGATGACTACATGACATCCTCATATATCCTCAATAAATAGTTTATTAACTAACTTAAAAAAAAAATTAAAAAAAATTAAAACCGACTTCAAAAGGTAAAAAATAAACTAAAAAGTAATAAAATAATTGCGTTTCCTTAATTTTTGTGCCTAGAACTTATAATCAACTTGTTATTTTACTAATTACAATCTTTGCGTTTACCACGTCATTCTTGTTACTATTGGAGTCGGTGTCAGCAAAGACAGGTAGGTAGGTACACCAACAAATATGACACCGGTGACTGACGACCCCGCTAGGGTAATATTGTTCTGTGCTGACGACGGTTTGGGTGCTGTACGGTCTATTTAGCTTAGCTGACACCGACTCCAGACTTGTAACAACAATGACATAATAAACGCAAAGATTGTAATTAGTAAAATAACAAGTTGATTATAAGTTCTAGGCACAAAAATTAAGGAAACGCAATTATTTTATTACTTTTTAGTTTATTTTTTTACTTTTTGAAATCGGTTTCAATTTTTGTTTAAATTTTTTTTATTTCTTAATTTTTAGTGATTCCGAAATTCGATAACCGATTTTATTTGTCTGAAATATGGATATAACTGTTAAACGCATTTCCACTGTCTATACTCCTGTCTATACTCCATCATCAGACCTATAATGAGACTTATAACCCACATGGATGCAAAGTACTTGTCAATATAAATGAATTAAGTCCAAACACAAGGTAGCTACTGTAAACCGTAGAGGAGTTCCCTCAACTGTCTATGGTCTCCATCATCAGACCTGTAATGATACTTATAACCCATATATGGGTGCAAAGATCTGGTCAACATAAATGAATTGTGTCTAAACACAAAGTAGCTACTGTAAACTGTTGAGGAGTTCCCTCGACTGTCTATGGTCTTCATCATCAGACCTGTAATGACACTTATAACCCATATGGGTGCACAGTTCTCGTCAATATAAATGAATTAAGTCCAAACACAAGGTAGCTAAACTATATAATCTAGGTGTAAAGTTCTCATCAATACAAATTAATCAAGCCCAAACACAAGGTTACTGCTGTAAATCGTTGAGGAGTTCCCTCGACTGTCTTTCAGCTCCATCATCACATCAACTCTAGACCTTCATGAAATTGTAGTGCTTTAAAATACTTAATTTAAAGCTATTAAACGCACTAGTTACTCCTACAATTTTCGAAAGTTCCCCTCGATTTCTCTGGGATGCCATCATCAGATCCTGGTTTCCTTATCATGGGACCACCTCGAAAGTGCACTCTTTTAAATAAAAAAATTTTGAAAATCGGTCCACAATTGACGGAGAAATCGGTGAACATACATTAAAAAAAATATATACACACGAACATTATGTTCGATTGTATCCTCCTTCTTTTCGAAGTCGTTTAAAAAAGAGGAGGTTCTGAATTCATCTGTATGTTTTTTTTAGATTAAGGCTACCTTTGTTCTAGTTCTGTTTTACAAAAAATCAGCAATTCTAAACTAGACTAACTAGATATTATTTTGTCAAGTATGCTTAATTATTTAATACTTTATTATAAAATAACTAACTGCAGGGCTTCCAATGTCCCGTTGACTTTGCAAATCGAAGTCCATCCTGAAAATACAACAAAATACAGATTAGTTACTTTGCAAAGGAAAAGTCCTTTTAAAAACTATTAATATAATTAATTTTTCATATAATTATAAATGAATATGTATCGAAAGAATTATTAGCACCTACATCCTAAAATAGGCGTGTGGGTCAAATGTTACTTATTTTGGTGCCGATCTTATTATAACTGAAATATAATATTATACCAAATGTAACAATTATGGATAATGCTCGTATTTATTGAAATAATACAAACCTTAGAAGATGTGTACGCGACGTATGAATTTGGCGCTGGCGCTTCTCTCACGAAATCATCGCAATAAGTGGAGTTGCAGACACACACCACTGATTCGTCTGGACGAAAAAACCTCACAGCACAACTATTTTCTTGGATAAAAAAAACTTTATTTAAATTCTTTCTCCTGATTTTACTATTTTTATACCTTTACCTTACCTTACCTTATGAATGCATCTACCAATAGAAATAAATCTACCATCAGTTTAGTTTGCATCCCGAAAGTAATTTTTACATTACTTGGACATGTATGCGTTTAGACAGACATACCACATAGCCAGGGGTCCAGAAGGTTATGTGGGACTCGACTGCGCCCGAAGAGATAGTAAGGCTGAGGCAGACTCTACCCACAAAGCCCCAGCGGTGTTCGCGTCACCTGGCCAGCCTAATTGTGGACGTCCAAAGGCCCTCGACGGCTTGCCATTCGGCACTCTCAACTGGAGGCAGGGAGATGGCGTCTCCTCCTCCTATCCCGCTTAAGGCACCCTGAACACATATAGCTTTATAGTCCAGAACATACGCGCGCGCGGCGGATCCTCCCAGTCGGCCGGGCCGTGCACTGGTCCCTCTCGGCGGTCCGGGAGAGGGCCACCTGTCATGTGTTCTCACTGACGGTCATCGCTCGTACGACCGCAGGGAGCGACAGGTCCGCGCCAACCTCAGCGATGAGGCTCCACTGATAATGGGCACTCCGCCTGAGTGTGGTCTGCAGTGTCTTCACTGGTGCCACAGTGATGACACCCTGACGAGTCCACCGCCCCTGACACCTTCCACAGATACCTTCCGAAGCTGCCGTGCCCCGTCAGGATCTGCGCAAGGTGGAAGGTGATGATGCTGTGCCGCCGGTCAATCCAGTGCTCCAGGATTGGACTGACGGTCGACATGGTGCGGCGTCCAGCATTCAAATAAACGTCAGCCCATTATAAACTCAATGGATGTAGGTACTAGGCACAAAATTAACTGAAATAAATTCATGTACCTACTCTAGGTGGTTACCTACCTACACATTGATTACACGAAGAGTCGCACTTGTGTTGATTCAAAGTTTGAACCAGCGACCGCTGCGTGTACCTACCTAGGAAATATGTATCTTAAACCTATCGTACAGTAGTAGATAGTAGTACACTTGACCACTATACATTGGGTACCTACCCCTTTGTCAATAAATATGAAACAACAGTTCAACTTCATTTCATTCAGTTTCTAACTTAATCTTGTTATTTTGGTCCAGTATCTTACAGATTCTAGCGTGTTGGAGACATGATAAGACGAATGATGTAATACTTAGGTACGTACTTTAGATGCCCATACTTATATCGAAAAATGTTTGAGGAATTTATTTTGTTTTAATACTGTGACGCCTCACAGTTGTTACTTTGATATAAATAGTTTCCTGATACTGTATGCATAACGCTTAAAAATAAATAGGTTCCCTAATAAGTACCTAATTCGATTGTCTAATACAATTATAATTTTCTCAATTTGACCGGCAGACTTATCCGAAGATTCGCGCCCTCAAACCAACAAACAAATTCTTCAAAGTAATAATCCTGTGGTATGGATAAGAGCCCAGCGAGCTTTTTCTGGGTGAACGACTTGATATTTTTTCCGTATGAAAACTCCTTAGTCCATTTTTTATAAACTGTACGTTTGATAAAAATGTTGACTGACAAGATTAAAAAATGTAATATTACACTGAACGGAAAAGGAGTGTTATAATCTAATAAATAGGTAAATGTGTATGAACAAAATTTTATTATTATTAATACACATATTATTGTGAGAATGAACTATTAATCTAAAATTTTAGAAATTGTAAATAATACCTATATTCTTACCTCCATACACCGAAGAAAATGTACATAACACAATAAAAAATATAACTTTCATTATTAAATAAGAGCGTGGATGTTGTATGAGGTCAAGTACAACACTAAATTACTTTAACACTGAAGATTTCCCGGGAGGCGATCTTGGGTAACATTAGTGTGACAAGGATAAGCATACGTTGCTTGTTTACGATAGATAACGAGTTGAAATAAATATATACGAATCGCGGAGAATTTTATGAGATACATGCATAATTGGATTTGTAACGCCTTTAATCCACAGATTAAAAAAAAACTATAAAACCTACGTAATTAAACCTCCCTGTTTTATAGTTTTTTTCAGTCCCAACTCCCAAAGTCGGTAAGCCTTAAGATTTCTGTCTTGTAAAGTGTCAAGTCAAAGATTGTATCTTCTAACACTTAACAATAAACTAAACAGACCATGATGTCGGTTTCATTGCCACATTGATAGGGTTTGAACTAAGATCAGTGCTTTTCACCGCGAGTTTATGGGTAGTGTAATATTGCTTTGCCCACCATGGTTCATTGTCGTGGCGGTGGGCGCAGTAGACTAGGGTGAGCCGCTGCACCTTGGGCAAAGCGAATTGAGCCGAGGTGGCTCTTTGTACTCCTCTTACAAGAAGAGGGGACAAAAGAGCAGGGGGCAAGGATGGGAACCTCACACTGTCCCGACGTTGGGAGGGGTTGTTCTGTGGTGCGGGAGTCCCACATATCCGCGTCGGGAGACATACTCCCCCGCGGGATGCCTCAGAGCATTTCCCGGCGATAAAGAAAAAAAAAAGGATAGTTAGCACATGCCTATGCTGTCAGGGTTTGGTACAATAAGGGCTGATCGCGGGTATTTTCATTTATGTTTATGGGTGGATGAAATAAATCCTAGTTCTAGGAAGTATTTAAGAGTTTGCTAGACTACTAATTCCAATGCGAGTTGATGAGTACTCCATTAATAGACTCCAGAAATAGATTTAATGAACCTACATATATTAAACTCAACTAGCACTTAGATAAGTAATCTAGCAAACATATATTATCATAATAAATAAATAAATAAAAACAGATGGAAAAAACAATATTTTTATTCAACACATTATAGTTTATACTTAAATGCCTCATTGCTGTTAAATATAGAGAGACCATAGCGTAATTTAAATTGAGATTTTATAATACACTCAATACAAAACGCTCGAGCTATTTCTAAATTTGAAATAATTTTTATTTTTTCGAGTAATTTTCATGCCAGTAAAGAAGTGGCAAATTATCAGATTTTTGAGTGTCATAACTTCTACAAAATTGTAAGTGAATTCTGGAATGCGAGATTATGGTAAATGAATGCAATCAGTTTTAAGGCGATGATAAATAAGCTTAGAAAATCAATATTATGTAGAAACATAATATTGATATTATTATATATTTTCAAGAATATATTGCTTTTCACACATTAAAGTATTTTAAATATTATTGGTAGCTGATGACAAATCAAGATTTACTTGAATTTAGTAACCTGATAATAACAAGTATTTTAAAAGCCATACAATGTGGCTACAAGCTTTAAATTTTTAAACAGTAATTTATTTTGTATATAAAATGGACATATAAAATTATTTTTAGCCTGCTTATCAAAGGCCAAAGTTTTAAGTTTCGATATATGTGTATAATTAAGAAAATGTTTTTCTTAGTAGCCTAGAAGTACTACCTAATGGTTGATAATTAGTGGTTAGGGAACGTACCCATACTACGTGACCTATTTATTTTCTTAGTCTTTTCGACCCCCCCCCCCTCCTTTAGTTTTCACGTATTAATTCATAATTATGATTTTTAATCATTTCACAGGCAAAAATTGAAAAAAAAAAAAATGCACTGTAATTGCTATTTTAGCCCGGCTTCCATGTTTTAGTTATTGTTCCGAGAGTCTCGGCATATGTGCGTCAGCGCCACCAACTGTGAGTTTAAAAAGCGCTAAACACTGCGAGCTATATTCGAATATAGGTTGAAAAAATACGTCAAAAACCTGAGCCCCCCCCCCCCGCTCCTGTGACTGACCGTATTATTTTAAAGACTCCGCTCCCCCCCCCCCCCTAAACGGGTCACGTAGTATGGGTACGTTCTCTTACATAATATAAAATAATATGTACTGTATATCCAGTGCATCAAAATTTTGAATATCAATATGAACAGATATATTCATCGGCCTTACATATACCGTTTTTCTAAAGTGAAGCTTAAAATGAAACAAATTTTATTAGTCTGACAAAATAACAACATTTGTTAGCCGATGGCGACTTAAGGCGTGCAGCGGTCAAGGAAGCGCGGGTAGAGACACACGTCGCGGATGTGGTAGCGGTCCAGCAGCCAGCACAGGAAGCGCTCCAGCCCCAGGCCGTACCCGCCGTGAGGCACGGCGCCGAACTTGCGCTGGTCCGTGTACCAGTAGTACGGGGTCGGGTCGATGCCCTCGCGTTTGTAGCCTGGGGATGAATGAAACGGGCCAAATGTTAGTATACAGAGAACGAGGCAGATTCAGCCAAGGTTTCATTTACTGGTTACACTGCCCGTCCAGCGCTTCTTAACAAAATACAGCAACACTATTTCATTAAAGAAATAAGCAGGATAGTGTTTATACATCGAGTATATCACCGGAATAGAGCGGTAATGGTGTTTTGTATGGAAACAAATACTCTGTGTTGCGAGCGTGAGCTCTAATTGTCCGACTGATAGCCATTGATGGATGATCCTCGGACTCAAATTATAGGTTACTGAAGTGGTCTTTGGATAACTCACCCTCCATGAGCTCATCGTGGTTCCAAGTCCTCATGGAGCCGCCGACAATCTCTCCCACACCAGGCATGAGCACGTCCACGGAATCCGTGAGACGGCTGTCATGCTTGGATCGCTGCATGTAGAAGGACTTTATCTCTGCGGGGAACCGGCACAGTAGGATCGGCTCGCCCAGCGCCTCCACCATCTGTCGCTCTGGCATCTCCGGTATGTCCTGGCAATGATAAAATAATAATAAAATTGTAATAAAACAACATTTTATTGATTTTATCGCGGTTTATTATGACTAGCTCAAAATAGAGAAAAATGGTATTCATTGGAGGAAGTTTTCACCTGCAGAGGAGTCTAATATAAATATCTAAAACCCTAAAAATCAAATTTATTGACACTTAGAAAAGATAATTGCTTTAGGACTTTTTGCTAGACATAAACAAAGTTATTATTATTATTGAGATCTTTATATGTATGTATATCTGAGGTTTCGGTCTTGGGATACTTTATGAGTGGAATTCGTGTAAACATTAGAAATTAAAATTGTCAAAAACACATTACACATTATATAATGCCCATCATAATTATTATAAGTTGAATCTGTCATCATCATAACATTATTTCTATTTATTTTATTTATTTATTCGTAACTCGGATATCATAGATCCATATACAAAAAATAAGAAAAGCTTATAACTATGATAATTACAAAACATCAATTAGAATTCAAAAAACCCTGATTAAAAGTTAAGTTAAATAACCCTGATCAAACCATCAGACTCATAAGTTAAGAGACTATACTAGAAGATGCAATATCATTTTTAATTTATTCATTACAAATAATATGCTTCATAAATTTTATAATTAATGGCATTGGCGCAAATATTTTTTTATTGTTTATATAAAGACTCCATTTTCCATTCCATTCCAGCTTTATATAAATCTCGGGTCACTATATTATTATTTATTATATATTGGTCGTCGCACTCATTCAAAACAGCTCAATGGATATATTGTATAATGGGTAAAGTATATTTCATACAACACAACATTTGCCGGGTCATCTAGTCTTTTATATTTTACTCACTTCTCCAAACTCGTAAAAGCTGCCATCTTCTTTCGTGATGTTATGCTCGCGCAAGTACTCAATGGCCTCTGAATAAGCCATACGTTTGAATGGTCTTTTCGGTGGCTGAAAATAAGAAAAAAAAAAGTTTGTACCATTCCATTTCAAGTGGCAGGCTGTCTTTTCCTTGAGATGTGTCCAGCATTGAACAGATGATAATATAACTGAATACCAAAATCCTTATCTATTATTATTGTCTCATAAGAATTAAAGTATAGATGTGTAGACTCAACAATATCAAATGCTACATAGTACATTCATTTGGTATATGCAGGAGCATAATATACTTAATGAATGTACTCAGAGAAAGAAAGAAAGAACTTTTAACATATTTTATCCTGGTTTATAAAGATTTATACATGACTCGACATTTCTGATACTTTACCATTTAACAAGCCACAATGAGTACATACCTTAAAGTTGGGGTTGAGTTCATAGACGAGTTGCGCGTCGGGCGAGGCTAGCACTCTCTCCACCACATCTACCACCAGATCCTCTATCCGCTCCAGCAGCTCCTCGAATGTGATGAAGGGACACTCAACTTCCACGTGGCTGTACCTGCAATATACCATCAACATTGTTTTAAGGACACTTGTGGTAATTGAGAAACAAACAGTAAATCAGAATGAATGGATTTGACGGTCGTCAACAAATGATGTGAATAGATTTGGCGGTCGCCAATAAAATATGGTGTGAAAGGATTTGGCGTTCGTTAATAGTTGATCTGAATGGATTTGGCGTTACTTAATAGTTGATGTGAATGGATTTGGCAGTCGTCAGCAAATGGTGTGAGTGGATTTAGTGTGCGTCAATGGTCGTAAATTGTGATTGTACTCACTCGGCCAGGTGTCTCCGCGTGCGCGACTGCTCGGCGCGGTACGACTGCGCGATGCAGTAAACATCTCCGAGCGCCGCCAGGCAAGTCTCCAAGTACAGCTGCGAGCTCTGCGTCAGGTATGCTTCCTGCCTGCACGAGGTGTATTATGTTAGTAGGCAAACAACGCTTTTGGCCTTACAGTTTACAACATCCTTCACACCGCTGAGAAAAACCATTAGAGAGAAAGCGATACAGAAGGGAGGTCACGACCCTCACCATTGAGGAACACGACACAAAAGGAGAGTAGGCAAACTGTCAAACGAGATGTGACAATACATTTCTATTACGATAGCTTAAATAGCTATTACGATATACCTATACATTTAAACAGTAAATAAAGAGTACAATAACAAAGTTGGAATTAGACAATTTAAGTAATTTCGAACCACAATTTACCCAAAATAGTCGAATTTGAAAAGCGTACTGCCGCCCTCACATTGCGTCTGCACCAAGGTGGGCGGCGCCACCTCGGTGTAGTACCGCGCCGCGAAATGTTCACGAAAGGCTCGTGTCACCGCCGCACGCGCTCGAAGGACTTTCGCCGTGTTTTCACCACGGATCATAATGTGCCTGCAAGCATTTTCAATATGAATTTATAGGTTCAATTGAATCTGTACCAAACGGGTAAGTGAAAGTAGGCTGGTCACATAATGTGTATGTAGAATTGATATTGATGGTTAGGAGCCAATTGTGTTACGGAGTGGAGGCCACATTCAAAATTGATCACCACAACAATGATCACTGTCTGGTTTAGTTGGATGAGAATTCATTGAAGGAGGCCCACATCTATGAGCGAATGAAAGATGTAATCATACATCTTGGTAGTCAATTTTATTTATTTTAAAGTTATCACATTTTTTTATTGATGACTAATAGAGTATACCATGCCTAAGGGATGTATGTATTTTATGCCATGCAAATTAATACATAATATAAGTTTAAAGAAAAAAAAAGTCATTATATATAAAAAGCCGAACTTCTAGGAACATAGAATACAAAACATCAATAAACAGACAGCAATTGTGAATGTTACAAGCTAAGGGTGCTTACACAAGTCATTAAGACATCTTGACTTAAATTAATTTTATACTTTTTACCACATTTATAACCTGTTATCAAGTTGTACATCGGGCAGTGCTTCTTCATTAAGTATAGCATCTGCCCCTCCAGGAGGAGCCAGTCCAATTAGCTCCCAGTAGTCTACTGCCAGCTCATGACCACCAGGTGCCTGAAATATTTATGAAAGTTATTTTATATAAACAAAACAGAAATGGTTCAAATAAATTTCTGTAACCATTCCTATATACTCTTTTCGTCTTGCATTCCTTTGTATATTAATATAGCGGTAAAAATCACGATTAAATAATTTAAATATCTTATATAGCTTTCACTATTCCATATCATTGAATAGTTTCATATCAGATTGTCACTCCTTAGCATCCTATGACAGAATACTTAAATTTATCGAATTCAATATCGAGACACAAACTCAGACCGCGCTAACATCGGTAGCACTACGCCACCGCTAGATTGCTGGGCACCGCGCATGACCCGCCTCCCTTTCCAGAGGCTGGGATGAGGGCCGGCCATCATGATGATAGGTTAAATTCAACCATAAGATTCGTCGACCGTATCGGATTTGACTAGTCCAAATCCTGCTCTCCCGAGCAGCGCGCGCGATGAACTGCGTCCCCCTTTTGAATATTTCTTAAATGTGCCATCTGATCACTTACTGTACCAATTGAGCTTAAAGGCCATCAGGCCGAAAAGTCTAGCCCTTTCGAAAAACATTTAAATTCAAAATTTCTTATCTATGATACATCAAAAAGTAGTACAAAACCTAGGCTTCTAAAAAGTAAGTAAAAAAAAATGTATCATAAAATTAAAGTTCTAACTTACTGTTTTTCCCTCTGGTACAGCATCAAGTTTGCCATATAAGATAACAGATGACTCAGTAGACAACACCAACGCATCATAGGTTTGACATAGGATCCCATGTAAAACACATTGCAAAAAGCCTGTCCCATCTCTAAGTGTGATGAACGTTAAAGCTTTTCCTTGACGTCTTAGGCGATGGACCCATCCACGTACACATATTCGCTGCCCTCTATGTTCTGAAGCTACAATGAGAGCAAAGAATAGTTGGATTTTGATATATTATTTGATCTTAACTACTTTTCCGTAACTGTTTTATTAAAACATCTCAGATAAGGATTGTCATCCAGAAAAAACATCCTACTGATATTATAAATGTCCAAGTTTGTAAGAATGTATGGATGTATGTTTGTTTCTCTTTCACGCAAAACTACTTAGAAGTTTAGAATTTGTAATTTTTAATAGAGCAGAAGGACAAGCAAAAAACCACTCCCCACCTCCTACCTATATTTGCAGTGCTATAATTATTATTAAGTGAGAAATAGATGAAATAAATGACACTATTTTTTCATACACTATTATTTTCAAAACATTTTGTTTTACTTATAAATATAATTTGGTTAAAGTGGTTATTTAAAGTTATTTACTTAACTTAACTAACTAAACTAACCACCACACTCAGAAACATCAATTAAAGTTAATCTCCTGTAAGTATGCTGTTGTCCTTTTCTATTTCATTGATAATGAGTGAAAAAGAATATTTAAATAAACATTACATTTAATGGACGTCTCTGAAAGGCAGTTAGTAACTTAAAGGACAGGTAATTAAATATAAGATTTGAAATTCTTATTAGTTTGTATTGTTATATGTCATGTATCGATTGTAGAATAAATTCATGATTAAAAATAAGTTACAGTCATTGTTAAGTATAGATGAGGACCTTTAAGATGACAATAGCAACCAGATAAAAATGGAAAAGATACACATAATATTCACAGTTCACATAATATGTGTTATTTCACATAGTTTTAAATTAATAATAATAATTGAATACCAATAAATTTTACATTTTGTTATAACCCCTTAATTGTCTTCTTAGTTTCTTAGAAAAATTATATACTTAATACACTTTGATTGTAACATCAGTCATAATCTGCAAATGCAGCTGATATGATGCAATATCCTGCACAATTAAAAATGTACTTTAAAATATATTTAAACGCAATCATGTATGTACTTACCATGTAATATTTTAATTAATATAGCCTTGGGTAAGGAAGGGTCTTCTTTAATAACAATTTTTTTCGCATCCTCCAAATTTTGATGACGTTTTTCGGTGTTCTCTCCTTCAACTTTAACTTTTTCTGCGGCTTTATAATTTTCTCTAACCCAAATCTTTTGTATCTTTTTCAATTGGGATTTTGCAGCTACAGCATAAACTTTTCCTTCTTCCGTAGAATCCACATATATAACCGGGAAGGGTTCTTTTGCGGCATGCCGCATGGCTCTAAGAATTGTTTTGAAAGGGTTCCCTTCTGTACCATCTCCAGTTTCGTCATTGCCTCTTTTTTCAGACGTAAATATCTCGGCTGCAAAATATTTAGTATTTTCAAAGAACACAACTTGTAAAAGAAATAGAGAATAGGTTATTTATAGCAAAATATCTTACCCAGAGATAACTTGTCAACTTCAGGCATCTTGATTAAAGTTTATAATCTTGATTTATTTATACTATTTGAATATTATCATCACTTAAACTAGGTACCTATTCAAAAAGTTTTAAACGCTGTATTAATACGTGTTAACATAAACTCAATCTCACTTTAATCAATATGGATCCGTCAACGACAGTGTTTCCACTTTAAAAATTTCCTTTCCTCTTCTCAATTAAGATTTCCCCTTCTCTGGAATTATTTCCCCTCAAAAATAATTTTACGTTTTTTAATAAATTATAATAAAAATAAATTATAGTTCTGGTACGTTTTTCTTTTTTTAAGTTATATTATTTCAATATTTTAAAAGATGCACGAAATTGTGAAAAATCGGCACGTTTCGTGGCATATTCCATAGTTTATCAACGTAAATTTAACCTTAAAATTAAACACAAATAATTAAAAAAACAACTGCAAGCGATTCAATAAAAATTAGACTAACTAACTATTAACTAACTGTATATTTTGTACAGTAACATATATTCCATTCAGAAATTAGTTCTGAAATTTTCCGCAATATGCTGAGGTGTCTTTTTTTTTAATTAGGCTTGATTTCCCCTCGATTTCCCCTTTTCATCTATTTCCCCTTTGGACCCTAATTTCCCCTCTAAAGGGCAAGTTCCTCCCATTGTGGAAACACTGGTAAACGACTAAACGTCAAACATGAACGTTGGTGAAACGTCATCTGCCGTAGCTAGATTAAGGCCGCGTTCCGTGTATTATCCTTGATGTTGACATTTTTCATAAATGTTTATAGATCATTTATAATTTAATATCTAATAGAGGCGTAAATATTATTAACTTTTGCTTAAATACGTCTAATGCCTATAAAATCTTGCATTTTATAATGCATTTTAAATTTCGCTCCAAAACGCTAACACTTGTCATGTGACGTCATATGTTGTTAAACATCGTGAAAATGATAAAATGATTCTAGTTGTCGTTAGTAAAAAATGGCTTCTAAGTTTTATAATTGTTGTACGGTGCCTATATGTGTGTACACTGTCAACATGCCGGAAAATTAGTTTTTACAATATGTACTGCGTATGGAAAATGGTGTATAAAAGTACGTCAATATTCTTCCGCTTCCGCTAAATTGGAACAGATGACGTCATTTCCGTTTATTATCACGTGACCTATTTTAAATTTTGTTACATTTTATTTATTAAATACTTAGGTATTAATTTAATCAAATAAAAATAAGGAAAATTTTGTATTTTTTCAGAATTCTATCATAGAAACTACCAATTAACATCAAAATTATATCTTTATATGTATACTGTCAACATCCCTATTATCTATGATAATATGATCTGCCGTGCGCCACATGAAAATTGGAAAATGAAAATTTAACATTAGTCATGTGTGCAAACTTAAAAAGTGTTTCTAAATCTATTTTTTTCAAGTTTTTTCGTGTTAAATTCTGTACTATGTATATGTTGTTACTCAGAGTAAAAAGCGGTTTATACCAAATTAATATTTTTAAAAATTTTTGTCTGTCTGTTTAATCTCTGGTTAATCTCTAAAGCGGTTGGGCCAATTTAAATGAGATTTTCACTGGCAGATAGATTTTTTATAGCAAATGAGCAGTCGAAGCTTTAGACTACCAGCGCCCATACACATCTGCACAAACGGAGATTATGCAGATGTGTTGCCCTCCTTTCCCCTGCCCCCCCCCCCCATTCGGCCACCGGTAACTCAAAAACCGCACGAAACGCGACAGCTTAGCTGTCACTTGACGCCGCTGTTACCTATGTCAGCGACCACCCGGTCGTGCCGGCCCAAGTCGACTGCATAGCAGCATGACACTGCCTCTTGCCAAAGGTGATGTTATAAGGAGTGACTTAGTATAAAAACATTATCGTCATCAATCCGGATAAGGCTGTAAATATATCTAAGTTAACGCAAGCGAAGCTGCCGGCAACAGATAGTATTATAATAAAGAAGAAACATTTGAGTTTTTGTATGTACTACAGAAAATCAAAACCTAATGGACCGATTTTATAAATTCTTTTGCCATTAGAAAGTTACTTATTATTCATTTATCACTGAGTAACATAGGCTGCACTAAAAGTATCGGAAATGAAATATTTCGCTGGTTTGCTGAATTTCAACGTGGACGTGTCAAGCGCAGTGATGATCCCCGTCAAGGTCGTCCAAAAACTGCAGTCACCCAAGAAAACGTTGATGCTGTGCGTAAGTTGATTGAGGAAGATCGACATGTGACATACCGCGAAATTCAGGCAACTTTAGACATTGGCATGAGTCAAATACAAATAATCTTGCATGAACAATTAGGTGTAAAAAAGTTGTTTTCCCGATGGATACCGCATTTGCTCTGTGAAGAGCAAAAACCGGCTCGCGTTACTTGGTGCGTCAGAACTCTCGAAAGATTCCACGCAGGATCCTCAAATGCTGTATAATACAACATCGTATCAGGTGACGAATCCTGGATATACGCGTACGAACCCGAAACAAAAAACCAGTCTCGAGTTTGGGTGTTCGAAAATGAGTTAAAGCCAACAAAAATTGTTCGTTCACGGAGTGTTGCAAAAAAAATGGTGGCCACGTTTGTCTCCAAAACCGGCCATGTTGCGACTATTCCTCTTGAGGGACAAAGAACGGTCAATGCACAATGATATGCTAGCATTTGTTTCGTCAGGTCGTTTCTGAACTCCGCAAAAGAGAACTGCAACCGCCGCATCATCCTCCATCACGACAATGCGAGTAGTAGTAGACCGCGCACAGAACAAAAGAGTTTTTAGAGCAAGAAAACATAGAATTATTAGACCATCCGCCGTACAGCCCCGATCTAAAACTATATAAATCTAAAACGATATAAAGGTATAATTAAAAAGAGTTCAATGTTAACTGTTAAGTAGGTAGATACCTATGGCACCTAGTAGGTCGATAATGTCACGTATTTCTATAAATTATGTACAAATAATTAGTAAACTTCTACAGGAACGAACGTGCTCAGGACTTTACTTTTTTAATGAATAATTTATTTCGATTAGTATAAAAATACAGTATAATATTAGGGTTCTGTAGTAAAAGTCTTCACAACAATTATTCGAGTAACGTAGTCCTTAATATTATCTCTAATGTTATGTTTATAAGGTCCTAAGATGAGGTCATAAATAAATACTTGGTGGGTAATAATAATAATATCTATTATCTATGGACTCTTTTACACCACGTCAATCTGGTCCCGTGGTAAGTTTTCGAATGGTTAGCGCATGCCGCATTGGCGCTGAAGCCGGAAGTAGTTCGAATTCCGCCCAGGAAAAAAAAAGTTGTACGTATTACTTAGTCATGGATGTGTATTAAATATGTTTATTATATAATAAAAATCTTATATATATATGTATGGTTTAATAAATAGTATTAAAATATATATTGCGGTTGTCTGGTACCCGTAACACAAGTCGTGTTACGGGTACCAGACAACGGAAATACATATATTTAATACCTTTATACCATACATATATAGGTATTTAAGATTTTTATTGTATAAACATATTTAATACACATCCATGGACCATGACCCAGGAACACAAAAAACTCTGTTTCCTGGCGGGATTCGAACCGGCTACCTCCGGCTTGAGCGCCAACTCACTAACCATTGAGCCATAGAGGTAGTCGAAAGAGGTACCTAAACTTTATGATAGGTACCTATATCTTTTTTTATATGTTTAAAAGAAATGTACGTTGGTTAAAATGGATTTAAAGGGTTCCAAGCGGAATTAAAACAGTAGGTATATCTTCATGATTATACGAGAGGAACATACTTTCTACGTAATCCGAAATAAAGTATAATCAAAAATAAAGTATTTCTCCGTCGCCATTCAACGTAGTCTCGCATTCTCTACTCTAAAAAGGTTATCCTAAGGCATTTTTAAAACTTGCCTAAAGCGTTTAAAACCTTTGGTAGAACTAGACTCATGACAGACAGTAATTAAAAGTCAATTAACCATTTTAAGGCTTTTGTATCGATGTCAGATGGTTTAAAGAAGTAGTGACGGTCAAATAACAGTCAAAAACGTCATACGTTTTGTAATAGCCATCAAAACTTTATGTAAAAGTAATAACTTTTAGCCAGTGGCTCACAATGGCATTTATGAGTGAATCTGAATGCAATATAAATAATATAATAATATTACTAGATGTTACGCATGGATTCGCCAGCTTGAATCCACCCATCTATTTACCGGTGGGAGGGAAGCGCTGTGCCGCGCTCCCGGCTGCATGTGTACCACCATCTTGCTTGTTTCTCCCGTGAAACAGCTTTGCTGTGTTTCGGAGAGAAGGGCAAGACAGGCAGTGTGATTACTGGCACCGAGACTAAACATCTTATGTCTCAGGATAGGCAACACAGATGAGTTACCTGGGCTCGTTCCAGGTAAACTAGTTTATGTTCATGGGCGACGTTGACCACTTACAATCAGGTGGCGCGTTTGCCAGTTTGCCTATCTAACTAACATTAAAAAATAATAATTGGGACGGTACATATACCTACACTTACGGTACAAAATAACATTTTTTACTATTTTTGTCTGTCTGTTCCCGTTAATCTCTAAAACGGCTCGGACGTTTTTGACGAGACTTTCACTAACAGATAGCTAATGTTATAAGGAGTAGGTAACTTAGGCTACAAAAATAATCGTCATCACTCGGGATATGGCTGTAAATCTAAGTTAACGCAGGTGAAGCTCCTGGCAATAGCTAATGGATCATAAAACTGATATGAGACGAGAAGACAAAACTGATATGCGACGATAAGACATACAACTGATATGAGACGAGAAGACATTAAACTGATATGAGACGAGAAGACATAAAACTGATATGAGACGAGAACACTAAAAACGTTAATTATTGTTGTAAATGGCATACATTTTGGCGATTAATTTTTATTTATATATATAGATAAACTATTCTTTAAAAGTAAATGTATAAAAGTATGTGAAAACAGCTGAGCTAAGGTTGAGGTCCAATAGATCCTAAATTATTCGCTCTTTTAATTCGAAAATTCAAATTTAAAGCCATATTTTAGAAACAAATAATTGTGTATTAAATTCATTTAAGATAGAATATTTTTTTATAACTTTCAGAATTTGTTGGAGACAATAATTCATCTGTGTCGGTCAAGTCGTTAGCACACACACTATTATTATTTATCTATTTATATTAATCACTCACGTTTTGTAAATTAATTTATTAATATTCCAAAGTGATACATAAAATATCATTATTCTTTTTTCTTGCATTTGCTTACCTACCTTATGTTATACCTGCAATCCACTATCGTCTCTAAATGTAAGTAGGTGTACCTACAGGTAAAACAAATTTTTCCTTACGTATACCTACATAAGTATTAAGTACCCAACACAAGTATTTTAAACTTTAAGGAGACTAGCTTCTCTTTTTTATATCGCAGAATCCAAATCCATTAATCGAATCGAAATCCATAGTGGGTAGAGCTGCGTCCACTTACCAGCAGCTGTCGGGCGCAGCGAGTTCCATATACCCGCGTGGGGAGACCCACTCCCCCGCGGGATGCCTCAGAGCATTTCCCGGCGTTAAGAAAAAAAAAAGGGTCAGGATCTTCGAGTACTTTACTCTAAACTAAAACCACTGCGAGTACCTTCAGCCCTGTAATGCCGTGCCATACCGACCGGGCCGAAGAATAGCTCCTTTTTTTTTCTCCGGGTAATGCTCTGAGGCATCCCGCGGGGAAGTTGGTCTCCCCACGCGGGTATGTAGGACTCGCTGCGCTCGAATGGTGCGAGTGCCACCCGGCGAGTGCCACCAATGCCGCTTTTGGTGAGGTGCCCCGGATTTAATGAGCAAACAGAGTCTGTTGTCCTCAGACTCTTTTGTCCCCACTTCTTATAAGAGGGGTACAAAGAGCCCCCACTGCTAATTTAGCTTCGCCCAAGGTGCTGAGCTCACCCTAGGCTTATGAGCCCCACCGCCACGTCAAGGCCTTAACCATGGTGGGGAAGAATAGGCCTCGTGTTACGCTTCATTTTTCTTATTATATGCTGAATATTAAGATATAAAATTACCTACTTAAACTCACGCATCCTTAATCCTCTAATTTGCATGTTTTATTAAGACATATCTACATACAATTTACTATAATAATAAAAAAATAACGATTATTTTAAAACAATCAAATTAATAGTTTCTAAGTTAATAGTGCAAGTAACGAAAACTATTTTTTTAAATTCACATTCTATTTATATTTACTGTAATTTTACATAAAATGTTAATGGCTCATTAGCCTTTCACCCTAAACTTGTATATTTAAGAAATGTAATTAGAATCATTAATTAATTGTATTAATGATCACCATTGTTATAAAAGGCCCTGTGTGCGCTGTGGTGTTGTTTTATCAGTTGGACGTGTACCTAGGTAAAATATATTGTTATATATTTTTAGTTTGCAATTTCAATGTAATATCTTAAAGAAAGATACATTAATTATAAGTGTCAAAAGTTAAAAAAAGAACTAGGGAACTAATGTCATAAGAAAACAACATTTTTTACGTGACGTATAATTCGATGGAGCCGGCTGCACGAACGAAAAAACATGACGCATGCGGAGTTACCTCGCTCTGAGGCGTTCCATTTTCTTATGACGTTGTCACGTTCAACTATTGTCAGTAAACCGACTTTACAGACAACCGATTTTTTTACAATTTTTAGGTTTGTATGTCTGTCTGTCTGTTTGTTCCGGCTACTCTCTGAAACGGGGTACATCGGGGTACGGCACCGGGCGAAGCTGCGGGCAACAGCTAGTCCTAAATATATCGTAAATTCATAAGTTATTTTATAAGTATAAATACAATGTTACCATCTAAGGGTTTATTAATTAAATTAATAGCATGCAATATAATTTTAGTCACATAGTAAAATGGCCCCAAAACCACAAGAATATACGCCTCCGAAACCAAACGAGGATGGAGCAAAGTATTCCGGTGACAGGGTCGTCATCTCGGGGATGGCAGGCCTTTATCCTGACTCGTATGATGTGAAGCAACTGTCGCAAATATTGTACAATAAGGTATGTGGCTACTTTTTTCCAAATGTCAGATTTTCTGCTGTGTTCAAACATCCATAAAATTAATTTTACTAGATTATATTAAGAAAAGTAAAACATAAAAACATAGCTCAAGCCTTTGTTATTGACTTGACAACGTCTTATAATTCGATGGAGCCGGCTGCACGCACGAAAAAACATGACGCATGCGGTGTTACCTCGCTCTGAGGCGTTCCATTTTCTTATGACGTCAGGTTCAACTATCGTCAGTAAACCGACTTCACAGACAACCGATTTTTCTAAATAAAAAAGGTACTTAAATCGGTTAAGTTTTGGAGAAGAAAATCAGGGGACTACGAATCGTTGATTTTCTGTTCTTTTAGTAGATATTTTCAGTTCAAGTTCTAGTTGTCTGTATTGCACTTTGCGGGGGGAGGCTTGAGGTTAGGGCGACAGCAATAGATTTTACAAATACCTATTTTTCATTTCTCTAGCCATTGGTGTTTCCTCTTAAAGCACGATTTTATTACGTTTTATGTTAAGGCGAGTCACCGGGACTGGCGTGGTAGCGTTGGTGGCGGCGTCTTGTGTAAACGCTAATAACATTCAAGTTTTGGTATTTAATTGAAAAAAAAAAAATAGGACTTGAGAGTAAAAAAAATAGCACGTTCTCTGTAGTATTGAAAATGAAATATTTCCATATAAAATAATGTACAAACTTACATATTTTATTAAGTAATAAATTATTCCTTTTAGTTTTATTTTAGCCTGTTTTCAGGATTTTTTATGATCGAGTAATGTAAATCTTATCTAGTAACCAATTAGCACATCATTTAGGCAATATCTTTAGGGATCTCTGATATTTTAGTAGGAATGTCATTTAATAGTAAATATCTCAAAAAACAAAGATCTATCCTCTACACTAGAGATATTTATTTCCATCCACAGCTAGATAGACTCTATCTAGCTGTGGATGGAAAAATCAGCAATTGTCAGCCGATAATGATTAAGAAATAATCGGCATTTCATTCTGAATAGCATGACTCGATATTGATGAGTAAAAAATGTTTATTTTAATTCAATCGATACTTTAGGTAAATCCAGTGAAGATAACAAATCGTTGGGAATATAATCACCCTGAAGTTGCACAATATAATGGTAATGTACCAGATCTTCAATACTTCGATGCTCAGTTCTTTAAAGTGCATTATCGCCTATGTAATAACATGGATGTCATGGCACGGAAAATTCTAGAGCAATCTTATCAAGCTATATATGATGCAGGTAAGTTTAGAAATGTCTTTATAAGTTATAGATAATATTATGTATTACCTAAATTCAAGAGAAGAGAAGATCCATGAAAGGTGCTCACCAAATATAAAAAAATATATCTGTAACATGACAATAAATAAACGAGCGACGATGTTCTAGTGGGTATGGGCTCGGCCTCTGGAGGTCCGGGTTCGTCATGCCCTTGTGGTGCCTTGAAATAGGTTTTCTCAATTTCTACGTGCACCTGAACATGAGACCGTCGCTTGCTCACCGGTGAAGGAAACATCGTGAGGAAATCTGCTGATGAGATTAAAAGTCTTTGAAGGTTTGTGAAATTCACCAACCCGCATTGGGCCGGTGAATCGGTGAACTATGGCCCAACACCCTCATCGCCTGATATCGAGGAGGAGACCTGTGCCCAGCCCAGGGTTGATATTATTATTATTATAATAAATAATTTGCGTTCCAGTATGCGTAAGCTTAGTAAAATACTACTAATTATGTATGTTGTAGTAGTATGTAGTATGCAATATTAATCAATACTACCTACCAAGTTGTGGGAATATCATTTGTTGTCGTCTTATAATATTATGTATACTTACTGGAATAGCTATTTTAATTCTTAAGCTAAAAGTTGCTAGGTTCGCAATGTGCTTGTAAACCTAGCGACCTTCAGAATAAACTTATAGTTCATAAACTTCACTTTAGAGTGTAAATAGTTAAAACTTTAGGGAACAAAAATAACGCACTATTATTTAGTAAACATACAACACAATAGAGGTTACAACACCTGCAGCATGATTTTCACTGTAGGTACAGTCCACGTACATTCAAAGTCTAATTATTGGAACAAAGTTTTGGAACAGAGTTCCTTATCGCGCGTTGCGAAATCGTAGCCCCTTAGACTAGGGACGGAAAAAATTAAGACCGAAAGTTGTAACGGCACTTTTTGCTATAGTTGTAAGCCGTGCGGCGTGCGCGTGTTTCTCTGTCTGTCTGTCTCTCTCTCTCTCACACACACACACACATAAACACACAGTGTGTGTGAAATAATAATAAAAAAATATGTTTTTTTTTAATTACAATTCCTTCACTAATTAATTGAAAGAAACTTCATTGCATCCGGGTGTCCCTTGACATCTCTCTTTTTTATTTATTATTAATAGGATTAAGCAAATAATCTAAAAAGGATCAAATTAAAAATTAAATATAAATTAAAAATTATTTATATTACTTACATTAAAAATATTTAATAATATAAAAATATTAATTATTTTTAATAATAGGTCTTTACCAATGAAATTGCCGTTCTGCAATACTGGCCATTTCAAATCAAAATAATTTTTGTTTGGCTAAGAATTCTAATTTCAAATTATTTTTATTTTAAAAACATGGAATTCTTTTACCAAAAGAAGTCATTTGTTTATTGATTAGTGTTACATTTTCATCGCATTTCAATCTTTTTCGTCATCATGGATACTTTAAAAATTCGAGTAATTATGGAATATGAGTACCGTCGTGGCAGCAACGCGGCACAAGCGGCACGCAACATCAACGACGTTTACGGAGCTATCAGCTAGCACTACAAACCAACGCACCACCTGTTCTTGGTTTGCTCGCTTCCGTTCTGGAAATTTCGACCTGAAAAATGAACATCGCGGTCGTCCGAAGACTTTGGCCGACAATGACGAATTAAAGGCGATTGTGGAAGCTGATGATACACAATCTACGGCTGAATTAGCAGCAGCTTTCGAAGTTTTTTCGACCATTTGCGTCAAATTGGCAAGGTAAAAAAGCTTGACAAATGGGTGCCCCACGAACTCAATGATCGCCAGCGCGAAGTACGCGTCAAGACGTCCCTTGCACTACACAACACAAACACAACACACACAAATAAAGGAATTTTGGAACCGCATCGTTACCTGCGATGAAAAATGGATTCGTTTTGATAATCGGAAGCGCTCAGCAAGTTGTTGGGATCCTGGTTCAGCACCTAAACAATGCCCTAAACGAAAACTTACCCCTAGAAAAGTGATGATCACTGTTTGGTGGGCTAGCGCCGGTGTGATTCATCATAGCTTCTTACCAAACGGGGTGAGCATTACTGCAGATTGTACTGTAAAGAACTGAACACAATGATGGGGAAGCTGGCACATCTCCAACCAGCATTCCGCTGCTCCTGCACGACAACGCGCGATTTCATTCTGTACAGCAGACGGTCTCCAAGTTGCAAGAACTGGGGTTGGAAGCTCTCCGTCATCCACCCTACACACCAGATCTTGCGCCTACAGACTACTACTTTTTCCAGAATTTGAATAACTTCTTGGTGGAATAAAAATTCAATACCCGAGAGGCAGTACAAAATGCCTTTGAAGAATTTCTTGCCTCCCGTTCAGCTGATTTCTTTAAGAAGGGCATCAATAAACTGCTACTGCGTTGGCAAAGATGCATTAATTGCATGGTTGATTACTTCTATTACTTAATACAAATAAAAAATACATGTAAGATATTAAATTATATTATATTAATTAGCAATTATCCCGCGAAACACGCAGTCTTTACAGCAAATGTGTGAGTGCACGCATATGCATGCATATAGCACCGCCCTCCTTTCCCACACTGCATATGCGTACACTCGCATGCACCACCACCCCCACATGCACCACAACCACAGTAAAATACCACCACCAAACAATCTACGCATCCTCAGGATGTAGACTCTACGATTAGTAATCGTTAAGTGAATCGCAAAACATCGCAAACAAAAGTTTTACATAAATCCGACAAGGGATTTCGACTAAGTGTGTTGGAACAACTCGAAATAATAAAACATAAAAATAATAAATCGATTGCATTGTTAAGGTGACGCCCGGTAAACAATAATTCTAAAACCGTGCAGGCGCGCCCCGCACCCCGCACACAGCACACCCCGATAAGTAACGTAAATATTGCAATTTGCGAGCTATCACGCGCCATGTGTAACATCGTAGACGTCTTGGAGTTGTCATTTTATATATTTTTAATTTTGTTTTTTTGTCATATAAACGTCATTTTTTATTTCGATAAATATATTTCATTTTATACTTTCACTAGCTGTTGCCCGCAGCTTCGCCCGCGTTAACTTTTAAAATTTGAGGGGTTGACCACCCTTATTACTTAGATGACGAAGCTGGCCCTCCTATTTTTGACCGAGACTCAGATATCCTCTCCAGCTGATACTTCTTATCTCTCCTGTTCGGGGTACAAATGAGATCACTTTTTTGTACCACGGGCTGGAGTTTGCGCGTACGTCAGAGAGGATGTCTGCTCTCATGGCCTTGGTAGTCTTGAAAGTCTTGAAGGGACCTCTCCATCCTCTGGTTGTGCATCGTGCATGACCATCCCCGCGTCTATTCCTCCCTATATAGGTCCCACAACGGTAATGATAAAACCGATCGACTAATGTAGTACATCCAAATGGCTACAGATTCCGTGCTACAACAGATCCCATCCATAGAGATCATGATACTTGGTGATTTCAACGTTCATCACACCAAGTGGCTCGACTCGACTTGGCTCGTTGGACCATTATCTGATCCGAAGTTCAGTGCCAGTTGCAAGCCCATCACGGCTTCGTTTTTCGGGCTGGCTGGGCTAAACTAGCCTAGAGGCTAGTTTAGCCATAGCCTTTTATCGATCACGCCGAGTTTCTTATAAAAAACTAGGCGTGCGGATAGGGCGAAGCAGTAGTTCATGCCTTCACACCGCCCACAATTATACAAGGCGCAGATCCGGCCTCACATGGAATACTGCTCTCACCTCTAGGCTGGACCGCCCCAATATCAGTTTCTTCCATTTGACTGCGTTCAACGCCGTGCGGCTCGAATCGTCGCCGATAGTAAGGTTAAATCAACTTGATTATTTAGCGCTGCGTAGAGATGTCGGATCGCTCTGCATTTTATCGAACACCGACTATCTGGTTGCCCCCTTTTCTATAAAAAAAAAATCTACCGCATCTACCATGGGGAGTTTTATGAGGAATTGTTCGGACTAATACCTGGAGCTGAATTCCTCCACCGGATATTTACCAAATTTCACCCACACCATCTCGATGTCCGAAAACCCACAACAACTCGATTTTACGGCATTTCCTGAATCGCACGACGATTAAATGGAATCCGCTGCCACCTACGTATTTCTGGACCGATACGAAAGGCCGGCAACGTACCTGCTAATCATCTAGTATAGCGGGTGTCTGTGGATATCGCTTTTCACTTACCACCAGGTGAACCGACGGCCCGTTTGCCCCCTTTTCTATCTATAATCAATATTTTTAAATACATAGTAACAAGAACTTATGCGGGCAAGACATTGAGTAACTCTGCGTAATTCGGTAAGGTGTCTTGATTTCTAGAAGATACAAAATAAATTAGAATTTTTCACCAACCCGACGCCAGGAAGCCGTGTAGTCGCAGACTGCACGGTTGGCGTGGGGCAACCCCCAACTTTTACAAAGCAAAAGTGAGCCAAATGGGCTCACACTAATCCGATGTAGCATTAGGGCCTTTGGGCCGTTAGCATAGATCCATCCGAAAAAAAAAGAAGTTTTCATACGTGCCCTTTTAAAAAGTTAGCCGACATTTCTTTATTTCTATTGCAATCAGATGACGACTCCATTGTTTTATTCTCCTAACATTGTTCCAACCATTGTTTTCTAAAATATAATAAATATTTAAAATAATACCACTTAATACTTATCAGAATATATTTTGACACAAAAAGAAAGTGAAGTTAAAATTACCTATATTTATAAATTACAAATAAATATTATGATGTAAACTTTAAACCTGTTTTGTGTCATATTTTGACATTTTGCTAACAAACAATTTAGACATTTAATTATTAAAATTATATTATTAAAATTTATATTTTCATGTGTTTTGGAATTACTGAAATAAATTGAAATTATTGACGACAAAATTACCGAGGCGTCCTCTTAAATGACCAAACTGATTTAACGAATTCTCCCATAATACGGTTATTCGGTGGGGGTAGTGGGGGAACCAGCTAATATAAGGCGGGTGTTTGGACCTGCACGTCACTTCAGCCTAGTAGTTTTTTATTTATTAGTTTTTATTAGTCTCTGGTCTATTAGTTTTAGCTGTAGTTAGTTACAACAGTAGTACTAGGGACTAGAATAGCCATAAAATATGGCAACCCAATGACCGCCTCATATTTATGAGGCGCGGTTAGATCCTGCCGTCAGGAGACCAAATAGGTCTCGACACGGCTGCCTCGAACCCCTTGCGGGGCTCGCAGAAGACCAGATGCACGTCACTTAACGATTACTAATCGTAGAGTCTACATCCTGAGGATGCCTCGGTGTCGGGACGAAACGTGCGTAGATTGTTTGGTGGTGGTATTTTACTGTGGTTGTGGTGCATGTGGGGGTGGTGGTGCATGCGAGTGTACGCATATGCAGTGTGGGAAAGGAGGGCGGTGCTATATGCATGCATATGCGTGCACTCACACATTTGCTGTAAAGACTGCGTGTTTCGCGGGATAATTGCTAATTAATATAATATAATTTAATATCTTATATAATGGATTTCCGCAAAGTAACGCCTGATTCTATTAACTAAAAAATACATACAAATAAATACAAATACAATACAATACAAAAAAATCGTTTAAATTTTTTCATACAAAACGGTAATTTCATAGGTAAAGATCTAATATAAAATATTTATTCAATTTCATGTTCATATTTTTATTCCACAGGTGTAAGTCCTGAACATCTATCAGGAAAAAAAGTTGGTGTGTACATTGGGACGTGTTTCTCTGAAACAGAAAAAGCATGCTTCTACGTCGCTAGTTCGAGAACAGGTTTTGGCATAGCAGGGTAAGCTAAATTCAATAGCTACTGATGATAGTAATCGATCTGATCAGGACATGATCAGGCCGATTTTAGCTACGCCGACAGCTTCAATTTCTCTATTGACATTCATGCGGTCGCATGTGGCTTATGTGCCAAACTTCTTTGAGAATATCCTCGTACATTGCGGGCATATAAGCACACCGATTTACTAATAATGATGCAACATTCGTAAATATTTGCATTTATTATATTGTTTGTGCAACTTACCGAAATAGTTTAATAATGTAACGTAGTTTTTTAAATTCCCAAAACAAACTACTAAAAGAGGTAGGTATAGGTTATTATACTTTAACTGCCTTAATTATCATTTATTTCCATAGAATATGTAATTATTTTACTGTTAAACTCGACTTATTTGCAAGAATTTGTTTGCAATTATTCATTGAAATTATCAATATTATTAATCAAATATTGCTTTTTTTGTTGCGTAAAAATTCAGGTGCAATAAAAGTATGTTTGCGAATCGTATTTCCTATTGGCTCAATGCAAAGGGTCCTTCCATGTCCGTCGACGAGGCGTGCTGCAGCTCTACCGCTGCTTTAGAGCTAGCATATACTGCTCTTTCACGAGGAGATTGTGAAGCAGCTATTGTTGGAGGTGGAAATGTATGTTTACATCCGCAATCTTCGGTACATTATGGAAGGTATGCTCTTAAATAGGTTTCCATAATTTATATTTTATACTTATTATATTATTCATAACACGATTTTACATTTTGGTTTAGGATAATGAAATTGAGTATGGATGGGAAAACAAAATCCTTCGACCATAATGCTGCAGGCTGTGCTAAGTCCGAAGCAATCAATGTTCTTTTTCTACAAAAAGCAAAAGATGCACTAAGGTAAGCTGCTTTTAATTATAATAATAATCGATGGTTCACTTTTTGGTAAAAAAAATATATTTTCTTTCTGATTTCATATTTTAGGATTTACGCTGACATTATCCATGCAAAAACTGAATTCACTTCAATAGTTGAAACTGAAACTGGTCCCAAATATGGCTTTTATCGTAATCCTGAAGTTACCACAAAATTCTTAAAAATATTTTATAAGGAAGCAAATGTTTCTCCTCAAGCTGTTCAGTATGTAGAAGCATTTGGTTCAGGTATTTTTTTAATTAATGATTTAATTCTATATTTGTAACATGTTGTCATTTTTACAATTTATAACTGATTGATTGTACTGATGGTGCTTGATGGAAATTCACGTGAAACAAGATTTGTAGTGTTATTATTTCCAATATTAATTTCCTACTAAAATGTTCACGCCATCAGGAATTGAATAAAAAGTGCTCTAGTGCCACTATCGTATATTCTTTAATATTTCAGGATGAAAACTAAAAAAGCCAGGTTTGATTATTTTTCTTATCAGTTTTCTTTATTTTTGTTTAGCTGTACCAGAAGCTGATAAATCTGAATTAGAGGCGATCGATGACGTTTTCTGTAAATCCAGAAATAAGCCACTATTGGTAGGAAGTGTCATGTCTAATATTGGGTATGGCGAAGCTGCATCAGGAATATCTGCAGTGACAAAGGTAGAATTATAAATTGGTCGGGCAAAAGTTATGCCTGCTGCATTTTTAATCGGTAAATTAGTAATTAAATTTAACGATGAATGTGTTGAAAGTTTATTAAAACAAAATATTATAAAATAAACCAAAAGGACATTTAGCAAATTTATCTTCAGCCAAATTAAAGTCTCATTTAAAAAAATGATGATCATGCACTTTTATACTTAAGTATTCCTAATTGTCTTCACCCTGTAATTAAAGGCCCTAAGCTCTTTATATGTCGGGAAGACCTTAGGATTATTATAACTATTAAAAGATTTAGCCTTAAGGATGTGCTCATAGATTCTTCTTTTTCTACCCTTGTACGATCATTTGAGGTCCTGCCCTATTAGATTCACTTCTATCATTATTATTTATATGTATTATTAAATATAAAAAATAGGTGCTACTCGGCTACCATGTCGGCAAACTGGCAGCCAACCTCCACTGTGAATCACCTCGCGAGGATGTATCAGCTTTGAAGGAGGGACGTATAAAAATACTGCAGGAGCATACGGAATTTGATCGTACTTATGCTGCAGTTAACAGCTTGTCTATTACTGGGATCAATGCTCACGTTCTTCTTCATGGACATTACAAACCTAAAGTAAGCATTCGTAAAATATTAAAAAAAAATCCCTTTAAAAGAATTACTATTAAAAATTTCAAAAAATTTTAGGATATAAATCGATACAAAGCAAATATTCCACGTATCGTGCTGCTATCGGGAAGACAGGAGAGTTCTGTAAAAAAAATCATCAAGGACTTGAAGTCACGGCCTATTGATCCCGAAGAACACGCCTTACTTCATAATATTCATGAGACAAGGATTTCTGGGCACTTGGGACGAGGATTTGTTATACTTGGTATATTATAATCATTATCAAATTATTATTTAAAAAATAACAATTAAATTCCATGATTATAAATAACCTATTTCATATACACTTGTTTCAATTTTATTTACTTTTCAGATACAAACGATGAAAATGAAACTGTAAGCTTATGCGAAGTAAGCGATTACTTCGACCAAGGCAAACGTCCTCTGTGGTTCGTGTACAGCGGCATGGGTTCGCAGTGGCCGGGCATGGGGAAAGAGCTCATGCGCATACCTATATTTGCTGCTGCTATTGAAAGGTACAGTTATTTTATTTCACGAAAGCGGGTGGGCCAAATTTGTAGTTGCGATGCGACAGACGTGCGCGCGTGCGTTCTTGTGTGCGTAACTACGTACTCGCCTATCAGCGTACTGAACTGAGCACTCCCCACATCAAAAATATTACGTTATTTTAAGAGGACGCATTCGTAATTTTGGCGTCAATAATTTTAATTTATTTCAGTAATTCCAAAACGAAAGACAATGTAAGTTCTAAAAAAATGATTAGGAAACTTTTATAACAGAGAAAAAAATATCAAACATTACTCATTTTAAAAAGAGATTCACACCTTGTGGGCAAACTGGACCGGCTTTTTCATAGAAGAGTCTATACACGTTATTTAAAATTATAGTAGGAATTTCCTCAATTATCGTTTTTAACGCAATAAAATAACAAAATATCATTTCGTCATTTACATCCTTTAGTTATAAACTCGCGCGCGTATGGAGAGCCTCACCCCGCTCACGACGCTCAGTTGCCTATCTATTCAATAAAATATAGTAAAATATCTGTTTGTTATTGTGAGTTTTGTATTGAGTCATAGAGCCATAAAACTTATTGCAGATGTCACCGTGTACTTGAGCCCAAAGGCGTTAACATCGTGGATATAATTACATCTGATGATAAAAAGATGTTTGACAATATTTTACACTCATTTGTTGGTATCGCCGCTATACAAATTGGACTTACTGATGTACTACGTGAAATGGATATACATCCAGACATGATTATAGGTAGGTACTACAAAAATATATTTTAAGAAATAAAAACATAAAATCTGGGATTTTTTTAGTTTCATGTATGCAGTATTGAAGGACCGAATGTAGACTATTTAGTACGAGGTAGTGCCGTGCTGCTTTGCAGCTGAATTGGGCCGGCACGCCGGGGTGATAACTCTCACGCACATAATACCGGAGTCAAGTGATATAATAGCTATATTGTCGCGTTTCGTGCGGTTTGTGAGTTTCCGATGGCCCATTGGGGGGGATAGGGAAAAGGAGGGCGACGAATCTGAATAATCTCTGATTTTACGTATATCATGTATGGGCTTCGATAGTCGCCAAAAGGCTACGACTGCTCGTTTGCCCTCCTATGCTATAAAAAAATACTATCGAATATGTAACAAAAATCGAATATGTAACAAAAAGTGTCCATTTTAAATTTGGAAACCAAAAATTAAATTTTAAATTTGAAAAAAATATTTTTTTTTCATAAACAGAGATTATGTTATCACTTCTTACCACTAACCTGCATAGTTTATATATGAACTGCATAGTCTATTGCTCGGCGTTCTAAGTAGATACATAATATTAGTGTGTTGTATCATGATGACATCGTGCTGACAATATTAGCCGGTGAGAGGGTTGCACTGTGCCGCACTCCCGTCAACTTGGTTACCACCATCCTGCTTGTTTCTCACGGGAAATAGTTCCGCTGTGTTTCGAAGAGAAAGGCAAGATTGGCTTATTAATTATACTTAATTATTGACACCAAGACTTTTTTTTTTCTTTAACGCCGGGAAATGCTTTGAGGTATCCCGCGGGGGAGTGGGGTGGTCTAGCTTCGCCTAAGGTGCTGGGCTCACCCTAGGCTACTGAGCCCCACCGCCACGACAAGGCCTGAACCATGGTGGGAGGTGGCACGTCTGCGAGTTTGCCTATCCAAGTATCATAGCCAAATGAATAATAATAATAATTTTATTTGCCAGATTGTGGGCACATAACAAGTTAACAATAATTCAATAGATAGTAGCGGCACAGTTATTCATTTTACACTATTAGAAATCTAATGTAACATTTAAATTTTAGGTCACAGTTTGGGTGAGATCGGATGTGCTTATGCAGATGGATGTTTCACAGCCGAAGAAACTATACTGTGTGCTTACAGTCGTGGTCTTGTTTCAATACAGACACCGTTTATACGCGGATCTATGGCTGCAATTGGTCTGGGATATAGAGAGGTTTATAGTAGCACTTTTTAAGATAGGCTATTTTCTCTCTACCATCTAAACTATCTACCTTGCCTTAATGACTTACCCAATTAATATTTTATTTTAAACGGGGGCAAACGGATAGTCGGTTTACTTGGTCACCGTACCCATCACAGCCGCTACGCCAGACAATTAGATATAAAATAATATTAAATAGGTACTAATATGAGAGAGATGTCGGGCCACTCTGTATCTTCTACCGCATCTACAACGGGGAGTGTTCTGAGGAATTGTTCGGATTAATATGCAGTAGGATTCCACCACCGGACATCGCGTAAAAATTCCAAACACTCTCACCAGGTCATTGTCCGGAAATCCACAACGATTCGATTTTTACGGCATTTCCTGCCTCTGACGACAACTATATGGAACCAGCTTAACCTACGATATTTCCGAACCGATACGATTTAGTGACCTTAACGTTAGGTTGCCTATTCTTTTCCGGTCACAACTATCAGGTAGCCAAGTATAAACAGGTAAATCTATACCGGACCGGAAAAGAATAGGCAACCTAACGTTTTGCATATTCTATGGGCTTCATACTTTCGATTGGTATAGAATTTATCTAATAATACCGTTTTTTTTTTTTAATTAATAATTAAACATACCCTGGACTAAAATTTGTTAGGCAACGCACCTGCTAATGACGTAGTAGGTGTTTATGGATGCCGCTTATCACTTACAACCAGGTGAAATGACTGTCCATTTGCTTCCTCTTCTATAAAAAATAATAATAATATAATCGAATTCGATAAGGACAACATCTTGTATTTTAATGTCCTTCAAAGTTGTGGAATTGTTTCAGATATCAAAATTATGTCCACCTGAAATAGAGGTAGCTTGTCATAACTCACCTGAATCCAGTACGATCTCGGGGCCAGCAGAGATCATGAGTGAATTCGTTGCCGGTTTAGTCGCTAAAGGAGTATTCGCCAAAGAAGTGCCCTGCTCAAACATTGCTTACCATTCCCGTTATATTGCTGACGCTGGTAATTTTTTGTTATTATATATTTTAATTTCTATAGCATATAGGATCCGCCAGGTTGAAAATCCTATGTCTAGGAATTGACGCCTAACGCTTAACATGACTCACCCCCAAATACTCAAACGAATCTCAAATGTAAGACGTACTTAAACTCATGCTACGACGTGTCAGATTCAAAGAAAAAAAGAGGGACAGCACGAGTTTAAGTACGTCTTAAATTTGAGATTCGTTTGAGTATTCGGGCGTAAGTAAGACGCTATACAGTATACAGTGCTACGCGGATAGTTCCGCGCCGCGTAGCACTGAACCCTGTCGCGGACATCCGCGGCGAACGGTCCGCGTCAAACTACTAGTATATAACGCCATCAAAATCAATTATTTACTTTCGTTACATGTCAGTAAGGAAGGCTTCAAAATATTAATACCTACTTAATAGGAACAATTATAAATGATGTGAATCTTTTATTACCGACCTGACGTTAAGTTTTATTGAATAGAGTTTATCATACAACTTCAACTTTTCTATGTATTGTTGAGTCGTCGCTGATGTTTTGCACAACTTCTTTTTTGTTAAATCGAATTTCGTTATTCAGGTCCTGACTTGCTAAAATATATGAAAGAGTTCATTACTTCGCCGAAGCTTCGTAGTGAACGCTGGGTATCCACTTCAGTACCTCAAGATAGATGGGACGAACCATCTGCTAAATATTGTTCAGCTGAATATCACACTAACAATTTATTGGTATGATTTAATTTGTATTTTTATGTATATAAGCCCTAGAATAAAAATTAGAGAAAGAAAGATATGTGTATGTAATATTACGTATACCCACACAGTACAAACGACCTAATAAATAAAAAGTTAATTTTCTATTTTGTGTGTATAAATGACGTGTAAAAGTTAATTTTCAATGCAACAGTAAACGAGATAAGGCTGTTGATGTTTATTATTATTTGAGATTTAACATTACTTTTTGCCTAACAGCCTGTATAATAAGCACGTTATTTTAATAGAACTCAGTCCTATTCGAAGAGACATCCAAACTAATTCCATCCGACGCAGTGCTAATTGAAGTCGCACCACATGCCTTGCTGCAAGCCATTCTCAAGCGCTCTCTACCGCAGTCATGTCTTCTTGTGCCGTTGACGCGACGTGCACATCCCGACAGTGTCAGATTTTTGCTGGAAGCCATAGGAAGGTGATTTTTTTCTAGATATAATAAAAAATATATTTATATCCTATATAAATTAATTAAAAAAGCATACGCTTTTTTATGTTAGTTGGATAGGCAAACTTGCAAACGTGCCACCTGATGGTAAGTGGTCGACGTTGCCCATGAACATAAACTAGTTTACCTGGAATGAGCCCAGGCAACTCATCTATAGGGGAGGTGGTGGTCGCGGTGTCCTTGGACATCGCGAACGCCTTCAACAGCCTCCCTCAACAGTGTGATACGGGAGGTGCTGAATTTCTTCGGAGTGCCACAGTATTTAAGGAAGTTGTTGGCGGCGTACCTCACCGAGAGGAGGGTAGCCTGCGAGAACCGGTGTGGGTCCGTAGAGTGGTGGCGAGTCGGGTGCGGTGTCCCACAGGGATCGGTTTTGGGCCCGATCCTGTGGGACATCGGCTACGACTGGGTTCTGCGAGGTCGCCTCCTGCCCGGGATGGGTGTCATATGCTACGTGGATGACACCCTCGTATATGCGCGGGGACGAGGCTATAAGGAGGCGGTGTGGCTGGCCGAAGTCGGGATCGATCTCGTGCTCAGCCGCATAGAGAGGTTAGGGCTTCGGGTCAGACCTGAGAAGACCGAAGCCCTTCTCTTCCGCGGGACTCGGCGGAAAGGACCCCCACCGGGGGCTGCTCTCCAGGTTGGAGGGGTGAGGGTCAGGATGAGCCCCCATATAAAATATCTGGGGCTCATCCTTGACGGAGGGTGGACCTTCGGCCCACATTTCTCCATGTTGGGACCGAAGGTCGTGAAGGCGGCAAGTGAACTGGCCAGACTCCTCCCGAACCTCGAAGGACCCAGCTCCGCCTACAGGCAGCTATACTCCGGAGTGTGCCGGAGTATGGCGACGTACGGTGCATGCACCTGGGCGGGTCACCTTGCCGCGAGGAATAAGGCCCAGCTGTGCGCGGCACAGCGGGTCATCGCAGTAAGGGAAATTCGGGGCAGTAATATCCCAGAAGGAGGCCGACGAGCGGGTGAGAGAGGAGGCCGCCGACGAGGCCTCCCCCGCGGGCGACGAACGGGGGTGCGTAGGAGGCACTACTTAATGCGCCTCGAGTAACGCCCCTGTGCTCGTGTTGGGTTCAGGATGGGAACCTGGGCCCAGTATGGCACGACGTCGTGGGGACTGCTGAGTAGCGGTCGGGCTTGTTTCATCAGTCAAACAGCTTTGCTGTGTTTCGGAGAGAAGAGCAATACAGGCAGTGTAATTACTGGCACCAAGACTTAACCACCTTATGTCTCAGCATAGGCAGCACATAAATAAGTTGCCTGAGCTCGATCCAGGTAAACTAGTAACCTACCATCTCGTGGCACGTCTGATAGTTTGCCTATCCAACTAACATAAAAACGTAATATTAAAAGTTATTTTAAACACCTTTCTAGGTTATCCATGGAAGGTTTTAACCCTAAAGTGAAGGCGCTTTATCCAAAAATAGAATTTCCTGTTTCAACTTCCACCCCGATGTTATCCCATCTAGTTGAATGGGCTCATAATGAAAAATGGTAAGAAAAAAAATATACCTCATTTGGCAAAGTTACTAAAATTTACTTCTTAATTTACCCTTAATTTTAGGAATCTCCCATTATATGCCAATGCAAATAGAAAAACAGCAGCGGCGACGAAATATGTTATATCCACATATGATGACGAATACAGTTATTTGAGAGGACATATTATAAGAGGTAATTGAATTATTAAAACAAATGAATATTTACAAACATATGTAACACCGTAGTTATGGTCCCTTTATTAAAAACTAGCTGTTGCCCGCAGCTTCGCCCGCATTATTTTATATTTACGGACGTATCCGTACCGATAATGATCATTTTTCTACTTTTTTTGTTATATCTCTAAAGGTTTTGAAAGTAAGCTCCAAGCGGCTTTTTCCGACTTTTACTTTCTTGTGAGTTAATCTTAAAAGATAAACATATACTGTCACGGACTTTTTTTAAGATCATTTAAAGAGAAATAATTCTTTCACACATATTTTTTGTGTATCTTGAACCGTTTTCGCAGTGCACGCAACGGAAGCCCTCAAAGATGAATAATTTTCCCCGTTTTTTACACATTTTCCACTGTTTCTTCGCTCCTATTAGTCGCATCGTGATGTTATATCTAGCCTATAGCCTTCCTCGATAAATGATCTATCCAACACAAAAATAATTTTTCAATTCGAACCAGTAGTTCCTGAGATTAGCGCGTTCAAACAAATAAACAAACTCTTCAGCTTTATAATATTAGTATAGATTTAAATTACTTTTTGTTTCAGGAAAAAATGTATATCCGTTTGCTGCAGCTCTCGTGTCTGTCTGGGACACTTTAACTATGAGCTTAAATATGAAGCCAAAAAGTTTATCGGTACAATTTCGAGATGTGTTTTTATTCTCACAGCCTTTTATTCATGAACAATGCCAACTGCGGACTAGCATTTCACTTCACAGAGGAACGGGACGATTTGAGGTAAAAAAAACTTTTATTTTAATAACATACTTTTCTAAATCATGAGTGGAGGAATAATGACAGTATGGTGCAAAGGAGAATTAGAATAGTATTTAAGGAATTGTCGTTTTTTTCAATCCTTTCTCAGAATGTTAACATTATACAATCAATCTACGCTTTTTGAAAAGTCAGTATGTTATGCTTTCTCACATTTAAGGAAGAATAACTATAAAGAAGCCACAGCACATAGGCTCGGATAACAACACAAATTACAACATTCGTTGATATTTTTAGGTTCTCAATGAAAATTCACTCATGCTCCGAGGTACAATCATTCCAGAACAAGATAGCACCGATAAAATTCAACCTATTGAGAGGTCTCAAACAAATGTTTATGCTCAGGATATTTATAAAATATTTCATACTAGAGATTATCATTATATGTAAGTTTTGTTTAAACATTTACACTAAAAGTAGCTTACATTGTTTTGAACTCCACCACAGGCTAGATATTTTTTCATGAATATAAATTGTTGCTGAAAAGTTACTACAAATGTTAATATTGATTTTTAGCTGTTTGCATTTAGTTTGTGACTAAATACTTACTACTACTTACTTTAAATTTCTTTGAAGTTGTCAACCCACTTCCTAGTTTATTAAGTGGGATCAGGTGTTAAGCTCTTTAACTGCAATTAATAATGTTTTTTAATATAATTTTAATATTTTTTAGGAATGATTTTCGTAGTATATACAGTGCTAATGAATCTCTGACGGCAGCTGAAATTGAATGGAAAAATAATTGGGTCACATTCTTAGACGGTATCCTGCAAATGAATACCTTGAGAAGGAAACATAATTCGGTATCTAAACTAAATTTCATAAGAAAGTTAGTAATTGACGTTGACAAACAACTTGCCACTGAAACTATCAAGAAAGATAATGCAACATTATTGAATGCGAATGTACAGGAAGCATTTAGTCGTACCATGTAAGTGTTATCCAGCCAAACACATAAATGTGGAAATGGGAACCGATTTTGATATCATGATTATGATGATAAAAGTATTTTCAACTTCACCAATAAAATACCTTATTGTTTTTTTCCTGCTATAGCAACGTTTGCAATTAAAATCGTAATAATTAAATTATTTACACTAAGCTATTTAGGAACTTTTACTAGCAAATCATATATTTGAAAGAATCGACTTTTACAATATTAAAATAGTAACTTGCATAAAATAAAATAATTTATTAGCTAAATTATATGAGATCAGGATCTTAGAACTAGTCCAATGATGAGACTTGAGATACAATAGATGCAAGTTTATTCCTTTTGTGTAAATAATTCAACTATAGGGATGTTGACATTTTTCAGAAATGTTTTTAAATCATTTATAAATATCTAATGGAGGCCTAAATATTATCAACTTTTGTTTAAATACGTCTAATGCCTATAAAATCTTGCATTTTATAGGCATTAGACGTATTGCATTTTATAGGCATTTAAAATTTCGTTCCAAAACGCTAGCACTTGTCACGTGACGTCATATGTTGTTAAACATCGTAAAAATGATAAAATGATCCTAGTTGTCGTTAATAAAAAATGGCTTCTAAGTTTTATAAGTGTTGTACGGTGCCTATGTGTGTGTACACTGTCCAAAACGCCTGAAAAATAGTTTTTACAATATGTACTGCGTACGGAAAATGGTGTATAAAAGTACGTCAACATTCTTCCGCTTCCGCTAAATAGGAACTGGTGACGTCATTTCCGTTTATTATCACGTGTATTTTAAATTTGTTACATTTTATTTATAAAATATTAATTTAATCACATAAAAATAAGGGAAAATATTATATTTTTTCAGAATTCTAATATATAAACTACCAATTAACATCAAAATTATATTTTTATATGAATACTGTCAACATCCCTATTGAAATTCAAAATCATATTTAAAAAAAGTGTTTTAAAGTAGATTTCATTATTTAATTCCAGATGTGGTGGAGTCGTGATAGAAAATATTAAATTTGTTGATCTACCCATCCCTAAAGAAAACAGTATTACGTTAAAAACCCTGGCATTTGCACCATTATTTTCAAATGACTTTGAGAATGTAAGTTAAATGTTTTTTTTTCTGATACCTAATTAGGCGCAACACAGTGCGACGCGGACCGTCCGCCGTGTCCATGTCCGCGACGCACTATACCTATAGCGCCTTATATTTAAACTACAACATATTTTTTAAGTAAATTTTTACTAATTATTTACAGGATGTATATTCTCTTCATATTTTCTTACAAATTGTGGCTGATAATATTACAAAGGACCAGATAAATATTTTAGAAATAATAAACAATGATAACGATGCTTCAGAATTTAGCAATATTGAAAATATCGTCAATAATATACCAGGAGTAAAAGCGCATTATTCTAAAATAAATATTCAAAATAATTCTTGCGACTCTCTGAAAAATATTGATTTATTATTGGTTTCCAAATTTTCTTCTGATGATAAGGCAAGTATTTTTTTTATTCTGGTTACTTTATTTATAACTAGCTGTTGCCCGCAGCTTCGCCCGCGTTAACTTAGATTTACAGCGGTATACGGATTGATAATGACTATTTTAATAGCCTAATAAGTTACTCCTTATAACGTCAACTGTCTGCCAGTGAAAGTCCCATCAAAACCGGCCCAGCCGCTTCTGAAATTAGCTGGAACAAACAAACAGACAGACAGTCAGACAGATAGACAAAAATTGTAAAAAATGTTATTTTCGTATATATGTGTCGTGCTTTCATCCATATGCATTTAATAAAAAGTGGCTATTTTTAATATTACAAACAGACACTCCAATTTTATTTATCTGTATAGATTACCTACTAATATACATCTGATAAAAATATTTTTTCAGCTATGGCAGACGTTATATCGAGCGCTACAACGAGATACTTTCTTTATTAATAAACAAACATCACCAATCTTTAGCCCACAACGTCCTACCTTACACCATACAGTAAGCGGATACAATATGGCGGATACGACATTAGAATTGGCAATTTGGAGACCTACAAATCCTAACCCTTCAAGTACATTGAAAATTCGTTCACCAAAAGTCATTTCTTCTTCTTCAAGGGTATATATTACAATCACTACTATGAGTTATATTTACTACTTATAAGTTTTTCAATGCACTGTAAAGTATTTTTTTATATATTTATATATATATATTTATTTTATATATTGTATATTTATATACAAAGTATTAGTTACATTATTTAATGTTATTTTAATTCTAGATAATGTCCTATTAATAATTAATTAATTAGTTAACAACAAATCTCATATTATTAACTCATTATCTTTTAAATATTCATCCACTCCATAGTAGCATTTGGTCAATAAAAGATTAAATAAACATATTCGCTTATATAAATTTATGTTTTTTGTTTTTAATTTATTCGGTAAATGATTATATATTTTAATTGCCATGCAATACGAATTTCTTCTAAAGACTTCTTTTTTTTGTTTAGGTACACGTAATTTATTTCCATGCCTGGTAGATCTATTTGTGTGTTCCGATTTTTTCTCAAATAGATTCATATTATTTCTTACAAAAACACATATTTCATAAATATAGAGACATGGTAGAGACAGGATATTATGACGTTTAAATAACATCAACAGTGAATAAGTTATCGTTTTCTTTTTTATTGATATGCCCTTATCCTATGTACCACTGCATATTTTACTATAATAATTTATTTTCTCAATCAAGACTTTTTATAAAATAAATATATTTTATGAATTTAATCTTAAGTTTGTTTAAAAACACGCATTTTATATAAACAATTTAGAAATGGGCGTTTCTCATATTGAAAATAATTCCTCATTTACATGAAATAAAAAAATAAGAAATACTATTTTGCTAGTCAAGTAAGTTTTATGAATTAAATCAGATTAAAATATATATTTCAGGAAATATTTGGCGGTGAATATTATTTGCCATTAGAAGACATAGTTGAGTCAGAGAGTGGAGGAGTGCTAAAAATTGCAGAAGTTGGCGACCTTAATTCCCTCTACTGGGAAAAAGCCAAAGAAAATGTCGGCTTCGGTGTAGATGTTAAAGTAATATGAAGTTCTTTATATTATTTATTACTAGATATATATCAGTTTTCATAATTTTTATCACATGTTTCTTTAAGGTTAATTATGCTGGTGTAAATATAGTTGGTGTAAATCGACTACTTAAAACTAATTTGAACAAAGATGTTGATCAATCCAATAATGTACTAGATTTTAGTGGGATTACGAAAAGGTATATATTTTTTAAATACTACTAGTACTATTAAGTAAGCAAGTCTAATGTGAACATCGAGCATATAACCGAAATAGAGCGGTAATGTTGTGTTTTGGATGAAACTCCGCCAAAATTGTGCTGCGACGCTGAGCTGGTTCTGCGCTATGATTTGCCGACTGTGGTCGTTGATGATTGGCTGATGGGACGTACATACTAGTACTAGTACACACTAGTTGGTTGAATTGCTATTACGTCAGTGACAAATCACCGACCAGTTTCGGAATTTTATGATTCACATTAGGTACTACTCTATCTGGTTATAGGCTCGATGAATACAATATAATAGTGGCATTTTTATTCGATTCAGATCGTGATCTGAAATGGTGACAAAGGATAGTATTTGTCTTTTTTTATAATTGATTCTCAGTGAATCCACGTCTTAAATAGTAAAACATACAACCCGTCGAATCCTATCTTTTAAACCTATTGCGAAATTTAAAATAAAACAACTTACTCCCGAGTTTCTAGCGAAATATACCACGATATTATCTGGTTTCCAATAGTATAAATTGACCAATTAGAGTTGTATCATAGCAGTGATAAGCTGTCGTTATTAAAACTTAGACAATTTAACTTCAATAATCAATTTTCTGTTTGTTGTAAACAGCGGTGCCAGAGTAATGGGGATTGTACAGAGCGATGCAATATCTTCACGATTGAAAGTAAACCCCGGGTTTCTTTGGCCAGTTCCAGCACATTGGAGTTTAGAAGATGCTGCAACGGTCCCGCTCGCTTATTCAATGGCTTTCTACGTTCTTGTTAGTAATTCATTATGTTTTTGACGTGGCAACGTCTTATAATTCGATGGAGCCGGCTGCATGAACGAAAAAAGATGACGCATGCGGCGTTACCTCTCTCTGAGGCGTTCCATTTTCTTATGACGTTGTCACGTTCAACTATCGTCAGTTAACCGACTTTACAGACAACCGATTTTATACATCATGTTTCAACATTATTATTTTTGTAATGTAAATTGGCATCTATATAATATAATATATAATAGTCTGAATTACGGGTATTTTTCTATTTTAGTATGGGTAAAAAATTAGAAAAGGGATAAGGAATGAAAGTACAATGAAAAGTCTTTTTAAAAGAAAAGGTTGGGCGAAGATACATAATATATAAATCGTTAGGGTACTGTTCTGCGATTTTGTGCCTACAGAACTTTTACAAGAAAGTGGTAAAGTAGGGTAAAGCTCGCTGAGATTTCAAACTAGTATTTAGTACCTATTTACCGGTGGGTGGATAGGCAACACATAGATGAGTTGCCTCAGGTAACCTGCTCGTTCCAGGTAAACTAGTTTATGTTCATGGGCGACGTCGACTACTTACCATCAGGTGGCACGTTTGCCAGTTTGCTTATCCAAGTAACATAAAAAAAAACATATAAGATAACTAGTTTTGCTAGTTGATTAGGCAGTCATAATTTAAACTTGATAGGTCAAAAAATAAAATGTTGCAATGTGATAACCTATGATTTTTCTCAGTTTGTTAAAGGACAATTGGATGTCAATACGCGCGTCTTCGTTCAAGGGGGCGCTGGAGCTCTGGGCCAAGCCGTAATAGCTATAGCTTTGGCATACGGCTGTGAAGTATTTACAACTGTGAGCAATAATGGCAAAAAACAATTCTTGCGAAAACTGTTTCCACAACTTAAAGGTAACAAAAATACTTTGCTTGAAATAATGTATTTTAAAAGATTGTTATTAATTGTAATTATTGATATTGATATCTATTTTAGAGGATCACATTGGATATTCTCGTGATTTAAGTTTCGGAGATATGATTCTTACATCCACAAAAGGAGAAGGGTGTAATATTATAATATGTTGTGTCAAAGGAGAACTTAAAAACGTAAGTGGAAAAACTAAAATAGTTTTATTAAATAGACGGGATTAACAGGGGTATTAGACCAGTGCCCAAGCTTTTGAAACCAAAAAGTGGAACATAATTATAATAGAATGAAACCCATTGGGAAAGGAAGAAAATATAACGAAAATGAAAGGAAAAATAATTTACGGGCGATCTGAGGGCGGGGAAGTGGAGGGGTCTAAGGGTAAAAAATGATTTATATCGATTTCAGGCATAACTACAAGTCCCATGGAAAAAAAGTTGAATGTCAAAGTAGTATGTAATAAAAGGATCTACCTACAACTTTTGTCTTTACATGTTTTTCACATACCTAACCTCAAAATTTATATGAAAAATTCAAATGATCAAGTTTTCGGTTTTTTCTACGCATGATTGTGAGAGACCGAGTCCAGTGCCCAGCAAACTGCAAACATAATATAATATATACAAGGGGCGCGTATGCTTATATTAAGATATATATATGTACATATGAATCTGTGTTTATTTGTTTTTTGTACCTACAGCGTGCCGTAACTATGTAGAAGCTAAAACAGTGCCGTCATGCAAATGACGGCACTGTTTTTTGATGTTGCGGTATCAATTACCGCTCCCTAAGAAACCGCGTTATTCTGTTTACATAGACAACGTTCTAGTGACGTCATTCACCGCTAATATAGCGGCCGCCATATGACGACACCGCTATTGGAGGGAGCTATAGATTAAATCTCTTAATGAAAGAAATACATTTTGATAACTTTTGTTACACTTTTTTCAATTTCAGACTTCACTTAAATGTTGTGCATTTATGGGTGCAGTAATCGACACGACTCATACACAAAACCGCGACGATTATAATTTTGGTATGCATAGTTTATCTAAAGAAAGAACATACACATCGGTTGATTTTACGTCTGTTTTTAAAGCGAAATATGTAGAGAATGCAAGAGTAAGTATTTTATAAAACAACTATTATTAAATTAGTGCGGGGTACTATAATTTGTTTTTTTATTTCAACGGTTGTCCGTTGATTTTGGGAATATTATATTTGATTTCTATTCGTTTCAACATCCTAAAGAATAACAAAAGTCTACTATTTTAGTATTAGTCGTAAAATGAGTAATATAATGTTACAAATTATGCTTTAGGTATATGTACCGTATGTATGTTTTATATGTACCTATTTATGAATAAATGAAACATATATGGTTAAACTTAAACATACAGAAAATGTTGGTCTAGTTTAGAAGAAGAACGTATGAAGTAAGTCCAACAAAAGGTAATTGCTGTAAATCGTTGAGGAATTCCCTCGACCGTCTATGGTCTCCATTATCAGACCTGTAATGGGACTTTTAACCCATATGGGTGCAAAGTTCTCATCAATATAAACGAATTAAATCCAAATACATTTTGTTAGCTCACGTATACCGCTGAGAAGTTCCTGAATTGTCCTTCGTGTTCAAGATCAGACCCCTAATGACAGTCACAACCCATTTATATGTAAAATTTTCATTAATACTAATTAATCAAGCCCAAACACAAGGTAGCTTCTTCGTCCTCTCTATCAGACCCCTAGTGACAGTCACAACTCATCTAGATTCTCATCAATACAAATTAATCAAGCCCAATCACAAGGCAACTGCTGTAAATCGTTGAGGAGTCCCCTCGACTGTCTTTCGACTCCATCATCACATCGACTCCAGACTTTTATAATTGTAGTGATTTAAAATACTTAATGAAAAAAATAACAAACGCACTAGTCGCTCCATACGATTTTGGAAAGTTCGCCTTGATTTCTCTGGAATGCCATCATCAGTTCCTGGTTTCCTTATCATGGGACCACTCCTGGAATATCTCTTTTCCAACAAAAAAGGAATCATCAAAATCAGTTTACAATTGGAGGTAAATATCGATGAACAAACACAAAAAAAAGATACATTCAGATGAACATAGTATCTCCTCCTTTTTGGAAGTCGGTAAAAAGGTGTAAATTATTGTTAAGTACAATTAAGTATAGTCGGATTTGTGTTTGGCCAATATAATATTTTAATAAATATTTTTAGTACCTACAGCGTTTAATGACCGAAGGCATAGCGCGTGGATACGTGCGACCTCTATCGCGCGTTACGTTCGGACCCCAGGACGTCGCTCGCGCCTTCCGGCTGCAGGCCGCCTGCCAGAACCGCGGCCGCGTGCTCCTAGACCTGCGACACCTTGAACTAAATGTCCAACCCAGGTACTCTTCGTCATTCTAAGTTAATAGAAATATACCATTTTAAGGTAGCTCACCGCAATTATCTAGATTGCCTGTCCTACCCGTCTTACTGAAACCCAAAAAAGCTCAAAAGAAATAGGCCCACTGATGGTACAAATACTTTTGACAATTTTAAATATTTTAAATTTAATATCCTTTAACGAAATCCATATGAAATCTATATTAATTATAAATGAAAATTATCTTATAAATTGCATTGAGGACGTTAGTATGTAATCTATCACTACATAGTATAAAGCAAAGTCGCTTCCCGCGTCTGTCTGTATGTATGTATGCTCAGATCTTTAAAACCACGCAACGGATTTTGATGCAATTTTTTTTAATAGATAATGTGATTTAAGAGGAAGGTTTATATGTATACATGCCTAATAAAGTAGGTAAACACTGATAATTTTAGAGGTTTCTAATGTGATGTCGTAAATAAACACATTTTTTTCACGCTTATATTGCAAAAGCTGGCTGAACCCTATTGGATAGATCAAAATAATGTATTAAATTATTGTACAACTTAAAAAGTTCTCCAAAAAAGTCCGTGATGGCATATGTCTATCTCTTAAGGATAACATACTATATCCATTTTAATATTTAAAAAATTGGCAATTATAAAGCGGTAATTAGAAACGTATTTACACAAATACGGTATTAATCCCTATCATTTTAAATGCGTTAGTTAGCTTGAAAATTTCATGAAGATTGTTTTTTCCCTTTACGCAATGGAAATTAAATGAATACCTTAGGAGATATTATATAGCAAAATCAAAATAATGCGTCGCCGTGACCGAGCCGCGCGGGCGCTCCATGACGCCGCGCCTCGCGTCCGAGCCGGACGGAGTTTCCGTCAGGCAATGTATGCCTAATACGGTTGTAAATCTAAGATAACGCGGGTGAAGCTGCGGGCAACAACTAGCATTTTATAAATGATATCCTATTACGTCGTATGTTAGGGGTCTGTTAACTAAATCTGGAACTGCACATTTTTTTTTATATTTACTAGACCTGCCTTATTCTTTTACGTAGTCTTCAGTCTTTCAGATTCCAACCTTCCACAAATCTGATTTTAAATTTGGAGAAATCTAGAGTTAGTACAAAATAAATCTCACATTTCGTTTTGTCTTTCTAAACAATCAAAGAGGTAGGAATATATTAAACAACATACATAATATCATTTTAGTATGGCACATGATTTTTTTTAATTGATTTTTTGTGCATGTTCTTTTCAAAACATAGAACTAACTATATGTACATACAACTCTTTTTTGTGTATGTATATTTAATATTATTGTTTCACAGAATAACTTGCTCACCGAGTTCATGGCAGCTTATTATATCAGATAATGAAATATTGACATTTAAACTCGCTGAAAAACTCATCAACCAAGGTGCTAAAAAAATTGTTTTACTTTTAAACAACCCATCAAAATGTGTCCATCTCCAATCAAGGTAATAAAAAAATAATTATGCTATTATTATGAAACTATTAGGGCTCATATGCACTAGGCGGGTAACCGCAATGCGAATAGCCGCCCGGGTAACCATAGGATGAGTTTGGGGATGCGGCCCACTTTTTTGAAATATTTTTCGAAGAATTTAACAGCCGCACACGGCTCACAGCAACATGCCGGCTTACCGCCTTCTAGCCGCGTCGCTCCGAGCGACCGGAGCTGCGGTTTGCGGTCAGCCGCATTGCAGACTGCAGTACGTATAGAAAATAGAAATGAATGTTTCATCTATACAGCTAAATAAAATTGGAGTGTCTGTTTGTAATACTTTTTTACTAAATGCATATGGATGTATACGCGATTCATATACCAAAATAGCAATTTTTACAATTTTTGTCTGTCTGTCTGTCGGTCTGTCTGTCTGTCTGTTTGTTCCGGCTAATCTTGGAAACGGCTGGGCCGATTTTGACGGGACTTTCACTGGCAGATAGCTGATGTTTTAAGGAGTAACTTAGGCTATAAAAATAATCATCATCAATCTGTATACGGCTGTAAATCTAAGTTAACGCGGGCGAAGTCTAGAAGCGTTGCGATTACCCGCCTAGTGCGAATGATCCCTTACACTATATTTGAAATAATATTAATGTATGAGATTAATATAATAAAAGTTTTTAACAATAAATGGAATTTATATTTTGCTTGAAGATTATGGCACCAAGAGGGCGTGGAAATCAAATTAATAAGTAACAATACTTGGAGGGAAGCAAATATATCAAATGTAATTCAACAGTGCAAAACAGATGGCTGTCTTGAAAGTGTTTTTATAGTTATTTCAAATGAAAAATCCACAGACGTTCAACATGCAGTAGAATGTATTGCTGCAAATATACAGAAAGCATGCATTCCATTAAAGTAAGAATTCTTTTCCTTCTTTTCAAATTCTGCTTTTTGATTGGATTTGCCAATGTCATGACATGTAAAGTTAGTTAATTATTTTAAATGTAAGAATATAAAATTACATTCTAGTTGTTTTATATAAAAAATATGACAGGCAATTAAAATTTATTACCAATGATATTTAATATCCTTTAATCTGTTTTTGTCATTTCTAGTTTAAAATTATATTTTATGATAGAAAAATGAAAGCTAACGTTTTAGATATAATATAATAATAGAGTAACTTAGGAGGAGTACTTGGAGGAGTCAACACTCCTCGTGTTGACTCCTCCAAGTATGTTAGGTACAAATTAAGTTAAAGCTACCATGTTAAATGTGATGTATGTGATACCTTCACAAAGTGCTACTTTTACAGATATTTTGCAGTCGTAAGTACAAATAACATCACGAATCATCAAATATCAATGACTGGAGTGAACGAACAAAAGTTAACCAACATTATAATCCCCGAAGTCACAATGGTACGTCTTTAAAACTATGATAATATCATCGATATACATTTATTTTAATACTACCTATACCTACTACTATACGTTAAAATTCTAAATTATTATAACAATCCTAACTAAAATTTTCTGTAATCTCACTTTTCGTTTGATTGTCTAAAATGAAGCAGAAAAATGTTATATGTATTATTTTAAAATAATAGGTAGATTAACATAGAGGTTCTTTTTTGTAGATTCAAGAGGAAACATCGACTTCTCTTGATGATACGATATCCGTTAACCAAGCAATTGACGTGTTGGAGAGAGCACTCTGTTCAAAGCAGTCGAAAATATTGGCACATACGTATCTTGCTCCGAGGGCATCGCTGTTAGAAAATTTGTTGAAGCTTTCAGGTATTTTTTAATGCATCATCTTCATATTTAGCGACACTCAAACATTAACTATGTTAGTAGTAGTATTATAATAAGGTGGAAGGTAAATCTATAATTCTATCTATATAATATAAAATCTAAAGAATATTATTATGTTAATTTAGTATAAATATTATTTGCGGCATATAAGTTGAACCAAAAAAGAGGCCGTTCGCGCTCCAATGTTTGCAAAAAATTTAATCTTTTAATTAAATTTATAGTTTTATGTTTCAATCAACAATACTATCTAGATATCGGGTCGGCGCAAAAAATCCGTCTTGGTAAATAAGACCTCACTTGAAAAGTGGGTTCTTATTTTATTTAGTTCGCTTATAACACAGCCAATGTAAACATGTCTCACAATGCCGCAGTGTGTTTTCAATACTTGCAAAAATAATGCCCGATTTTTTTTCCCGATTTTCAGTAAGTATACCAATAAATAACATGAAACTTTGAACAAAATTACCGATATTAAACCACCGCTACAAATACATATTTAGATTTTTTTTATCTTAATGTCTTTTCACTTCTACGTGATACGGGTAATTTACTGAATTTTATTGGTTTGTTTGTTCTTATATGACGAAAGATCGTAAGTACTAGATCATATTTTGAATATTTGTGACTTTATTGCTAGGTTTCATAGTTGTAATTATGTTGAACTTAAAACTGCTTAAAACATTTTGTTTATGTTAGTTGGAGCCCAGGCAACTAAAACATTTTTATCCATTTTCATAAATCAAAATTTTGAGATTGTACGTGACCTGGTATCTAGTTGCTATTGTTGATCGAACGTTTTATATTATAAAAAACATACACATTCAACCTGAACAAGCAAATTCGTAGTTTAAAAAAAAAAAAAACGTTCTTCGTTGTTGCGATAGCAATAATTAAACTTTGTTATTAGATATAAGAAAAGAAACTATATCCTGCAATGTTTCACTTGACACTACATTGAAGGATTTAAACATAGAGCCTTCCAAGCTATTAGTTATCCAGGCGTATCTCCGTGATCTCTACGATGTCTGTTTGAAGGTTGATGATATACAATTGATGTCGATAAGAGCGTAAGTAACATTTTTTGTTGTTATAAAACGTGACATTGGCCAAATTGACAGAATTAAAGATTGAACTTTTTATTAATAGCTTGATTAATGTTAAGAAACTTGACAGAGATAGATGATTTTATTCTTTATTTAATACTAATTCTGGAAAAAAGCCCATTTGTTATATGCGCACATAATTTCGAGAACAAAATGAGACGAGTTTGCAACAAACGCATTCCGAACACGCCACGAAAATGCGATTCGATTAGGACATCTCTAGTGTTAAACGTAGCGCCACGTAGCGCTTCACGACTACGCCGCAACGAACTCGTAGTTTATTTACTCATGTGTTCGTAGCGAGCTCACTGCGCATTTCTCTCGCTGTGTACTCGCTTGCAAATCGCCATCGTGATAAGGTCCTCAAACAGTTATTCCATCATCTCTTTTATAATTAGATACATATTTTGATGCTTAATACAAAGGCACCCGCCCTCGTTATAAATTTTACCATTGATATAATTGTTAAATATTCCTTTTTCAGAATTAATGATTTAGAAAAAGAGTTTACCAGTTACGATTTTGTAGAGAGCCCGGGAATAGGTTCCTATTTCTTAAGCTTGAATAACGATGAGTTATTGTCTACCACAGAAATGATATTTTTACCAACTTTAACAACTTGTTCATCTATGGTATGTATATTTTTTCTTTAACACCGCGAAATGTTCTGTGGCATCCCGCGAGGGAGTGGGTCTCCCCAGGTGGGTATGTAGACTCGTTGTGCCCGAAGGCTGGTAAGTGCACGCAGCTCTACCTACTAAAACCCAGCGAGTGCCACCAGTGCCGCCTTTGGTGAGGCGCCCCGGATCTAATAAGCAAACAGGGCACCTCGAGGGCTAGTCAGTCCCTCAGGGGACCGACGCCACCTCCACAGAGGGGTTGTCCGGTGTCGCAGAACAACCCCTCCCAAAGTCGGGACAGTACAATAGGGTGAGGTTCCCGTCCTCGCTCCTTGCTGCTCTTTAGTCCCTCTTCTTATAAGAGGGGTATAAAGAGCCCCCTCGGCTCAATTAGCTTCGCCCAAGGGCTCACCATTGGCTACTGAGCCCCACCGCCACGTCAAGGCCTGACCATGTTGGGGATGGTATGTATATTCGAATAGCTTAATGTAGTATCATGTGACCGATTATTTCTAGATTCTGTGATACATTTGCTAGTTCTGAGAAAACCTTATGAGAACGAGCGAACGCATCTATCAATTTGTTATAATATATCTATATTTATTAGTTAGACCTTCAGTTCCGTATATATCTTCAGTATTTAATTTTTGGTAAAAAATCCTGCGTTTAACAAAAGATTTGGTTCTTTTACAGCGTGACGACGAGTTCGACGTAACTCAGAGTTACTTATGCATAGTTCCGGGGGTGGAAGGGCAGCACTCGAGGTTCCGGAATATGTGCGAGCGGCTGAAGCTTCCCGCGCTCGTGCTACAACCTGGTCTCGATCGGCCAACCGAGACGGTGTCGGAGCTGGCAAGCAGATACGCACAGACTTTGTTGAACAAAACCGAACTTAAGGGCAAATTTTACCTAGTCGGCTTTGAAAGTGGTGTTTTTGTGGCTCTTGAAATGGCGGCTATTTTTGAAGAAAATGGTAAGAATCAAATTCAAATTGAATACTCCTTAGGTACTTCCTTAATCTATACTAATATTATAAAGCTGAAGAGTTTGTTTGTTTGTTTGTTTGTTTGAACGCGCTAATCTCAGAAACTACTGGTCCGATTTGAAAAATTCTTTCAGTGTTAGACAGCCCATTTATCGAGGAAGGCTATAATATAACATCACGCTGTGACATATAGGAGTTGAGTAACGCGGGCGAAGCTGCAGGGAACAGCTAGTGAAAGCTATATTAAGGAGCTCTAAATATTGTTTTAAAGAAAAATCACGTTTCCTATTGTACGTAACATTTACTACTATTACAGTGTCTTGATGATGATGATGACAGTGTGTTAGTTTAATACATTTATATAAAAACATTAATTATAAAGCTTATTTGAAGTGGTATCCATTGGATGCAATACAGTCCTTTAAACGTTGAGGCCAGTATTTTATCAATACAAGAACGCAGTTTTTTCATTAGAAAATTCTTCACTCCCAATCGTATGGATTGTTTTAGGGAATCCAAATTATCATGGCATTTAGAGCAAGCCATACTCTCTAAAACAAACCATAAATGAAAAAAAAAACAAACTGTCATTGAATGCTAGAAATATAATATTTTTATAAGCCTCTAGATATTTACGGGAGGGCACTTTTTCATGGCATGTCTGACTTTTTCGTTTATTTTCTATTATTTTTTTAAATATTGAAAAATACTACATATTTGATCAAATCATAAATATTGAATATCTATAGGTATTGGATCATCTATCCGCGTTGGTACAGCCTGTGGTCAGCCTTAGTAAATAATAAAACATCTTTTTCATTGTTCTTGCTTTGTCTTATCCCCATTTTCTATTTTATTTTCATTATTTAATTTTGTACAGGTTTGGTGGGTACAGTTTTCTGTATCGGTGGATCACCGGTCGAAATTTTAGAAAACTTTAAACATAATCTGTCTGACTACAAAACGAGCGTGGAGTTGCAGCACGCGGTACTGAAGCACATGTACACGCTAATGACCAATGAAAAGCCTGACACATTAGATAGTATCCTGTCAAAAAAAATGGACTGGCGTGAAAAAGTCAACGCCTGTGTGCACACCTTACTTGGTAAAATCCCGCACTCCATTCAATACGCTAAAGAATTAATTGAAACAGCATACGCAAAATTAATTTCAGTATACCAGTATACTCCTACACCGAAAGTACTAAAATCTCAACTTATATCACTACGTCCACGATATCCCACCAATATGGATTTATCTCTGCAGAATTATTCCAACCAAAAAATAATTTCATACCAACTTAAAGCGCCACTATCTTGTGCCACACAAGATCTGATGTGCGCTTCTATTATAAATAGACATTTGGGTGGTGATATTTTGGAAAGTTTCAACAACAGAAACCTTTGTGAAACTTACCTTATAAATGCTAATACGTTCATGACCACAGAACATGATATAGAGAAGCTTCAAGGAAACTAAGTCGGGCAGTTACCATGATCGCCATTTTTATGTTGTGTTCGATTTTAACGTGTTAGATTACAATTCTATAACATTGATTTTTGTTGATGGTATTTGTTAATGGCTTATTGTGTTGTGTCTAAATAAACTGTTTAAAAAGATAGTGTTTTTTATTTTGTGCAATTTAATAGGCAATATATCCTTACATATTTTATCTTAAATTAAGATGTGGTAACAGTTTTCACTAATATTTCCGTTCGTATGGTAAATATTCACCCAATGACGATACAGCTGTAGAAGTTTCTCTATTTAAAAATATTTCTGAAGACTTCATTATTACTTTCAAAATCGTAAATATTAAATACACGTAATATGGGGTGATGAGTGACTGTTTGCCAGTATAATATTGTAGTCTTTAGACGAAGTGTTGGTCGGCCATTAACCAGGTGGGAAGACTATCTCCGTGCGGTGGCCGGTCCGTGTTGGATGCGAGTGGCAAGGGATCGGTCGTCTTGGCGTTCATTGAGGTAGACCTATGTTCAGCTGTGGACGGATAGACGCCGATGATGATGATGATGAATATGGGGTATAGGGACCTCCTTACACCCCATATTGAACTTAAAATAATTTTACTATAGAAACCAATTTGAAGCACCTTTGTTGGAGCCATCAAGCCTCCAAACGCCGGGCCGCTCCGTAGTGTCTAATGTCAAAGTGAGCCGAACGTGTCTCACGAAAAAAAAATGACGATTTGTGCAGTTAAATTGTATCACAATACATCTGAAAACCAAAATAAATGTAATAACATCACTTTCACAGGAATTCTTTCAATATTTCGTAGTATCTTGTAATTAATTAGGTTTAAATAATTTTTTTTCAATGGTCAGCGTAGGTCGTGGGAAAATATTTTTACTGACTTTTTTCTCCCATTGATTAATTTTAAAACAGGTGCTTCTGATATTTACGTAGTTACGTGACACGTTCTCTAAATTCGTTCGTGTTTAAATATGATTTAACGATATCATAATATACAAACAGTGAAATATTAACAAACATTCATACTTCCATGCATACAAACTTTCACGTTTATATTACAACAAGTTACAAGTTTAAATAGTAATACAACAACTTTACATTATTACTGTGTTTCATTCCAATAAAAAATAAATATTAAAAATGTATATTTTACTAATTACTGTTATTATTTTCTTTTATTCGTTTCATTTAAATAAACATTCCCAATATGTAATACCTATAGCTAGTATAGGCATGGTTATGTAAAATTGTTATAAATTAATACCTATAAAGAAAATAAAATATGAAGGCGCTCGTTACTTGTAGGCAACAAAGTGTGTTTTCCAATTACAGAACATAATGCGTCTCCTTGCGGGAGAGTTGCGCTCACGGCTGCATGGTTACCACCATCCTGCTTTTTTCTCCCGTGAAACAGCTTTGCTGCGTTTCGGAGAGAAGGGCTGGACAGGCAGTGTTCTTACTGGCACAGAGACTAAACATCTTATATCTCAGGATAAGCAACACATGAATAAGTTGCCTGGGCTAGTCTCAGTTTTTTTTTATGTTAGTTGATAGGCAATCTGGCAAACGTACCACCTGATGTTAAGTGGTCAACGTCGCCTATGAATATAAACTAGTATACCTGAAACGAGCCCAGGCAACTCATTTATGTTGAGGAGGATTGTCGGGGAATTCTTCCCCGACACACCTGGGGGCTTCACGCCCCCCAGGATGGCTCGGCAGACGCCGGACGAGGAGGGTGTTCCGCCACCCGTCACGGAGGCTGAAATGGAGGCGGTTCTGGCCCGCCTCCAGAGTAAGAAGAGGGCGCCGGGTCCAGACGGGATGCACGGGAAGGTTCTGGCCCTTTCCCTCGAGCACCTCGGCGACAGCCTTCGGGAGCTGTTCGATCGCTGCCTGCGTTCTGGACAGTTCCCGAGGGCATGGAAGGAGGGTCGGCTCTGCCTGCTTCCGAAGGTAGGGCGACCCCCGGACTCGGCTGCTTCGGTGCGACCGGTGGTGCTGCTGAACGAGGCTGGGAAGGCTCTGGAGAGAGTCGTGGCTTCCCGGCTCGTTCAGCACCTGGAGGAGGGCCCGGGACCGGGACTCTCAGAGTCCCAGTTTTTTGTTCCGGGCACGCAGGTCGACCATCGACGCCCTCAAACGCCTGAGGGCGGTGACGGGTGAGGCGGAACGCAGAGGGAAGGTGGTGGTCGCGGTGTCCCTGGACATCGCGAACGCCTTCAACAGCCTCCCGCACAGTTTGATACGGGAGGCACTGAACTACTTTGGTGTGCCTCCCTATCTCAGGAGGCTGTTGGAGGCGTACCTCTCCAACAGGAGGGTAGCCTGCGAGAACCGGTGTGGGTCCGTAGAGTGGTGGCGAGTCGGCTGCGGTGTCCCGCAGGGATCGGTACTTGGTCCGAGCCTGTGGGACATCTGGTACGACTGGGTCCTGCGAGGTCGTCTCCTCCCCGGGATGGGTGTCATCTGTTACGCGGATGACACCTTCGTCTACGCCCGGGGACGAGACTATAAGGAGGTGGCGCGGCTGGCCGAGGTCGGGCTCGACCTCGTGATCAGCCGCATTGAGAGGTTAGGGCTTCGGGTCAGAGTCGATAAGACCGAAGCCCTCCTCTTCCGCGGGACCGGGCGGAAAGGACTCCCACCGGGGGCTGCTCTCCAGATCGGAGGGGTGAGGGTCAGGATGAGCCCTCACATCAAATATCTGGGGCTTATCCTTGACGGTGGATGGACCTTTGGCCCACATTTCGATCAATTTGGTCCGAAGGTCGTGAAGGCGGCGAGTGCGCTGGGCAGACTCCTCCCGAACCTCGGAGGACCCAGCGCCGCCTGCAGGCAGCTATACTCCGGTGTCTGCCTGCCGGAGTATGGCGACGTACGGTGCTCCGATTTGGACGGATCGCCTTACCGCGCGGAGTAGGGCCCAGCTGCGCTCTGCGCAGCGGGTGATCGCGGTAAGAGTGGTCCGGGGGTATCGTACGATATCATGGGCGGCAGCTACGGAAGTTCTCGCCGAGGTATACTCCTATGTCTCGGATCGGAGTTCCCTCGGAGAGGACTTGACGCCGGACGGGATCCTACGGGTCCGCCGACTAGGGCAGGAGGCACTAATGCGAAGGTGGGGGGAGGACCTGGCGCGGCAGCCGTATGGCAAAGGCGTAACGGTTGCCTGCGCCCGGTCCTTGAGCGGTGGATGCGTCGTAAACGCAAACCCCTCACCTTCCGTCTAACACAGGTGCTCACCGGGCATGGGTGCTTCGGTGAGTATCTGTGCAGGACGGCCCAACGGGAGCCGGTAACTGTGTGTCACGATTGTGGCGCGGCGGTGGACTCGGCCCAGCACACACTCGAGGTGTGCCCGAGATGGGCGGCGCTGCGTCATGATCTGACATCGGTCATCGGAGGGGACTTGTCTCTGCCGAGTGTCATCGCCACGATGCTCGGTGACGACGAGTCCTGGACGGCGATGGTCTCCTTCTGCGACTGCTAAAAGTATCATGGGAAACGAACAGCTGAGCAGTCCCCCTTTAGAGGAGGAGTCTGGCCTTTTCGCCGGGGCCAGCCTGTCCTGCGTTGATCCGGGATCCTCATAAAAGGCGGCTAGGTTTAAAACCCACCCCGGTCCTAGTTACGGTTTGGTCTCCAAATTTCCGCTGCAGAACAAAAAAAAAAAAGGCAACTCATTTATGTGTTGCCTATCCTGAGACATAAGATGTTAAGTCTCGGTGCCAGTAATTACACTGCCTGTCTTGCCCTTCTCTCCGAAACACAGCAAAGCTGTTTCACGGAAAAAATAAGCAAGATGGTGGTACCCATGCAGCCGGGAGCGCGGCACAGCGCTTCCCTCCCACCGGTTTCACCTATGAACATAAACAAGATTAAATTGTTTATGTTCATAGGCGATTCTGACCACTTACCATAATACAGTGGCTCGTCAGCCCGTTTGTCTATCCAACTTACAAAAAAAGCAATGCTGAATTGTGCTTATATTTCAAGTGCACTAGCATTGCGCAATAAGTACAGTTTTGAAAAAAAATATGAAAGAACGTTTCTTTCTTTTATTTTTTAAATAAATGGTCAAACGGGGAACTGCTCCTTGCGGTTTCTCCCGCCGCAAAATTAATATAAATTATAAACTTATGAATGAACGTCTGTCTGTATGTATGCTTAGATATTTAAAACTTTTGGAGGATCTAAAAAAGGATTTTGATCATTTTTTTTTAAATAGATAGAGTGATTCAAGAGGAAGGTTTATATGTATAATACTAACATGCATAATAAAGTAGAGAACACTGATAATTTTAGCGGTTTTCTAATAATGTCCATTTTTTGCGCTTACATTGCAAACGCTGGCTGAACCCTATCGGATAGGTAGATCAAAATAATGTACCACATTATTGTACAACTTAAAAAGGTCTCTTAAGGATAACATACTATATCCATTTTAATATTTAAAAAATTGGCAATTATAACGCGGTAATTGGAAAGGTTTCCCTGGGGAACCTGTACCTGTTCGGGGTACAAAATGAGAACACTATTTTGTACCACGGGCTGGAGTTTGCGCGTACGTCACATCTCTGTCAGAGTCTGCTCTCATCGCCTTGGCAGTCTTGAAGGTAGGGACCTCTCCATCCTCTGGTTGTGCATAGTGCATGACCATCTCCGCGCCTATACCTCCCCCTATATAGGGCCCACAGCGGTAATGACAAAACCGATCGACTCATGGAGTACATCCAAATGACTACAGATTCCGTGCTACAACAGATCCCATCCATAGAGATCATGATACGGTAATAATATGGTGATTTTGACGTCTATCACACCAAGACGCTCGACTCGACTTGGCTCGTTGGACCATTGTCTAATCCGGAGTTCAGTGCCAGTTGCAAGCCCATTATGGCCTCGTTTTCCGGGCTACCGCTGCGTTTGGAACTATAGGTCAGCTGGTCAGCTTTTTTGCATCCTACCCATGGGGGCGAATTTGCTTCTCGCTGAATGACCCAGACATCGTTGCCGATTTTGTAGTCGAGATGGCGCTATAAGCCTTTCATTTCAAGCTCTGCAGTGCCTATAGGCGGCAAATGCCAGCCCTGGTTTGTTCAACTCTGTACAAATGGCTACACGCCATTAGCAGGTAAGCTACCAAGCGTGGGCCAATGCATCGATGTTCCAGGATGTAAAGACCAGCGCATTAAAACAGGAGTATAACTTTGCCTCCAGTTCCTATTGCAGAGGCAAAAGCGGAGCATGTAAACAGAATTGGTGAGAGATTGGTTCGACTTTCTTCGGGAGCTCGTGCATTTTGATCGCTCGCCAAAGCTGTTCAAGGGAATTTTTGTAAACCATCCCTACCATCACATCACATGACTCGTTGGCCCACAACGTTAAGGAGATGTCTGATCTTCTAGGCTCCCTTTTTGCTTCCAACTCGACTTTGGATGACCAGGGAAAAATACCACCGACTTCTGTGACTCCCTCGATGACTATTCTTCTTCTTCATTAGGCGATACTCTTATTCATTAGGCGTCGTCCGATGCTCGTAAATGACCGCTTTGATCCACCCGATCCCTAAGAAAGGGGACCGCTCTGACCCGTCCAACTACAGACCAATAGCTATAGCTTCCTTGTTCTCAAAGATTATGGAAACCATAATTAACTGCCAGCTCCAGCGATATTTGGAGGAGCACCAGCTGACTAGCGATCGCTAATATGGCTTTCAACGGAATCGCTCAGCTGGTGATCTTCTAATATTCCTAACGCAGCGATGGGCAGAGGTAGTTGAGAGCAAAGGGGAAGCGTTGGCGGTTAGTTTAGACATAGCGAAGGCCTTTGATCGGGTGTGGCATAAAGCACTTCTAGCAAAGCTACCATCTTATTGGCTTCCCGAGAAATTATGTAAGTGGATCACCAGTTTTTTGGCAGACAGGAACATCAAGGTCGTTGTCGACGGTGCATGCTCGGATCTCAAGTCTGTTAATGCTGGTGTTCCGCAGGGCTATGTACTATTTCCCCCTCTCGGGATCTCGCCTTGTCGTGGCGAGGGGGCTGATTAACTGTGACGAATGGGTATGCCGCACCTGACTGTTACAGTGAAACCAAGGAGATCCCAGCGCGGCAGGTCTGCTTTCTATGGACAACGGCTAGTGTCGGGCAACCGTAACCCCAGATGCACTGTGGTGGGACATCATAGGAACGAGGGCCGCTTCCGCGCCCGCGGGAGGGGCCGCGAGGAGTAAACCTCTGTAAAAAATCATGAAGGAGGCGCGACAGTCACTCGAATTTCGTGCGGCTGTCGGGCGACCCGGAACCCTTGGTTGATAACCAAGGACCGCTTAACGGGGGCCGCTCTCACATTCTTGAGGGGGGTTGCGAGGAGACAACCTTTCCAAAAACCACTAGGAGGGGGCGAGGAGCGCCCCGAGCGGCAGGTTCGGAGCCCATGGGGTCATAGGCTTTCGAACAGGCCTCGGCCACCGCCTGCAAACCTGTTGCCTTAAACTAGTCGTGGTCATGTTTTACGACAGAGTTTAGGATCAGGGGGCTTGCCTTAATCGGCCGTCCCAAGAGGAGAAAACCTCAATAAAACAACCCCAAGTTACTGGCATTGAGGCACCTTCAGGTCTCTGCGCGGTGTCAGGCACCTGCATCCACTGGCAGGTGGCGGGGGGGGGGGGTATCTCCGTCGCTAGCGGCCAACCCTGGGGCACTTTCCGCACCCCAGTGGATTAGGATTATCTGGGTACGGCACTACTCGAATGGACCACCCTTTCCCCCATTTTCGTGGGACTAATAATAATGAATGAAAATTTAAATTGTAGTGAGGAGTATGTATATAATATTGTAAATAATGTAGATATAAGAGACAATGGAGAAGAAAGGCGTGCCATGGCACAGACGACATATAATGCGGACGGCAGGTCCGTTCAGAGCAATGGACTGGCACCGGGACCCACCACCCCGGAGCAAGACCAGCACTCTGCACGAACACAATCCGAAAAGGCAACGGAGGACAGTGACGGCAGCTCAGCGACACCGGTCCACAGCGGCAGGGACCGATCGGTCGAGTTAAACGTGGAAGATAAGTGCCGACTGCGCGTTGTGCTGACTCGCTGCAATATAAGCGGCGATAGTAGTAGCAGAGCCAGCCCAGTCGGTACAGCTATAGAGAGAGGAAACAACTCGGACTCCTCGGACATAAGCTGCATGTCTGTGGTATCCGGGAGATCAACAAGAAAGACGTTCCTCAAAAGAACGAGGGACCAAGCGTGTTCCGATTCAGACGGGACCGAGAAAGGTGACGCCTCTCCACTCAAGGGAGCAGCGCACAAACCCAAACGAGGTAGAGCGCGGTCCCTCGCAGCAACAGGCAAGTACGCGGAGGTGGCAGTAGCAAAATCGACACGGGCAGTAAGAGAGGCAAGAGGCTCGCTACACTCCAGTCCCGTGCTACAGGAGGAGGCTGAACAGACCGGTGCTACTCTCGAAAAATCTGTTGAGGATTCATGCGCCGCTATATTAACGGTGGCCAGTAAGTCCTCCAATCTCAAAGGGACATCTGTGCGGTGCCTGAAAGAGGCGGCGCACACCATCAAAGCTGCATTTGTCCAGTTAAGAGGCCGCACGATGTCCGAAGAGGTGGCGCGACTGGAGGCCACAAATTTGCGCATGCAATCACAGCTAGAGGCACTGCACCAAGAGGTTGTGGAGCTCAGAACGAAGGCTACTCAGCCTGCTGAGCCGGGTATTCAGCAATTGCTAGAAGAGGTATCACGTTCGAACGTAGAAACATTTGGCACCATGTTGAATGCCAGGCTGGCGGGGTTGGAAGATCGCCTCTTACCCGAGCCGCGGCGAAGGCCCCCGCTTGCAGCGGATAGAGTAGGGAGAGGAGTAAATCCAATAACATCTGGACCCACCGAGGACCTGGCAGCTAGATCTGGAGCAGAGAAGGCATCGCGTGCTAAAGCCTCGAAAGAGGCCTTGACTGCATCGACGGCGTCCATTGCACTGGAGGTCTCTACTGCACCTAGGGCCTCTGAAGGCTCAGAGCTTGAGTGGGGCCCAAAAGAAAAAGAAAAAGAAGAAAAAGGGGAAGAAGAAGACATTGGCTGCCAAAGAGGCTGCCGAGGCAAGAGACAAGCTCACTTCTGTGCCTAGCGAGTCTCAATGGTCCACTGTTGTGGCGCGTGGAGCCAAAAAGGCGATCAAGAAGGCGGCCTCCGGGGAATCTCGTCCTGCTGCGCCGAAAAAGAAGGCCGAAATCCGTGCTCCAAGCACAGCAGCGATTACCCTCACTCTGGAAGCGGGGGCTGCGGATAAGGGGGCTAGCTACCGTTCTATCCTCTCTGAGGCCAAGCAGCGGATCTGCCTGGCGGATCTCAAAATTGAGAACGTCAGGTTCCGCACAGCTGCTACGGGTGCCCGCATGCTTGAAATAGGGGGAGAGGCTGCCTCGGAGAAGGCAGACGCTCTGGCTGCAAAACTGAGAGAGGTTCTCAGCCCAGAAATAGTCCGAGTGGTCCGGCCAATGATATGTGTGGATATCCGTGTTACTGGGCTGGATGATTCGGTGACTGCGACCGAGGTAGTGGAGGCAGTGGCTAAGGAGGTTGCGCGGCAGACACAATCAAGCCTGGCAAGATTGTTGTCGGCCCAAGAGGAGATGGCTCCCTATGGCTGAGTGTGCCGGTTGTGGCCGCGGGAAAGGTCACCGACACTGGAAGGATAGTAGTTGGCTGGACCTCGGCAAGGGTCGTGCTCCTTGCTCCGCGGCCTACACGCTGCTACCGCTACCTGGAGACTGGGCATGTGGGGGCTAAGTGCCCCTGTGAAGTTGATCGTAGCGTATTATGTTTCCGCTGTGGAAAACCTGACCACAGGGCACATCAATGCAGTGCCAGCCCGCACTGCCCCTTATGTGAGGCTGCAAACAAGCCGGCAGACCATCTGCTCGGGGGCATTGGCTGCTCAAAGTCAAAGTCGCCTCTAAGGGGCAAGGAGAAGAGGAGAAGGGCCAACCCCAAGACCAGGCACGTGGCCAAAATAACTGGAGCGGATTTTATGGACACCAATCTGTAAATGGAGCCCATGAGATTCTTGCAAGCGAACATCAACCACTGTGCCCGAGCTCAGGACCTTCTGGTCCAAAGCGCGGCAGAATGGTTGTCAACGTGGCCATCATTTCGGAACCCTATACGGTCCCTGCTCGAGAGGACTGGACCAGTGACAACGCCAGCCTCGTGGCCATTTACGCACCGTCAACCGGTGGCTCCCCTCTCCTCGAAAAGGTAGCGAGCAGTAGGGGAAGCGTGTTGGTAGTGGTCGGTGGGGTGGCAATCGTAGGGGTTTATTTCCCACCTAGTTGGCGCCCTTCCGACTTCGAGCGTGCTCTCGCTGGAGTAAGAACGCTTATCGCGCGAGTTTCCCACATCCCAGTGATTGTTGCGGGGGATTTTAATGCCAAATCTGAGGTATGGGGATCCCCCGCGACGGATGCGAGAGGGAAGGTATTGGCAGATTGGGCGGTTACCGCTGGGCTATCGGTCTTAAACAGAGGGGCGGACTCCACATGCGTGCGCCAACAGGGGGAATCCATAGTAGACATTACGTTTGCGTCCCCCGCCTTGGCCAATAGAGTCCATGACTAGAGGGTTGAGGTGGGAGTGGAGACATTATCAGATCATCGGTATATCCGTTTCGATGTGTCCACGTCCACCTCAACCAACGGACCGGTCGACCGGTCTGTTTCTGCGGAAGGCCAACGCTGGGTGTTGGGGAAACTTGACCGGGAAATGGTAAAGGAGGCGGCCATAGTAGAGAGCTGGATAAATGGCTCTGACAGCCCTACGGAGGATGTAGATGCGGGTGCGGAGCAACTTGGCGTGTTGCTGGTTAACATCTGTGACGCATCAATGCCAAGAGCCAGGCCGATCCCGCGGCGTCGGCAGGTATATTGGTAGTGCTCTGAACTGAGCGAGCTGCGGAAGACGTGCGTCAGTGCGCGCCGCAGATACACCCGTTGCCGAAGGCGTTGCGTGCGGGACTTCAATCAGGAGGACGAGTGCTACGCGGAGTATAGAGCCGCCCGTAAGGCCCTCCAGGTAACCATAGTCCAAGCTAAAGAAGAGGCGTGGAGAGAGTGGCTGGGCATCCTGGAGCAAGACCCATGGGGCAGGTCCTATCGGGTCGTGAGGACAAAATTCAGGCCCTGGACACCACCGCTGACCACAACGTTGGAGCCCCAGCTGGTCGAGTCAGTGGTTAGCACTCTCTTTCCTCTCCGGGAAATATCGGTCCAGTCGCTGCCATCCTCGGCGATCGAAGAGTACACCCAGCCGGTATCTGAGGCGGAGTTGCGTGGTGCCGCGTTGAAACTCCGACTCAAGAAAACCGCTCCTGGACTGGATGGCGTGCCGGGCCGAGTGCTGGATCTGGCACTGAGAGAGTTAGGGAGCCAAATCGGGGCCCTGTTCACAGAATGCTTAAGGCAGGGCCGCTTCCCTGGCTCCTGGAAGGAGGGCAAGCTTGTCCTTCTCAAAAAAGATGGGCGTCCCCCGGACCACCCATCGGCATACTGGCCGATTGTGTTGCTTGGTGAGGTAAGCAAGCTCTTCGAGCGCGTGCTGGTCGGTCGCCTCACCGAGTACATCGACCTGAACGATACCCAGTTCGGCTTTCGTTGCGGCCGATCAAAGATCGATGCGATATCCAGGGTCAAGGGCCTAACGGAGGAGGCGTTCGCGGAAAGTGGCGTGTTGGTAGCGGTGTCGTTGGACATATCCAACGCATTCAACACGTTGCCCTGGGGGGCGGTGATGTCGGCTCTTGCGCACTTTTGTGTCCCGGGTCACCTTCAAAGGTTGATCTGGGACTATTTCGTCGGTAGAGCTGTGGAGTTCCCGGCCAAGAACGGCTGGGCCCGTCGTGAGATGTCGTGCGGTGTTCCACAGGGCTCGGTCCTCGGACCGTTCCTGTGGAATATTGGATATGACTGGGTGTTGCGTGGAGCTCTGTTGCCGGGAATTGGCATGACTTGCTACGCTGATGACACCCTTGTGACGGCCCGAGGTAGCACCCATCGGGAGGCGATGACTCTTGCTACAGCAGGAGTGGCGCAGGTCGTAAATCGGATACGGCGGCTGGGCCTCGAGGTGGCTCTTCATAAATCCGAGGCCCTCACATTCCATGGGCCTAGGAACGCGCCACCTCCAAACACACAAATAGTGGTGGGTGGAACCTCAATTGTCATCGGGTCGGCGATGAAGTACCTCGGACTCGTCCGCGATGGCAGGTGGAATTTCCGCGAGCACTTCCGGCTCTTGACCCCAAGATTGGTGGCTGCGGCTGGTGCTCTTGGGAGAATCCTTCCAAACCTCGGAGGGCCTGGTGGAACGTGCCGCCACCTGTACATTGGGGTGGTGCGCTCGATGGCGCTATACGGAGCGCCCATATGGGCGAATTCTCTGTGCGCCCGCAATTGGGCCTAGCTGCGACGTCCGCAACGGACCATGGCCCTCAGAGTGGCCCGGGCGTACCGCACGGTGTCGTTCATCGCGGCGTGCCATATCGCCGGCAGTCCACCGTGGGAACTGGATGCTGGTGTTCTCGCGGCAACATATAGACTGCGTGCAGAGGCCAGAAGCGAGGGCGTCCTCCCACAACCGCTGGAGGTCACGAGGTGCAGGGGTGAGGCCCGCGACGTCCTGTTAAGGAGGTGGAAGGAGGATTTGGGGTCCCCGAGAGCTAGCCAGCAGCTTGTGGCGGCAATACGACCCGTTTTGCGGGAATGGGTCGAATGCCAATACGGTGCTCCCGATTATCGCCTGTCGCAGGTGCTCACAGGGCATGGTTGCTTTGGTGAGTACCTGTTTCGGGTGGTACGAAGGGAGCCAACCGCTGAGTGCCACCACTATGGAGGAGGTGCTGTGGACACGGCACAACATACGCGCGAAGAGTGCCCGGCCTGGGCGGTCCCCCGCGCTGCCATGTCCACAGTTTTGGGTTCGGACCTGTCGCTTCCCACCATAATAGCTGCCATGGTGGAGAGCGAAGAGGCTTGGAGAGCGGTCGCCACCTTCAGTGACATAGTCATGTCGCTAAAGGAAGTGGCGGAGCGGGTGCGAAAAGACTCTGTCGACTCGCTCCCGATCCGCCGCAGGAGGCCTGGGCGGCGTCGGCTAGCGCACCAAGTTGCGCTGGGGCGTATTACGCTACTATAAGGGGCTGCGGATGGGGCATCGGGGGGTGACCATTCGCACTAGGCTCCTGAGCTGTAGGGCTCCTAAAATGTTCCTGGAAGCCCTCGGCGGAGGATGATGACGTCAAACGTCATCACAGGAGATGGGCCTGCAAAGGCATCTGCTGACAGGGTCATAGGTTGTATGCCTGGCGTTCCCATGACCCTGTCCAATAGTAGGAAGGTGGAACGTCGTTGGGTTTTAGTGGTTGCAAGTCCCACATAACCACCGGGTCCCCCCGGGTCTGATGGTATGCAAAAGGCATTTCCCAACGTTACAAAAAAAAATAAGGGCTATGTACTATTTCCAACCTTGTTTCTTCTGCATATCAATGATATGCTGTAAACTAGCGGCATTCAGTGTTATGCAGACGACAGCACTGGAGAGGCCCTATACACTGGCCGCCTAATATTTCTCGGTAACAAGTTGGTGTCGCAAGAAACTTGTGTTTAAAATCGAGTCTCTGTTGGCCAAAGTTCTGGAATGGGGGCGAATTAACCTAGTCCAATTAACCCCAACGAGACATAACTTTGCGCGTTTACCGCTAAAAAATCGGCTTTAGTCGATCCTCTACAATTTTAAGGCACTTCTCTAACCGCCTCAGCCAGCATTGGGATACTTGGCGTCGACATATGGAGCGATGTCCAATTTCGTGGTCATATGGATGGCTAAACTAGCCTCTAGGCTTTTATCGATCACGCCGAGTTTCCTAGAAAAAACCAGGCGTGCGGATAGGGTGAAGCAGTATTTCATGCCTTCACACCGCCCACAATTATACAAGGCGCAGGTCCGGCCTCACATGGAATACTGCTCTCACGTCTAGGCTGGACCGTCCCAATATCAGTTTCTTCAATTTGACTGCGTTCAACGCCGTGCGGCTCGAATCGTCGCCGATAGCAAGGTTCAATCAAGTAGATTATTTAGCGCTGCGTAGAGATGTCGGATCGTTCTGCATTTTATCGAACACCGACTATCCGTTTGCCCCCTTTTCTATAAAAAAAAATTTACCGCATCTACCACGGGGAGTGTTCTGAGGAATTGTTCGGACTAATACCTGGAGCAGAATTCCTCCATCGGATGTTTACCAAATTTCACCCACACCATCTCGATGTCCGAAAACCCACAACAACTCGATTTTACGGCATTTCCTGACTCGCACCACGATTACATGCAATCAGCTGCCACCTACGTGTTTCTGAACCGATACGAAAGGCCGGCAACGCACCTGCTAATCCTCTGGTGTAGCGGGTGTCTGTAGATATCGCTTTTCACTTACCACCAGGTGAACCGACTGTCCGTTTGCCCCCTCTTCTATCTATAATCAATATTTATAAATACATAGTAACAAAAACTTATGCGGGCAAGACATTGAGTAACTCTGCGTAATTCGGTAAGGTGTCTTGATTTCTAGAAGATACAAAATAAATTAGTGTTTCGGTATTGTTTTCTAATGTTTACGCGAATTTCACTCATTATAATAAAACAATTTTTTACGGATTTTATCGCGGTTTATTAAGATTTTTACAAGCCCGACGTTTCGGATACTTTACAGCAACCATGGTCACGGGAGGACTGAGGTGTCATACGTCCTATTATTACAAAGTTATTCGAAACTACCCTATGATACATCAATATTTTGGTCAGTCCTATCTACGCAGAAAGTGCTAACTGTATCTTTAATCTGTGACATATTATGCTTGGATTTTGATTTGATAATTTTAATAATGGGATCCCAAGCAGGTGGTAGAAGCCAGCCATCTTCTCTATTGAAATTAGGATGTTTTTTAATTTCAATAGCCTCACGGATCATCCTTGGTTGGAATCTGTGTTCTTTTGCGAGGACTTGTGGTTTATCAAATCTGATATAATGGCGAGCTTTGTCAAGACTATGTTCACAGATGGCAGACTTAGTGTAGCGACGGTGTTTTAAATCAGCTATATGTTCTTTCACGCGAGTTTTAATAGATCTTTTAGTTTGGCCTATATAGGAGAGACCACAGTCACAATCAAGCTTGTATACTCCTGCATCTTGTAAGGGTATATGACACTTGACAGATGGTAAGAATTGACTTATCTTTTTTGGCGGCTTGAAATAAGTTTTTATAGAAGCTCGCTTTAGGATGAAGCCAATCTTGTCAGTGACGCCTTTAATAAACGGGAGAACTGCAGGTACTCGCTCGACGGTGGTTGGTTTCACACGTTCACTGTGATGGAGACGCGGTACCCGAAGCTTGTTGTCACGCAGTACTTGCTTGACATCATGACTCATCACAGATCCCTTGTGCTCTCTGAAACAAAGATTTACCCACGGTAGCTAACTGTGTTGGATGGTGGTGAGATTCGCCGTTTAGGTACTTATCCGTATGGGTATGCTTCCTATACACTGTGTGGCTTAAGGTATTGTTGGGATTACGTATAACTAATACATCTAAGAAGGCTAGAGAATTATTTTCTTCTAATTCCATTGTGAATTGAATTTTGGAATTAATGGAATTAAGATGGTCTAAGAATATGGTTACTTTATCAGATGGTAATATTGTGAAAGTATCATCTACGTACCGCTTGTAGAACCTGGGTGTTATGGGCGAAGACTCCATCTAAGCTTTCTTCTTACTATTGTTATGCAATCATCCACAGGTAGGCAGGTAAAAAGAGATTGCACATCAAAACTAACCATTGTTTCATTGTCGCTGAGACGTAGGTGTTTGATCTCATTAACAAAGTGGTAAGAATCCCGTGTATGTGCTCTAGTTTGTCCACGCAGTGGTGACAGTACTTGGGCCACATGTTTAGCCAATCTATAAGTTGGTGAGTCGATCTGGCTTACAATTGGACGTAATGGAGCATTAGCCTTGTGTATTTTCGGCAACCCATACAGCTTGGGTGGTTTGGGACATGAAGGAATTAGATATTTGACGTCCAGATTCAATGTTTCGGAGTATTTTGCTATTATATTACTAGTAGTTTTCAAAACCTTGTTAGTTGGATCGGTTTTGACGTTTTTATAAGTACTTTCATCCGATAATAGGTGTAAAATTTTATCATTATAATCTGACGTATCCATAACTACCGTAGCATTGCCTTTCGTTTTAGTGTTTCGGTGATATAAAAAATATAACTTTTATAAAAAGCCATAATATTATTAAAATAGGCTTAGGAATTTTTCATACGTAGGGCACGTATGAAAATATAAAAAGTTTGCCGTCATTTCTTTATTTCTATTGCAATCAGATGACGACTCCATTATTTTATTCTCCTAACATTGTTCCAACCACAGTATTACAATATTTCCTACAGTAGAAAGAAAGAAAGAAAGAAAGATTTATTCGTGAAACTACTTACTTAACTACATAAGACACAATTAATAATATAACATAATATTATAATCCTTGTAGTTACACAAAACGGCCTCAACTCAGTGTTTGCTGGAATTACCACTCCAGCACTGGTCTTCCGTTGAGGCCATTCAGTGAAGCCACGAAACGATTACACAGCACACAAAAAAAAAAAAAAAAAATATATTATTTATATATATTATAATAAATAAAAAAAACACAATTGATCGCTTAATATAGCTATGACAACATAATATTATGTTTACTGAAAAACACAAACCGAGAGAGAAAATATTTATATTATTATTCTAGCTTTTCAACATTTTTATTTTTACTTGACATTGGCAGAATGTTGCACAACAAAATATTTTTGACGTCTACATGCCAAAGATAAAGAAGAAGAAAATTAAAAAAATAAATAAAAATAAGACGCGGACATAGACAATATACTTATAAACTAATACGATTAAGTCAAATAAAGATGGTTCAAAATAAAATTATAAAGGATAAATACATAGGTAAATAAAAAACAAAAAATTAAAAAACAAACAGAGCACGTTAGCTTTGAATTCAGCAGGCAACAGTTCCAGGTGACATGTAATGGTGCAAGGAGAATTGGACAATATGACGCGGGACGCCACACAGTTGAGACATAAACTTTTGGTACGTAAAGCAATTTAAACAATATATTATATGCACTTCCCCACCTATCAATTACTTGCCTACAAAACTTAAAATTAAAAAAAATTAAGCAACGCCTTTGAAGTCGCGCGGTGCCGCCGCCGGTGTAGGTATTTACGCTGTCACGTGCAAATATGCTAGGGTTGTCACCAAATGGGAAATAAAACAATTGTGATTATTACTATTATGATGTAATTATTTATTCATAAATATATATTTACATACTAGTGGTGCCGACAGACGTTGTCCTGAACAAAATATTTTTTTTTTGTGAATCTAAACCATCCTCGAATTCCCTTGAACTCACACAAAAAAAATCATCAAAATCGGTCCAGCCGTTTAGGAGGAGTTTAGTAACATACACACGCACACAAAAAATATATATAAAAAGATGTTGCACTGCTAAATATTTACGTGAAACTTTATTTTTGGATGTTCTTAATTCTCTATTACAAAATTTAACTACATAATGTATTCGCATTCGGATGAACAATCTGATAAGAAAAGAATGAGGAAAACATGAACATGGCTGTGATTTAAATTCTACAGTAAGTAGGTACTTAGTATTTCCAATAATCTATCTAAAATATTGTTTCCAACAAACGAGTGGAAATTTGTCTAAAACATCCTTTCAGTTTAGTACAGTATTCAACGAAATCAGCTGGAGGTACCTGTAGTCCACCAAAGGTATCATGCATAGTATTCTATAATTATACGTTTACGGTACCGCAAACTAAGCGTGTTTGCGGTACCCACTAGTCACTAGTCACTACTCGGCCTGCGTCGCCCGACATCTCGCGAGTTCCCCTCCGCTGCTCTGCGAGTGCGCAAGTACATTCGTCGCGCTACTGTAGGAAATATTGTAATACTGTGGTTCCAACCATTGTTTTCTAAAATATAATAAATATTTAAATACCACTAAATACTTATCAGAATATATTTTGACAAAAAAAGAAAAAGACGTTAAAAGTACCTATATTTATAAATTACAAATAAATATTATGATGTAAACTTACTCTTTTTTGTCATATTGGGTCATATTTTGACATTTTGCTAACAAACAATTTAAACATTAAATAAATTCGTGAAATGAACTGGCGTAGACAGAGAATACTATAGACTGCTGCCAGCCGTGGCGACATGAGATAGATATATTGAAGTGACGTCTGTAATGGGGGTTGCTATACAAAAACCTTTTGCCTACTTTAAGGCAAAACGCTAAAATATATAAGTCTAAGTTAACGCGGGCAAAGCTGCGGGCAACAGCTAGTAAATAATAAAATAAAGTTGATAAATATGAAACAAGAAAAATCATCATATTAGCATAAACATCTGGACTTTTGACATAAAATTCTCAAAAGTCTTACTATAAAAATAAGAGTACTGGAAAGGAAAGGAGGAAAGGAAGAAAATAAGAGTATAGAAAATTAGTGATAAAAATAATTAAAATGCACATCCATTAAACTATTTTTATCACTAATTTTCTATATATAAAAATACATGTGATTTATTTACATACTATAGGTTAAAAATTGACATAAAAAATTAAACAAAAACGATATTTAACACGTAATTTTTTTAACAACTAAAACGAAAGTAAATAGTAACGTAACGTTTTTTATTAACTTCCCATTTGCGTTTTAATTTTCTTGGTGAAATATCCGGTGATGTTTCCTAAAAATATTAGTATATAACAAAAAAAGCTTGTTTCATTGAAATAAAGAAACATAAATTAAATGAGTTCCTACATAGGAACCATATTGTATGATAATTAAGTAATAACAAAGAATGCAGACTCAGAAACGTGGGCATACATAGGGCACTGCATCAAATTTCACATGCGTTGGTTGCTCTTCCATTGTTTTTGTGGACGGTATATAAGCAGATGGACATGGCATGGGTTTATTGATCTCTTCAGTAGCTTCAAGCTGAAATATGAAAAAAAACTATTTTGTTTCCTTAAAGTACGATTATTTTTTTATAATAACATATCTTTGTTGTGGACAATAAAATATTTTTCTTTCTTTTTTTTTTTTAAAGAATGGAAGTCAAAATAATTCAATTTAGCATGAATATAGACTTATCCCATCAACATAAGAGAAAGAAATTTGTTCAAAAACCACATACTTACATAATTAAATATTTATTTAGTAAATACTCACCTTAACAACTGGAATAGCATCAGGGTGTATGTAAGTATACCTTCCTTTTTTTAAGAGATGTTTTGTATCAAAGTGCAAACAGCAAATCTTTGATCACTTCTTTGGAATCCAGTCATTTCGACCAGAGGCTTTAATCCATTTCTTCCGAATGTCGGGATTAACTGGGAAACTGTGATGTAAGATTAAATTATGAGTAACAATTTATAATCGAGAAATGGTAACTTAAGGTATTAATAGTAGATACAAATGAATATTTACAGTATTTAAACTTTGTTTAATTTGAAATAAAACCTGCATTTTTGTAATTAATGCAAATATTCCTTCCCCCTTCCCCTTTTCTTCTTAACTATACTCCCTAGCGAGAAGGAAGGTGATGGGATAAATATAAGGAACATCTTTTTATCCCTTCCCACCCTCTGTTCCTCACTTTCCAGGTGTTAACTATTTTCAGGAATAATTTTTCTTCCTCCCCCCTTTTTCCTAAAATATGAGTTAGCGGCGAAGGGGAGTAGAGGGAAGAGGGATTGATAGAGAGGGAACTCCATTCCTCTCCTACAACCTCTTTTTTACGTCACCTTTGTAAAAATACTTAAACTTAATTAAATGGAATCCTTAACCTATTCTAGAAAATTTCAAATGACGCAATTATTATCTAAATACTATTATAATCATTTATAATATATTAAGTTACCAACTCGGAATAGTGTATAAAAAATAAACCTAATTTATACTTCTATAATATTTTTCTTAAAAAAAAACCTCCAAAAATTCTTTAAAACTATTACGGTTTAAATAAAAATATCTCACTTTTAATTTAAGGATAGCTTTTGGAGATAAATTCAATCAAACAACACAATTCAAAATATTAATAACATACATTACTGGGAAAAGGGAAAACATAATACTAGCAATTTTAACATTAAAGACGTCACAAAATCAATTTTAATTATTATCTTTTTTTCAATTTAACTTATGAATTATAAACCAATGAAAGTATATATACATAAAGACTGATCACACATATCGTTATTCAACCACCATTAACCACAATATGAAATAAAATATGAACTTACGAGTGAAAAGTCAATTTTGGAATTTTCCGGTCACTATCGCTTTTACAATTTACAACACTGCTCCGAACCATTTTTAGAGTATTCCAGAATGTTTTTTATGACTTTGTTTTTTAATTACAAATGAATTCTTTTAATTACATTAGAAAATACTAAAATAGCACTTCACGACGTTGTAAACAAATTACAAATGTCAAAATTTGAAAAAATCAGCACGCACTGAGAGATGCCAATAGTATAGTCTTGTCCTTGTTTGTTAATTAAGGGAATTATTGTAATAAGCACATCTCTTTTATGTGGGAAGGAGTAAGCATTATCCAGCAGTCTATAGTATTCTCTGTCTACGTGAACTAGTGAGGAACTGGCACAGATGGGCACAGACCCGTCGCTGACAATAGTCACGAGGGGACCAAAGAGTATATAAACACTAACTTGCTCTGTGGAGGGGACTGAGCGGCTTGAGCGGTACAAGGCTTCCATACATACGCTGCTTATAACTAAAAGACGTAAATGGCAAAATATTTTTTGTTATATTATTGTGTTAAAAACGATAATTGGAGAAATTCATATGAACATTTTAAATAACATGCATAAACTCATCTACAAAGAAAATTAAGAGACTTAAATCGGACCCGTTTGCCCATAAGATGTGAATCTGTTTTTACCCGCGACGGAACGGAGACTGTATATGCGTTTGGGGTGAGAGGCAGTTTGTGTGTGTAAACCTATTTTGCCGCTTATCTCCAAGACTACTTGTCCGATTTTGATGCGGTTTTCAGAGATGGGTTCGGATTAAATTGGTGCATATTATTAGATAGATATTAAGTTGATAACTCACTAGAGGGCTCTGCAGTAAACGTTTTTTGTACAATCCAATGTTGCCATTTTTCTCCAAAACTACTATTTTAATTTTGATACGAATTTCAATGATGGGTTTGGGTTTAATTGGTGCATGTTCTTAGATAGGTGTTACAATTACAACCGACCAGGGGGCGCCGAAGTAAACATTTGTTTTGATGCGGTTTTAATTCAGTGATGGGTTCTGGTTTGATCGGTGCATGTTCTTGTATTATGTGTTACGATGAAAACTCACCAGGGGGCGCTGAAGTAAATGTTTGTTTGTGGAAAACCAAAACTACTAGTCCGCTTTAGATGCGATTTTCGGTGATAGGTTCGGGTTTAATTGTGGTACGTGTTCTTAAATGTGTTACGGTGACCAGGGGGCGCTGCAGTTAACATTTATTTGTACAAACTAATGCTGCAATTTTTCTCCAAAACTACTAGTCTGATTTTGATGCGGTTTTCAATTATGGGTTTGGATTTAATTGGTGCATGTTATCAGATAGGTGCGCTGCAGTAAATATTTGTTTTGATGCGGTTTTCATTCAGTGGTGGGTTCTGGTTTGATTGGTGGATATTCATATATTTTTTATGACGATGAAAATTCCCCAGTAGGGCTAGCATGCGCGCACGACAAAATTTTGTCTACGCCTTTTCTCGTATTATTTCATATAAGTAATACGGGGTAAGGGGTAGATACAATTTTGTCGTGCGCAAATGCTAGCCCTACAGGGGGCGCTGCAGAAAACATAATATTTTGTTTGTGCAACTACTACCAAGACCGGTTTTGGATGTGGTTTCCGGTTATAGGTTCGGTTTAAATTGTGTTGCATGTTCTTAAAAATGTGTTTCACCTCACTAGGGGGCGCTGCGGTAAACATTGTTTTTACAAAACCAAAACTACTGGTCCGATTTGGATGCGGCTTTTAATAATGGGTTTGTGGTTGATTAGTGAAGATTTTTAAATAGGTGTTACGGTATTAACTGACTAGGTGACGCTGCAGTAATATCTAGTCCGATTTTCATGCGGTATTCATTATAGGGTTTGTGGTTGATCAGTAAAGGTTCTTAAACAGATGATACGGTGGTAAATCACTTGAAGGCGCTGCAGTCATTGATATATTTAATTTTAGCTTCTACATATTTAATATTAATTAGTTTTATAGAGCATACTCTATAAAAAGTTTGAAATAAAAAGCAAAATTAAAAATTTTGAAAAACACCCACGACGGTTAAAACATAATTGAAAAATGATAAAATAATTAAAAAACCCCGACATTTAAACAACAGAGTATCAGTTTTCATAGCACTTCCCTACGCACCTATTTGGTTCTCGAAGTCGTAGATGTGGCAATAACATATTATTCAAGTCCCTATGAACTTAATATAAAACCCAATATAATCCGTCGGGGGCTATAAATATAATAATTAAATATTATGTATTCCAAATATCAAGTACCCTTTTAGATTGGATTCGAAACACACAGGAAGGCATTTTAACTTTTTTTATTAAATACTCAATACGCGCGCTCACAATTATGACAGGTCACAGCCCGACTAAAGGCAATGGTCACAATTAGGACCAATTCACGGCACGCATTTGGTACTATTTGACATTATTTGTTAATTGTTATTCATTCTTATAAAGCGAGAGAGATACTGTCGCTGCGTATCATCATAGTAATTGAAACATCACTGCTGACTGATGCTGCAAGTTGCAATTTACAAAAACCTTACAGGAGTATATAATCCGACACTTAAATTACGTTGAAGTACAACCGATAGCGCGATTTAATTCCGTTACAGTGACATCTATTGACACAAATAGAAACATTTTCTAAGACACGCAATAAATAATAATTAATAATTATTAATGATCCATTTTAAATGAACTACGCACGTACACATAAAACTAAAAACATAATTGCTATAAAACCTTTTTGGTGACAAGTTATAAAACCGTTAACAAAAAATATATTATGTAATTTGTAAAAAAATAACGTGCCATTAGGACATGGGAATTATTAGGACAAAAATCAAAATGGACTTAGCGATTTCTCTCGAAAAAACTTAAGGACATAGTGATTTCTTGGACATAGGGATTTTATCTAAGATTTTATGAATGGAAGATCCATCTTTTTTCTTTTTTATACTTTTGGAAATGGCACTTAGAGACATTTCCTAAGAATCTCGAATAGACCATTCGAAAGGGAATGACAAAATTAACAAGCCAGTGTTGCTATCTCAAAACCATAAAAAATGGACTTAGTCATTTCATGAATTGGATCACCCAATTTTGTTTTTACTTCTTATCGGTTATACCTACATAAGACTGTTATGTTATGTGAAAATGAATATTATATTGAAAATGTATATGTCAGACCTAAAAACTATTTCTTCAGTAGGAGTCCGAAAACGAACGGTTTGCGTTCACGTGATGAATGATTTCTGACCATATGAAAGAGACTTTTTTATAATTAGAAATAAAATCATTAACAAAGTAACTTCATAAATAAAAATATTATTTTTTATGAAATTATTTGATATAAGAATTAAGATTTTAATATATCGTGGTCACCAACACTAGAATTTGCTTAAAACCGAAATTTTTACCTCGTAATAATATTAGGTAATTTTGAACCCCTTTTCAACTCTCGATATTTAGGTTCTGTTGCAAACGACGATAATGGAGAAGCAGGTATTAAAATGAACGTAAATAGTTTTGATATACCTACTTACTTATCAAAAGCTTTGTTAGCTTTCGATATGTAATTAAAATCGTGGTAAATATTCCGATTTCGATAGTTATAATAGGTTATATAATAGGTTAATAATTTTATCGTATAACAATGGATTCCTAACAGGAAATAACTTTTAAAACTCGCTATCAGTATTCAGCCATTAAGAAAACAGTTGTCTGTGCATAATATTCTGTTCTAGGGATAATATTTTGACCCACTGTATTACAAAAGATATGAGCTCTTCATCATCGTCATCAGAGTCATTATCGGAAGATTCCAATAAATTTTGGACTGCACCAGCAATTGCAGTTGCAATTATTGCGTGTTCCATTAGCTATTTTTCCAGTTAGATAATAAATACCTAATTATTTTTTGAAATAAGTTCATCACTTATTGACCTTATCTAATTTCAATCATTCGGTTATTAAGATATTATACATTAAATTGCTTGAAAAACAATATTTTCTTTAATACTAACAAGTATACATAATTTACTAACTTAATTATACTATAATATAATTTTATATATTAAAACAACCCCACAAAATATATAGAGTATAAAATATTATATTGATATTGCAACCCCAAAAAACGTATTTATGTCAGTTCACAATATACTGTACAGCTCACTTTATAGGAACGGCTTCTCAGTATACTGCAAGACGTCACACCTTACAGTGGTCCAGTATATATCGGAACGCGGCCCAAGACTCAAGAGTCAAGACAAGAGCAATATGGCAGATTGTCATTTTAGTTCCTCTATTCGCCGCGCGCAGACTTATCGTGCGCGCATTCTAACCGGTAATATTCGTTGTATTATCTATGGTACCCTCAACTCAACCGTCAACCCTGTGCTCAACTGTCAATAGTGTCAACTGTGAACTATTGAATACTGAATTCTCAATATTTTTTTTGATGTGCGAGTTTTATGAGTGAAAATGATTTTCAAGTTGTAAAATATTATTAATTAACACTATTAATCGATCAATAACTCTAGAAAATAATACTGCAATCTTAAGACTTATCGCTCTCGTGCTTGAACATAACAATGAAAGAATCTTTTGTAGTAGATTCTGGTATCGATTCTTCAACTAAAGATAGTTTAATGAAGATAGAGGGGTGCTATAATAGAAATATATTTAAAAGTAAAACACTTGTCAACTCACGTCGTGCATTACAATCGGGTGCTGAGAAAATATCTAAAACTTTTAAAACTGTTAGAAACACATTCGATAACTTGTCACAGGTACCTATAAAGTTTTCTTTATTTATTATTAAATAAAATGGAACGTTGTATTAGAAATAACCTTTTACGTTCAAGATGTCCTACTAATTATAATTTCAGGATTGCATTCAAAATATTTTTTTATATAGATTATTGCGAAAACCATATAAATCTATAAGTTTTGCATTGAATCTCATTTTATAAAGAGAAATAAAAGTTATGTAAGTTAAGAAATAACGGCCTTATTACTTATGGGAGGAAATGTTAATGTCCATTCATCTTGAATGGGTTTTCCCAATTTTATTTCTAAGTGAGAACTCCTAATATCAAATTTAATTAAGATCCAGAGACCTCTAAAGAAAACAATTAAATGGCTTTTATTTGAATCTGTTTTATATACATGAACATAATATTATGTTTATTTTTTAATTTAAATTTTTTGTGACCAAAGTTAATCTTGTGATTGATGTTGCTCAGTTAGACTCTAAAATCTGCCTTTGCCTGAAGTCTATTTCAGTGTTTATTTTATACATATACTAAAGTGTAAAAGGCCTTATCACAAAAATATATTGTGAGTAAAGGTAACAACTGTGCCAATGCAGATACCCGTTAAACAGATTTTTAAGTAGGTCTACAAAAACTTGGTAAAGCCATTTTCAATAGATTTTCTGTGCAGATGTCAGGGTCTTGGATATTGAACACAAAATGAAATTAAGGAAAACAGTCTTCTAATGATGACTTAAGTTTAAAGGTGCTATCATTGCAAAAATTTAAGCAAGAATGATTAAAGATTAGAAATGGAATAGGACACTTTAAGCTTAGCATATGTAAAGCACTATATAGGTCTGCTAAACAAGTTATGAATTCATGCATGTTTCTGTTAAACATTCAACTGCACTACAATTTATTATTTCTTTTGTCTGAGCTAGCACAATGGGTTCATGTGTGATCCTTCATTGGCCTATGCGCTATATACAGGTGTATTTAGAACGCTTGCGAAAACGAAGAGGTATGATATTGTTGGCATAGCCTAACATGATACAAGTGAAAAAAACGCGTTTTTTTTTTTTTGGTTGACCTTTTTTTTTTTTTTTGTATAATCCGGTTTAGTAAACATAATGCTACAGGAATTTGATGATAATTCTTTAAAATAATAGTTTTTTGAAAAAAAAAAAAACAATGTAATTGGTTTATGGTTCACGCCGGCTAGTGGACTTAATCAGCTGATAGCGTTCGCCGCATGCACGAGGTGAACGAACTCCCGCACCGCGCGCGTCTTCAGTGCGCCCGCTAGTCGCGCGTCTCGCGGTGCATAGTGTGTATACATACATTGCGGGTTTGCAAAATACACAAGACCTAAAATTCTCTTTAAAAAACGTTTCTGAGATAAATGGTTATATGCATTATAATATAGTATATTATTAGGGTTTAATCTTTGCAAGCGTTCCAAATACACCCGGTATAATATAGATTTTTATAAGAGCCAACTCTGTTAGTTGGCTCTTACAAAAATACATCAAATATTGCTTTATTATCCTTCAAATTATTATTAAATATATCAAAGCAAATAGTATTCTCAAATTAAGTTAATTTGTATTCAATGTAAGTAATTCTTTTACTTGCAACAATTCTTTTTTGTTATGTCCACACATAACAAATTAAAAAATATTCAGTAACATTTGCTGCAGAGAGTCTTTTTTATATTAACAAGATTTATTTTATAAATATTTAAGCATTTTCGCTCTGGGAGAAGAAGGCATCGGCTGGCCGAAACCAACTCGCCTTGTAAAACACCAGTTTCAAAAAAGAAGGAGGTAAATATTGTTTTCCTTGTGTTAGAAAGTAGGAGGAAATTTAATAAAAGTTAAACAATTTCAATTCAGTTATTTTAGACCTTTAATTTATAGAAATCACTTGGATATATGCTCAAAGACATGGTTAGCCTTATTTGTCATTTAATAATAATCACATACAATTATAAGTTAAAATGGTTATTTTCATTACTAATATTATTTAAAATGGGTTAAAACACTGTAAATATCCTGATATTTACCGTGCTTTTCACTTTTATTTTGTGGAGTTAGATATTTCGATATTATCTACGAATGTCTTGTTCACGAGACTGAACTGAACTGAACTTGTTGACAAGACATTTGTGTGTGTAAAACTTTTTTAATTCATATTATATATTATAATTAATCATAGAATAGGCACAAAGCATGAGCTTTTTAGTCAGTCAATGGTTTTGGTAAATTTCAATTGATTCATGTATTGTTCATTTCATGATTGATTTGGTTAAACAGTATTACATAGTAATATTATTTTCAGGTGCTTGGACGTACCCCTACAAAACTATATAGTCCTTTTGGTATTGAAACCCCACACAATCGTGACTTCAGAATGACGCCCTACATGCCGGATACACCTGAACATGGGTAAGCTCTTTAAACTAAATCTTATTTTGTACTATATTATACCTATACTTGATGAAACATTAAATGTATATCCTTAAAGGTCGAATGTCAAATATAAATTTTTATTTATATTTTGATTAGGGTAGAAGATACAACTTTTACATTGGAAAAATAGTGTACCAAGGTAATACCACCCAAAACCTCTTTTTAGTGGTAATAATATTATAAAACACTTATACTACCACAGGAGGGTTTGCAGGATGTATAATTATTCATTTTTCAGTGTTCTTTTAGGCTAATTCTATTAAGGAATGAACATACTTGACTAACTCTGAGCGTGAGTTTGCAAGATCTAATAATATAGAATAATTTATCTGCTTTATTTTTTTGCAGACTATCACCTAAGCGGCGTAAAGGCATATCTCAATGGCATGTATTGACCAAGAAACGACCCCGAGCCCTGTTTCACTAAAATTTACTTAACATTACTGCATTTAACACAAATAATTACTGAATATGAGAAGGTAGTATACATCAGTAATTACTATAACTTTTTGTTGTTTTGACAACGAGTGTACGCTTTTTAAATTAATAATCAGTATTATTATATAAAGTAAGAAAAATGAGTCTCATGTTCCATACAAACTAGTATCATAATTTGTTTCTCATTCAGTGAAATTCTAACTTAGTTATAACGACCCACCGCTTAATATAAGGTAATATTTGTATTTTATAATAGTATTATTTTGTATGATTGGTGCTATGACTGAGTAGATTTTTTACTAAATATTTCAAGCTTTTTGATAATATGTAATGTAAGACATATTTTTACTGTGTAAACTATATGTTTTTTCTTGCTGATGCAAAAAGAGGCTGCTTTTTTCAGACTGTTAGATAAGTTACAATTTAGTGTTGTAAGCTAATCAATTGTGTAGCTGTTGTAAGTAAACAACTGTCGATTCATACTAATGTTCTGAGTACAGTCAATCTGGGTAAATTTGCCCCGATATTTTAATTTTTTCGCATATTACGCCTCCGTTTGACCGAATACTCTCCGTGGAATACTAAAAAGTATGATTTTCCGGTAGGTTTGAAATTTCTGTAATTCAAATCAAAACGATTTTCTTAAGAAATACAAGGAAAAAATAGTTATGTTTCCAACTGTAATTTTTTACCACTTATTATCGTTTAAGAAAGAAATTAATACACAAAATATTTATTAATCTATGGTCTTATGTAAAACGTTTTGAATAAAAAAATAAACCTACAGTGAGCGAGCGGTACAGTGTTACATTGAAAGCTTAAGCTACCCAGGTTGACTAGTATTTAATATGCAAGGACACTAGTGAAATATGGCTAGAGTTGCCAATTATTACAATCCTTACTTTACGACTATCTTTTATAACTTACGTTGATACTTTCATTCAATCATGCATGCAAATCTGTTTCAAATTCCGATCTATGAGTGAGGGAAAGCGATTATTATATTTCTTATTAATATTATGTTTATTATTAATATTATATTTATTATTATTATATTTAAATTTCGAAATTTTAATTCTGTCTTCATTATTCACCTTCATATCTCCACTTATTTCATTGCTTCACTTGTCACTCAGTCTTCACACAGTTTCTACATTAATTTATTCACTTTCTTACCTGATATCTACGAATAAATAATAAGTCAGGAAGTCTAACTCAGAACAAATGACACATAAAAAGTGGGCCACTACTTCAAACCAAAACGACGTATGATTTAAAATACCAATCACTTTCGAGGTTACAAATAGACGTCATTGGTGATTTGTTTAATTTCAGAATAAATGCAGGTATTGGTCGGCGCGCATGCTGCAATGTCACCTATGACAGTCGAGTGATAGCTGCGTTGACGATGTCACGCAATAAGTGAACCAAGTCAATAATAGAACAATATTATTTAATATTTTTTTACAATGATTTGTTTAGGCCGAGTCCATCGACGCGCCACAATCGTAACATACTATTACTGGCTCCCTGTGGGCCGTACGGCACAGGTACTCATCAAAGCAACTATGCATAGTGAGCACCTGTGTCAGACGGAAGGGTTTGTGCTTACGCCGCATCCACCGCTCGAGGACTGGATGCAAAGCAGCCGTTAGGCTTTTGTCATACGACTGCCGTGCCGGGTCGTCCCCCCACCTCCGTATTAACGCTCCTGTCCTAGTCGGCGAACCCGTAGGATCTCGTACAACGTAAGGTTCTCACCGAGAACCCTCCTAACGGAGACATATGAATGCGTCTCGGCAAGAACCTCCGCCACAAATTCTCACGGGGGGTCACCGGCTAGGTCAGTCTGACACCCACGATACTGTACGGTACCAGCTAGGCCTTATTCCTCGCGGTAAGGTGACCCGCCCAAATGGATGCACCATACATCGCCATACTCCGGAGTATAGCTGCCTGCAGGCGGCGCTGGTTCCTTCGAGGTTCGGGAGAAGTCTGCCCAGCGCACTTGCTGCCTTCACGACTTTCGAACCCAATATTGACAAATGTGGGTCGAAGGTCCACCCTCCGTCAAGGATGGGCCACATATACTTGATCTCACCCTCCCCCCTCGGATCTGGAGGGTAGCTACCGGAGGGTGTCCTTTACGGCCGGTCCCGCGGAAGAGAAGGACTTTGGTTTTCTGAACTCTGAAATCCGAAGCCCTAACCTCTCTTTGCGGCTGATCTCGTGGTCGAGCCCGACTTTGGCCAGCCGCACCGCCTCCTTATAGGGTCTTCCCCGGGATACTCTTGTCTTTCAAGCTTAACTGCGGCTAACTACTTATTTTGCCGAATTGGATCGGCTGGGATACTAAAGCAAAATGCAAAATCATTTTTAAAATACCTCAATTATATCGATATACATTTAAATGATGATAAAAATATAAACATATTAGCCTAGGTATATTATACATTTTATGAAGAATAAATAAAATACCTTCTACATTGGTTCAAAAATTGACTGACTTCATTTTGCATAGTATTGACCATCTCGGTTTGCTTATTACATTAACGTATTTGAATATAATATAATAATTTTACTACTATTTACTAGTGAGAAGTGATCCCTGGAGGTTTTAATTTTGTATGGCTCCTGCACCACTTCACTACAAATGATGGCATGATGATTAGCAGCTGCAATTCATAATGAAAAAACGAAAACGTATGCGTAAGTTTGACGTGTGTTCGCTTGCAAGAAAAATGTCCGACTGATGACGCGCTGGACACGACTTTTAAGCCCCGCCTACTTGGACACTACTTTTGTTGGGTCATTTTTATAACACAGTTACATTTCCTGACTTATTATTTATTCGTAGCCTGATATACTTTGTTAAACAGGCATAGTGCAATTGTCTCCTTTTGAACAATTTAGGTGAGCTTACGCCCGAATACTCAAACGAATCTCTAATGTAAGACGTACTTAAACTCATGCTACGACGTGTCAGATTAAAAGAAAAAAAGAGGGACAACACGAGTTTAAGTACGTCTTAAATTTGAGCTTCGTTTGAGTATTCGGGCGTTAGTCTGGGAAATCTAGCTTCATCCAGGCAACATTGGCCATGAACCTTTTTGTCGCATTTCACTAGTGTTCTTCTCTGTAATTTAATTTATTGGATAATGTTGAATTATGTATATATTATATACAGTAGAAACTCGTTGAGTCGAACCTCGATAAGTTGTAAGCCTCCAAATATAGAAAAAAATGTTTGTTCCCTTCCCTTCAAACACAAAAACCTCATTCCTCGAAATGTCAACCCGCTATTAGTCGAAATAATAAGTGAGTCCTTGCAAGCCATTTTGGTACATATTTTCCCTCCATGATATGGATATCGTGAGGGGGAGGAGGGCATTGAGCGTGCGAGGCAATATGTTGACCTGAAGGTTCGCACACAGCTCACAAGATGTAAAAGTGACGTTGTTCAAGGCGTACTGCCAGGCCTTTTACACGTGCAGCCTGTGTGTCAACTATACCCAAAGGGCGATAAATGCCCTCCGCCTTCAATATAATAACGTTTTCAGAATGTTTCTGGGCTTGCCGAGATACTGTAGTGTACCTGGTTGTTTGCGGAAGCTCGTTCCAAGTCCAAATTCTTCCATAAGTCGAAGACCCCCGATTTTTTTGGCGTCTCCCTTGAAGTTCGACTTACAGCGGTCCTACTTTATATACACAATTCAACATTACTAAATATGGGAAATAAATTTCCTGTATTGAATAATATTGTGAACTGAAGTTATTTAATGAGTATTGTAATATGAAAACATTTCAAAATATTCAATGTTTAGACTTGTATACAGCTTTATGAGGCATACTATTCCTAAAAAAAAAAAAATTAAAAGTATACAGTGTTTAATGTACCTACCCATCCCTATATAATTATATAATTCTAAGTTGATTTATACTAATAAATATGTTCAGTAAAAGCTCCTTATTCGCGGGGTACCTATATGTTCCGTAAATATGACGCGAATACAGAAACCGTGAATAATAATGGTAATTTATATGGGATTATAAATTATAATTATTTATACGTTCCTCGTAAAAATTAAAATTAAAAATAAAATTCAATGTAGCTAATTAAGGTTTTTGACAATATTGATTAATTATTCCTCAGGCTTAAAGAACGTAAAGAAGAAGAGTAAGAGGTTTAAAGAACTTAGTATTTTTTTCTTGTTCGGCCGTTTTAATAGCTCCCCCAATTCAGACTGATATTGAGTAGCAATAGCCTTTAAAAATAAGAATCCGTTCCATAGATAGTTTAATTTTCATGAATAAATCACGAAGGTCATTTGGCATTGTAAAGCCTTCACAAATCATAGGAGCACTCAGGGGCACTCTGTTTTGGTTGCGGTCATCCACAATGACAACACTACTTCCATTTTGTCTATTGCTGAATCAAGGAATAATTTTCGCTGATAGTGCAGTAGTTGAAGCTACAGACGTCTTAGGCGGCCCCTAGACCTTTTTTTTTTGTGGACACAGTCACCCGGAGATAGATCGGCGATATCGGGAACTCCCCCCCCACCCATGGCTGCCCCGGTGCCGGTATAATTACCATCATACTAGATACGCTTCATACGGAATCTAAGTTAACGCAGGCGAAGCTGCGGGCCTGGTGCCCGTATTATGTACTACGAGCACCAGGCCCGTTCATTTCAAATCAATTATATTTTCAATTTCATTCATGATATAAACCTAAACTAAAAATAAAGGAAGTGTCTAATCACCCCCAAGCGGACGATTCATATTTTTTTTATTCATACGCTAAGCGTTTTTTCTGTTTTTTTTTTAAATAAAACTGTTATCTGAATAATTCTAACGTTAGGCACTGTGCCGCCAGAAAAAAAAGAAACTGTAACCTATAAAATAATAAAAAATATAGGCTTGAATGCCTGAAATGTCCCGGATCTGACTAGCATAGGACACCCCCCGCTACCGGGGCCGGTTTCCTCAAAGGGTCTAACTGGGCTTCCTCTTAGAATCTGACAACCAAGAGCACCCCCGCCGACGCCGGAACTTTTCAACCTGGGCAGGTACGCAACCTTACTCCGAGGCGAGTCATATCATCATAGCGAGTTACGACGAGAGGCGCTATGCGCACCTCGTGCCTCCCGTCGTCGTCGTCCTACATCGACGGAGCTGGACGGACGTAGTAGCTATGAGGTTATGACGCTGTGGGGAACCTCGCAAGCAGCAATAGGAATCATGATGAGATGAGCAAAAAATAACAATCCAAGAAAGTGCGAATAATGCACCAAAGTTACCAATAATATTAACAGACTGTTGGAAGAACAGTGTTTTACATGGGAGGAAAAGCATGAAAAAATCAAAGAGATTGTAGAAAATTAGGAAAAAAGAATCCACTTTATGGAAAAAACAAGCAAGGCAAAGAAACAATGTTTTTCGGTATTGAGGAGGATGATAATTCACTTTATTATGATCTTTTAGAAAAGAAAATGATTAAATGGATAGAACTATATCTCTCTACAAAACTGACTTACGGAGTTAAAAGAATAGGAAAGAAGGGAGATAGATCACGCCCAACTAACTTTCATTACCATAGGCATAAAAAATGATTAAATGGATAGAACTATATCTCTCTACAAAACTGACTTACGGAGTTAAAAGAATAGGAAAGAAGGGAGATAGATCACGCCCAACTAACTTTCATTACCATAGGCATAAAAAATGATTAAATGGATAGAACTATATCTCTCTACAAAACTGACTTACGGAGTTAAAAGAATAGGAAAGAAGGGAGATAGATCACGCCCAACTAACTTTCATTACCATAGGCATAAAAAATGATTAAATGGATAGAACTATATCTCTCTACAAAACTGACTTACGGAGCTATATGAAAGAGGATTACCCAAAATATGTACCTACTTATTAAAAAAAGGGTAGAACTTCAGAAACAGTTGAAATACGATAAGCTGGTCATATTATCTGAACGCCGAAGTAAACGAAAACTTCCAATACCACGGATAACATAACCAAAACCAGATTAATATTATACCCCATTTCCGGACTCATGAGTTAATAGGTGCAACAGCAGTTCAAAGGGTGGGTTAAAAACCAGCATGCTGGATTTCAATCAAGAAAGCAAATATAGTGCCTTTTAGATATTATTTAGATAATAATAATGCAACTACTATGTACAAAGTACCACCGCACCGACAACAAATACGATTCTAACGTATCTAAATAATCCAACGCGGGCGAAGCCGCGGCCTATAGTTAGTAAATAGTAATATAATATGAATTACTTGTATAAATTAATGTTAAATTGGTTAAACATCCTACAGATAATAGGTGTTCCAGCTTGGTTTCTCATACACATGCATTTTCATCTTCGTATAATTTACATTTAATGTAGTGTTTTTGACGTGACAACGTCTTATAATTCGATGGAGCCGGCTGCACGAACGAAAAAACATGACGCATGCGGCGTTACCTCGCTCTGAGGCGTTCCATTTTCTTATGACGTCACATTCAACTATCGTCAGTAAACCGACTTTACAGACAACCGTTTTTTTTGTAATTTCGGTAGGTATTTTGTGTACACAAGAAAAAAAAAAACAATATACAAAATACATTTTATTTAAACACCAAACTTCTTATAAACATAAACAGAAACCATACTTAATTAGTCATTGAATCAAGAACAAAAATTTTTAGACCAAAGTTGGGGCCCCTAATACCCTATAATAAATTGTATGTCTCTATGTCGTGTTCTGTGGTCATGAATGTATTAGCATCTATAAGATAAGTTTCACAAAGGTTTTTGTTAGTGAAACTTTCCAAAATATCACCACCCAAATGTCTATTTATAATAGAAGCGCACATCAGATCTTGTGTGGCACAAGATAGTGGCGCTTTAAGTTGGTATGAAATTATTTTCTGGTTGGAATAATTCTGCAGAGATAAATCCATATTGGTGGGATATCGTGGTCGTAGTGATATAAGTTGAGATTTTAGTACTTTCGGCGTAGGTATGGTATATTGGTAAACTGAACTTAATTTTGCGTATGCTGTATTGATAAGTTCTTTAGCATATTGAATGGAGTGCGGAATTTTACCAAGTAAGGTGTGCACACAGGCGTTGACTTTTTCACGCCAGTCCATTTTTTTAGACAGGATACTATCTAATGCATCGGGTTTTTCATTGGTCATTAGCGTGTACATGTGCTTCAGTACCGCGTTCTGCAACTGCTCGCTGGTTTTGTAGTCAGACAGATTGTCTTTAAAATTTTCTAAAATTTCTGCCGGTGATCCACCGATACAAAAAACGGTGCCTGCTTGCCCTGTAAATGTAGATATAAAACAGCTAACTTTTATCCACCAAAACAGGTAAGTCTATCTACATACTGTCTACCTACTGTCTATAAATAAAAAATAATTAGATGATAGGTAGGCTAGAGTCGTATCCCACGGAAGTTCACAGCTTCCGGGCCGGCCAGACAATAAGGAGAATACCGCTGGGGTTTAGTGGGTAGAGTCTGCGTCCACCTTACCATCTTCTCGGGCGCAGAGAGTCAACATAACCTGGGTCTCCCCCGGCCCTGTGGTATGCCTAAACGCATTCCCCAGCGAAAACAAAAAAGGCAGTGTTGTATATATTTCACATTAATATAAGAATGGAAGGTTAAAGTACCGAATAAGTTGTTTTACAATTTCTTACCATTTTCTTCTAAAATTGCTGCCATTTCGAGAGCCACCATGACACCATTCTCATAGCCAAGCAGGTGAAATTTGCCCTTAAGTTCAGTTTTGTTCAACAAGATCTGAGCGTATCTGCTTGCCAGCTCCGACACCGTCTCGGTTGGCCGATCGAGACCTGGTTGTAGCACGAGCGCGGGAATCTTCAGCCGCTCGCACATATTCCGGAACCTCGAGTGCTGCCCTTCCACCCCCGGAACTATGCATAAGTAACTCTGAGTTACGTCGAACTCGTCGTCACGCTGTAAAGGTAGTAATCATTGCTCACTCACGTTACATAGAATCATTGCCTAAGATTTACAATTTGAATAGATAAGTATAAGTATATGAAAAAGTTCATAAGTAAGAACTTATAAGAGGTGCCTGATTTCGAAAATAAATTTAAGAAACTTAGAAAGATAACGGCTTAGATGTTGGTCCATCTACTCGCGTAGATTAGAATATACAAGCTACGAAGTCGTCGCGATAATATCAAATATAATATTATGTATTATACAACGCCTGTATATGGAAATAAACATCTATTTAAATTATGAAGTGGCCTCTACTTTACTCCTTATAAAAACGCACGACATGCGAACTTAGTATACCTATATAATATATTCTCTGGTAAATTGACTGTTATAAGCCCCCCATACTGGATACTCGATTTTTTATATACACAGAAAATAAAATGAAAAGACCAAATTATATTTTAATTGCACGCAGAAAGAAAAAAAAATATCAGCAACATACAAAAACTGTACTAATGTAATTAAGAAGAATTTTCTAACATACGCACCTTCGAAGAACTAGTTGCTAAGGTTGGTAAAAATATTATTTCTGTGGTAGATACCAGCTCATCGGTATCTAAACTAGAGAAATAGGAACCGATTCCGTGACCCTCTACATAATCGTAGCCTGTAGATTCTTGTTCCAAGTCATTAATCCTGAAAAAAGATCAAAAAATATGCTTATGACCTATAATAATAATAAAATGCTGTACTAACACAATAAAAATTACAGTACAATATTTAATAATAACTAAGTACAAAAAAGGCGGTCTTAGAAACCACCTATTTATTATGACAAAATTTTTTTGACGTGACAACGTCTTATAATTCGATGGAGCCGGCTGCACGCCCGAAAAAACATGACGCATGCGGCGTTACCTCGCGGTGAGGCGTTTCATTTTCTTATGACGTTGTCACGTTCAACTATCGTCAGTAAACCGACTTTACAGACAACCGATTTTTTTTATAATCAAAGAACTCCTTCGACTGTCTTTAAATAATAATACTAAGTTGAATTATATTGTTTGTATTTTTTCCATGTTTTCCAAAATCACGTGGAGAGTCCCCGTGATAATGGCGATTGAAACATTGCCGAAATATCGAGACCTCAATAAACCCGTAAACGCGGTAAGCAACTGAAATTCAACTTAGCAAGTATGCTAAGTTGAATTTCATCACGTATAGCTAACAGACTAAATTGCATCATTAAAATTTCTTACATCCCCTAGATTGCTAATTTACTTAATATGTCTTGAGCATAACATGTTATGTTATTCTGTGTCTATATTGCTGATTTTATGTTTGTAGTCACGATGTTGAGCTCTGCTTTCCATAAAGATACACTGAACTAATAAAAAGTGTCACAAATATCACTTACGCTTTTACCGAGAGCAGTTGTATGTCTTCAACTTTTAAGCATACGTCATAAACATCCCGTAGGTAGGCTTCGATGGCTAATAGATTGTAGTGTTCTATGTTCAATTCCTTCAATGTAGTGTCAAGTGAAATCTTTTGTGCTGTAGTTTCTTTTTTTGTATCTTAAACAATATTTTGCACATATTAAACTTACCGGCGGGAGGGGTGCGCTGTGCCGCGCTCCCGGCTGCTTGGGTAACACCATCTTACTTGTTTCTCTCTTGAAACAGCTTGGCTGTGTTTCGGAGAGAAGGGCAAGACAGGCAGTGTAATTACTGGCACCGAGACTTAACATCGTATGTCTGCATCCTTACCCCTTGTTCATCCTGCTCTTTTGCCCCCTCTTCTTATAAGAGGGATACATAGAGCCGCTGACTCGGTTCAGTTGGCTTCGGTCCAAGGGGGTGAGTGCTCCTTAAGCTACTGTCCCACCGCAACCACAAGGCATGAACCATGGTAGGGATAAATGAGTTGCCTTTTTTTTCTTTAATGCCGGGAAATACTTTGAGGCATCTCGCGGGGGAGTGGGTCTCCCCACGCAGGTATGTGGGACTAGCTGCGCCCGAAAGCTGGTAAGTGGACGCAGCTCTACCCACTAAAACCCGGCGAGTGTCACCAATGCCGCCTTTGGTGAGGTGCTCCGGATCTAATGCGCAAACAGGACACCTCAACGGCTAGTCAGGCCCGCAGGGGACGGCCGCCACCTCCATAGAGGGGTTTTCCCGCACCACAGAACAACCTCTCCCAACGTCGGGATAGTACAATGGGGTAAGGCTCCCATCCTCGCCCCTTGCCCCCTGCTCTTTTGTCCCCTCTTCTTATAAGAGGGGTACAAAGAGCCCCCTTGGCTCAATTCGCTTCGCCTAAGATGTAGGTCACTCCCTAGGGTACTGAGCCTCATCGCCACGACAAGGCTTGAACCGTGGTGGGGATAAATGAGTTGCCTGGTCTAGTTCCAGGTAAGCTATTTTATGTTCATGAGCGACGTCGACCACTTACAATCAGGTGGCACGTCTGCCAGTTCGCATATCCAACTTAGATATAAAATATAATTACCTAATTGTTCCACATCGTACAAATCTAATATAAAATATAGACAATAGAATAAAATAAAAAATACCTGCAATTTTTAACAATTTTTCTAATAGCGATACTCTCGGTGCTGGATACGTATGTGCTAATATGATTGACTGCTTTGAACAGAGTGCTCTCTCCAACACGTCAATTGCTTGGTTAACGGATATCGTATCATCAAGAGAAGTCGATGTTTCGTCTTGAATCTACAGACACAAAAGATTTTTTAGACAAAATTTTTGTGTATTTTTAACCGACTTCAACAAAAAGGAGGAGGTTATCAATCCGGTCGGTATTTTTTTATTATAATATTATATAGTGGATATTTTTGTTCACCTGTCAGCATTTTTTTTTACAAAAAAATTAACACCCTCGAAACTTAAAAAATGTATTTTTTATCAACTGATCAATAGTAATTAATGGCGAGAAATAGAGACAAATCTAAGTATATATATATCAATAGTAAGAGGTAGTGCCATGCTGCTTTGCATCCGAATTGGACACGACCGGGGTGGTACCTCTTGTTCACATAACACCAGCGTCAAGTGGCAGCTATGCTGTCGCGTTCGTGCGGTTTGTGAGTTTCCGGTGGCCCATTGGGGGGGATAGGGATGTGTATGGGCGTTGGCGTGAGGGTCCGACTGCTCGTTTGGCGACATTAAAAAAAACTGGTTAAAATGAGATTGTATAAAATGAATATAAGGTTCAAGAGTGGAGGGCGCGATGAGGTAGTCGAAATGTTGGTCGACCATTAACCAGGTAAGACGATCTGTCATTTCATTGAAGGACGTCTTATTTTCAGCAGTGGACGGATCATGATGAAAAATCCTTCTCGATTATTTATATATTTTGATGCTGAAAATAAGGCTTCAAGCAGCCGATTAGCATTCACCAGGCGACTTAAGTGTGTTATAATTTTTATTGTAAATTATATCAGTAAAATTCAATTCTCTGGGACAAAAATCTCTGGGACTTTTATTCAGCAAATAACCAACAAAATTTAATAAGTTATACCTACGTCTTTCCAACCTTTTTGTAGTTTTGTAATAAAAGAGAATCTGAGATTGCTAATAAATGCTCAAAGAAAGTCAATCAGTTGAAAAAGGCATGTCAGTGAAAGTATAGTACTTTCTAATGCTTACCCAAAAATCCGTTAAAAAGTTTATAATAATGAGTAAATCATATTAAAACTATTTTTAGGTATTTTACAACACTCATTAATAAAGCGCTGTGCAATAATAACAGCTGCAATGTAAAATATAAGTTTATAACAATTATTGTGTATTTTTGGATACTTACCATATTTACCTTAGGGATTTTAATATTTGTTATATTTTGATGTAGCCCAGACATAGAAGATTTATCATTTGTTGCATTACCAGTACTTACGACAGCAAAGTATCTGAAAAAAAACAATGGAGTTCTAATTTTTTGGCCGTTTAAAGCAAATATTTCGTTCATGTTAGCTTAATATACACGTAATTATCACCAAGTCGGATCCTAAAAATCTCTTGGATGGAAAATATTTTTTGTGACTATATAGGTACTCCATCTACGTTTTTACGAATTCTCTACTGTGAGAAGTAATTGTTCCTTATAAAAATCATTAATTTTTTATCTTATTTTATTCTATTAGTTATTACACACTTACTTTAACGAATTACAAAAATTATGGACAGTTGTAGAAATATTTTCTACTATTTTATTCATATGAGCTGATTTTTCATTTGAAGTGACAATAAACACACTTTCAATAGAGCCATTTTTTTCGCAATGATGAATCATATTTGATACAGTTGTGTCGTTCCAAATTTTATTGCCAGTTATTAGTTTGATTTCAACGCCATCTTCATCCCAGAATCTGAAATATAAATTATTCAATATACATATTTATTTTAAAAAACTTTAAATATAAGTATATTAAATTTAATTCAGATTGTATATAGTAAAACAGTTAGATAATTAATGAAATATTTCATTTCAATGTTACCTTGAATGGACATGTGCACATTTTGATGAATTGCTCAAAATTAAAATAATTTTTTTAGCTCCCTGTTTTATTAGTCTTTCAGCGAGTTTCAATGTCAATATTTCATCATGTGATATAAGAATCTGCCACGAAAACGATGAACAAGTTACTCTGGAAATAAATAACAAGCTTTGTAAAAGTTTTGTTTATACAAAAGAGCAAATTACTTACCGAAATTAAGATTTTATGTAAAATGATAATCTATTAATAATTATCTAGCTCGATGGTATTATCGTAACATCATCGGACCTATTTCTTTAGAGATATCCCTGAATTTGGTTCCGGGTGAACTCTATAATGATGATGTTGATAATGGGTAATTCAACGCCATCGCCGACTTGATGGCTCCCCCGCATTGCCATAATCTACATATTTTATGAACATCGTACTCACGTGCCCAAAGTGCGCACGGAGTTTCTCCGCGAACATTAGTCATCTTCAAGCGCATCAGCGCTAAATTCCGGCTAGGAGTCTTAATTAGTCGCCATGGCCGAAACCGGTCGGACAGATCATCATCAATGGGTAATAATGACTTCTTATTATCAGGTGGTTCTTCTGCCAAATGGCTAATTTTTTATAATATAAAATGACGGACAGTACCTGGGCTGGACATTCAATGCGAAGTGTCGCAGGTCTAGCAGCACGCGGCCGCGGTTCTGGCAGGCGGCCTGCAGCCGGCAGGCGCGTGCGGCGTCCTGGGGTCCGAACGTGACCCGTGACAGAGGTCGCACGTATCCACGTGTTATTCCTTCGCACATCAGTGAGCGTATGTACTAAAATGTTTATTAAATTATATGTCTATTTACTTGGAAGTATACATGATTGAATATTTAAGTGGTACTTTAAGCCAGTATAATTTTTGCTTGGATTTTTTGGCTAGAAGTACATTTTAAAACTCGTAAATTAAAAAAAGTGTACACTAAAAAGTATTCATTTATTTATTTATTAAAAATATGTGAATATTTGTATTTGTGTTGATGTGAACTTGTAAAACTCAAATAATGTATGTTAATTTAGTTATGTAAGTGCTGTCATTGATGTAACTCCAAGTGAGTGACAATGAGGAGTCACTGAAAATCAGCGTCTCGCCATTGCTGTAATGGTGTGGCAAATGCTGAGTGGCTACCTATATTGTTCGCAATAATTAATCTATGTGAAACTACGTTGTGTACCAACGATTATGTTTTCATCTTTGTTGTGGACAATATAATATTTTTCTTTCTTACAAAATGTATTTTTTTCAGAAATTGTATATTTCCGGGTTTTCTGAAGTCATTATTCAATAACAGCTGGATTTTAACAGAAGTATGCCTTATTTACATTCATACTTTGTATGAATGTAATATATCTTTTATATGATAATATTAAAGAATGTATAAAAGCTTGTACATTTTATAGCAAGGTTTTATTTAATAGAATTACTTTTAATAAATATGTCAAGCAAGACTAGTTATTACACAGGTAAATCTCGCGATAAGATTTTATATTATTATTTAATAAATTGTGAAAAACATTTACTAAATTGATTGGTTTGATTTAATTTATATTTTATATTCTTTTTATTTTAGGGCAATTAAATAAAGTAAAGATTTCGAGACAGTAGAAGACGATATTATGAGGTTTTTAGTAGTCGAAACTGGATATTGGCAAAAAAAATCTCAAATATATTTGCAACCTCCTTGTCAATATTAATAACTTTATTGTCAATACACAATGAATGAATGAATGAATGAATAGAATTACGACTTTAACTCCTTCCAGTTTCGTCATTAATATATCTTCGACAGCGTTTTGATTTTATTATTACATTTTGCAATTTTATTTTTAATATTTAAGGGCCCCTTATCCCAAATTGTTGTTTCTAGATCGAGGTGTTTTCATAGAAGTCGACAGTCGTCATTTTAAAATAATAATAAAAAAATAAGGTATAGATACATCTTTGATCTAGGGATTTTTTTGGATAAAAATACAATATTTAACATTTTATATGATCAAAAAAAATTCTAAAGTAACGTCGATTTTAAAAGCAAATTGAGTAGTATGAGACTTCTTGTAACTCAATTTTATTGAAACTTTTACGTTTAAATTGCTAAACGGGGATGACGTGGAAATGATTGGATAGATCTTTATTATGTCACTTCAAAAATTTTTGAAAAATAAAAAACGATAAAAATGACTCTCGCGCATCGCACCACGTCGCGCCAGTACCCAGCCGGGCGTCATCGAAGTAGGACCTGTGCCGCTTTTGCCGCGTTGTTACGTTGTTACCGCGCATTTTATATTATTACGTCCAAATAAATAAGACGACACAGTGTAAATAATATAGCTACTTAATACTTACTAACAATTGTTGGTCTTAGTTGTAATTAGTTTAAGTTGTGTAGTACCTAGTTATTTAATTGAAATGGCGAATAAAAAAAGTAAAATAAGGAAAAAGAATCTTAATACAGTTTTATCACAAACTAGCTGTTGCCCGCAGCTTCGCCCGCGTTAACTTAGATATTCAACCAAATACGCATTGATGATAATTATTTATCTATGGACGGGCGTAGGACTTTATTTTATAATATGTAGTGATTAATACCGTATTTTTGTGAATAGCTTTTACATTACCGCTTTATAATTGGCAATTTTTTAAAGTATTAAAATGGATATAGGTAGTATGTTATATTTAACTAATGTAGTCATATTATGTCATCGCGGACTTTTCAGTATGCATATTTAGGTTACACAATTCTACCATACATTGATACAGTAATAATTAATTCGGAACCGGGCCCGGCTAAGGTGTATAATAATGTAGTACATTATTTTGATCTATCTGTTAGGGTTCATCCAGCGTTTGCAATGTAAGTGCAAAAATGTGCTTATTTATGACATCACATCAGAAACTTCTAAAATTATGAGTGTTTATCTACTATATTATGCATGTACCTATTACCTTCCTCTTGAATCATTCTATCTAATAAAAAAACCGCATCAAAATCCGTTGTGTAGTTTTAAAGATGTAAGCATACATACAGTCAGACGCGGGAAGCGACTTTGCTTTATAGTTTATACTATGTAGTGATGTCTTCTTCCAGAAATTGTTAACACTTGAAGAATTCAAATTGTCCGACAATAAAGAAAATGAGGAACCTTCATCACAAAATATTTCTGATTTGCAATCATTTCCTAGCCCCCTACCCACAGGGCAGTGTCGTGAGGACTATGGCCTTGACCCTCTTCTCAGAGGAGACCCGTGTCTAACATTAATCGATGATGTATGGGTCGATGAAAATGAACCTGGACCTAGCATACGACAACTAAATTTTGTTGAATTTTAAAACAATTAAAACAATTAAAATATGTAGTATAAAAGAATATGTTTGTCTACAATTTCTTAATCTCCTTACTTAGAATGATTGATTTTTTTTATAGCTTAGGCCTTAGGGGGACAAACGAGCATTCGGAGCCTTAGATGACTACCGACTCCCATAATAATAATAATAATAATATCTAAGGACACTTTTTGCACCACGTCAATCTGGTCCCGTGGTAAGTTCTCGAAGAACTTGTGTTACGAGTACCAGACAATGGAAATATATTTAATATTTATACTATACACATATTTAAGGTTTTTTATTTATAATACACATATTTAATACACATCCATGAACCAGGAACACAGAAAACTTTTTGTTCCCTGGCGGGATTCGAACCCGCAACCTCCGGCTTGAACGCTAACGCGCTAACCATTGAGCCACAGAGGTCGTCCTCGTAAACATTCACACAAGAGATAAATGCAGATGCATTACCCTCCTTTACCCCATCCCCTGCAATGGGACACCGGAAACTCATACACCGCAAGAATAGCGACAGCATAGCAACCCCCCAATCAAAAGTGAGCCGAATGGGCTCACACTAATCCGTTGAAGCATTAGGGCCTTCGGGCCATTAGCATAGATCCATCCGAAAAAAAAAAAAAAAAAAAGACAGCATAGGTGTCACTTGACGCCATTATCATGTGAACGAGAGGTACCCCTACGGTCGTGCCGGCCCAATTCGGCTGCAAGCAGCATGGCACTACCTTTTAGACCTATGTAGCTAATTCATCCTTCCTAATCCTTACTAATATTATAAATGTGGAAGCTTGTTACGCTTTCACGCGAAAACTACTTAACCGATCATCATGAAACTTTGTACACATATTCTTGGAGGTATTAGAAGTAACATAGGATACTTTTTATTAAAAAAAAAAAAACTAAAGAGAGGTGTCAAGGGACACCCGGATGGATCGAAGTTCCTTTCGATTAATTAGTGAAGAAATAAAACTATCTTATCCTGCGCAGACGAAGTCGCTGGCACCAGCTAGTATTTCTATAAATCCAAAACTAGATAACTATAACAACAACAAGATTTTGTTATGCATAATTATTAATTATCACATCTAAGAATAATTCGAGCATAGTCAATCTACTGCATATTCGTATACTGTGGCGTGCTTGCCGGCCGTGGTAGGTCTCCGGAGTTCATATAAAGACATCTCCCGCGCAACGCAAGTGCAAACCGATTCGGTGCGTTAAATACCTATAGTTTTGGGAGAAGGGGCCCTTAAGGCGCGGTTTGACGCTCGAGTACAGGGCAACCCAATAAAAATATCACATAATATCTACAAAAAATACACACCATAGAAAAAGGCCTAAAGAAAAATTTTAACCGAATAGAATATAAAAAATTTGTTTAATATTTTCAATATATATTTTTTAATTTATTCATAATTAATTCTTAATTTGCTTCACAAAAATAAACTTTGGCGTCGAAATCCTTTGTATTTTCAGCAATCAGCGGTAGCAACAATATTTTTTAAAAGAATATAATAGATGTATTTTACTTTTATTAAAATGTTAACCGGACAAATGTCGAATTTAATGCGTATTTTCTGAGTTATCTAAGGAAAACTCGCTAATTAATTTGCAGCCTAGTTACATCTTTCACAAATCGATGTTTCCACGTGTCGTAAATGTAACATTACGTTACGCAGTCATAAGCGCAAATATACGGTTGTATGAGTAAAATGTGGTGAAATTGACTTTTGTTATCCGTTGTGAATTTAAAATATTTTTGAGTATGATTTCACAATGTTTTTCTATGATTCGGTAGTATTGTACCGAATAAGCCTTTTCACTATAGAGCTCATACAATCTTGGTTGTTTTCACATTTTTGCTTCTCTCGAAAACCATTAATTGTGTGTTTATTTGTTCAGTGTTTTCACATTCAGACGCGGGCGCAGCAATTTAGGTCGCAGATCTCAAAAACAAGCCAAGCTAATTTTCAATCTAATCGAACTGCACGTCAACGTGAAGAACGAAATGAAATTGAAAGGATTAGGATATTACTATCAAAAGTGGTTTTAAAGCTGCTTCTAGTGTTTTTCAAGCCGCTTCCAGTGTTTTTCAAGCCGCTTCCAGTATTTTTCAAGCTGCTTTCAGTGTGACTACGGGTCCTACCATAGCTACCATAGAGTAATATTAATTTTACATTTGGTCCCAGATGATTGAAGTGCCTAATGACGAGTTTATTGATATATTCTTAAACAGAGACAGAATAAATTATATTATAAGACTTACTTTGGCGTTATCTGAATATTTCGGTTGAAAAATTGATGAAAAATCAGTTACGTGGTATGTCCTTCCAAAAGTTAAATAATTCATACCAAATTTATAATCAAAGGGATCTTGAAGTTGTGTCATATCGTACATTACTCCTGCAAACCCACAGCATTTATGAGAAATCTGAAATGAAAATTGCGTGATTTCCACTGATTTACTACTACAATATACCTCCGTAACGTTTCATTTCACTTAATTTTATTTTAATCTACTATTGGCCTAAATATATCAGTAATATTTTTATTTGATAACTTACATTTTTGAGATCTCCATTGACACAAGATATTACAATATTACACCCTTTTCCTTTTGTAGCTGTAAGAATCATATCTCCGAAACTTAAATCACGAGAATATCCAATGTGATCCTCTAAAATAGATATCAATATCAATAATAATAAAAAATTCAAATACATTTTTAACAAAGTATTTTTGTTACCTTTAAGTTGTGGAAACAGTTTGCGCAAGAATTGTTTTTTACCGTTACTGCTCACAGTTGTAAATACTTCATAGTCGTGTGCTAAAGCTATAGCTATTACGGCTTGGCCTAAAGCTCCAGCACCTCCTTGAACGCATATCCGGCCATTGACACCCAATTTTCCTTTAATTAACTGCCCAAAATATTCAAATTATTTAACGCTTTTTTTACTAGTTTTACTTCAAACGTCAGAGTACGTAAAAAAGCAAACCACAGGAGAGAATTTATGTCGTCTATCATGAGACGAAAAGTTGCCTTTTTTGGATACATGCAGAGAGGATCCCTCTATGAATTTCCAAGGTTAATCCTCGAAGGCGAGATCCCGGGGAGGCGAAGCCCAGGCCGTTAGAGGAGAAAGTGGCTAGACGACATTAAAGACTGGACCAAACATAGGTACACGCAACTGAAGGCAGCCGCATGGGATAGCAGAAAATTTTGCCAACTGACCTCCGAACTTCATTATGAAGATGGCACCTGATGATGACGATGAAACTTGATTCCAATTGGAGTAGGCAGAAATGATTTTTCTACTCCTGCTATAATCCTGACTAAATTATACTACATCAAATTTAACATTTTGTTGTCCTAAAATATATTCAGAGGAACACCCAACTTTCTAGATATGCATATATCATCCATAAAATATTTTACTATACTATCCTCCGTGTTGGATGTGAGTGCTGAGGGATCGGTCGTTTTTTTATATTAGTTGGATAGGCAAACTGGCAAACGTACCACCTGATGTTAAGTGGTCGACGTCGCCCATGAACATAAGCTAGTATACCTGTAACGAGCCCAGGCAACTCATTTATATGTTGCCTATCCTGAGACATAAGATGTTAAGTCTGTGCCAGTAATTACATTGCCTGTCTTGCCCTTCTCTCCGAAACACAGCAAAGCTGTTTCACGGGAGAAATAAGCAAGCAAGGTCGTGTTGGTGTTCTTTGAGGGAGGTCTATGTTCAGCATTGGAAGGATAGGGGCTGATGATGATGATGATAACATCTACGTATACTTTTCAATATTTTATTTAATTCCGTAAAAGAGATATTTTTTTATATAATCTGGATTCCCATTCTGTTAGCGTATATACAATTTGCTATAAAAGTATTGCTTACTTTGTTAATTCTAACCGCTAGTACTGGAAAGCGTCGAATTGATATTTGAACCCAAAGCACATGAGTAAATAAACGGACAGAGGCAAAGCTTCATACATGATACAACCGCGCGAATCGATTGCACTACTACAAGCGTCATAACGCATGTGTGCGTAAGCACTCGTGGCTCGTCACGTACGAGTAGAAACCGGTCGAAACCGGTTCGACGAGTGTTCGAACGCGGGGATGTGAGTGCACGTGTTAAGTTGCGTTGTATATTTTTTCGCTTGGCACGTATTTCGAATTATTATCACCGTTCTTAAATTTTTGTTAATTAAAAGTAAAGTGTTAATATTGTATACTGTACTGTGTGTATGTATATGTGTGAATAATAATAGAGCAAATAAAACAAATCATATTTTAGCTATCCCAAAGATTTCAATAGGTAAGTTGTATCTTATTATTTTATTTATACTAATTATTATAACTTTTGTTCACTAAGTTTTTATGGATGTGCCTAGTCTAGTTAGGGAAACATTTGACCCGACATTAAATCTTAAATCTTAGCTAAACTTTACAGTAAAAATACAATAAGTATAGGTTCAGAATACGTAATTAGCAGACGATTCCTGTTCGGAATAAAAAATATTATAATAGTTATGATAAAAACTGATATGCAATGAAGTGCTTTCCATTAGAATTTACCACTCTATTAAAAGGTACAACAAATTATTGCAAATAAAAATATAAACACAAAATATTTAGAAAAAATATTTTGTAGGTAATAAAGATAGAATATTTACATAGATTACTACTCTATAAAAAATCGTTTTGTTCGTTTAATTTTATCCACCTGTGACAACCCTACCACAATAGGTAACAATTTTACGCGTTGTATGGAAGCTTTGTCTCTGTCCGTTTACTTACTCATGTGCCCAAAGTACTCGAAAAGGTGTGATGGACACAATTTCAATATTATATGTATACACAATTTAAAGTCACGTGCACTTTAGCATTAGGTGTACATAGGCTGCACTAAAAGTATCGGGAATGGAATATTTCCACTGTTCCTGTCATATTAAAATCTTTTTAATTGAAAACTCCTTGGTTTTAAAAATCGAATACCATTTATTTATTTAAAAAAAGATTCTCGGTCTTGTCACAAGGTCTGGTCAAACTTGTTTAGTCGTTGAGAAATTGGAATTGACTCGAAAAAATTCTAGAGCGATGATTTATTATGACTTTCGAAGTGGCTTAACACAAAAACAGTGTGTTGACCGGATGATTTCTGCATTTGGTGATGAAGCCCCATCTAAAACCACAATTTATCGCTGGTTTGCTGAATTTCAACGTGGACGTGTCAAGCTCAGTGATGATCCCCGTCAAGGTCGTCCAAGAACTGTAGTCACCCAAGAAAACGTTGATGCTGTGCGTAAGCTGATTGAGGAAGATCGGCATGTGACATACCGCGAAATTCAGGCAACTTTAGACATTGGCATGAGTCAAATACAAATAATCTTGCATGAACAATTAGGTGTAAAAAGTTGTTTTCCCGATGGATACCGCATTTGCTCTGTGAAGAGCAAAAAGCGGCTCGCGTTACTTGGTGCGTCAGAACTCTCGAAAGATTCCACGCAGGATCCTCAAATGCTGTATACAATAACGTATCAGGTAACGAATCCTGTATATACGCGTACGAACCCGAAACAAAAAACCAGTCACGAGTTTGGGTGTTCGAAAATGAGTTAAAGCCAACAAAAATTGTTCGTTCACGGAGTGTTGCAAAAAAAATGGTAGCCACGTTTGTCTCCAAAACCGGCCATGTTGCGACTATTCCTCTTGAGGGACAAAGAACGGTTAATGCAGAATGGTATGCTAGCATTTGTTTGCCACAGGTCGTTTCTGAACTCCGTAAAGAAAACTGCAACCGCCGCATCATCCTCCATCACGACAATGCGAGTTCTCACACCGCGCACAGAACAAAATAGTTTTTAGAGCAAGAAAACATAGAATTATTAGACCATCCGCCGTACAGCCCCGACCTAAGCCCTAATGATTTCTATACTTTCCCTAAAATAAAGAATAAATTGCGTGGTCAGAGATTTTCATCGCCTGAAGAAGCTGTGGACGCCTACAAAACGGCCATTTTGGAGACCCTAACTTCCGAATGGAATGGTTGCTTCAATGATTGGTTCCATCGTATGGAAAAATGTGTCAAATTTCACGGAGAATACTTCCAAATGCAATAAATACATTTTTAAATAGTAATGATGTGTCACTTCCTTGATTCCCGAAATTTTCAGTGCCGCCCTCGTAGTTACTAAATATAATTCTTAAATTTCTAGTAAATGACATATTGATTAAGAACTAACCAGAATATAGAAAGCCATTGAATAAGCGAGCGGGACCGTTGCTGCGTCTTCTAAACTCCAATGTGCTGGAACTGGCCAAAGAAGCTCCGAATTTGCATTTATATGTGAATATATTGAATCACTCTGTACAACTCCCATTATTCTGGCACCGCTATTTATGAGAGAGTAAACACAGAAAATATTTTAATTTTTTTTAATGACGAGTATTTAGCATATTTAAGTACCCCATATTATCTTTCACCAAATCTTTTACTACGTTACAGATTCTCTGACCAGCTTGTTTTTTATCAATTTTGTATCAATGATGATATGATAGCATCGAGCATATAACCGGAATAGAACGATAATGTTATATATTTTGTATGAAAACAAATTCCGCCTAATTTGTGCTGCGACGTTGCGCCGGTTCTGTGCTCTGATTAGTCAACTATGACCATTGATGAACGATTTACCGATGGGACGTAGGTATCGGGATATAGGGACCACTGGTTGGTTGAATTTTTATTACGTCCGTGACAAATCACTGACCAGTTTCTGAATTTTATGGCTCATATTACTACTCTAGCCGCTCGATGTATGATAATATCGTTTAGTTAAGTAGATGTTAATTTTATAGTCTACTTTGTAATGGCATGTGGATGGTGAATTGCCATATGCAATATTAACAATATGAAGTTCTTGAACATACATACCTTTTTGTGATCCCGCTAAAATCCATTACACTACTATTTTGATTATTATCTTTGTTCAGATTTGGTTTTAGCAGTCTATTTACACCAACAATATTAACTCCAGCGTAGCTAACCTTAAAATATATAAAATTTGGATTATATAAAACATAATTTGTGCATAAAAATATATTCAAGAGAACATTATATTACTTTTATGTCGACACCAGAGTTGTTAATTTGTTTAGCTTTTACCCAATGTAGAGAATTAAGGTCACCAACTTGTGCAATTTTGAGCATTCCGCCACATTCTGAGTCAATTATATCGTCTACTGGCAAATAATATTCGCCTCCGATTCCCTGAAGGTGTAAAGATTCAAAACATATAATTATAAGTTTTTATTTATTATCTAGTTTGTAGTTATTATTCAGAATATATTGTACAAAATAATAAAAAGTTTATATACCGGGTGTAATCGTTAAGTGTGCACAGGCGATTATTCCGTAACTATTATAGATATCAAAAAATTTTAAACTGATTTCGAAAGTACTTTACCTAATGAGTAAAATGACAATAATAAATTATTAAAAATAAAACGAGAAATATCCAAAAATTTTACATTAAACTCTTCCATACAACGTGTAGGTACGCTGAGAGAGTTCACAGCCTAGATGAGTTACAGAATCGTGTACATCGTGCAATTGTCTTCACTCCTCAAATTTTAAGGAAAGTTCATTTAGAAACTGTAAATACTAAATAGAGCTCGTCATTGTATTGCACAACGATGACGTCACTTCGAACATCTTCTATGAATACAAAATTTTGTACTTACTAAGAAATAAAATGTATGGGAGAGTTTAATGTAATTTTTTTGGATATTTCTCGTTTTATTTTTTATAATTTATTATTGTCATTTTACTCATTAGGTAAATTATTTTCGAAATCAGTTTAAAGTTTTTTGATATCTGTAATAGTTACGGAATAATCGCCTGTGCACACTTAACGATTACACCCGGTATAGGTAAAGAGCATGACTGGTTGAGTGGTGAGGCTACTGGCTAATGTACCCAACGGTCGTGAGTTTGAATTCTGAAAAGTGCAGATAATCTGAATCTGGATCAATCTTTACGTCTGCACCGGATCATGGATGAGTGAATATGTGGTTTATACAAATTTCTTAAAATTATTTCGATTCCTAGCACCCGTAACAAAAGACCGATTTGAAATTACCGGCGTAAAGATAGGGGATTTATTAATAGGGGATATATTAATAGGGGATTATACACACTGAGGGCTGTCCAATCCTGGAATTTAAAAAAAATGCATGCTTAATCTGTTTAAAAACGTTCCTGGCGTGATAGTCTTTTAGGATGACATTTTAATAAAAATTAAGTCGTGGGAATCAAATTTAAAACGAGTAGAATAAGTATTTGATATTCTAGAAAAAAAAACGGGTTGTAAATTAGAAAGATTAGATTCAAATGAGAATAGGATTAAGTAGGATGGGCAATTTTTTCTTCTTTTAATAAAATTTATTTACAGAGATTGAGTGAAAAACAATATATCAGAATCTAGTTCTAGCTCTTTAAATCCGCGCCTTATCTCTGCATTACTGTCCGAGTAATCGCGTGTTTTTATTTATCCCCGTAGCCAAATGAACTCGTTTAGTCACTTTACTTGCATTTTGCAGTGTTTACAAAATAGTAGCGTACATTTCACGAGTCAAACTTATATTTCCTTCAGGTCCTCACAACGAAGCATACTAACAACGACAATATGACGACCGGCGTCCTTATTTTATTTAATAATGGCATGGCTTCAGGACCTTTGTGCCAATAATGATAATAAAAAAAATGTTATTGTGTGGTTTTAAAAACGACTTTAAATAATACATTTTTTTGTATATATAATTTGCTACTATTTATGGTTTTTATTTAAATTCGATATAAGACCATTACTATGTAAGTAAGTTTTTTTTGCAAACCATGCTTTTCAAGTGATATTTGACAGGTAGAGGTTATTGACATTCCTATTCTTATTTGAAACATTATGACAAGTAACGAAAACGATTTATTTATTATACGCCTTCCGGACTTTAATTTTTTATATATAGCCTATAGGTACGGCATTACTATTTACACGATTAAATTGTATACTAGTTCACATTACTATAGTTATACCACACACCATTAAAGAGGGTTCTTTTTGTGAGCGAATACTCAATACACTCGAAGGATTTGGATTTGTAGGTCTCCAGATTGCTAGCTGCAGTATCGCATCTCCCACATTGTGTTCACTAATAACATGGTATAAAGAACATGCCTCTGTTGAGTCGCTCGAGTTTCGCTTAGAAATGACGAAGGTATCATGTTGCAGCTCACGATAGAGTGTTTTGAACAACTGTAAATTAATTTTGTCATTGTAATACACAATAAAAAATAAATGTAGGTTACAAATCTTTTAAATTTCTTACTTGGCTGTCAGTTGATATTTTGGAAAACAATACCAATAGGTCAACATATTTTAGACAGTCACATTGATCTTCGATAATATTTTTTACATCCACTTTTGAGTAAAGTGATTTCACTCCTGGTGTATAATTGATAATGTTTTTAAAATCTTGAAATTCTGATTTATTATCATTTGCATTAAATATTTCCAAAATATTCATCTTCTCTTGATTAATATTATCAGCTACAATTTGTAAGTAAATGCATAGAGCATTTTTTATCTGTAAATGATATTAAAATTAAATAATATAATGCTTATAAATATAAAATAATATTTTTATAAATTATAAAATACATTACATCTATAGTCTTCGTAGAGAAAAATGATATAAAGCTTGGAGTTTTTAATGCAATATGATCTGCATGAGGCACGGGTAGATCAACAAGTTTAATATTTTGTATGACAACTCCGCCACATCTGAAATGTATTAAAATTGATGTACTAATATTATAAAATAAACCTACATTTTGTTATATTAATGAATAACCAAATACCTATTTACATATTTACAACAAAATAATTTCTTTGGCTACATTATTTATTATAAGTATTTAATGAGCTTTAATTATGAATACAGAATTAGTGTTACTAATTAGTAAATGAATATCGTAGGTACATAAAAAATATGTTACAAAATTAATTTTATGCTTGTTACACATAAAATAGTTTTACCAGCTAAGTAAGGTGAAAGAGCGCTGCTCCGACGGTGTTAGCATCGTACTGTGTTAATAAAAAAAATGCTCTCCGATGCTTTTAAGTAGGTATCTCAAAATTTATATTGTAAATATTGAAATCCCATATTATTTAACATGTAGTAATACAAACAAGTTTATGCAATTTTTTAGGCAACTAAAATTATATTTTCTTTATGAATATCTATATTATTATTGAACAAAAGAATATATATTTTTTAATATTTTTATAAAACATTTTATTAAAAGTACTTACATAGTACTGTCAAACAATTCGATTACGTTTGCAATGAAAAATACATTATCTTTCTTGATAATTTTAGCTTCAAGTTGTTTGTCGACATCAATTACTAACTTTCTTATGAAATTTAGTTTAGATACGGAATTATGTTTCCTTCTTAAGATATTTAGTTGCAGTATGCTATCTAAGAACGTGATCCAATTATTTTTCCATTTTATTTCAGCTACTGTCAAAGATTTGTTAACGCTATGAATACTACGAAAATCATTCCTAAAATAAAAAGGTATATTTTAGTAATAATACACACAGAAATATAGTTTTCAGTCACTCTACTTTCTAACTCTTAAACTAGAGTATTTTATTCTACTTTTAAAGGCAAACGAACAATGAGCCATCTGATGGTAAGTGGTTAGTTCTCCCAGGACTGGCAACTCATTTATGTGTCAGAAGTAAGATTGTACGTTTCGGTGCCAATAATTATACTACCTTTCCGGGCATAAGAACCAGATGATGTAACTACAAAAAAAAAAACAAAAACGTTTTTTTTATAAAACGGTTCGCAATGTGGTCCTTTATGAAATTCTAAAACGACGTAATGGTATTGTTAATATTTAAAAAAATCTAAAATAAACAAAATAGGTATCTTAACCCCCAAATACTAAAAACGAATCTCAAATTTAAGACGTACTTAAACTCGTGTTGTCCCTCTTTTTTCTTTGAATCTCACACGTTGTAGCACGAGTTTAAGTACGTCTTAAATTTGAGATTCGTTTGAGTATTTGGGGGTAGGAAAGTAATTGTAATAAAAACATTTTACAAAAAATTAAAACCGACTTCAAAAATACTAAACTAAAAAGTAATAAAATAACAGTTTCTTTAATTTTTGTGCTTACAACATATAATCAACTTAATCTTCTACTAATGTACAAACTTTGCGTTTACCACGTCATTATAGTTACTTTTGGAGTCGGTGTCAGCCAAGGTAGGTAGGTAATGTACAGCAACAAATACGACACCGACTCCAAAAGTAACTATAATGACGTGGTAAACGCAAAGTTTGTACATTAGTAGAAGATTAAGTTGATTATATGTTGTAAGCACAAAAATTAAAGAAACTGTTATTTTATTACTTTTTAGTTTAGTATTTTTGAAGTCGGTTTAAATTTTTTGTAAAATGTTTTTATTTCTTAATTTTTAGTGATTCCGAAATTCGTCGTCTTGGCGTTCATTGAAGGAGGCATGTTCAGCAGTGGATGGATAAATGATGATGATGATGATGATGATGGTGATGATGGTGATGATGATGATGATTACGATGACCGCGACATACTATGGTGTGCTACCAAAGCATCCTATACAATTGTTAGTTACATCGACACGAATTAAAATTATCATATCATCAAGATAAACAAAACCAACCAAATAGGCATTATTGGGAATAACTAAAAAACGGCTTGTCAGATCTTAATAAAATTAATATGGGACCAAATTGGAAACACCAGCTTTCAAACAAAAAAATAACCATCGAAATCCATTCACAAACGGCGGAGATATCGTGTCACATACATACAAAAAAAAAAAAAAAAAAAAAACATACAGACGAATTGAGAACCTCCTTTTTTTTTTGAAGTCGGTTAAAAACAATAATTGTTATTCGTGGGATATAGTTTGTTTGGCAATATTATATAAACCAAAGCAACGTAAAAGCTTATACGTTGATTTGGGTGTTAAAAAATGGTTTTGATGTTTAGTTTAAAGAGCCAGAGCAACGTTTATTTATTTACGTTTCATAAGATTGAAAATAATTGAGGCTATGCGTGAATGAGTTACATGTTCTATTCCCTTACGTCTGCCAGTCTGCCTATTTAACAAATATTAAAAAATACTTTTTACTCCAATATTCGTGCACGGAGGTGATCATAGTGTAGGAGCGGCGTAGTGCGTGGAAACTACGTCAGAGAGCCCATTCTTTCAGTAAATATAACCTCATATTTATTTATTATCAGATCCACCAACAAGGATACACATTAACACATTATTTTTATTGAAATAGTAATAACAATAACATACATATATTGAAAGTCTCTTGCATGAAGCAGTTTATAAATGTCCTGAGAATGAACATTTGTTTGTTGTCCTGTGCGAACATCGTGTTCACCGATGTATTCTTCGTCTCCAAGTTGTTTGATAATAAAACCTCGGACCATGAGCGAGTTTCTATTTAAAACCTGAATTAAATATTATATTGATTTATAGATATTTTTCCTTAGCTTATCTCTATCTTGTCTCTTATATCTTATCTTACAAATTAAATGTTTTGTATTCGTATATGATTTAAATAGTAAAAAAGTAAGTAAAGTTTCGTCCAACGCTATATAGAATACGAGGTGTAGCTTCACCCGATTTAACTAAGATTCTAGCCTTATCCTGACTGATGAACACAATTTTTATAGCTTACTAGCCAGTTCCTGCGACTTCGTGTACGCGGGATTAGGTTTTGAACAATTCACATTGATCTTTATAACTTATAGCCTATGTTATTCTGATGTATAAGCTATATTATTGCAAAGTTTCATTAAAATACATTTAGTAGCTTTTGTGTTAAAAAGTAACAAACATCCAAACTTTCGCGTGATAACCAGGCATTATACTGGTGAAAGGTTTTAATGTGACGATTAGTTTTTCATATTACCTCTTCCAAATTAATACCCACAAACATTTTCTCTAATAATATTAGTGTAAACTAGACACAATTAATGGAATAGTATTTTTACAACTATGTGGAAGTGATAAATAGCTACACAATCACTGAATTGAGCAAATCGTATTATTATTAGGTGTCAACTTTTCATCTCTTTCAACTTTGTGAGGATTTTTAAAATCTCATACGGAATATATTCTTGTCCTTAGCCAGCCAGAAAACAAACTACTCTAGGTGACCGTCAAGTCAATACATGGGTAAGTAAAAGCTAATTTTATTTTGTATACCTCAAATCGTCCTGTTCCTTTATGTACTGCAACATTAACGTGTAGTCCCCGTTGCTCGTGAAGCGCAGGTTGTGTGTATAAAAACACATCCCGAAATTGTACAGATACACTCTTTGGTTTTAAATTTAAACTCATAGCTAATGTATCCCATACTAACACCAGAGCTGCTGCAAACGGATATAGATTTTTTCCTGAAAAATAAATATGAATATTTTTTAATAAAGTTAAAAATAATAGTAAATAGGTACTTAATTATGTTGGTATTTATTAAATAAATGTTTCTAATATAATAAAAATTTGGTAATCGTCATTATCGAAATTCAACGATTACGATTCCCAAAATTTCCTCAATAAATCCAAAAAGTTTATTTTTAAAGAGGATTGTCTCCTTCATAAGATTCCTCTTTCTTTCTTCCTTCGTCACGTCTTCTTTTCCCGTGTAGTTAATAAGTTATTTTGCTATGTTGATTATATACCATAATTAAATATCTCTATATTAATATCACTTCGTTTCTTGAAAGACAACAGGAGTGATATTTATTCTTGATAAGTTTATACAATTTAATAATATATTTGTCTATCCTTTATTTGCATTAACAAGAAAACAATTTAATTTTAAAATATCTCAAAAATTTAATTATCTACGCAATTTTCTATAATTTGAAACTCTACACGGGGATATTGACGCAACAGACAATCGTATATCAAGAATTAAAGAAGAATTTTATAATTTACTTCTCAGATCAATTATTATTTTAGCACAGCATGTATAAATATTTTATAAATAAACAGTGCTACCTCGAACAACATGTCCTTTCAAGTAACTATGTTCGTCATCGTATGTGGATATAACGTGTTCAGATGCTGCAGCTGTCTTTCGATTTGCATTGGCATATAGGGGGACATGCCTAGAAAATTTTAAAATATGTTTTATAATAAAGTAGTAATGGTTCAGGATACAGGGTCCGTTTTTCCACTTGATTAATATCAAGCTAATTTTCCATGAGTAGCTTCATTTTGATGAGTTGCCCAATAATTTCCTGTGTGAAAATTCTCGATTGTGGTAGCTAACAGTGGTAGCAAGTATAAAATTACGATTTTATGATTCTCAAACATTTATTACTAACTGGGTTTTTTTTGTTAAATCTGATGATAATTATCTAAATTATTCGAAAAAATATTTGTCCTACAAAATGTATGATTTGATCAAACATTTATCCCCCCTTCAAACATTTATCGATAATCGATGTTATCAAAAATGTTTACTAATCAGCTAGTTTTTTTTTCTATTAGTTAATATTATAATTAACAGTCATATGGTCAATATGACTGTTAATTATAATATTAACTAATAGAAAAAAAAAACTAGTTGATTAGTAAACATTTTTGACCAATTGTGTGGTACGTTCATCATCAAACGGTCCTACGTTCATCATCAAATGGACATATTTTATCCTTGCTACCTCTGTTAGCTACCACAAACGAGAATTTTCACACAGGAATTTGTAATGATGTCTCATCAAAATGAAGCTACTTACGGAAAATTAGTTTGATAGTAATCAAGTGCAAGAATGGACCTTGTATCCTGGACCATGAATAATTTACACAAAAGAAAAAAAAAATCATACCATTTTTCATGATGAGCCCATTCAACCAAATGCGATAGCATAGGAGTTGAAGGTGAAACAGGAAATTCTACTTTTGGGTACAGCGCTTTAACTTTGGGATTAAAACCGCCCACAGATAATCTTAAAATGCAATAAAAAGGTCAATTTATATTAATCTCTTAACAATAATATAAATAAAATCTTTATTATAAATTATATCATGTAAGTTATAGGTTTAGGTTGCGCCAACTAATCAATAATAATAAGAATATTAATAATTATTAATAATAATATTCCAATAATAAATAGGCCACGTTCGGGAAGACGGAGTATCGGGTGGACCTTAAGCAAGATAGAACGACGATCACCTCGCTGTGGTCCGTCTTGGTTGGATGCATGTGGCGGGAAATAGACCCTCTTGGTGACCATTGAAATAGCCCTATGCTCGGAACGGAAAAAGGCTGATGACGCTAAGATTTAGAATACGAAAATGCTTAATTGGCTACTTGATTAATATTATTGAAAAAATATGTTAAATATATGAAAAATATTTGTTTTGATCAATGGAAGTAAAATATAACTATGCAATTTACATATTAATGTGCCCAATTGGCGTTAATATATTGTTTTTATACATATAATTCTTCTGTATGTGTGTATGTCACTGATCTCTTTCTAAGCGGCTGGACCGATCTTGATGAATTTTTGTGTGTGTGTTCAAGTGGATTCGATAAAGGATTAGATTCTTAAAAAAAAAAATATTTTGTACAGGTGACGTCTGTCGGTGCCACTAGTGTATTTATAAAAAGAAATTATGGAGTTGATATCAATAAATAAAATCTCCTTTTAAATACCTATTTCTTCACTCTCTCTCACTCAGAGCTCTCACTCACTCAGAGCCTCCTTTTGTAATGTTCTTTCACAGTACATTAAGTTAAAAGAGTAAATAAGGTGTCCTTGCCTATTTAGGTACCTATGTCTTGTACATAAAGACTACGTTTTGAAAATATGTAAGTAGGTATAAAGACCTTATTAATAAACATAGATTAAATTTACTCCAAGGATTAACTCCGTAGTAAAGATTTTCCATAGGAAATTCGTATGAAAAATTCTTATTACTAAGTCAATGCTCGGAGTAAATTTAATCTATGTTTATTAATAAGGCCATAAGTGTTTGCGTTCATAACAATACGCTGACGAATCTTTTCTTAAGTCATCGAGCATATAACCGTATAGGTAGTAATGTGAGGCGTGAAATTCCGAAACTGGTCAGTGATTTGTCACTGACGTAGTAGTAATTCCACCAGCCAGTGATCTGTATGTACGTCTCATCGGCCAATCGTCCATTAATTGCCATCAGTCAGCCAATCAGAGCCCAGAACCAGCGCAGCGTCGCAGCACAAATTTGGCGAAATTTGTTTTCTTACAAAACACTTAACATTACTGCTCTATTCCGGTTATATATAATATAATAATATAAATAATATGCTCGATGCCTTAAGTGTATACCTTTACTGCACTATATGAAATTGTGCCCCACACAAATCTATCAAACGTTTATCAACAACCCGAATGAAATCTGGTTTCCTGTAAAAAAAATTAGTTAGGTTTGTATTCAATGAGTTGGTTTTATGAATAGTTATTGGTAATTAACCGTGTTATCAAAACCAGGTCTGGGGCATGCCTTTCTTGAGAACGCCTTACGATTTTATATTTTATTTCAACATATCTCGGGGCCCTTCTGGCCCGGGTCCCCGTATCATTGTTACAGCTTATATTATGGCGGTAGCTTCCCCTTGGTATTAATTTAAATGACAATTTTGCAAGGCACTATACCTTAATTAAATTAATTCACTTTTTATCTTACTTTCCTATGCATTCCAGTAATAATTGAATATTTTCGGGATGTGCACGTCGCGTTAACGGCAAAAGAAGGCAGGACTGAGGTAGAGATCGTTTGAGAATAGCTTGCAACAAGCCATGCGGTGCGATTTCAATTAGCACGGCGTCAGGTGTAATAAGATTCGAAGTCTCTTCAAATAGGACTGAGTTCTATAAAAAGAATAAAATGTGCTATATATGTGACATCAAAATAGAATATAGAGATAATCATCATCAATCAGGCTACGGTTGTAAGTCAAAGGTAACGCAGGCGCAGCTGCGGGCAACAATTATCTATTATAATATTATAAAGCTGAAGCCTGAAGAGTTTGTTTGTTTGTTTAAACGCGCTAATGTCAGGAACTACTGGTTCGAAATGAAAAAAATCTTTTTGCGCCGAATAGTCCGTTAATTGAGGAAGGTAAGTATATAATTTTTAATTTCAACGAATGTCTTAGGAGATACCATAGTTGACATTGGTTATAGAAATCAACAATCAGGATACGGTTGTAAATCTTAGATAACGTAGGCGAAGCTGCGGGTAACAGCTAGGCATATATAATACAATAGTAAAACCATTTTACAATGCAATAATTCTCACCAATAAATTGTTAGTGTGGTATTCAGCCGAAGAATATTTAGCTATCGGTTCATCCCATCTGTCTTGTGGTACTGAAGTTGATACCCAGCGTTCACTACGTGGCTTCGGTGACGTAATGAACTCTTTCATATAACCAACCAAGGCAGGTCCTGAGTAAAAAAGATTAAATAAATTTTAATAATATTCGTTTCATATTCGGGTTGCGCAAATATGATTACATTTTTGAGTTCCGCGGTTAAGTCACGTGGATTCCTCTCCGCCGAAATGCTTTTTTTTGTATAGAATATTATACGATCCTAAAATTACACCCGGACTAATGGAAAAAATCGTGTTCTGTACGTCGGAAGTTAAGGAATTGCGGTCAACTGTTAATCTTTATTTTAATTAGCTCTTCACATACGTACCTGTCCACTCAACACTTGCTTAGGTTCTCCTTCATCCCCACCACGGTTCAAGCCTTGTCGTGGCGGTGGGGCTCAGTAGCCTAGGGTGAGCCCAGCACCTTGGGCGAAGCTAATTGAGCCGAGGGGGCTCTTTGTACCCCTCTTATAAGAAGAGGGGACAAAAGAGCAAGGGGGAAGGGGTGCGCATCCTCACCCCTTCCCCCTAACCTCACCCCATTGTACTGTCCCGACGTTGGGAGGGGTTGTTCTGTGGTGCGGGGCAACCCCTCTGTGGAGGTGGCGTCGGTCCTTGCGGGACTGACTAGCCATCGATGTGCCCTGTTCGCTTAAAAGATCCGGGGCACCTCACCAAGGCGGCATTGGTGGCACTCGCCGGGTTTTAGTGGGTAGAGCTGCGCCCATTTACCATATTTCGGGCGCAGCGAATCCCACATACCCACCTGGGGAGACCCACTCCCCGGCGGGATGCCTCAGAGCATTCCCCGGCGTAAAAGAAGAAAATAACAAAAAAAAAAAGGTTCTCCTTCATGGTGAAATCTTTAATATTATGGAATACCTTGCCTACCAACATTAAGCAAGCAAAAAGTTTAAATAATTTTAATCTTTAATCAAAAGTCACATTACCTTACATATTATGTTTTGTATTTACCATTTTATGTTTACTTAAATTTTAGTGTACGTATGTATTTTATAATATTCTTTATCAAGATTAGTATAATTAACCGAATTCTAAAAAAGGAGGAGGTTCTGTACAAAAATCATACAAACATCCAAAATGTTTGTATGATTTTTTTTAGTAACACATTTACTTGCACCGCCCATATACTAGTAATAAATATTTCCATCACCCAATGGTTTCTTTGAAAAAATATTTGTCCGCATTTTATTTTTTTATTTTTCTAAAATACTTATATATATAAAAAATAGAATTGATATCAATCCTAATATGTCCCACTGCTGGGCACGGGCCTCCTCCTGGAAATCAGACGTGGAGGGTGTTGGGCCATAGTTCACCGATGCGCTGGCCCAGTGCAGGTATACAAGCTTGATTGTGATTGTGGACTCTCTTATATAGGCCAAACCAAAAGATCAATTAAAACTCGCGTTAAAGAACATATAGCTGACTTAAAACACCGTTGCTACACTAAGTCTGCAATCTGTGAACATAGTCTAGACAAAGCTCGCCATTATATCAGATTTGATAGACCACAGATACTCGCAAAAGAACACCGATTCCAACCAAGGATGATCCGTGAGGCTATTGAAATTAAAAAACATCCAAATTTCAATAGAGAAGATGGCTGGCTCTTACCACCTGCTTGGGATCCCATTATTAAAATAATTAAATCAAAAACCAAGCATAATATGCCACACAGATTAAAGATACAGTTAGCACTTTCTGCGTAGAGAGGACTTATCAAAATAATGATGTATCATAGGTAGGGATGTGATAAACGGCTTTTTATTTTCAACACGCTTCAGCCTTTGGCTTTTATTTTTCAGCGCGCTTAAAAAAGCCGGCCGAGCTTTTTATTGTAACGCATTATGCAGGCAACAGACAGGATCACCTCAGCGACAGGCTGGCCCCGGCGAAGGCCAGATACTCCTTGTAGGGGGGGAATGCCCGGCTGCTACTAAGCAGTCCCCACGACGTCGTGCCATACAGACCCAGGTTCCCATCCTGAGTCCGACACGAGCACAGGGGCGTTACTGGAGGCGCATTAAATAGCGCCTCCTACGCCCGCGGGAGAAGGCTTCGTCGGCGGCCTCCTCTCTCACCCGCTCGTCGACCCACGACCTTCCGGTTTAGTAGACAGGGTCACGAACCACTAGATCAATAGGCCAGACCAAGACAAAAGGCAAGTGCTTTTAATAACCTTCACCATTAGAGCCACATGCATTGTTAGAATTATTAGTATTCTCCTCACCATTTTCTCCACTAGTCCAACCACCACCGCCATTATTCTCGTAACCATGCCGTTGAGAAGAAGTCGGCCGTGATAAGTCACGCGAAAGTAAATCATTGAAAACACCCAAATGTTTCAGTTTCAAATGTTGTTTCAAATTACTTATAGTTGTTCTATAAGATATTTGTTTTTGACATGTATTACACACAGCAACTATCGGTCTGGTTTTTTTGAAAGTAGTCCCAGATTAAAACGCTGCTCGATATTTTCACTACACTAATAATTATTAATTATTCACAACACTTACACCCTATAACTAAAGTAATATATAATAACAACACAAAAATCATAATATGCAGACTAGGCTGTATGGACTATTATTATTTAATCTAAGTATTTTCGCTTTCCCTATTGGGTTTATAAATAATAAATATTATTTATAACAACAAAAAAAATCACAACACGAATTTACTTATTTATAACTATAATATACTTAATTCCTAATAAAAATATCAGTTTACTATTGACAATTATTATTTACATTAACCAATATCAAATAAAACATTTAAGTCACTCAATTCACACTAATTCAAATAACGGCTACGCGCACGCAAAGTAAAAATTAACATCTAAGCTCATCGACATTGACAAGCGTACTGAGTTTAAAAAATTAAAATCAGTTAAAAATTAAAATCAAAAATCATAAATCATAAATCATAATAAAAGTTCCTAAGCTGTAAAAAGTTTGTAACCAACCAAAAACGGAGCGTTGTCAGTCTGATAGAAATGTTATGTAAACAGGCAGAATGTATTTTAGCCGTTTAATACGTAACCAATCGAATCTAATATTGATTCTTAAAGGTATAGGGATAAGGTTTTAATCCAATAAAATGAAAAAATCTTTATATTGCGTCATATCACCCACAGCGTATAGAAGTATGGCTCCTTATTCACATTATATTTTGAGTTTTAAACGTATCGGAATAAGGTTACTTTCCTTTAATCATGATAATATAGTATTGAATTTTTTAAAATTTTAACCTTGACGATTAATCGAAATCAGCTTGATTTTATTAACGCGCTTGAATGATTTTTTCAAAAAGCGGAATTTTTACAGCTCTAATTGATTAAGCGCCCATCTTTAATCATAGGGTAGTTCGAATAACTTTGTAACGTTAGGACATTTGTCACCTCAGTCCTCCCGTGACCATGGTTGCCGTAAAGTATCCGAAACGTCGGGCTTGTAAAAATCTTAATAAACCGCGATAAAACCCGTAAAAATTGTTTCATTATAACCAATGCAGGTTGGTGAACTACACACACCTAAGACTAAGGCGTGCAGGTTTCCTTCACCGTCGAGCAAGCAATAGTCTCATGTTCAGGTGACCGTAGAAATTTATAAAAAACCAATTCAAGGCATTATCTACAGGAGTCAGGATCGAAACCGGACCTCTCACTCAAGAGGCCGAGAGCCTTCTAAAAGTCTAGAGTTTAGATCATCGCGATCGTCACTTAGCATTTATCGCATAGCCGGATATCTAATAAATCAATATCGAAAAGCCTTGTTTGTTCGTTCGTCCGTCCATTTATCACAATTCCGTCTTTGGAATCTTAATAGGTAATGATTTAGAATTTTTACACACAAGTAAAAATACCTAAATGGTTTTCTCATACAGTAAACACGTTTTTTTTTTTTTTTTTTTCGGAAGGGCTAGACTTTTCGGCCTGATGGCCTTTAAGCTCAATCGGTACAGTTAGTAAGCAGATGACTCACTTTAAAAATATTCGAAAGGGGGACGCCCACCTCCACGCCCCGCAGGGGGCGCGGTTCATCGCGCGCGCTGCTCGGGAGAGCAGGATTTGGACTAGTCTACAGTAAACACGTATAAATAACGTTTTTTTATGAGAGAGCATTAAGAAGATTAAAAAAATTAAAACAAATTACCAGCTTTTGCAATATATCGGGAATGATATGCTATATTTGAACACGGTACTTCTTTGGCAAATATTTTTTTTTTTACTAAAGTAGCAACGAATTCACTCATAATCTCCGCTGGTCCCGAGATAGTGCTGGATTCAGGTGAGTTGTGACAAGCTACTTCTATGTCAGGCGGACATAACTTGGATATCTGAAAAAATCCACCACTTAAAGAAATATACAACATAATAAACTACAAACAAAATTCTCATTGTAAAAATACCAAAATGTAGTAGACTTTAAAATTGTATAAGGAAGTATTTTCTTAACTAAATACAAACCTCTCGATATCCAAGTCCAATGGCTGCCATAGATCCACGAATGAATGGCGTCTCTATTGATACCAGACCACGACTGTATGAACATAGTATTGTTTCCTCAGCTGTAAAACATCCATCTGCATATGCACACGCAATTTCGCCTAAACTGTGCCCTGAAATTTAGAAAATAAGACGATATTAATATATTGAATTTTGTATCTTTATATACCTACATACATTGCTGACGACCTTTGTGGCTCAATGGTAAGCGCATTGGCGCTCAAGCCGGAGGTTGCGGATTCGAATCCCGCCAGGGAACAAAGATATTTTCTGTGTTCCTGGGTCATGGATGTGTATGATAATTGTGTATTATATAATAAAAATCTTAAATATATGTATAGTATAAAATAGTACCCGTAACACAAGTTCTTCTAGAACTTACCACAGGACCAGATTGACGTGGTGTAAAAGCGTCCATAAAATATTATTATTATACATATTTATTATATTACTAGCTGTGCCCGCGACTTCGTTCGCGTAGATTACGTAATTTAACAATGAGTTTTTTTAGTGTGAAGAGCTGTATAAATAGAGGATGTTGAAAACTTACTCTCTCACTTAAAACCCTTATACTTTTAATATAATTTATCGCTTTTATTCATAGCACCTAGTCTCTTTTGAAATTACCCATAGAGAAGAAGAATCACCTAGCGCCTACCTACTTAGGTAACTATACTGTAGCTATCATTATCATCATCGTCAGCCTCTATCCATCCACTGCTGAACATAGGCCTCCCTCAATGAACGTCAAGACGACCGATCCCTTGTCACTCGCATCCAACGCGGACCGGACACTGCACGGCATACCTACAATTATTTATAAAATGTATGAACCGTCCGCAATCCGCATTATCAGTCAATTTTACAAAAATGTATGATCATTGATCACTAATCCACAGAAATAGTAATAAATACCACTCTAATAATAATATAATTATTATAAGAGGGCTATTGTTACTGGGCTTGCATAGTACGTTATCATATTTTTTTGTTTACGAAATTTCCAACTGAGAACATGGTGAGAAGGACAAAATCACTTTATTTTGAGAAAAATTGTTACAAATGATGTTGATTTTTCTTCTCTCCATATAGCAACAATTTTCTATAACTTTCAGAATGTACAGTACGTTCAGACTTCAGTGACGTTATATGAAGCTTACACTGTACGGTCTACTTTTTGGCATTCTTATCTTTATGCAAGTGCTTCTCTGTAAACGATGTTAAATGTGGACCCATCTGGAACGTATACAAAAAGGTTATTGGGGTTATTTACTCGCGAAAGAGCCACATAGAGTTGGCCATGTGAAAAGCAACCAGTACTTAGGTCAACTCCAGCAACGGATAATGTCTGACCCTGAGCTTTATTAATGGTCATGGCATAACAGAGGCTGACAGGAAATTGCACTCTTTTGAAGGAGAAAGGAAAATTATTGGGAATGAGGGGAATTCTTGGAATGAAAACAACATCACCAGCTCCGCAACCAGTTAGGATTTCGGCTTCGATGATGTTTTGCTGCAAATTAGTGATTTTGAGCCGAGTGCCGTTGCAAAGTTTTGGAGGTCATAAATTTCTAAGAAGAATTATCGGTACGCCGACCTTTAAAACTATTTTATGGGCTGGAAGACCAGCTGTGTTGAGGGAATCTAAAAACTCCACGGGATAGTTCGTGACGTCTTCTTCTTCCATAACTGTATTTATGGACGTATATTCTATACTATTTCCAGAAACATGCGTCAATATTTTTAAATTAATTGCTACCGCTTGGTCGTTACGGGGAGTCAAAATAGCACGTTGGCATAGCCATGAACCAGTTTGATTACCAATGTCTGTGGAATCCCCGTAAACAGAAGAAATAAGATCCTGTTGTGATGTAACAGAAAAACAAAGATTCTGTACCAAAATAACTTTTCCATTTTCTTGTACGGGATATGTACCATCACCTATTTTTAATAGTAAATTGGAGAACTCTAGCGCATTTTCGCAGACTCCTAACTGTGCACGCATATTTATACTTAGGTGTGTAACTGTTATAGTGCGCCATAAAATAGAGCTTTTCAGACAGGCAGAAATTTCATCGGCTCTTGTTCCTCGCGGTATGATTGGGAGTGTCTGCCGAAAATCACCACAGAAAAGGACTGTAATGCCACCCATCGGTCGATCGTTTTGCCTTATATCCCGCAAAGTTCTATCGACAGCTTCTACAGCTTTCCGATTTGCCATCGTGCATTCGTCCCAAATAATTAAAGCACAATCTTTGAACAGTTTTGCTTTATCGCTATTTCGTGACACATTGCAAACCGGGCTTTCCGTACTGTCTCAGTCTATGGGAATTTTAAACATGGTGTGTGCTGTTCTTCCTCCTGGCAACAATGTGGCAGCTATCCCCGAGGAGGCGACAGCAAGAGCAATTTTATTTTGGTTCCTTATCCGAGCCAAAATAATTTTGGTAAGAAAAGTTTTACCCGTTCCGCCAGGCGCGTCTAAAAACAGGATTTCATCCGATGCGTTATCTACACTGCAGCATACTCTATCATACGTCTGGCGCTGTTCTTCTGTCAAATTTGCGAAGCCACTTTGTAAAATTTCTGCGAGTTCCACGGGATCGTAACTAATTTCTGAAGCGTACTCCCTGTTTATACGTTCCCCATCGACTGTCGGTGTTGGTAAACCATATTGACTGACCGAGTTTCAGACAGGACCTGTTGTGACAAATTTCACGTACCTGATGAGGAATTTCTCCATCAGTACTTAGTTGAACTTGTCTCAAAAAATCCTCAGCAAACTTGTCATGGTATTTTTGCCACAACAGTCTAGCATCTGATAATCCACAAAAGGTCAATAAGATGGCAAACAAATGTCGCAAGCGATGTGGACTGTCGCTAATACATGCCTCAGCTAGAGCATCATCCCAATGCTGATCTCCATCTAATAAATGGCGTGCGCGGCAAGCGGCCTTGTAGGTGGGATGTTCAATATCGTCCAATTTACGGAGTTCTGCAAAAGATGTAGGACCTCGTACTATATGAAGAAGAAGGCGTAAATAATAACACTCGGGATTATTCGGGTGTACCGTGTACACCCGTCCAATCACGTGCTCTTTAAAAATACCAGGCTCACTATCTACAGCAGTTCCACGTCTCCTACGAACAAAAATACCTTGCTGCTTGTTGTAAGTATAATAACATGGCACTTCATTATACAAAAGAGACTTCGCGAAATGATCACTTTGGCAAAGACGAAAGAATGCAAGCAAGGTGGTTTGTCTCGGGTTGGCCAACCTTTCTACCACATTTTCAGACTGAAAGTACACTCGCTGCCCGCCTTCAAGGTGCACGTCCAGGTGAATGACCGGCGGATGCCTTTCATGTATCGGGAAACTTAAAATACGCCAAGCTGCCTCAGAGGAGCTTATGTACCGGCCAGACTGGTATCTTGTGACTTCGTCATATTCATTATTTCTCAGCGCTATCATTGCTTGATCACTACCTTTATTGATATATTTACATACATATTTTATAGACTTAACGCTATTACATATTACAACATTAATGTGAGCTTGAAATGCTTTAGATAAAACTGGTGAATACGGTACACCCCATCTATTGTCCAATATAATTTCTTGCCCACGGAACCTGATGGAAGCCGTAAAACCACCTTGAGAAGGTGATCGACGCCGGTATAGCGGATACCCATTTTCTCCCGATATAGTTTGTTCTGTACGTGCCCTAGGGTATCTTTTTGAGCACCGACCATCTTGCATGCATGGTGATACTCTATTTAAACCGCCAGATGGCCCGTGAACCATGTGTGTTTTAATGATGTCATGCAAAATTGGATCTGCATCATGGTCTGGAAACTCGGCACTTATGACACTGTCAATAGCTTCGGGTCGGATTTTTTCTGCCAGCCACAGGAGGATGTGGGCGTGAGGTAAGCCACTCTTTTGCCACTCAACACTATACATGAAACAAAGAGCTGAGCCGAAAACTTTATCTTTTGTAAGAAGATCAATCATATATTTAAGTTTTAAATGAAATACTCTCGCAATGATGTCATGTCTATCATATGACGCCTGTCCTGGGAGAAGTTCCTGACAAATTTCGGTCCACTTTGGATTTGTTGTGAACGTTATGAATAGGTCCGGCCGGCCATACTTACGGACGTAGCAAAAGGCATCTTGCGTTCTTTCGTGCATATATCGCGGACCGCCTGTAAAACTGGAAGGCAAGATGACTAACCGCCCCAAATTTTCGATATTATTATCTGATTGCATTGCGTCCCGCAAATGCACGTATACTTCAGCACGTAAACGACGCTGGTTAGTGCGAATGTACACTAAACGTTCAGTTTCTATTTTTGCATACATGTCCACAATAAATTGACTGAACAAACCACGAAAACGTTGCAAATAAACAAAACAGTTACGCCTTATTTGCAAAAGGTATGAATAATATTGCAGAGCCGATATTTTTTTATTAAAGTTAGTGACCCTCGTAGTAGGGTTCACTTGGTGCAATCCAAAATTGTACCCATCTTCACCATGACAATATATTAATGGATATTGCAAGGCATCGTAAGCTCGGTGAGTTTCAAAAATGCGTTGCAGGCAATCGTCGCGAGTGCGTAACACGATGTCACGCCTCTCACATTCCTGATCGACTAAAACAACTGCGACTTCATCTGCCATTGGTGCGTTGTGCCTCCCGCGGTGTTCACCAACAGGACGTCTATCTGCGCTGATGATTATTTTGTAATTATTGCTGCCTTGTGGAATGGAATCTAACGCAGCTTTAAAATTCCCCACGTATTGATTTACTTGATGCAGCATGTTTTGTAGTTCTGATATAAGCGCACCATTAAGCTGGGGGAAATGGCGATTCCTAATATTATGCTGTTCAGTGTAATCGGACACAAAATAAATTTGAAGAAATCTAGGCTCATTATCTGGCAATAAAGATCCGATGAGATGGTAAACTTGACCTTGCACTTTGAAGGTTGGCATGAACGGACCCTCCGTTATTTGTTTTGCCCCAAAGGATGTCATTTGGAAAGCGCTGTTATAGGAACGGATATTATCTAAAAAGTGTTTAGACTGGGGGTGATCGCCATTTAAAAGAGTTTTAATAATGTTTGGGGATCTTGAAAATTTGGAACAACAACTTTTCCATTTGAACAGCACATTCCATTTGCCTCTTTTCTCCATTTCAGAGCATCACAACAATTGCAAATTTCTGTCATACCACCCACAAAGGCGTAGAAGGCGTAGTCAATTCTTGTTGAATATGTAAATCCTGATTTTTCCTTATTTTCCCAAGGCAGAATAATGTTCGCAACAGCATTATATTCTAAGGACTCATCATCAGCCTCGCCAGTTATAATTCTGTTCATGTGGTATCGAGCCCGGTCAGCTCCCAGGCGAGATTGTCGCTGTTCTCCTGTTTCTGCTCGTCGCAGATCGTCTATCCTTTCCCTTTCGGATATTAAATAACGTACATCGTTCATCCGGGCGCTTACATAATTATCTCTGGCTGTTGTTAATCGCCGTTCTCTCTCTGAGAGAGATTCGGACTCGAGTTTGTAGTTTTTACGTGATGCGTGGTTAACTAAACAGACAAACAGACAAACAGACAAAAATTAAAAAAATGCTGGAAATATATTCTGTTAGTCATCCTTTAACACCCTGGCTAATTTTTTTTTAAATATTTTCAATGTACAGAAACGACTCCTCTACAGATTTATTATATGTATAGATAATGTATCCATGACCTCTGTGGCTCAATTATGGTTACCGCGTTGGCACTCAAGTCAGAAGTAGCGGGTTCGAATCCCGCCAGAGAACAAGAAGTTTCCTATGATCCTCGGTCATGGATGAGTATTAAATATGTGTATTATATAGGTTTAATAAAAACCTTAAATATATGTACCTATAGTATAAAAATATTAAATATATTTCTGTTGTCTGGTACCCGTAACACAAGTTCTTCGAGAACTTACCACGGGACAAGATTGACGTGGTTTGAACTTCCATAGATATTATTATTATTGAATCAATTGGACTAAACGCAAAAAGGATATGGATTATTAAAAGTTCTTGTAGGTAATTTTTTATTGAAATACGAAATCGAAGTTATTTTTAAAAAAAAAATTGAACCAGAAGGGTAAAACCAACCATTAAGTTTGTTTTTAGTAAAGTATAAAGTATTGGCGTTTGAAATAGGTATGTAAATATATATTATGTTTAAAAAATATGTAAATAATGATGAATCGCTGAAATGTATGTACGAACATAACTTTCAGTCCACTCAAAGAATAATTAAAAAGTAGGTGTAGAGTGCGTGAGCTGGCGCTTAAAAAAATTCTTCAGAAATTTGTTCAGGGTGGTTAGAGATCGTAAACATACGGGGATTTTTAGTATGTTTACTCTCTAACCATCCTGAACAAGTTTCTGAATAAATTACTTAGGTGCCAGCTCACGCACTCTACACCTGCTTTGTTGAGTGGACTATTCAGAACCAATGCACCAAATTAGATAATTCTTTTATTGTTGTGTTGGTTATCTCCAGGACTAGGTGTATATAAAAAAAAATATAATGACAGGCATGGGTTAGGGCAGGACAACCTTTACCGGGCTCAGCAGTAACAATATATTTATATTGTTACTGCTGAATAAATAATATAACTACTAAATACTGTTACTAATAAAATTGGTTATGCGAGTATTTTATATTATTATAATAATACTTATAATATTGTATTCGAGTAAAAATTTAACATATATTTATTTTACCTATAATATTATCCGGGAATATATCCAGTTCACGTAGTACATCAGTAAGTCCTATTTGAATAGCGGTGATACCAACAAATGTGTGTAGTATATTATCAAATATCTTCTTATCATCAGATGTAATTATATCAACAATATCAATGCCTTTAGGTTCAAGTACTCGATGACATCTACAATAAGTATAACATTTTTTTATTATAGTACTTGCTTACTTTATTTAAGGCGACGCATTGTTAAACAATAATTCTAATACCGAACACGCGCCAGAGGGCACTGAGAGTCCTGAGCGGAGTGAAGCTCTCCATATACGCGCGAGCTTATGACTAAAGGACGTAAACAACAAAATGGTTTTTGTTATTTTATTGCGTTAATAACGTTATTTAAAGAAATTCCTTCTATTAATTTAAAGAACATGTGTTATTGTATAGACTCATCTACGAAGAAAATTAAGAGTCTAAAACAGACCCCGTTTGCCCATAAGATGTGAATCTCTTTTGAAAAAAAGTTGTTTGATATTTTTTTTTCTTTTACAAAAGTTACCTAATCATGTATTGAAAACTAACTAAGATTTTTATCATGAACTATATTAGGTCACCAACTTAATATATTTTCATTTGTTTTGGAATTACTGAAATAAATTGAAATTATTGACGCCAAAATTTCCAATGCATCCTCGTAAACGTAACTTTGAACATAACATTTATTCTAAGCCTGTCTCTAGTAGTATTATTTATGACTTACATTCTAACATATTGCGTAAAAAAATCCACACGTTTTTGGTTTTTTAAGCTGAATAAGAATTAGCGACATAAGCACACGATTTTTTATATCGAGGTATTTACTATTTAGTAAAATAAAAGTGTTACTACCTTTCAATAGCAGTAGCAAATATAGGTATTCGCATGAGCTCTTTCCCCATGCCTGGCCACTGCGAACCCATGCCGCTGTACACGAACCACAGAGGACGTTTACCTTGGTCGAAGTATTCGGTGACTTCACATAGACTTACAGTTTCATTTTTATCATTTGTATCTGAAATATATTTTTATGTGTTTGTTTACATTAAGTAACACTGAATCACGGTATAATTAAACCATGGACCGTGTTCTTAGTACCTATATAAAATAAAAGTGCGTGCGTACAAAGTACACATATCAGAAGTGAAACTTATTTGGCAAACTAATTTTTAAATCTCGTTTATATATTTATACTAATCTAAAGCTTTAAATTTCCGAGACTTGCGATGCGACGGTCTCTCTATCTCACTCTCACTCCATGGCTATGTATTTCATGCTACGTTCGCTCTTTCTCTCTCTCTCTCAATCGGTCTCAATCATACTCTTCCTTTTCTTGGATAAAAACGTTGCACATTTTCTTGACGTTTCACCCGTAAAAAATTTACCCTCATGCGCGCAAAGATGTTTCACTTCAAAATGAATAAAAAAAAAACAGAGAAGTGCGAGTCTAAATCGCGGGCTGAGGGTTCTGTGAAAGAATATTTTTTTAACTACCAAACCTGATTCTATGTCAACGGGAAGTACCCTTAAGGTTTAGTTTGACAGACATACAGGCGGACAACGAAGTGATCCTATAGAGTAGAAGGGTTCTATTTTGTCTTTTTGATGAACGGAACCTTGAAAACGGCAATACGATATGATAAAAAGTTTTTTTTCATATAATTACCAAGAATGACAAATCCTCGTCCTAGGTGACCAGAAATCCTTGTCTCGTGAATATTATGCAATAAAGCATGTTCTTCAGGATCAATTGGCCGTGACTTCAAGTCATCTATAATTTTCTTCACGGCGCTCTCCTGTCTTGCGGATAACAAAACGATACGTGGAATATTTGTTTTGTATTTATTAATATCCTAAAATATAATAAAGTTGATAAGTTTTTACTTCTTTTAAGTAATAAAATTTCATTTTTTTAAGTAATATTTATTTTAAACTGGCATAGTAGATTTATTGTTAGTATAAAGTTGTATTTTATTATATGTATATCACCAGCATATTTTGTCTTCTGATTCGAAGCAATTGAGCATAATATTGGTGCTATTTTAATTTAACTTATTTTCTTAACTTAAACTTTAACACCTCCTATTTATTCGAAGTGTACGGACAAACCCCTGAGAGTTTTTGTTACACCGTAACAATAAGGAAAATTGTATCTATTACATATGTCATTAATTAAATAAATAAATTAATAAGCATGACTAACTTTTGTCATTATCATCGTATCGTGTCACTCGTACCCATTTAAGGCGGGCCTATGTATGAGTATTAATTTAAGTTCGACCGACCCTTTCCCCGTACGTTGTCTCCCCTTATGGTGAACTTGTTTTTGTCTTGATCTTACACAAAATTCGTTGATATTATATTAGGGTTAAAAAAATCATTAGACTCCTAACCAGAGATGAAAGAAATTAATATTATAATAAATAGTTAAATTTATATTTACTTTGGGGTTGTAGCGCCCTTTAAGCAGTACGTGAGAGTTGGTGCCAGTAATAGAAAAGCCGTTAACTGCGGCATATGTACAATCAAACTCTGTTTGTTCCTTTAGTATTTGTATTCGTCCTTCCTTCAAAGCTGGTACATCATTGCGAGGCGATTCACAATGGAGGTTGCCGGCCAGTTTTCCGTGATGGTAGCCCAGTAGTACCTTTAATTTTTTAAATATGACTTTCAATATAAGTTTATATTATTATATATATTTATTTATTGAAAATGTTGTTAAAAGCGAGAGGCATTAAATTAAACCACATATACTATGTATCATTTTCAGGCTACACACAAAAAATCAGACTAATAGAATCCATAGTTTAGTCACTAGATATTTTTAAAATTATTTCTTATTTAAAACATGATGTATCTTCTCGAGCAGCTGACTAAGAATATACTTAGGCTTCCTTCAATGAACGCTAAGACGACGGATTCCTTGCCACTCGCATCCAACACGGACCGGTTACTGCACTGAGATCGTTTTCCCACCTTTTTATGTTAACGCCTTTATGTGGCGTCAACGGCCCTGTGTGGATCCCGTTGGTGTGTGGGACTCGCGACACAATAAGTGCCGAATACCCACTATGTCCCCGTGAGTGCCACCAATGCCTCCTTTGCTGAGGTGCCCCGAGCAGCTCCCTTGATTCAATTGGCTTCGCCCAAGGTGTTGGGTTCACCTTAGGCTACTAAGCCCCACACTACACAGCCACGACAAGGCTTGAACCATGGAGGTAAGATCGTCTTCCCAACTGGTTAATGGTCGACCAACACTTCGTCTACTTAAACGCGGCCTTCACTTGAACCTTATTAGCCAATCGGCCATCCGTCCTTCTGAGTATGTGATCAGCCCACTGCCACTTCAACGAGCTTATATTATATACCAGGACGATTCACTATAATATTTACCTTTGTTACTGCAGATATTCCTGATGCAGCTTCTCCATACCCAATATTAGACATAACACTTCCGACCAATAGTGGCTTGTTTCTGGATTTACAAAAAACGTCATCGATCGCCTCTAATTCAGATTTATCAGCTTCTGGTACAGCTAATAGCGCAGGGAGCATAAAATTATTATAATCTGTAGTATGTATAAACTACATTTCATTTAATTATTATTTAGGTGAATTTGAAATTAGATAAATCGGCAATTCTCAAAATTTCGGAGCCTGATATTCGTGGATATAAGTTAATAGTGTGTTGTTATAAAAAAACAGTTAAGTATGTTATTTATAATATTTCTTCGCGATATTTGTTCCAAAATCAAATTTCAGCAACTCTTTTAAATAAATGTATTTTTCTCAAAATATACGCATATATTTTATAGTGGATAGCAAAAAAGTAAAATTACCTGAACCAAACGCTTCTACATATTGAATAGCCTGAGGGGAGACGTTTGCTTCATTATAGAATGTTTTTAAGAAATTTATAGTATCCCTAGGATGACGATAAAAGCCAAATTTTGGACCGGTTTCAGATTCAATTAATGATGTGTATTCAGTTTTGATGTGGACAATGTCGGCGTAAACCCTAAAATTATAAATAAAGTGATAAAAATATAATTGGAGAACACGATTTTAAATTAATATAATAAAGAGATCACTATAGATATAAATTAGTGATAGGGTTGGATTTCGATTGTAATGGAATGGAAATCGATTGAACCGTCGAAAATCGGTATGAATAATAGAAAATTATTGTTTCAAAATTTATGTAGTTATTGACCAAAATAATTGACGAATAGAATAATTAGATTCCTAAGATAAACATGATACAAATTATTGTAATTTACAAAAATCCACCTCGCTCTGTAGCAATTCAATAAATAATCGTTAAAATGTAATTTTATGCGTTGTCACACGAACAGAGTTCCTTTTTTCATCTTAGTAAAAATAAATCTATTATTATTTACCTTAATGCATCTTTTGCTCTTTGTAGGAAGAGAACATTGATAGCTTCTGATTTAGCGCATCCGGCTGCATTGTTATCGAAAGATTTTGTTTTTCCATCCATGCTTAATTTCATAATCCTATAAATTAAACCGTAGTTATTAAAAAAACAGTGTTTATTTATATTATTTTGAATCGTTTAATAATAATATTTTTAGTTATAAAAACGAAAAAGAAACGTTTGATATAAATAAAAAATCGTTTAAAAATACCTTCCATAATGTACCGAAGACTGCGGATGTAAGCATATGTATGCACCACCAACAATAGCTGCTTCACAATCTCCTCGGGAAATAGCAGTATATGCTAACTCTAAAGCGGCTGTAGAGCTGCAGCACGACTCGTCAATAGACATGGAAGGACCCTTTGCGTTAAGCCAATAAGAGATACGATTTGCAAACATAGTTTTGCTGCACCTATAGAGATATCAGTAAATTAAATTGTGAGTCCTTGACATCTACGAAATGCAGCTCTCAAAATTAACTTATACTACAGTAGTATAATATACAGGTAGTATAAAATTTTAAGAGTAAAATAAAATGCGCGACTATTTAAAAAAAAATTAATTTAATATTAATTATTTCACTAACAATAAATCATTAATGAATTCATTAGAATATAAGACATGTAGGTATATGATCAATAAATTATACTGAAATAATTACCTACACAAAAATATTTAAACAAATAACAATATAAGCGATTCAAAAATTATTCATAAATCATGGTAATAATTATGAAATACAATTATAAATGTGCATTGCAAAGTCCGCCATGCCAGGAATCTATTCATAAAATCAAATTGTATTTATGCAAGACAATTTTTTTTATTTATGTGTATCTATCAAGTAGATAATATGTAGTCGAGTCGAACGAACAAAAGCGGCAGAACTTTACTCGAACATTCCGTAGCCATCGCACAGTAGCTGCGGCGTAGAAACTTGTCTACGCACAAACGCTACGCTTCTATCAAAATCGTTAACGAAAAAACGAAAGAGAAAAAGAGAGAAAAAAAAAGTTAAGAGACTTAGACCGATCCCCGTTTGAAGCCTTTCTCTTTTTTTACCCATAAGATTTGAATCTGTTTTTAAAAAGAGGTATGTTGATATTTTTTTCTGTGTTACAAAAGTTATCTAATCATGCATTAAAAACTAACAAAATGAGGTTTTTATCATGAAATAAAAAGTCAGCAACTTATATTTTCATTCGTTTTGGAATTACTGAAAAAAAATTGAATTTATTGACGCCAAAATTTCCAATGGGTCCAATTATTTATTCAGAAAAACCTTCATACTTATTATATATCTTTGGTGCAGATGAACCTTCAGGATACTGCTAAATTAATATGTAACTTCATTCTTACCCTGCTATACCAAACCCTGTTCTCGAACTAGCGACATAAAAACATGTTTTTTCTGTTTCAGAGAAACATGATCCGATGTATACACCAACCTTTTTTCCCGACAAATGCTCAGGACTGATACCTGCAAATAAACAATACTGTATATGGTTCGGTTGGCTTTATTTTATTCACGATTTCCCCAAACAGAAAATTATTCTTTAGATATTCTTTAATATAATATTATATCTAGATAGTAAATTAAGCATTGTAAAGTTTTATCAAAATGATTAAGCTCTTGATTGATGAACTTTTAATATACATAATAAATATTACAATATATTTTCTGCAACCAAGAAAAAACGAAGTATACAATAACTGTATAAGAACAAAGTTAAGATTATGACATCCTTATAAACTCCAGGAACTAGTCAGTAGCTTATTAACCTTATTTATATCATTATTTCATATATTAACATAGTATGGACATGTATGCCACTAGAGTAAATATCTACCGAAAAAAGCCAATACAATGTGTGGCAATCCAAAATGCTTTTGGTTCTTTATTTTTATTTATCTCGATAAATTTTAGCATTCGTTAGAAATATTAGTACGATTTATATATAAGTTACTATATATAATACAGATAATATTATATTTAAATGCATATAACAGTACCCCTGTTATATGCATTTAAATATAATATTAGGTCTTCACCTATGAATCACCCATGCAATCAGTGCATCTTTGCCAACGCAGTGGCAGTTTATTAATGCCCTTCTTAAAGAAACGCCAGACGCAAGGTCTGTAGTCTGTGAGTAGGGCGGATGACGGAGAGCTTCCAACCCCAGTTCTTGCAACTTGGAGACCGTCTGCTGTGCAGTATGAGTCGCGCGTTGTCGTCAGGAGCTGTGGAGACGAGCGATTGACCAATGCTGGTTGGAAATGTGCCAGCATCTCCATCATTGTGTTCAGTTCTTCACAGTACACATCTGTAGTAATGCTCACCCCGTTTGGTATGATGCTGTGATGAATCACACCGGCGCTAGACCACCAAACAGTGACCATTACTTTTCTAGGGGTAAGTTTTCGTTTAGGGCATTGTTTAGGTGCTGAACCAGAATTCAACCAACTTGCTGAGCGCTTGCGGTTATCAAACAGAATCTATTTTTCATCGCAGATAACAATGCGGTTCAAAATTCCTTCATTTGTGTGTCTGTTGAGCAGTGCAAGGCACGTCTCGACGCGTACTTCACGCTGGCAATCATTGAGTTCGTGGGGCACCCATTTGTCAAGCTTTTTTACCTTGCCAATTTGACGCAAATGAACCAATATTGTTTTGACGCTAACGTCGAAAGCTGCTGCTAATTCAGCCGTAGATTGTGTATCATCAGCTTCCACATTCGCCTTTAATTCGTCATTGTTGACCAAAATCTTCGGACGACCGCGAGGTTCATATTTTAGGTCGAAATTTCCAGAACGGAAGCGAGCACACCAATAACAGGTGGTGCGTTGGTTTGTAGTGTTAGCTCCGTAAACGTCGTTGATGTTGCGTGCCGCTTGTGCCGCGTTGCTGCCACGACGGTACTCATATTCCATAATTACTCGAAAATTTAACGTATCCATAATGACGAAAAAGATTGAAATGCGATTAAAATGTAATACTAATCAATAAACAAATGACTTCTTTTGTAAAAAACATTCCATGTTTTAAAAATAAAATTAATTTGAAATTAGAATTCTTAGCCAAACAAAAATTATTTTGATTTGAAATGGCCAGTACTGCAGAACGGCAATTTCATATTATTATCTGCCAAGCTCCTTGATAAATCAGGCCATTTTTCAAAATTTGAATTTTTTCGCGGGCCGCATTTAAAAGGTATTACAATTTTTGAAGTGATAAATTTTTTAGCCGCGTTGAGCACTTTTTGTTAGGAGAAAAAACATCATTATGAAATTTAAAATTTTATGAGTATTAAATTCGTAATTTCAATAATGTCATAAGTTTTCACTTCTATCGGCTGTCTGTATGACTGCCATTTTTTTTACAGAAATTATATTTCTTAAAATAATAGTAGAAAATATGTGTATAGAATTTAAGTATAAAAAAGTAAACACATTTATTTAATTGTCTTGATAATTCTTCAAAATTTGGTGAATAATTGATGACAACACCTCTCAGTAATACTTTTAGATGCTGGTTAGTTATCTTATATCAGTATTAGGTACGGTGTTGACTTATATTTTAATTCTAGAGCTTGATCTTCTTGCATGTCTACAAATTCAGATATTTTTTGGGTCATAACTATATTGGAAACGGAAAACTTACGTTAAATTAATTTTGTTAATTTCAAATGGATCCAGAAAAAAACAAGAGCCGAATTAAAATATCTCAAGTTTTGAAATATATTTTGGAATTTCGTCAATATTCCTTGTAGCTTAAAATGTCTATTGATTATATTTTAAGTGATAATAACACAAAAATGGAAAGGCAACTCGGGTAAATTTTTCGAGAGCCACAAACAATCCTCCAAGGAACAGCATGATGCGCGCGACCCGCAGGTTGGCCACCCTTGTCATATAAAAAAAATTGCGGGCCTTGACTATGTAGTAGACTTGACTATAAGAGAGACGCTAGAACCTGCGAAACTTTAACTTTATAATTATTAAAATCTTCTGAAGTCAATTACTTATTAATCTTTCGATGACAAGTATCGTATGTCAATATGATGTAGCTTTTAATTATATGCGGAGTAAAGGCAAAAAAGGCGAATCCAAGCAATCCAATTTATAGTGAATAAATCCAGTTTGATTTGCTTTAAGTAGGGACTTTTTTACTAAAGTTTTGCTCTGAGGATTTTGACATTTTTACTTATGGTTAAGACTTTGTAGGATACTTCTCAAAAATATTTATCATACTCCTACTTTTCGTATTTAAATTCAGCTGACGATGTCGTTATAATTTAGGTTGAGCCACTCAATTGCATCCGCTTAAAAAAAGTGTGTGTGTACTAGTGTACACTCGTAAGAAGTGAAACTTCTTTATAACGTTATTTTTCAAATCACGCGTGGTAGGGATAAGAAAAAGATGGCGCGTAACGGAAGAATGTGACGCGTAACGAAAAAATGTTACACAAAATTTTTTTCCAACCCCGATAAATAAGTTTCACTTCAAAAACAAAATATGTGGTATCACAACTTACCTGCATCATATATTGCTTGATATGCTTGCTCGAGAATTTTCCGTGCCATGGGATCCATGGTATTAGACAGACGATAATGAACTTTAAAAAACTGCGCATCGAAATATGAAAGATCTGGTACATTACCATTATATTGTACAACTTCTGGGTGATTATATTTCCAACGGTTAGTTGTCCTAATTGGATTTACCTAAAATAATATTTTATGTATATACTGTATGTAGGTTACGTTTATATAGTTCTATTCTATTTTATTGCATGTTGCTCATATTTTATAATGCGCTATTTGAAAAAATAAATACCCTAGTAGTAGTATAGAGTATAGGTAATTTGACTTACAATAATATATTTTTTACGAAATAAAGATATTTGAATTTATGTACCCATAGTCCAATGTAGTTTAATTTAGCGACAACTAACATCACGTTATTTATTTTGTCGGATTTGGACGTGAAAATAATAAGATGTCAAAACGTGATTTCTTATATTCGGTACTTTTAATATTTCCATTTCAGCTTTAATCTAATGCATACGACGTTACTTATAAATATGAAAAAAATTGCACCACAAACCTTATTGTATAAGATTTCCGATAGTTGCTTGACGTCATACGAGTCAGGATAGAGGCCAGCCATTCCCGAGATGACAACCCTTTCATCGGAAAGCTTTGCATTATCCTGGTTCGATTTTAGAACCTCATGTTCTTGTGGTTTTGGTGTCATTTTTGTTTAGTTTTTTCTTGGATTGATTATGATATCTGGTGTAGTAGTGTATAAACAACTAAATTATAGAAATTTGTTAAGAACCTCATAAAGGTCTATTATTAATGGAAAATGTGTCATGATAATTAATATATTTAAAAAGCAATTAAAGTCCAACACGCATTTCAAAATTGTTTCAGATCAAAGAGTTGCAAAACAACAAATAATTGCATTTTGTATGACTTCAAATACTAATTTTAGCTTATATATAAATCATTATACATTATCTCTATATATAAAAGGCAAATGTCATTGACTGATATATCAATGCACAGGTCAAACCCTTAAGGCTCGAAAACTGAAATTTCACACATGTATTCCTCTTATGATGTAGGCATCCACTAAGGAAGGATTTATTAAAATTCAACTCCTAAAGGGGTGAATTAGAGGATCCATGTTTGTATGTAACTTTTTATTCCAGGGGCCTTATTTGCATGAAATTTGGTATTAATAATGAGTGACATATTTCAGCGTTTTTCAAAATTCGGGTTGAATTTGGAAAGGGATGAAAATTTTAAATAAATGCACATGCCAAACCCTTAGGACTAAAAATTTAAAATTGCGCAAACTTATTGCTTTTATGACATAGGAATCCACTTTTCAAATTTCAAAATTTCAAAATTCGATTTTTCAAAATTCAATCTCCGAAAGTGTGCAACAGGGGATAAAATTTTGTATGAAACTTTTAATTCCTTGGAAATATTTGCACGAAATTTCGTATTGGATATATGTTAAAATTCATCCCCCAAGGGGGTGAAATATGAGACAAAAGTTTCTATGGCAATAATAAGGCATCCACTACGGAAGAAATTTATAAAATTTAAAGGGGATGTAAGTTTATATGGAACTTTCTATTCCGTTTAAAGCCTCACTTAGTATTTATTTTAATTAAACATCAAGCGTTTTAAGTATTTAGTGTTTATATATTTATACTTTGTCGTAAGGTTAAAGTTTCTCTAAAATATTTTTTTTAAAATTAATTTAGGCTGGAATATAATAATTATATTACACCTACTTAACTGTTGTTGTTGGCTTTTATTGCTGAAGGTCTGTATTCAGCAGTCGACGGATAGAGGCTGATGATGATGCTGATTATGGTGATTAGTTGCGGGATTCGTTTATTTATTAGGGATAATTTAATCTAGTCTTTCCCTGATCTATTACTAAAATAAATTATTTTTGGTTTAGAAAAAAAAATGTTTTCACTTACTTAGTCGTGGGGTTCATTTATAAATCTTTGTAATAGGTATATTATATCTCTTTTTCATAAATGTATTATTAAGTGAGGTGAAATATCATGCTTAGGCAGGTAGTAATTTATCATAAAGATAACATGCATTGCAGGATTAATACCAATATAGCTAAGGTTATTAGAATTCAAGGATTTGAGGAGCAGAATTAAGTCCGTCAGGTTTTGGACGCTGAACCAATCTAATGAAGGGCGTAAATATAATAGTGTCTTTAAAATTCTCTATCCATAACCTAGGACCAGCGAAAAGACTTTGATTTGACAGCGTAAGATCTATTTCTTAATTTACATAAACGCGAGCGAAGCCACGGCTAAAATCTAGTAATAGAATAAACAGGGATAAAAAATAAAATAATGAATAATAACTAATAAGTACTAGGATACAAAAGCATAAAAAACTATGTGTTTTTGTGCGTCATATCGCAGTGTATAAAATAGCTTTTAAATTAAGCCCGATATACGTATAAACTGTAGTCTTGAGATCTGATATCGGTAAATCGATTGTAAGTTTAACTTACAGTAATACAAAAGGAGTGAAATTATTTTACCTGAACTTTACAAAATGGCACTGCAATACCTAACCGACTCCCGGCTCTAAACTGATCAGACAATACTAAAAATTCATAAGTTTGTCGCTTTTATATCAGTTCCATTGTATAAAGGCAGGGCAGGCAGGTAGAAATTTAGGGGCATAGGCTAATGATGTGTAAATTAGAAAGTGATACCAGCAATTGTCAGCGGCTTTGCTTAAAATAGAATTAGTGTCTATATTATGATGTCGTTTTGGTTGTTGAGAGAATGGGAATTGCATAGGAAACGAAATAATTGTTAATTAGGCAATAGAAATAGTTGCATGGATAACAAATGAGGAACTAATGCGTTTCAAAGAACTTTAATTTTGCAATCCTTGAGGATATGCAATATTTTTGGTTTTCCCATTGTTTTATTTTTTTATTTTTTTTTTATTTCATAGAGGGGCAAATGAGCAGTCAGAGCCTTAGGTGATTACCGACGCCCATGAACATCCGCACTAGAGGCTATGCAGATGCATTGCCCTCCTTTATCCCATCGCCACCCATGAGCCACCGGAAACTCACAAACCGCACGAAACGAAAGGTTTCACCCCGGGCGTGCAGACCCAATTCCGCTTCAAAGCAGCATGGCACTACCTCTTGCCGCTCGCTCGCTTTGCCGACACAGGAACATACAACATATAGTTGCCCATATCATAAGTAATACGCACTTAAATCTAATCTACACAATTCTAAACATTGACCTTGAACTTTATTGATTGTAATTGCTAATGCCAATCCGATTTGGATTTCTTTTTTTTTCGGATGGATCTATGCTAACGGCCCGAAGGTCCTAATGCTACATCGGATTAGTGTGAGCCCATTTGGCTCACTTTTGGTTTGTAAAAGTGGCGGGTTTTCCCCCCAACACACACTTCCAAATTAAAAAAAAAGAAGTTTTTAAAGTCTATTTACATTACATTAGTAGTACTTTGTATTTAATTAGTCGAACCTAGTAGTTGGAAATATTCTCACTACCGTCATAAGCTTCAGTTCAGAATTGCACTGTAGATCTTAGTATATTCATACATAGCTTGCGATACTGATACTGATTCATCCATTAACATCTTAATCACCCTACTCGAGCGTGCGTGAGTACTATAATACACCGGGCATACACTTAACCATCTAAACGTGTTGAGTAGCTGGGACTAAAAGGGAGGACTTGGCTGTGTTAGTTAACGCTAGCTATTTATTTTATAATCTTCTATTATTTTCCATTGCATGTTTCTTCTTTAATATAAACAAAATGATGACCCGAGCAAATCTGGCCCTGACTGAAGAACAACTTCGCCTGGCTCTCCAGGAATTAAAAACAAATAAAAATCAATATGAACTATTGCTCTCTGAACGGAACGATAACGAACAAGAAATGCCACTTGTATTACAAAAAAATACTGACTTGAATACTAATATTTCTTCCGAGAATAACTATCCCTATAATTATTCCTTTTATCAACATACGGTACATCACTACAAATATCGTTATCGACAATTGGCCGGTGTATCCTTGTCAAGCACTAGATTAATTATGTGTGTGTAAGTCGTCGCTTACTTAAAATTTACTGACAGACGACAGCAGCGCCAAAACTGTTCTAATGGAACTAAGCGAAATTTCACTGTCCTAACTGTACAGCTAGCTCTTACGGCCGCTTTCAATATTCGATCTCGAATCTGAGATTTTTATTGATCCAGATTTTATCCGATCCCTCGATTGATGTTGAATCTGCATTTCAATAAACCAATCTCTTCTCCAAATCCATTGAAAAAAAGAGATTTGTCAAAAATGTTCGCCCTCCTTAACGTTTTGTTTTACGCATATGCAGTAAAAGTACATCAGCGATTATTTATGAGTAAAATGGTGGTTGTTTTATTAAAGTTAATCTATTTTATGTATAATTACAAGAATAACCAATAACAATAAAAATTGTCTGCAAAGTCGCAGAGTAAAGTACTATAATATAACTATATATAACTATATAACTATACTATAACGTCAAGATTAGTAAAACATAAAATTTTGTTGAAGAGGAATGAAACGTCAGTCAATCCAAAACGTCAGTCAGTTTGACATTAGTAAAACTAACAATTCTAGTAGTACGCGATCCAGCTGCAAATTAGTGCACTCATCGAGTATATGCTAAAATCCCAATTTTTAAATAAAATATTTTTAATAGATTTTTGGAAAAAAAATCATTTACTTGTTTTTAAATAAAATATCGTCCACATCACGGGAATATATTATATAAAGACTGAAAAATCATATTTGCTGTTGCAGCCAGGTGGTATTATTATGATATATTTTTTCGTTCACAACGTATGTTTATTATTTATATTATGTAAAATTTTTTTTCATTATAATATATGGTTATTTAGTTCAATCTGGCCGCAAATAAGGGTTTTCGGCTGTTAAAGATGGTAGTTAGATGAGGATAGCAGTTTTCAGCTATACTACGCTTTAATGCGTCGAACGTTACTGTTGTCAACTACCGATGCAAACAGTAGTAGGGATGAATTTATAAATACGTAATTAAAAATATTTCATTCAAAAAATACTAGCGGCCATCTTGTAGATATATATTCTCCTATTCATAAATATGCGTAAAAAATAAGTTTTTAGCATAATATACCTACTCGATGACTGTGCTAATTCTGCAGCCGGATCTTAGACTACCTATGGAGTCTCAAGTTTGTTGTTTATATATAATATTAATAATTTAATGTATTATTATTATATTTATTATGATTTATGATATTTTATTTAATATTTAATTATAATTGATAATAATATTTCCATTTTCACGCCCTTATCAGTACAATCCAAAGGTATAATCGGTCAAAATTGGGGGATCGCAAATAAAGATCAATATAGTTCAAAAATCGATTTGTCAAAACCAGAGATCGGTTATAGAAAACGCATAACTGTCACCTTCATACAAATTCCAATCTAAAATCCCGATCCGCCCTCCCAAAGATGGATTGTAAAAAAAGATCGGTATAACGATCCATCGATCGGTTATTGAAATACTAAAAGTAGGAAATGGATTGAAATATCAATCTCGATCAGCAATTTAGGGATTGAGATTGAATATAGAAAACGGCCGTTAGCTAGCTACACATAATATGTATACTAATCTGTGATGTACAAGCAACAAGGTTCAGTGCTTCACCTTTTCTATAACAAACCACTAGATGGAGGCACTATACTATATATAAAATTATTTCATTTATTCGTTGCTTAGCAACTGACAGGTCAATTGCTTAGACGTGTATTTTTCATAAAGTTAATATACCTAGCGGAATATTAACTTTATGGTATTTTTACAAATATTTTTTTTTGTGGAAAATGAGATCACGAGGCGTGGAATTTATGGGTTTTTTATTTTATAATGTTGACGATGAATGAGAAAGAGTTTTTCTAATCTTCATTATTCTTTCAATTTTAAATTCTTGTGAATCACACTGAAATATGTCCTGCCTTTCTCTCTGAAAGAAATAAGTAAGACATGTGATGTCCATACCCAAGCAGAGAGAACTGGAACGTAGTTTCATTGTATGTTTATGATTGCAGGATTTTATTTAAGTAAAATATTCTTTAAACTCTTGTATAATGTTCTAATGATGGCAAACCGAAAGCCTTAAAATACTTGTTACATTGGTTGGACTGTCAACCCCTATTACAATAAATAAATGACAATTAATAAAGTAAAATAATAATAATTAATAATATATAAATAGTAAAAAAATAAATAAATAGATCATTATTATATTAACAGTTAGTGTAGTACAACATGTTCGTTCTAATAAAATTTATGTGATCATGTGAATATAGACACAATCTGATCACATCTAAATTATTGGTTGGAGGGCACAGCAGAGTATGCACCCTTTTGCCTGATCTGATCCTATCTGACCTCGAGTTTCCAAACGTTCTGCCTCAGCAATTAGAGAAAATAAGCAACGCCTCAAAATTTTGGAATACTTTACTTTATTCGTCAAGAATACATGTACGCAAAAGGGCATTTATCACAGCGTACGGGTCACAGTTGGATGCTGGTCTCCGGTCTTCAAGGTATCCTTTCTTCTCTTCGGCGACGAGACGCGGGATTCTGATGCTGCTGCTGCGGTTCGCGACACCTGTAATATATCTTTAAGTATATTCTATGTAATAATTCCTATCATATTAAGTAATAAATCTGTTCAAGTTCAATAGCACAAAAAGAATTATCACAAACCCTTGATCTATAAAATTATTCGAATAGATTAACAAAATATGTATCATAAAAATAGTAAAATATAATATTTTGACTAAAATGTATTAAAAATATTTCTCATTGCGACACTATAATCATTTTTCTTTATTTTTAATCGACTTAAAAAAAGGGGAGGTTCTCAGTTCGTCTGTATATTTTTTTGTATGCGTGTTACACTTACTCCGCTGATTGTAAACGGATTTAGATGATTCTTTTTTAAAAGCTTTTATTTATTGTTTGAAAGCTGGTGTTTCAAATTTGGTGCCATATTAATTCGATCAAGATCTAACTAGCCGTTTTTGAGTTATTCCCAATAATGCTTATTGGTTGACTTAGTTTACCTAGATGATGTGCTCATTTTAACGACTTCAAAAAGGAGGAGTTTCTTAATTTGTCGGAATCTTTTTTTTATATATTTTTTTTATGTATTTTACCTGATTACTCGAAGATGGCTTGACCGATTTGAAAAAATCTTTTTTGTTATAAAGGGTATACTTCCCAAATGGTCCCATGATAAGGAAACCAGGGTCTGATGATGGCATACCAGAGAAATCGAGGGGAACTTTCGAAAATCGTAGGGGCGACTAGTGCGTTTGGTATTTTTTTAATAAATTATTTTAGAGGACGTCGGTGTTGTATTTGTTGATGTACCTATCTCCCTAACTACCTTGGCTGACACAGACTCTAAAAGTAACAATAATGATGTGGTAAATGCAAAGATTGTGTAGTCTATTGGGTTCTGTTATATTTCAGGATTGGCAGAGCGGGATGGGCGAGATGATAAATGATAAATCAGGCTACGTGTCGACCATTGTATTCGAAGACCAACCAAAGAGTATCATACAAAATCCAAATTCCAAAGACATAGTGACAGACAGGTGGCGTAGAGTTGCCATGATCACAGATCACTACAAGTAGAAGAACAAGTTGATTATAAGTTGTAGGCACAACAATTAAGGAAACGCGATTATTTTATTACTTTTTAGTTTCTTTTTTAATTTTGAAGTTAATTATTTTATTACTTGTCAATGTAAAATTAACGAAAAACCATTGTATAGGATGCTCTGGTAGCGCATTCTAGCATTTCGAGGTCATCGTCATCATCATCAGCCTTTATCCATCCACTGCTGACCATATGCCTCCTTCACTGAACGCCGAGACGACTGATCCTTTGCCACTCGCATCCAAAAGGAACCGACAACTGAACAGAGATCGTCTTCCCACGTCGGTTAATGGCCGACCAAAGTTTGGTCTACCAAAACGCGGCCTCAATACCATTCTAATTTGGTGATGTCCTAATGAAGATCTTTGGTGATAATATATTATGATAACGAAATTCTATAATACATCAGCCGTGATTGCTTACAATTACATTTAAGTATATGTATTGCTTATACAATTCCAAATTGGATTTTTATTACTCTTTCTTTGTTCGTCTCATTAAAACGGCGCTGTCTAATATGAATAACGCATTGAACAGTTCTACCCATATTTTAGACAAATAAAATCAGTTTTCGAATTTCGGAATCACTAAAAATTTAAATTAAAAAATTAAAGACCGAATCAAATAATAAAAACTAAGAAGTAATAAAATAATTAAGTTTCTTAAATTTTTATGCTTACAACTTATTCTTCTACTAATGTACAAACTATGCGTGTGGTTGTCATTATTGTTACTTTTGAAGTCGGTGTCGTATTTGTTTCTGTACCTATCTACCCACCTTTTTTTCCTGACTCAATGTTAGAATCGCGCCTGGGAGTGCCCACCCTAACTGAAACCACTACGAGCGCCTTCTGCCGCTTTTTTGGGGGCCCGGATTTGCAGGCAACAGGATCACCTCAGTGACAGGCTGGCCCCGGCAAAGGTCAGACTACTCCTCGTAAGGGGGGACTGCCCGCCACTAAGCAGTCCCAACGACGTCGTGCCATACTGGTCCCAGGTTCCCATTCAGAGCCCGACACGAAAAAACTTTACTTTTTAGTTTCTTTTTCGGTAAGTCGCTTTTTTTTTATTGCTGACCTGCAGTAAAGTCGTTAATGCTGGCAGTTTCGTGGTGACCGGTGAGACGTCGCTCGTTGTCTTTACCGCCTCTTGGATCATAAACTCGAATGTGTTCCATGTGTACCTTTGATAACTTTTTGATCGCCTTTTCTATTTCACTGAAAATGTTGCAAAAAATAATTCAAGATATAATATGCATAACATTAAAAACAATAATATCTAAAAAAGTAATGCAACTACAGTAGTGAACAAACTAATATTTAAATATATTATCATAATATATTTATTATTTACACAGTTATTATTTAGCACTAATTAAGACTGTCTAGTCTTAATTAGTGCTAAATAATAGGTGTTACTACTACTAAACATTCAAACTTTTTTCTCGCGATTAAAATGGTAGATTCAATTGACGTTCAAAAAGATTTAATTGGAAAAAAAATGATTTTGATTTAAATGTTTATTTAAACAAAGTATTGTATTTTCCCTCTTTGTCAATACACTTTCTCCATCACATTGAAGCTCATTTATGCCTTTGCAATATTAGCAGACCTGGACTCAACCATACGATGTATTTATTCCCTACATAGTTTGTGGACTCAACTGATTATGTGAAGGCATTTTGTAATGCTTCCTGGGAATAAAATGTTTTACCATGCAGGAAATTGTCCAAATCGCGAATAGTGTAAGGTCTTGCGGTATCTTGTTACTTTCTGCACGGTAAACATTAGCTATTGCACCACGGCAAGCCCTTTCAACCAGATCTAGCTTAATCCTCCCACGAACTTCCATCTCTGTTGAGGTAAATATGATGTACTTGGGCCTGCTCCCCAAAAGCAGATGGTACTTGAAGGAGCATTTCCGGCACCTTGTGCCGAAGTTGCTCGGGCGCTGAGTCGCCTCCTCCCTAACGTGGGTGGACTACCACCACCTGTATTAGGGCGTCTTGCAGTCGATGTCGGCCGCTCTGACGGCGGAGAACGTGGCCCTGTTGCGAAGTCCATAACGGGTCATGGCCATCAGGGCTGTCCATGCATGCCACACTGCCTCGTAAGAGGCGTGCGTACTGGCGTGCACTGCGCCGTAAGATCTTATGGCAGATGCCTTGGTGAGCACCTGGCGGAGGAGGAGAGCCTCCTCCGTCAGAGATACCGAGGGTCTCGATGGTGACGAGACTAAAGGAGGAGAGCTGTCTGAGGCGCTTGAGAAGACGAGTGCTCCGGGATTGGAAGGTGCGGCTGGAGAAGTGTGGGTCATCGCATGGTGTCGGCCCTCGGTCCAATCCTGCTGCAGTGGGTTGACTGGCGGCACGGCATAATCACTTTCCACCTTGCGCAGCGGAGACAGGTGATCGCACTACCTTGAGGGACCTGTGCATGGCCGATCGGGACATCCACCTCGCGCGCGTAAGGTCCCCGCCCCTGCCTCCAGAGTACACACACCATCACCGTTGTAGACGACCACAGTCCCCGTACCAGGCCAGCACGATGAAGAGAACACCGCTGGGTTTTAGTGGGTAGAGCTGTGTCTTACAATCTTTCGGGTGCAGCGAGTACCACATACCCGCTTGGGGAGCTCCCCTCCCCCACGGGATGCCTAAGAGCATTTCCCAGCTGAAAAAAGACATCAGCTGTTATTACTTAATCGAACCCAAGGAAGCTGTTATAGTGAATTTCCGAATTTTCACAACGAGTGTCCACTTAACAGTTACCATCGCTTCTCTGAGAGTAAGCTTTGCTTTTTTTGCGTTGCGTTTGTCCTCGATTAGCATTTGCCTTGTTCCTTTGAGAATATTGTAAAGAATAGATTTTTGTCACAGGTTACAATCTGGTCCAAAAATCTCTTAATTCCTGTTCTGGTTCATCAAGTTTTGATGCGCACTTCTTGCGGTTCAGTCAAACCACGAGGCACCCACTTTTCAAGTTTTTTTTTCTTTATGTTGATATGAATCAGCTTACGTTACACATTAATTCACATTTACATTAGTAGCAGGTCTTTCTCGTGATCCATTCTTCAAGTCGAAGTTTCCTTTACAGAAGCGGTTAAATCAAAAACGCACAATACATTTATTATCCGTATCTTCTTCGAATACAGCCTTGATATTTAGAGCTTTTTGTTGCATTAGTTTCACGTTAAAATGTCTAACCAAAAATTACTCTTATTTTCGATGTATCCTATATCCATTTTATATTTTAATATTCTTTTAACGTCTATGATTTGTGATCGAATTTGAACTACTGCTCGACTAGAAATCTTTATTTCAAGTGACAACAAAAATTAACTGATGTATGTAATCTTATTGTAATCGGGTATAAAAATATTGGAAGGGCGATTAATCTTTTCTTACGATACCGGAGATATTAAAGTGTCTCTTTTTCATTCCAACGATAAAATGAAAATTCTAGTGATTGCCAACCTTTTTACCCGTCTTTTGTTTTCACCGGTATGTGACCAAATTGTGGTAGGTATCATTTTAACGATCTACTTATACGCTACATCATAATATGTAGGTACAATTGTGGTCCAGGCTCATTAAATATCACACAATTTATATTGGTTTAAAATTAGTCTACATAGGTATACTATAAACTTACATGATTCCATTATCTTCCCGTGTCTTTTTAGTAGAGAAATTAGTATGAGCACCAGACCCGTTCCAGTCTTGGACCGGTTTTGGATCAAACGAAACGATGACACCAAATTCCTCTGCTAGTCTGTGGAGTATGTATCTGGACATCCATAGGTCATCTCCAGCTGTGACGCCAACGGAAGGCCCAACCTGAAACTCCCACTGGGAAGGCATCGCCTCAGCATTTGTTCCCGCCATTGGCACTCCGGCGTATAAGCAACATCTAAAATAACACGAGAATAATAATAATAACATCTATGGACGCTTTTACACCACGCCAATCTGGCCCCGTGGCAAGTTCTTGAAGAACTTTTGTTACGGGTACCAGACAACGAATATTTAATACTGTTATACTATACTTATATTTAAGATTTTTATTATATAAGACCATGACCCAGGAATACAGAAAACTTTTTGCTCTCTGGCGGGATTCGAATCCGCTACCTCCAGCTTGAGGGCCAACGCGTTAACCATTGAGCTACAGAGGTCGTCAAGAGAATATAATATTATTATCCTAGCTAGTGCCCGCGACTTCGTCTGCGCAGGATAAGATTTTATTTATTTAATAAAAAGTATCCTATGTTACTTCTAATACTTTCAAGAATATGTGTACAAAGTTTCATGATGAACGGTTAAGTATAGATTTTTACCCGCTATAACCTATATAATATTGTTTTCTAATGTTTACGCGAATTTCACTCATTATAATAAAACAATTTTTTTACGGATTTTATCGCAGTTTATTAAGATTTTTACATTTGAGATTTTAGATTGGTTGCTGTAAAGTATCCGAAACGTCGGGCTTGTAAAAATCTTAATAAACCGCGATATAATCCGTTAAAATTGTTTTATTATAACCTATATAATACAAAAAAATGAAGTTTTCTCAAATCAAAACAGGTAGTATTGTTATAAGGCGATATTTGTAATCAGTAGATATTCTTACTAATATTATAAACGCGGAAGTTTGTAAGAATGTATGGATGTATATTTTTCGCTCTTTCACACAAAAACAACTAAATGGATTTAAATGAAACTTTACAATAACAGCCCTTATGCATAAGAATAATATATTATAGGCTATAATTTATCCCACGGGAATGGGAAGTACATGGGTGAAACCGCAGGACTGTCGAAAAAATAATATGTCGTCTGGGAGCTTTCAACGAAAACGCTGCCTAAACCCTTTGACATATAATACAATATTGTGTGGTGGAATTGTGTTTTTTAAATAGATCAATAGAAGAGTTCGCTATTGCATTTAAAGTCTATCTCTTAAAGTTACACAAGTCGCTCATCTTTCCATACAAACGCAGAACAGTAATTACTACAATGTTTGACGTTAACCATGAAAAACGAAGTATATTATAAATTGATCTCGTCGTTATCTATGTGTGTATGTATGTACCCAAAATCGTAAAAAATATATATATTAAAAAATATAAGCTTCTAAACTTTCGTATTTCAACGCTGATTTTAGCCCAACTTTGGACGTAGATAAATAGTATACCGAGCACGAAAGCTCAAAAATAAAGCCCATACAGATATAGTTTAGTTATTCAAAAGATAAAATAAATTTATTTTGAAAAGATACACTTATTAGTTTTCCTATAATAACTGTTTTGCTAAAAGGACATTTTGGGAATGAATCACTGTGCATTTCATTCTAGCACACATGTTCGAGCACTATGTCAGGTGAGATAGCAATCATTTTGTTAGAGTTCGCGCCATCGACTAGTTCAACCTTAAGGATATTATATCAATTTTAATACTTAAAAAATGGTCAATTATAAAGCGGTAATTGGAAAGCTATTTACACAAATACGGTATTATTCCTTATCATTTTAAATACTTAAGTTGGCTTGAGCATTTTATGAACATTATTGTTTTCCTTTACACCATATAAATTAAATGAATACCTTAGGGGGTATAGCAAAATCAAAATAATGTTTGCCGTGATTCAATCGGGCCGCGCGGAGGTTCCGAAAGTTTTAGTAGTTATATCAATCAATGTATGGTGGAATTGTGTATAAAACAAATATGCCATCAGAAAAGTCCGCGTTGGTAAATTAATATATTAAATATTATATTTATAGGTAAATAATATAAGGATAATTATCGTAAGAGTCGGAAAAATTTAAGCCGTTTTGGGAGCTTACATTAAAAAGGCTGCCTTTGAAGAGAAACCATTAAAAAATGATCAACATTATCATCATCCGGATACATCCATAAATATAAGTTAACGCGGGCGAAGCTGCGGGCAATAGCTAGTAGATAAATACGGTATGTAAACAATGTTGCAATGAATATTCATAAGTGCGCCCGGAACTGACCCGTTTTGTGCAAAGTTTAAGTGTCACCGATATTGCATTGTCAGTACAAAATACCTATAGCTGAAGAATTTGTTTGTTTATTTGTATCTGCTTATGAACTTACGTCGGATTTGAATAAGTCGTTTTGCATTTGTTTGCGCAATCATCAGGGAAGGTTGAATTAGGCTTGCTGGGATCGAAGGTCGTGAAGGCAGTAAGTAGGTACGCTGGGCAGACTCCTCCCGAATATCGGAGGATCCAGCGTCGCCTGCAGGTACTCCGGAGTCTTCCGGATTATGGCAACGTATGGTGCACTCATTTAGGTGGGTTACCTAAGTACCGTACGTACGTTACTACCGTAAGTAATAAACTGCGGTCCAGCTGCACTCGGCGCAGCGGGTCTTTTTTTTTTTTTTTTTTTTTTCGGAACGGCTTTTCGGCCTGATGGCCTTTAAGCTCAATCGGTACAGTAAGTGAACAGATGGCTCACTTAAGAAATATTCGAAAGGGGGACGCCCCCCTCCGCGCCCCGCAGGGGGCGCGGTTCATCGCGCGCGCTGCTCGGGAGTGCAGGATTTGGACTAGTCAAATCCGATACGGTTGACGAATCTTTTACGGTTAAATTTAACCTATTATCATGAGGGTCGGCCCTCATCCCTCCCTCTGTAGAGGGAGGCGGGCCACGCGCGGTGCCCAAGCAATCTAGCGGTAGCGTAGTGCTACCGCTGTTAGCGCGATCTGGGTTTGTATCTACTCGTATCGGATTCGGGCGCAGCGGGTCATTACGGTAATCGTGTTTCGGCAGTGCCGTACTGTATCGTGGGTGGCAACCGCCCTGGCCGGTGACCCCCCCGTGGGAACTCGTGGCGGAGGTTCTGCTGAGACTTACTCCTATATCTCGGATAGGAGGTCTCGTGGCGAAAGACTTACGCTGGATAGTTGTCTATATATCCCTGAAGGACGAAAGGCACGTTCCGTTTAACGTGCTATTCTAGATGGCTATCAAAACCAATTTAATTCCATTCTGTTTTGGTTAGAACAACAATTACTTTGGATCTTAGCCTCGATTTTTTCCAAATTGATTACATTTTAGTTTACAAACTAGATCTAAGTAATGAAAAGCTAGATGACCGACGGAGACATAAATATTAATTATACTCTACCTATAATGTGCTAATATGAGATCCCTGGCGAAGACCTTATTGGCCCCCACGCCGCAGTAGTAGGGACCCTGGGGTGGAGGGCAGCCGCCCGGGGGCCAGCCGAAGGGCCTCAGATCGGCGTCCAGAAGTATGTACTCCTGCTCTATACCGAACCACGGCTCCTCATCTTTGCACTTGTCGTACGCCTCTTGACACTTCACGCGATGATTGGTCGCTGTAACAATTATATTGCAGAATAAAAAACATCTCTGATCTTATTTTGAATCAAAAGAAAAACCAGGAGATTAATAGTTATTTAATTTAAAAATTTGAAAGGTTACAAAAATAAAGCGCATTATACTTTTACTTATATTATTTTATATGCGTCAATTTTATTTTTTAATTATACTTTCACAAAATATATAATAAGTAGCTATGATAAATAGGTGTAGCCGACAGCTTAACGTGAATAAAGTTCCATAAATTTAACGTATTATTGGGATGTTATTGCCAATTGAATGTTAGCTATAATAATATTTAATATATTTATCTCTTATCTTTCACTAGATTCAATCTAGTTCCTGTTTATTTATTTATACCACAACTACATTATTCATATCTACATTTTCTATTTAAACAGTTATTTTGCTATGGCTTTTATAGTAAAACAGCCTTTGTGGTGGGAAATGGGAATAGATTTATTATATAATTGTCTTAGGTAAGTATAGGCTATAGAGTTAGACTATTAAATTTTTATTTCTCAATGTTACAATTAAGTTTGTATATTATCTATAAATATATATATTTTTATAAAAAAATACGAAATCGATATAATAATTTAATGGTTCCCGAGTCACGACTGATAAGTCACTATGCTTTTGAATTTATTATACGTTTTATTTGTGTAACTATCACGAAATTATTGCCACGGTATCAGTTATTCAATAATTTTCAGTTTTGGAACGAATTCCTTAAGGTACCTTAAGGAATAATAAGTAATATCATTTATTTATATTGTTAACCCATTTAATTCTTCTATTAAAAATTATTTTCAAATTTATAGTTTGGTTTGCTATTAAAGCGTGTTTTTTAGTTTTTTTTTAAACTATAATTTATTTATAATAAGGAACTTCATTCCTTTCTGGTATCTCACGACACCACATGGTTTTTTAATTAACTTTAATTTTTACGCACTTTTTATATACATAAGTTGATATTAAATATTATGTAGGTACGCCACAGAGGTACACACTTCTCTACCGTAAGTTACTCAAAAATAAAATCAATATCATATATTATATTATTATAAATAAGAAAAAAATATGCAAAACAGATTTAATACGTCAAAATAACACCTACAACTACGGAATTGCTCTGCAATGGGACAACACGGTACAGCATAATAATAATTATGATAATTTGAATAAGGTATTAACAAAATCTTATAGTTATTTCGTTAGGTATTTGAGATGTTAGGTACCTACCTACCTATAGAAATTACTTAGCCGAAACCTTAAAATTATATTATTTCAAAACTATTACTCACCTACCCTTAATATTCGTACACTTACCTACGCAAGACGGTAACACCTAACCGGGAGATATCATACGATGGTCTCCATATAAGTTAGGTACTTTTAAATACTAGTATGACAAAAGTAATGAGTACGTCATACGTCATTAACAACTGAAAGATTAATAACAATAACAAATACAAAAACAAACTTTATCTATTCCTACAACTTTACAAAACAACAAAACCTATCCTAGCAAAATCAGACAGCCGTCTAAGGATTACTTAAACTAGACTACAAGTAACAACACCTACTATCTGAGACTTAATTAATATATACAGAACAAACTTTTTATTACTATTCCTACAGCTACACAATATACAGCTATGTTAATTCGTAGAATTTTAATGATAACTATTAACTTTTACACAATTACTTTTAACACATTTTTTAATTACTTAAAAATAAATAAATGTGGTTTTAATTATTATTATTTTAAGTAATACAGAGATGTTATAACTTTTTGGAATCCTTGTAATAGGCCTTTTAATTTGATATCCGTAGTGCAGAAAAATAAGATTAAAAAATCCTCTTAAACAATAAAATCTAGCAGGCTCCATTTTTTTGTCACCTGTCTTAGTACACATGAGACTAGACATGAGACGAACCTGAACATTTAATTAAAGAAATCCATCTAGTGGTTTGGAAGATAATACGAGTGAATAAAGAATATTACAAATAAAGATAGTCGCGAAAACATACCTAACCCTTTTCTTGCAGCCGGGTATAAAAAGATTTATTGTTTATTGCTAAGCGTCAGCATCGTAGGAATCGCACGCATATCAAACGGATTAGTTTTTCATGCATCGGCAGCTATCGGATTTGCCGACGCAACTACCAGCAATCGGATTGCCGAAGCCACTTATAAATAATAATAGGTATCTAGCTGAATTCAACTCATCGGCATTCCATATGATGTCATCGGCACGCATCGCTATAAAGTTGCCTCTCTGACCATCGATGTCGCCATTGCCAATGTTCGATCTTCATATGCTCATACATCTTCATATAAAAAATGCGTAAAATGGAGACATATTGTGGGCGCTTACCGTATGTCGGAGCTGATGCGTAAGTTTAGGATTTATTGGAACGAAGTTCCTTATAGGGCGTTGTGGAGGGGTACCCTAGGCAAAACGTTCGTAACGTTAAATAATAAAAGCGTAAGAGTTTTATTATAATATCATTCGATAATTACACCATCATGGTCAAAAGTGGTGAACGCATGTAGGCTATATACACTATGTATAGGTGCATGAGTATGTTTATTTGTTGTTTTTTTTTTTAATTTTTATTTTACGCTGGGATATACTCTGATTTTTTCGATAAAAAATCATAAAAATGTATACTCGAATAATTATTTTCTTTATACCTCGAATAGAGCTTGAAATTAATATTTTTATAATAAGGAACTTCGTTCTTATCTGGTGTCCCACGACACCACACGGTTTTAATTATAAACTTTCGCAACGATATAATAATAATTACCTGTAGGTTCCATATTATGCTTATAAGTGTCACACATGACAAGGATGTGTTTGCCTCCTCGAAACGGATCTTTATAGATGGCGCGTGGTACGAGGTAGGTATCTGAGTTTTGACTGTCTGCCTGGCCAGTTGAGCTGCCGTCAAAGTTCCACGAGGGAAGATCTAAAAAAGATAATAATAATAATACGAGTTAAAACAACTCCATAAAAATCACGAGAAAGCTAATGGTAAGTTGACACATGGTCCATGAACACTAACACGAGTTCTCCCGTGATTAGAGTTTCTTGTGATACGTCACTGAAAATTCTTAGAATTTTACTCCCGATAGACTGATCGTTAAAGGCTGATTGTAAAAGATGGAACACATCTTTTGTGATATAGTAATAGTCTAAAAGAAAGCAGCTAAAAGAGACCGAGGTAAGGGGAAAAAAAGAGTTCGCCAGCTCATTTGTCCGAGATAATGTCTGAGTTTACCGGTGGGAGGGAACCACTGTGCCGCGCTCCCAGCTGCATGGGTACCACCATCTTGCTTGTTTCTCCCGTGAAACAGCTTTGCTGTGTTTCGGAGAGAAGGGCAAAAAAATGTACCCTTGCCGTGGCTTGTATGTTAGTTGGATAGGCAAACTGGCAGACGTGCCACCTGATGGTAAGTGGTTGACGTTGCCCATGAGCATAAACTAGTTTACATGTTTTAAGCTATTGCATAGCTTTTATCGCGGGCCTTGAGCGCGGCGACCGAATCAAGAAATTCCGTAACGAAAAAAACCTGACACCCGACGAGCGACGAGCTGCTCCGAAATCGGACGAATAAGTAAGAAGCTGTTTGTGAGAAAGTATATAGGTGACTAACTAGATGATGCTTTACATTTTCACATCGTCTCCGTGTTAAATAAAGTATTAAAAATAGAAATAAGTAATAATTTAATAAGTGTATGTGTTATAAGTGTTGAACATTAAAGTGACAATAACTAAGTGAAAGTTTTATCCGTGAGAATATTTCACTGCTTGAGAATATATCGTTCAGCTAAAATATTAACCATCGATTTTGAATCAAAACGATATAATAAGAGATAGTGTTTAAAAGTGAGTGTAAGATCTGTATTTGTGCAAATCAAAGAATTTATTAACTATTTAAAAGCATAAAAGTGGACAAAATGTATTTTAGTACTGAACATAAGAACTATACAAGTATAGAAAAAATTAACGGCTGTTCGTAGTTGTTTTAGTCGTCAACACTATCTACTATAAACCACATAGTTAGTACATCGGTGGACACAGAAGATACAAAGTTCTGGGATAATAACTAGAAATAACAGCTCATAAAGCGCAGATGGGTATTTTCGCTTTAAATGGCGCAGGCTGTTTTTTGGCTGTCCCATGGCAACGAACAGATGAAAACAATATTTGGACACATATTTTTTAAGCAAAATCTTATTACACTAAAGGTATGACTATAAATCTATATAAATTTGATTTATATCTCCTGAAATAATATATTTTCAATTTTATTTTAATTAAAAACGATTCAAAAATGTGAAAAATTATGCTGTCCCATAAAAAATAAAACGACAGTTTGCCTCCTTATACTTAATTTTTCGAATGTTTTATTGTACGCGGCTAAAGTAACGACCATTTACTTTTATTGTCAATAGTTTATTTATACATTTAAACTAAGTATTTTAGTTCAGTTAGTAAACAAATTAATTCAATAAATTAAATAAAACCTTGTCCTACGAATTCGCGACTACCGGACATGTCTTCATAGTCACGCGTTTTTTATTACTAAAATACCCATGTACGGGCAAAATTTTGTTTTTATGGCAGCCCCAAGTACAAATGTCAAAGTATGAAACGTCATTTTGAAATCTGTCATTAAAGGTATCCAGCAGGTACAGCATATTCTTGTCGCAAAAATTTTGGTTAAGAAAAATCTACTGACGTTAGTAACGTTTTTTTCTTATGAATATTAAGTTTGTCTTTATTTTTTTTTGCGCTGCATATAGCTTAAAGCCTGCTGAAAGCATATACTTAGATTTTGGGGCTTCTAATTATTTTTTTGAGTATTTTAATCTGATATCTGAATTGATCTACATTATTCGTCACGTCCTGTTAGCAACCGTTACTATAGGACGGACAAAGATGTTACGAAACAGACGTGTAAAGCTTAGTACTCATTTCAACTAAACGGAATTTAAATAAAGGATTCCATAAAAAAATTATTATAATAAATGAATTCATTTTTAAGAGTTTCGGTCATAATTCGACGTAAGAGCAGTTGCATTCGTTAATTTTTGTCTGATAATCAGCTGTTGTATTGTTAAGACTGTAGCATAGTAGGTACTTGTACCTATGTACTTAATCTTTACATAAACAATAATGTACTAATTATTCGTTACAATATTTTTAGATAATAATAGCGTTAACATCTGCTGAAAGACCCATTAAGCGGTATCTAGATAAAGTAAAAAACAACCCTGGGAAGGCTGAAGAAATTAGATAAAAACAGTTAGCGCAAATTAAAGCCAACAGAAAGAAGGTATCTGAAATGAATCAAGAGGAGAGATCTCATTAGATCAATAAAAATAAAATAAAATCATTTATTTCGGGATTAACAAATGCCCATAGAGTGTTAGTAACAATCAAACAATATTATAATCAATATTATACTGTACGATTTTAACCTCACAGTGAATCCTATTCTTAATATGTCTGTTGCGTCACGTCATATGTCCATTTAGTGATTGTCTCAAAATATTATTGTTATATTTCTTTATAAATCTGTAAATTATTTAAGCTAAGTATTAATATTTATATGCTATAAATAAAGAAAAATAAACAACAATTAATATTTTATTTCAGTCATAATATTGCTTGACTAATTAAAATATTAATACGAAAAATAAAACTTGCATTTGGACGAAATATTACGATACTGACCAAATTGGTGTATTTTTATCAAAAATAAATTTATTATGTCCAAGTATTAATATTTAGTTTCATTGGTTGGTACAGTGAAAGCTCATTTGGAGTATTTTTATCGTTTTATTTCCAACAGTTGAATTTTTATCGGGGTTTGATTTTTGTTACTAACAAGACATTTTTTTCCTAATCTACTAATAAAAAATGATTTTAGAGATAAAATATACATATCAGCTCGTTACTTTTATATATAACTCATGAAATATAACTTTTTCAACAATAATACAAAGTTTTTAAGTCCTAAATCAATAATGAATTTTTAAAAGCTGTTTTTATAACTTGCGCCATTTAAAACAAAAATGCTCAGATGACGAAAATTAAAAACATCTTATCTATAACATTGAAATTAGAAACACAAAATTTGACATTTGACAAATAGAATATACTATCAGTTTGAAGTTAGTTTCAGTGTTGCTAGTGCTTGAAAATAATATCAAACATTAATAAATATATAAAAGTAGTAAAATTTGTGTATAAGTGTTTTAAATATGAATAAACAACTTGTGCATTTATCACAGACACACCTCGGCCTGCATCGCTAACGGGCAACCCACCGCCCACAAAATAGGCGGCAACGCGTGTGTCTCTAAATCCACACCGTAGCAAGCGTAGCGGCACTGACGCAGCAGCGAAAAAAGCTGGTGAGATCCTTCCGGTACCAGCCCAGCCTGCTTGCCCCGTGAGCAATAGCTTCGTGGCGCTAGTGGAGGAGGTGTTTCCCATGACGTTGGAGGAGCAGTAGCCCTGGGAACCTCGGACAGCCGGAGAGACACGGCAAAAAAATAGATATTTATTTCTCGATTAATCGTGGGTAAGATTTTAAGTGAACATTTTATTTTCATTACTATAATTATTTAAAACGGGATATTTAGTATGTTTTACACTTTTATATTAAAATAAAATTAAAAAAATATTTTAGTAATTTTAGTAATCGTGGGTAAGTCTACCTTTTGATGCTTTTTATCGTTGAACAGTTAGGATACAAGCAATATTATAGTCAATATTTATCTATCTATCTATATGTCTATCAGCATATAGATATTATTCAGAGCAAATTAATTTTAGCCTCTAAGAAAGCTGAAATGACCTTTAAGAGATATGTAATAGAAGTGCTTTAATTCTATCACGTACAGCATATTATAGGTGAACTAAAAACTTTAGCATCGTTGTTACGGAATTTTTTAATTTATTTTAAATTAGAGTACCTTTAGGGGACTCAGGTACGAAATTTAGAGTACGATCTTTACATCTCATACTCTCCCCGGTGCCATCAATCCAAACATAAGTGGCCAGAACTTTATCATCAGGGAGTGGCAGATCCTTGTACCGTCCCAGTAAGGTTTTGCAAAGTACAGCGTTAGGAGAGTTTGTAAGTACAGGACCCGAGAGAATCTTGGGGTTATCTGTAAAAGACAATTATTAAATAATAAAAATAAAAGTAGATAGGCTAGCTTCATTGAGATAACTTACCCTCGTTGACAGACAATATATTAGGATATAATATTATTACAAACCGAAAGACAATAAATCAGCAGGTGCGCGAATCTTATCAGAGTTTAAAAGGTTCATTGCAAAATGTATAAGATGTAATGATCTGGTCGTATGTAAGTATAATAGTCTAATTAATGGGTAATATAACATGCAGTCGTGGGTTAAAATCCTTGCATTATGTTTTCTAATGTTTACGCGAATTTCACTCATCATAATGAGATATTTTTTACGGATTTTATCGCGGCTTATTAAGATACTGCTTGGGATCCCATTATACTATAGACCAGTGTCGATAATTTTCGAAACAAAAAAAAAAATAGAATGAAACCCATTGGAAAAGGAAGAGAATATAACAAGAATGGAAGGAAAAATAATTTACGGGCGATCTGATGGCGGGAAAGTGGGAGGGGGGGGGGTGGTAAAGGTAAAAAAAAAAATGGTTTATCTCGATTTCCGTCAAAACTACAAGTCCTATGGAAAAAAGTTAAATGGCAGAGTTATAGGTAATAAAAAGGTCTACAACTTTTGTATTTACATTTTTTTTACTTAACCTCAAAATGTATGTGAAAAAATCAAATAACCAAGTTTTAGGTTTTTAATTTTTATCTTTTACAATAAAAAAAAATTCAAGAAATTAGGTGAAAACTTATCTTTTTATGTCCCAAACACACTGTATTTTTTTTCCAATATCTATTTTTTGCATCTTATTTTGACTTAATATCGAAAAATCAGCCTATTTTCAATCGAAAATTCTCGCTTCAAAATATCAGCTTTTTTTTTTAAAAAAAAAAATGTGTTTTCTGTTGTTTGAAATCTCTGCTTTCCGATGGTGAAAAAAAAGTATATATCACTATGGTAAATGTTCTCAGAAAATGCAATAGAACAAGTACGATACGTGAGAGAATAAAGCCCAGACCCTCTTAGCCCCTTCCCCACTTCTCTATAAAATACATTTTGATAGGCTAAATTTTCCGTAGGTCATTCAGGTATATAACTTATCTTAAAATAGCAAGAAATAGGCATCTACGCATTTATATGCGTATGCGTAGATGCCTATTTCTTGCTATACGAAATTATTTTCGTAGGGGCTAGGACGGTCCTACTATAATTTTGTTCCACTTTTTATCATTTTCAAAGGCATCGGCACTGGTCTATTATGAAAGTTATCAAATCAAAATCGAAGCATAATATGTCACAAATAATTGAAGATACAGTTAGCGTTTTATGCGTAGATAGAACTAACCAAAATATTGATGTATCATAGGGTAGTTTCCAATAACTTTGTATCATTAGGACGTATGACACCTCAGTCCTCCCGTGGCCATGGTGGCTGTAAAGCACAGAACAATATTACTCATAAAGAGCTGTAAAGTATCCGAAACGTCGGGCTTGTAAAAATCTTAATAAACCGCGATAAAATCCGTAAAAAAAATAGTTTCATTATAATCCTTGAATTATTTTGAAGATATATATGGTTTTTATCGCGAAGTTCCCACGGGAATTGAAATTACAAGGATGCATGACCGGGATAAGATAGCACATAGTGAAAATTAACAATTTGTTACTAACCTTCAACCATAGGTGTTGAGTTCGACATGCTTTTTCGTTTTTGTAAACTGTAACAGGACTTCTAATCAATAAAACTACCACAAAAGAAAAAAAAGATGATTTTGTGCATCTGTTAGGTACTTATTTAATCACCAAATGCGCAGAATAATAAACGTAATAGCAAAGAATCCTATTTAGTATAGATAATTACTATGATTAATATCTTATTGTACGTATGATCTTAATACCATATTTTTATTATATAGTAGTAGCTGTTGCCCGCAGCTTCGCCCGCAATAACTTATATTTATTTTAAAAAATATAAAAAATAAGGGGTGGACCACCCTTAATATTTAGGGGGATAAAAGATAGATGTTGACCGATTCTCAGACCTACCCTTTATGTACACAAAAATTTCATGAGAATCGGTCCAGCCATTTCGGACTGAGTTTAATTACAAACACCGTGACACGAGAATTTTTTAAATAGATAAAAAAATATGTTTATTTCCATTCCTAGTATCTGTAACACTAGTTCTTAGATAATAAAAGTAAATGTTTATCAATGTTAAAAATATTTAAAAATTGACCGATACCTGGTCTAAAAATGACTCTTTAACACAAACGAAAGATAATAAAAAAATATCGATAGCCCAGCTCACACCATAGGTCACGTCTTCTCTTTTCAAAGGGAGAATAACTACTGAGAAGTGAGAAGTGAGAACTGAGAACTGGATAGTAAGTTCAGTACCTACTAAGTTGACAGCTAAGAAATCTACTTATTAATTAAAATAAATAAAATTGAAGTGTCTGTTTGTAATTTCAAATTAACAGCTTTTCACCAAATGCATATGAAAGTAAGTATATACGGTAATTACATGTAAAAGACAAATTTTAAAATGTTTGTCTATCTGTCTGTTTATTCCAGTTAATCTCTGAAACGGCCGAGCCGATTTAGACAGGACTTTTACTGGCAGATAGCTGACGTTATAAGGAGTAGGTAATTATAAAATAATCATCATCAATCCTGATACGGCTCTAAATTAAAGTTACGTGGGTGAAGTTGCGGGCAACAGCTAGTACAAAATATTATTATTATATTACAGACGATATGATTTATGATATGATATTGCGAGTGAATTTGCACATAATATTATTGTGAAGTGCGGGCGATTCACTTTCATACGGACTACATATTTTGTAGTTATATTAAGTTATAGCTGTTGCCCGCAGCTTCGCCCGCATTTACTTACATTTATAGCCGGATCCGGATTGATGATGATTATTATTATAAATAATATAAATTTATCAAACATTCTGTTATCTTATATTTTATATTTTATCGTCTATAGAAAACAATGCTCATATTAATTTTAAAATAATTTATTGTAAATACATAATATGGGGTTTTTTTAAATTATCTCGTAGGTATTAAGATTATTTAGTAAGTATATATAACTATTGCCAGTTAATAATAGTTGAGTGGATAATACATAGACTTAGAATATACTGTCATAAATAAATTCAAAACTACAAAACTGCGGACGCAGTATGATTACATACGATCATTTTGTTTATTCTTTGTTATCTTTGAGGCTTAAAATAAAATCGATGAATATGTAATATGTAATCAATTTCACATAGCAACCCCGATAGCAAATACCTAAGGGGCTTTAACAACGCGACATTCTATGCACGTACTTTTTCACTTTGACAACGAATTTTTTCACACGCGACTACATTAATGGGATACATGTAACGAATTTATAATCGTTTTAATGGCATGTCATGTCGTTTGTGTCATCAACAAATGATAGTTTTTAGACTTGAATTTAGATTAGATTTTTGAGACGGGTCAGTAAGGGCAAGTACACTATAACTATATCGGTTAAGTTAACCTTAACCGATATAGTTACAGCAAAACATTCCTAGGATACCATCCATAATTTTTTAAGACATTCTGAACTGCATTTACAGATTATTGAGAGAATGCACAGCCAGCGAAAAATATGCTAAAATCCAAAAAAAAAAAAAATGGCTGTTAATCTTACTCTATGAGACCATTTAAGGTATGAGTACGAGGAATGTCAGAGAGATGAAGACAGAGAGCACCGGTGGGAGGGAAGCGCTGTGCCGCGCTCCCGACTGCATGGGTACCACCATCTTGCTTGTTTCTCCCGTGAAACAGCTTTGCTGTGTTTGGGAGAGAAGGGCAAGACAGACAGTGTATTTACTGGCACCGAGACTTAACATCTTATGTCTCAGGATAGACAACACATAGATGAGTTGCCTGGGCTCGTTCCGGGTGGGCTGGTTTATGTTTATCCAACTAACATTAAAAAAAAATGGACGTTAAGGTATCGACCCTTACGACCCGTCTCAAAAATCCAACCTGTATAACTAGTTTTTTAGTAGTATATTCGGTAGGTCTTTATTGTAAATAAACACAGACGTATGTAACAATGAAAGTTTTTTATTTTCTCTGGTTTTTAACTTCAACATAATCTGCGATATCTCTGTTTAAAATATATTATACCGATGGGAGGCCGGAGGGATGACGAATGGAAGTTCATCGTTACCGTCGCTGCCACTGGGATGATATGTAAGACATCATCCCACAATATTAGTGATCCTATTATTATGTACCTACAAATGTCATGTAGCAATATTGTGTTGAGAAAATAAATAGATATTATTATTATTATCTAGATATAATCATCTCTTTTAGTCTATTCACAATTATTAAAAAATGGAATTTTTGTGTAAATGATATTATAAAAGTGATATTGTGTAAAAAATTAGTTTAAGGACGATAGTTTTACGTGATAAAGTCATAAAGAAACATTCATTAATTTTTTTTGTCGCTGTTTTCTGAAAATCAGTTAATTGAAGTGAACAAAATGAAATTAAACTGAAAATTACGGAGGAAATCAATTATATCTGTAATTGTAGAAATAAACACAAAACACGTTGTCGCGTATTCAACATTTGTTATAAATAGTGGTTTGCAAGCCAACGCTTGGGCCTCCCTATCGTTTGTCAGGCTCAGGCGGAACGAGACATTTCTTCATGCGTGCTGCCGGTGTTCATCAATTTATAAGACGTTATCACGTATTTTTTTTTAAAACAAGCAAAATGCTTTTCAGTGTTATTGATAATTCTTCCAATAATAATAACAATTTTAAGAAGATGTTTTTATCTTTTTTATCTTTGAATGGCATATCAGTAATAATGAGGTCAATACAAAATTATTGTTGCATCATTTTCCGACAATATGGACCACATTGTTTGCCGTCAACGTTATCACTTGTTGGGGGTCCATAATCATATTTATCTATTGAAGAAAGATCTTGCTTATTGATCTGTATAAATGTCGCATTATTTAAGTGATTATTGTGACTAGTGTATGCTAAATCAATTTCAGCGTCATTATCAGCGTGTTGCATTTTGCTAAGCCTCTTGCAATTAAGGTCGTCCATGAAATGCAGCCCGATCCTCCGCTACTCGCAATCAGGTGCGGACAGTGAATTTGGAGAGCTCGGCTACTTGAAATACTTTATTAAATAGGAGGGCGGCGCATCTGCGTTGCCTTGGTTTTTTATGTGATCAGGGGGCAAACGAGCAGTCGAAGCCTTATGGTACTGACGCCCATACACATACGCACAACCAGAGGTAATGCGGATGCGTTGCCCTCCTTTTCCTATTCCACAATGGGCCACCGGAAACTCACAAACTGCACGAAGGGCGAAAGCATAGCTGTCACTTGACACCGGTTTTATGTGAGCAAGAGGTCCCCCTGGTCGTGCCCGCCTAATTCGGCTGCAAAGCAGGACGGCATTTCATCTTACTGTTAAATAAATTAGTCATAATGAGGACGCCCCATCGTTTAGTGGCATCGTTCACAAGAGTGTTTCGAATACCGCCGAAGGCTAAATTTTGGTCGTGCCAGACCAGTTTGGGTGCAATGCAGCATGGCACTACCTCTTACAAATGACGTACATTACCATGTAGGGTAATATTTGTAATATTACCATATCGTAGGAAACGCATTGGCGAGTCGCCAATGCTCACTACTTTCCATACATTCGGCGGCTTATCCTGTTTCGGGTTCAATTAATTAAAATCAATTTTGGACACCATAAGCATGACTTTCAGCACCATTATTTAGGGCTCCCGCACATTAACACGATACGACGTCGCGTCGTACCATGATACGGCGTTGTTTCATGATGCGATGTCGGGTCTTGGAAATCTACGATGAGCATCGCAAAAATTTACAACGCGACATCGTAACGTGCCAAGATGCACGTTACGGCACGATATTATATTTTTACTCTGGTATTCTTGTGATGTTTTTTCCCACAGTAAGGGACGCTCCTCGACAAGGGTTATTAAAATATGATCGACCTCAATATGGACCTCATCTTTGTAGTTTAAACAACAACTGCAGGAGTCAATTGTGAGTTTCCACGACGCGACGTCTTGCCGAGCATCGTGGGACGTTACGATGTCGCGTCGTAGATTTCCACGACGCGGCGTCGCATCGTGAAACGATCTCGTGTCTTAGCACGATGCGATGTCGTATTGTGTTTATGTGTGGGAGCCCTAAGATAGTGAACCTTATGCTTTTATAATATAGGAAAATATCTTACTCTTGTAACACAATAAAAAATTACATAGCGAGTTTAGATGTTGCTTTAAAGTTGTCTGATATATTTATTTGATGTTCACGACGAGACCGCGGAAAGAGGGGATTTGTAACAATAAACAAAATTATGATCAATTTATAAAATTTATTTTATTTAAAAGGGCAATTGTGGCGCCAGTTTTCTTAAGTGTAGTTTACTATCATATTAATAAAGAAGATACATTTAAAAGTAAGACACATTAATTGTAATAATTTTCTATGCTCCCCAAATATGTGATAATTATGGCTTTATGTAGAAATAATATCTGTATTCAGTTTACGTCGTAAACAGCAGTTTTAAATACAAACCAAACAAGTATTGAGTTTACACCACTATAAATCAATAGGTACTGGTGATGTGATAGGTATTCTTACACTAGATATAACAAAGTGCGAGGCATTCAATCTTCTATGATACTTTTTGACAACATTTTTCAACGTATGATGAAGTAGAAGCCCAGAAAAGTACTGTTTCTGTGACTTAGTCTTAGAGTATACAAATATATAGAGCGCGCGTCACTAAGTATGAACTGTAAGCACAGGTATGAACATAGACCATTGTCTTGGAAACATTCAATAAAAACATGAGTCACATTAGGTCCACGAGCGATGTAGGTATATATTTTTTTATGATAAAATCGTGAAATGTGAACTGTCAATTTGTAAGAATTATTCCTGGAAGCAAAATAAAAGAAAGTAATAACATTTCTGTCTTGCGTGCGTCTTGTGGTGCCTACGTTCAGCAGTGGATGGATAGAGGCTTATGATGATGATGAATTTCCTTATTTCAAATATCGATACTTTTTTAATGCATTACGCATGGAAGGTCACTCTCAGCGCTTTACTATTGATAAATATCTATAACGCATCTGCTTACGATCGGCACAATAAAGCGACGTGACACTCGCACTCTATATATTATGTATACTCTAAGGTCTTAGTACTGCTGTGGGCTATATCGTCTTCAGGTGCGTATTGGTTTATTTTATTCGTCAAGAATACATGTACGCAAAAGGGCATTTATCACAGCGTACGGGTCACAGTTGGATGCTGGTCTCCGGTCTTCAAGGTATCCTTTCTTCTCTTCGGCGACGAGACGCGGGATTCTGATGCTGCTGCCGCGGTTCGCGACACCTGTAATTCATGATTAAATATTAACACTACAGAGCCCATGTTTTAATAACTTAAGAAATACTTTTTTTCAATAATTTTGACACACATAAGATATTTTCTATTTCATAAAATTAGTAAACGTGTTACTCATTCTTAGAGCAATAGAAATGCAAGCGTTCTAGCATTAAAATACCTTTTTTTTCTTTAACGTCGGGAGGCATCACGCAGGGGAGTGGGTCTCCCCACGCGGGTATATGGGACTCGCTGCGCTCGAAAGGTGATAAGGTGGACACAGCTCTACCCACTAAAACCCGGCGAATGCTACCAATTCCGCCTTTAGTGAGGTGCCCGGATCTATTGAGCAAATAGGGCACCTCAACGGCTAGTCAGTACCTCAAGGGACCGACACCACCTCAACACAGGGGTCGTCCCGCACCGCAGAACAAATATTTTTTATAATTTATAAAAAATAAATGTTTGGCTAGACGGCTTTTCTGTCAAGTTACTTGAAGTTCTGTTATATTTATTCAACGATTACCTTTATACATTATTATTAAGTTTATTGATTAACTTGTAATTGTGTGTTATAAAGTTCTAATTTCGGACTGACCTGCGCTAAAGTCGTTGATGCTGGCAGTCTCGTGGCGACCGGTGAGACGTCGCTCGTTGTCTTTACCGCCTCTTGGATCATACACTCGAATGTGTTTCATATGCACCTTCGACATCTTGTCTATTAACTTCTCAATTTCACTGTAAATATTATTAATGATATATTGCATACGTTTAAGCAACCCATACGTCTCCGTTCTCAGCAGGGAGAACTCTTCGCGAAATGTAATTTGTCAATTACCAATCATCACCATCATCATCATCTGTCCACTGCTTAAAATAGGCCTCTTTCAATGAACGATGGGGGGATAGGGATTTACCGGTGGGAGGGAAGCGCTGTGCCGCGCTCCCGGCTGCATGGGTACCACCATCTTGCTTATTTCTCCCGTGAAACAGCTTTGCTGTGTTTCGGAGAGAAGAGCAAGAGACAGGCAGTGTAATTACTGTCACCGAGACTTAACATCTTATGTCTCAGGATAGGCAACACATAAATGAGTTGCCTGGGCTCGTTCCAGGTATACTATTTTATGTTCATGGGCGACGTCGACCACTTACCACCAGGTGGTACGTTTGCCAGTTTGCCTATCCAACTAACATAAAAAAAAAACGACAAGACGGCTGATCCCTTGCCACTCGCATCCAACACTTACCAATATAATATGTAGGTTAATTGTAGCTACAATTGTTATTTCTATTCCTAAATATTTGTTAGTGAAAAAAATTCTTAATATTATGGGTGGCTAGATACTTACATGATACCGTTCTCATCTCGGGTCTTTTTAGTAGAAAAATTGGTATGTGCACCAGAACCGTTCCAATCTTGAACTGGCTTTGGATCAAACGAAACTATGACACCATACTCCTCTGCCAGTCGGTGCAGTATGTATCTGGCTATCCAAAGATCGTCTCCAGCTGTCACGCCCACGGAAGGCCCAACCTGAAACTCCCACTGCGAAGGCATCGCCTCAGCATTTGTTCCTGCAATCGGCACTCCGGCGTATAAACAACATCTATAAAATACATTAACAATCTTTGGTAAATATAACAAACGAAATTAATAAATATGAAAAAAAAAATATGGTCTTTATCGACTGTTAAGATGTTACTTTCACGACGTTTAAGATACTTTACAGCAACCAAGATCTTCTACCACGTCCTTCACTCCACCATGTGTGTACAATATTTACAGGTATTTTGCTGCCATTGTCATAGCATTTGTTTCTAAAATCATAACTTATAATAACTTTCACCTGTAATGTGCTAATATGAGGTCCCTGGCGAAAACCTTATTGGCACCCACGCCACAGTAGTAGGGACCCTGGGGCGGAGGGCAGCCGCCCGGGGGCCAGCCGAAGGGCCTCAGATCGGCGTCCAGAAGTATGTACTCCTGCTCTATACCGAACCACGGCTCCTCATCCTTGCACTTGTCGTACGCCTCTTGGCACTTCACGCGATGATTTGTCTCTGTAAGGAATCAATCAATCAAAAAAAATAAAAAATCAATTAGACATCAATGAGGGAAACAAATAAGAATCTGATGAAATAACAAAATATTTTTTTTGTTATTTCATCAGATTTTTATTTTGATTTGTAACCTCTAATATGTCTGCTTATTGATCTAGAGGCTATATTATATAGGATTACGAATTTTAATATTTCCATTCAAGAAAAAAGTTAATTATTACCTGTGGGTTCCATGTTATATTTATAAGTATCACACATGACAAGGATGTGTTTGCCTCCGCGAAACGGATCTTTATAGATGGCGCGAGCTACGAGGTAGGTATCAGAGTTCTGTCTGTCTGCCTGCCCAGTTGAGCTGCCGTCAAAGTTCCAGATTGGAAGATCTATAAGAAATGATACAAAATATACATAGATATAAAAATCTATAAGAAACAAACAATAATAAAATTAATTAATATATTATAATTGTTTGTTTCCCAAATATAAATAAATAAATATTCATGGAATTAAAAATTGCATGAAATTAGCCTGTTTCTTTGAAAGGAAAGATGCATGTAATCCGTAAATCCGTCTTCCCATTATAATTTCGTATGTGCGGTATTCTTATTACCACTCCTGAATAACGCTTGAGCTACTTATTATATTATGTGTAAAATAATACAAACTTTTTACGACATGCATTTAACATAATGGCTTTCGCTCCACTTACTCATATTGCCATTGTTAATCATTTGTACACTTTTTACAATACCGCAAAATAGCGTGCTGCGTGCCCATGTGTATTTTGTTCGGCTTGAGTGGAAAAAGATAATAGTCGCAGCCTCATAGCAGTCACTCATTCTTTTTTTTCTTTTACGCTGAAAAATGCTCTAAAGCATCCCGCGTGGGGATTGGGTCTCCCCAGGCGGGTATGTGGGACTCGCTGCGCCCGAAAGGTGGTAAGGTGGACGCAGCTCTACCCATTAAAACCCGGCGAGTGCCACCAATGCCGCCTTTAGTGAGGTGCCCCAGATCTAATGAGCAAACAGGGCACCTTGACAGCTAGCCAGTCCCTCAAGGGACCGACGCCACCTCCACAAAGTGGTTGTCCTGCACCACAGAACAACCCCTCCCAACGTCGGGACAGTACAATGGGGTGGGGGTAAATGGGGCATGCAATGGGGTGAGATTCCCATTGTCCCTCTGCTCTTTTGTCCCCTCTTCTTATAAGAGGGGTACTAAGAGCAGCAAGGCGAAGAAAATTAAGCTGAGGGACTTAATTTGCTTCGCCCAAGGTGCTGGGGACACCTTAGGCTACCATAGCCCCACTGCCACGACAAGGCTTGAACCATGGTGGGGGGACTCACTCATTCCAAAGAATAAATCTAAAGAAAAGTCTTTTACCAGCTGTAACTCATGACATGACGCATGCGGCGTTACCTCGCTATGAGGCGTTCCATTTTCTTATGACGTTGTCACGTTCAACTATCGTCAGTAAACCGACTTCGCAGACAACCGATTTTTATATTATAATATTCATATTAATTTGCCCAAGTTCCTAGTCCTGCTTACTTACCACATTGAAATGAAAAGTACATCTACACGCAGTAGAATAAAACTATCATAACGCTGAACTGCGAGAAAATGAAACTACTAACACAATGAAACACTCATGGGTTAGTAACTTTAGTACTTTAATAAAAGTACTAGCAGCACCCCGCGGTTTCACCCGCGTACTTTCCAGTCTCGTAGAGTACAGGGATTAATGATGCCTATAATATGTTATCCTGATGTATAAGCTGTTTTACTGTAAAGTTTCATTAAAATCAATTCAGTGGTTTTTGAGTGAAAGAGCGCCAAACACATATCCATACATTCTTTCAAACTTTCGCGTTTGTTTGTAATATTAGTAGGATTATGTAATACCAAGTTTATGCGTTATTTTTATAGTTTTTATTTATTTTTATAATACAAACAGCCCGACGTAGCCCTCGGGCTCCCGAAGATCGCGAAGGGTCATTTGGTTACGATACTGGCTACACAAGAGTGGCGGCGGTGGAAATGAGAAGTGGGTCTAGCCTGATAAAATACACACAGACTTATTTAATATACTTTGTAAGTCTAAATGCTATCTCATTTTACTCGCAAACAATATCGCTGATAGAATTAAAATGACAAACTTTTTAAGTCAATCAGCCTAAGAAGGTTCTAATCCCAAAACGATAACTTTAAATTTAATTTAAAAGAAAGCCATTATATTATAACTAAATGTAATTGAACTGATATAGATTGGAGCCAATTGAGAAGGTTTCATTCTATTATTGCCACAGCCTTACGTTGTTTCAAAGTTGATTGATATTGTTAGGTTTCTTGATAAAACATTTTATCGGCCAATATAACTTTAGCGAGAGGCTTTTATATATTATCTTTATATCATTATTCAGACTATTTTTTTTTTTTATGTTAGTTGGATAGGCAAACTGGCAAACGTGCCACCTGATGGAATGTGGTCGACGTCGCCCATGAACATAAACTAGTTTACCTGGAACGAGCCCAGGCAACTTATTTATGTGTTGCCTATCCTGAGACATAAGATGATAAGTCTCGGTGTCAGTAACTACACTGCCTGTCTTGCCCTTCTCTCTGAAACACAGCAAAGCTGTTTCACGGGAGAAACAAGCAAGATGGTGGTACCCATGCAGCCGGAGCGCGGCACAGCGCTTCCCTCCCACCGGTAATAATATTTTTGAGATTCTAATTCAGAATTTTTTTTCATCATTTTAACCTGACTACAGTGAAGCAAAAAAGAGGGTTATGACTTTGACCGGTATATAATATGTTTGTATATAAAGTAAATTTTACGTATTTTCTATCCACAGGTCTTCGCAGTTTTTTTATAGGATTGCCGTGGTCGTATACCAGTTTCTACTTTGTTCTAGAGATTAACACTAAAAATTGTAAGTACAAATTGTTTTGTTAGGGGTAAATGGCATCCCCATATCAAATATCTGGGGCTCATTCTTGACGGTGGGTGGACCTTTGGCCCACATTTCTCCATGTTGGGACCGAAGGTCGCGAAGGCGCCAAGTGCACTGGGCAGACTCCTCCCGAACCTTGGAAGACCCAGCGCCGCCTGCAGGCAGCTATACTCCGGAGTCTGCCGTAGTATGGCGACGTACGGTGCACCCATTTGGGCGGAAACCTTACCGGGAGGAATAAGGCCCGGCTGCGATCGGCGCAGTAGGTCATTGCGGTAAGAGTGATCCGGGGGACCATACGGTTTCGTGGGCAGCAGCCACTGCCCTAGCCGGTGACCCCCCGTGGGAGTTCGTGGCGGAGGTTCTTGCCGAGATGAACTCCTATGTCTCGGATAGGAGGTGTCTGGGTGAAAGCCTTACGCTGGACGGGATCCTGTGGGTTCGCCGACTAGGGTAAGAGGCGTTAATGCGGAGGAGGGGGGAGGACCTGGCGCAGCGGCCGTATGGCAAACACCTGACGGTTGCTCTGCGTTCGGTCCTTGAGCGGTGGATGCGCTGTAAGCGCAAACCCCTCACCTTCCGTCTGACACAAGTACTCACCGGGCATGGTTGCTTTGGTGAGTAGGTACCTGTGCTGGACGGCCCGCGAGAAGCCGTTGACAGTGTGTCATGATTGTGGCGCGGCGGTGGACTCGACCCAGCACACACTCGAGGTGTGCCCGAGATGGGCGGCGCTGCGTCACAGTCTGACATCAGTCATCGGAGGAGACTTGTCTCTGCCGAGCGTCAGCACCGCTATGCTCGGTGACGACGAGTCCTGGACGGCGGCGACGGTCTCCTTCTGCGAGGTAGTAATGTCCCAGAAGGAAGCCGACGAGCGGGTGAGATAAGAGGCCGCCGACGAGGCCTCATCCCGCAGGCGACGAACGGGGGTGCGTAGGAGGCGCTACTTAATGCGCCTCCAGTAACGCCCCTGTGTTCGTGTCGGGTCCAGAATGGGAACCTGGGTCTGTATGGCATGACGTCGTGGGGACTGCTTAGTAGCGGCCGGGCAGTCCCCCCCTACGAGGAGTAGTCTGGCCTTCGCCGGGACCAGCCTGTCGCTATATTAGTCGGAGTATATAATTATTATATTATATAATAGTTCATGATAAAATCATTATACAATAAAACGAACAAACGTTTTCAATATATGATTAGGTAACTTTTGAAACAGATTTTTTCTTTATGTGATAAGGGGAGGGAGGGAGGAGAGAAACGAGCAGTCGGAGCCTCACGGCGCCGACGCCCATACACATCCACACAACCAAGGTCACGCAGATGCGCCGCGCTCCTTTTCCCTTTCCCCCCTAATGGGCCACCAGAAACTCACAAACCGCACGAAACGCGACAGAATAGCTGTCACTTGATGCAGGTGTTATGTGAGCGAGAGGCATCACCCCGGTCGTGCCGGCCCAGTTCGGCTGCAATGCAACATGCCAAAGATATCAAACATACTTCTTTTTAAAAACATATTATTATACTATTATATTATTCAACGCAATAAAATAACAAAAATCATTTTGTCGTTTACGTCCTTTAGTTATAAGCTCGCGCGCGTATGGAGAGCCTCGCCCCGCTCAGGACTCTCAATCCCCCCTGACGCGTGCCGGGTATTCGATTTATTGTTTAACAATGCGTCGCAAATTGTTTTTGATAGTTACTAGCAAGTAAGCCACTAATAGCAATCCGTCTAAAAGGAAAAGTGTCAACAGTGCTTACACTTTAATATAACGACCGGAACTCCATTAGTAGATCCTTTTAGTGACTGCTGTTAGAGTTTATATATATTGTATAGGTATACGTATATGTTGTAATGTCGAATCGTATACTTTTTTAAAAGTTATTTTTATAGTATAGGAGGGCAAACGAGTAGTCGAAGCCTTTTGGTGACTCTCGACGCCCATCCGCACAATCAGAGGTTATGCAGATGCGTTGACCTCTTTTTCCCTATCCCTCCAATGGGACACTGGAAAGTCACAAACCGCACGAAACGCGACAGCATAGGCCCAATTCGGCTGCATAGCAACATGGCACTTCCTCTTACTGTCAAATAAATTAGTCATAATAGGGACGCCGCATCGTATAGTGGCATCGTTCACATGAGTGTTTCGAATACTACCACAGGCAAAATTTTGTACAATACATCATATACGTAAATAAAAATAATTTATAGATATATGATCTGAGTTTGAGAGAGAACGCAACGAAAATACTACTACGAGAATACGTGTTGTTTAACATGATGTACATGTTCACAAAAAATATGGGTCTTACCTTTCGGTGACTTTGGTATGAAGTTCAAAGTTCGATCCTTGCATCTCATATGCTCACCAGAACCATCAATCCAGACATAAGTGGCCAGAACTTTATCATCAGGGAGTGGCAGATCCTTGTACCGTCCCAGTAAAGTTTTGCAAAGTACAGCGTTAGGAGAGTTTGTCAGTACAGGACCCGAGAGAATCTTGGGGTTATCTGTAACATTTATGACACATTGTTAAGGCCCACAAGCCATATAAAATTTTTGTCAATCATTTCCTCGTGAACAATAACTTGCATTTGTAACTTGCGCCAGATTTATGGCATAGACCCGTGAACGTCAGCTGCGGTTCCGTGGATGAGTTAATTTAATTTTCCTCCGGAGGAAACGACGTATCTAAAGTTATTCCACATTACGTTCCTCTAATATATTTTACTGGCGCAGGACGTGGGATAGTTTAAATAGTTTAGTTATTAAATCGCCATATTATGTATTTACAATGTCTTTTTTAGATTATTTTTGTGAATGGAAATACTAAAAAGTATAATATGCTTCTGTGATATACATCAGGGCAAAATATAAAGCTGATACATATGGGAGATGATTCTTTTCTTCTTGTACCGATGGAAGAGATACGCTTGTGTTATGCTCCACCCTTGCATGGGTACCAAAATCCTGCTTATTTCTTCCTTGAAATAGCTTTGCTGTGTTTCGGGGAGAAAGGCAGGACAGGAAGTGTAGTTACTGCAGTAATTCTTAACATCTTATATCTCATGATAGGCAACACGTGGATGAGTTGCATGGTCTAGTTTTAGGTCTACTTGTTCATGTTCATGGGCGACGTTGACCACTTACCATCACGTGGCTTATCTGCCCGTTTACCTATTCAACTAACGTAAAAATGCGTCTGAATTTTAAATGCTTAAGAGCGGGGGTCCACCGCGGTGCACTGTAACCCTCGGACATTTTCTTGCAATTGACATTTTATCACACCTACGTAGACTTTGCGTGCAAGGCTTGAGCAATTATAACGTAACTCAAATGAAAGAAAAATAAAACAAACCTTCAATCTTGGGCACTGTTTCCGACATGCTACTTTTTTGTTAATCTGTAACAAAATATAGTCACAAAATAATCTGTAACAAAATAATTTTTTTTATAAAGTGTGTATGTGTTGTACCTAGGTAACACTGAAAATGTTTAGAAAATGAAAAACGGCTTAATGTAGAAAGTTGCCAATACTTTTATTGTTTTTCGAAGTAATCTCCGTTTCTTTCTGCACATCGTCGCATTCGATGGAACCACTGAGAAAAGCAGTGGGCCCATTCTTCCTTAGGAGTCTCTTTTATGGCATTTTCGTACGCTTTCACTGCATCTTCAGGTCTCGTAAAGCGAATACCTCGAATTTTATTTTTAGTTCTTGGGAATAAATGAAAGTCGCAGGGGGCCAGGTCAGGACTGTAAGGCGGATGACTCATTATCTCGACACCTGCCATAGTCAAATATTCAACAGTCCGTTTTGTGGAGTGCGCTGAAGCATTGTCGTGGTGAAGGAGGATCCTGCTTCGAGGGCGCTGCTGTCGAATTTTTTCCAAGACAACAGACAAACAGCGATTGACATACCAGTCTGCAGTAACTGTCCTTCCATCTTCTTGTACAACTGTCGCGAAATGACCTTTCCGACCAAATAATGAGGCAATCATCTTTTTTCCTTGACTTCTTCCTTTCTTTACCTTAGTTGGCCGATCCTCGAAAGGAAACACCCACTGAGCTGATTGTCTTTTGGTTTCGGGTTCGTAGCAATATATCCAGCTTTCATCACCTGTGATGATGTCAAATACAGCATTTGAGTTACCGCCGTTGAACTTATCTAACATTTGGCGACACCAGTCCATGCGGAGGCGCTTCTGGTCGTCGGTTAAAGTATGGGGAATCCATCTGGTACAAAGCTTCCTAACGCCTAAATGTTCGTGTAATATTTTTTGAACTTGACTCATACCAATGCCTAGGCTTGCCCCTATCTGCTGATTGGTCACTCTCTTATCTTCCTCTATCATGCGTCGCACAGCACTGATGTTATCTTCAGTAGTCGCTGTTAAAGGACGTCCCTCACGCGGATCATCACTGAGATTGCTACGTCCACGCTTAAACTCGTTAAACCAATTGTAAATAGTGGCACGAGATGGGGCTTCATTAAAAAATGCTAATCGCAGCCTATCATAACTTTGTTGTTGAGTAAGCCCACAACGAAAGTCATAATAAATCATTGACCGAAATTTTCTCGCGTTATGTTCATTTTCACGTGTAAAAAGAGTTTTAGATTTGCCGCCAATTCACAAAAACAAATGACAAATGAATGCAATATACTACATTAGGTTACCAAAGAGTTCTAAAATTGAAATTTAAAAAAAGTTTTCATTTTCAATGTTTCTAACTGGCCAGTTCTAAACATTTTCAGTGTTACCCACGTATGTGTGTGCTGTATGAATATATTTCTAACGCAAAAACAAACAACGACAAATACAACAACAATAGATTCAAGGGTTTTGGAGCATTCGTAGATCATTACGAGTCCTCGATGAAGGCTTCGGAGTAGAACCGAAGAATGTACCAAAAAGACCGCTAATTTAAAGTGATTATAATTATTTGTGTCGGAGTGCCTGATAATGTTTCAAATCCGCAACCAGCCTGATGGGAACCCATAAACATTTGTTAGACTCGCACATTCACCTCATATCTAACTTACGAAACGCATAGGTACAGTGCCTTCAGTTTGATGTATGATTATTACCGGTTAAGGGAACGCTCCCATAACATCAAACGATACTTATGTGGTGACGTACCGATAAAGCTATAAAGGCCAACAGGCGAGAAGCATAGCCACATTCGAAAAAAATGTGGTGACGTGTATTGTAGTAATTATTGATGTCGCATGATAAAGCGTACTAAATAAACGTGCATGCAGATGAATATCTACTACGTCCCTACTATGATTCAAGCCTGGTCGTGGCGGTAGAGCTCAGTAACCTAAGGTGAACCCAGCGCCTTGGGTGAAGCCAATTGTACCGAGGGAGCTGCACTTTGTACCTCCCTTATAAGAACAGGGAACAAAAGAGCAGGGCAAGACAAGGGGTGAGGATGGGAACCTCACTCCATTACACATTCCCGACATTGGGAGGGGTTGTTCTGAGGTGCGGGCCAATCCTTTGTGGAGGTAGCGTTGGTCGCTTGAGGGACTGACTAGCCGTCGAGGTGCCCTATTGCTCAACAGATCCGTGGCACCTCACTAAAGACGGCATTGGAGGCACTCGCGGGGTTACAGTGGGTATGCGCCAGAGATATGTGCCGTGAGTCCTACACACCATCGGGCCCCACCCAGAGCCCTTGACGGCGCGTTAAGGCGTTTCCTCGTGTTCACAAAAAAATCTTCTACGTAGGTACATACCTTACGGCGTTTGATTTCAAATTTCTTATATTTCAAAATCTTTTAAAAATAAAAGGTTTACCTTTTTATTAAAAAAAAATTAATTAAAATAATGTTGCGGCTGCTAACCCCCAAACCACGGTATTTCATACGGAATTTGCATGAAAGCATGAATTTAAAATTGTTGCATGAAGCTATAACATAAAATCAATATTATCCTATCTACAAAAAATTTGTATGAGTCAAAATATTACAATCTAATTTTAGCTTCACATGGCCAATGTTACAGCGTCCACTGTTTAAAGTAGCTAACACAGTAGCTAGTATACAAACCGTTATCGTCTCTTATCGTTATCACATGCCATTAAATAGAACCTATATTATGCTAGTGTTGTGGTGTTTACATATTTCTATAACAAGAACTCATATATAACTACTTAAAATAATGAACGAGGATTAATTCAGGGCATCGAGCATATAATGGAGCGGTTGTATAAATGTTTTGTATGAAAACAAATTCCGCCTTTTTGTTGTGACGCTGAGCCGGTTCTGCGCTCTGATTGGCCGACTGATGGCCATTGATGGATGATTGGTCGATGACACGTACAGACAGATCACATGATTGGTTGAATTGCTATTACTTCAGTGAGAAATCACTGACCAGTTTCGGATTTTCGGCTCACATTACTACTCTATCTTATATGGTCGATGGTTCAGGGTATGAGTTATTCAGCAAAATAACTTTATTTTAATAAAGATTGATTCAGAGGCACAAAAACCTCACCATCTTGATTAATGCTTGTGGACGTTGCCTGGGCTGAATAATATCAGAGCTACCGCGGTGAACTAGATTATTTTCAAAGGAAAAATATCCTCTTACATGAGTCATTTGCAAGTTAACTTATCTCAACTGATATGAAAAATGATGATCAAATTAAACGTTCCCCGCTGTAAATAGATTATAACCAGCAGTAAGTAGGGCAGAGCGTCAGGCACGCGCATCGGTGTTAAATTTTAACTCTCTGATTTGTCGTAAATTAATGGTATGAATTATTTAATTTCTAAAGTTGTAAACTGTTTTAAATACATAAGTACCTGGAAAGTAAAAAAAAAAAAGAAGAATATATTTTAATTTTGATGAATAAATTTAATAAACAATTACTAATCTTAACCTAATCTAAAAACCTAATCTTATCTTCTCATTTTGTAAAACTTATCTTTTTTTTATGTTAGTTGGATAGGCAAACTGGCAAACGTACCACCTGGTGGTAAGTGGTTAACGTCGCCCATGAACATAAACTAGTATACTTTTTTTTTTTTTTTTCATTCTTTTTTTTTTCTGTAACGCCGGGAAATGCTCTGAGGCATCCCGTGAGGGAGTGGATCTCTCTGCGCCCGACAGCTGGTAAGTGGACGCAGCTCTCCCTACTAAAACCCGGCGAGTGCCACCAATGCCGCCTTTGGTGAGGTGCCCCGGATCTAGTAAACAAACAGGGCACCTCGACGGCTAGTCAGTCCCGCAAGGGACCGACGCCATCTCCACAGATGGGTTATCCCGCACCACAGAACAACCCCTCCCAACGTCGGGACAGAACAATGGGGTGAGGTTCCCATCCTCACCCCTTGCCCCCTACTCTTTTGTCCCCTCTTCTTATAAGAGGGTACAAAGAGCCCCCTCGGCCCAATTAGCTTCCCCAAGGTGCAGCTGCTCATCCTAAGTTACTGAGCCCCACCGCCACGACAAGGCTTGAATCTTGGTGGGGAAACTAGTATACCTGGAACGAGCCCAGGCAACTCATATATGTGTTGCCTATCCTGAGACATAAGATGTTAAGTCTCGGTGCCAGTAATTACACTGCCTGTCTTGCCCTTCTCTCCGAAACACAGCAAAGCTGTTTTACGGGAGAAACAAGCAAGATGGTGGTACTCATGCAGCCGGGAGTGCGGCACAGCGCTTCCCTCCCACCGGTAAATTATCTTTATTTCCTGCTCTCTGGCTCTTTATACTTAACTTTTACTTATTTTTGGTGGTTATACTTATATTTAGTTATTTAATTGAATATTATTTTAACTCCCGCGAGGTTTACACGAACGAAATCACATTATATAATATTACAGGTAATGAAATGCTGTATTTTATTAATTTATCATATATTTAGTGGCTAATAACCTGCTGTAGAAATTATAACTAAATCCCTACGAAGCGATAATTTTAAGCTTTAACCTTTCAAAACACTTGAAGATAAATTGTAAAATCAATGTTTGAGTATAGATTTGCAACATAACATTTACGTTGAAAGTTAGTTTAGGTTGACAAAACACGGCAATGGCTTGGGTTTGGTGTAACATGCTTTTTTTTTTTCTTTAACGCCGGGAAATGCTCTTAGGCATCCCGCGGGGGAGTGGGTCTCCCCACGCGGGTATGTGGGACTCGCTGCGCCCGAAAGCTGGTAAGTGGACGCAGCTCTACCCACTAAAACCCGGCGAGTGCCACCAATGCCGCCTTTGGTGAGGTGCCCCGGATCTAATAAACAAACAGGGCACCTCGACGGCTAGTCAGTCCCCCAAGGGACCGACGCCACTACCACAGAGGGGTTGTCCCGCACCACAGAACAATCCCTCCCAACGTCGGGACAGTACAATGGGGTGAGGTTCCCACCCTCACCCCTTGCCCCCTGCTCTTTTGGACAAAATATAAGAAGAGGGGACCCTCTTCTTATAAGATTGGTACAAAGAGCCCCCTCGGCTCAATTAGCTTCGCCCAAGGTGCTGGTCTCACCCTGGGCTACTAAGCCCCACCACCACGCCAAGGCCTGAGCCATGGTGGGGTGGTGTAACATGCTAAGCCAAAAAGCTTTTGGGAAAACTTGTATAAGTTGATTGTCAAATTTGACCATTTACTATTAGATAGCTCATCTTCCAGTTTGTAAATAACAAGAAAGTTGAAAACACAAAATGTAGTAGTAAAAATAATAGTAAAGCTATAGAATAGTAAAGTGTTAGTAAATAAACAGTAGTAAACAAATATGTTCTTGACAGAACTCACTCCTAATGAAATGGGCGTTAAGCCAAAGAATATATACCAAGTCAAATTTAGCTGTTGATTTGGCGGCATCTTGGAGGTGTTTAGCAAACTGCATTGGATCCTTGCTAATATTATAAATGCGCTCTCTGTTTGTCTGTCTCTTCTTCACGCCTAAACAACTAAACAGATTTGTATGAAATTTAGTATAAAAATAGTTTGAAATCCGAGAAAGGACATAGGTTAGTTTTTATACGGGAAATCCCACGGATTGACAAAAAAAATGAGCAATTATATTATAGTGGTACCTAATTGGAAAGCTATTTACACAAGTCCGGTATTACCCCTTATCATTTTGAACATGTTAGTACTGAGTTAGCTTAAGCATTTCATGAAGTTAATTATTTCCCTTTACACTAAGCAAATTAAATGAATACTTTAGGAGATATAGCAAAAAAACAAAATATAGTCACCTTGATTCAAACGGGCTGCGCCCCGTGACCCCGCGTCTCGTCTTAAGAGCCGTATAGTATTGCCGTATTTAGCCGTATTTTTGTAAAAATCTGTGTATTTTTCAAAAATGTAAGACTGTTTATTCGTTGAATTTTTTATCATCTAACACACTGTGGACTTTCTCAATTATTATGAGCGTTCAATTCATCATCATCATCGTCGCATACAACGACCTCCATTTGATTCACTGTTGTTTAATTAATTATTATTGTTTATATTATTTTACAAATTTTATTTTCGACTTTTTACTGACTATAATTTGATATTTTTTCATTGATTACCGACTTATAAAATGTGTTTTTTCTTAATGGACACAATTTTTTATTCGAATTATACCTAATATAGTAAATATTCGTCATGTTTATAGACATAGAAATATTTGCTTAGAACACATTTTTCTTTATCTTATTACGAAATATATTTATACTGATAAGGTAAAAGCGGACACAAGACTATAATAATTATAGTGTCATAAATAACACAATAAATAAACAATAAAACACCAAATAACGAATAATAAGCTATTCTAAATGTAAGTTAACTAGTTAGTAATATCGAAGGGATGGGTCGATTTTTTACTGAATCCTAAAATACTTCTTAACGGATGTTCATACAGCGTTAAGAAATATAATTATAGGCTACAAACTTCACAAGGGAGAATATGCACTTATTATGCTGCATACCGTCGTAAATCTTAAATCACGAGCATGAATAGAACAAAAATAGTAGATATTTTATACTCGTCATATTATAGTTCGGAGTCATTACAATTTTATACTTAAACGTGGGTACTCGTGAAAACGTACCTGTTGCACATTTTATCTGATGTAAACAAAAGACGAATGACATTATATTATGCTTAATTATAATTAAAAATAAAGTTTTAACTAAAAATTGTAAATATTAATTACTTTCCGAGGTTTTTTAATACTAGTAAGGTCAAATTCGTAAAATATTGATTTTTGATGATATTAGATAAATTCGTCTACAATTAATAAACTGTGAGCTTATTTATCGATATATTTGGAATATATTATTTTACTTTGGATATATTTACTAACTTAATGATCATCTACGAACTTCTGACCAAGCATTTCTATAACACCACATGAAAGTGACTATGCCTTACAAAATACACTCTGACCACACTTAAATGTTTTTTTCATTCTGCTAATGTGTACGATACCGCCTACAATATGTTAAAAAGCCACTCGCACACATCTATCGATTTTTAAATAACGTGACCGATACATACCTTATAAATATGCAGAAACTACTTACAATAACAGTTTTAATGATAGTTTAATGGTTTTATCAGCTGATTTGTATAATATCACTTTATAACGAACGATGTAATGGAGCCGACACACTCTAACGTCTACGCCTTATGAGGGGGAAGTGACTACTGACTTGTGTATTTATAGCCAACATTAAACCTGTCGAGTTTCGGGCTAAAATTGAGATATACCATTCGAAACAATGGACGTACCCTACAAAGTTCGAAATCGTAATTTATTGATTCAGTAATCCAAGCGTGGGTTGAATGATGTAAAAATTAAGGGTTACTCTCCCAGGGATTCCATATGGTCTACGGGCGAGGCAATTTACGTTTTTTGTTATTAAAAAAATATTATAAATAATTACTGAAGGAGCAATCATAATTATTCTGACTCGCACTCTTTACGCTATGTTACTACATTATTATTACAGTCATTAAATGTTACAACAATCTGTAGACTGTAATAATTATATAAGCTTAATTAAAGAATAGTTATTACCTTATTAATAGTTATATTGTACTCAAATGTCTCATCAGTCATCGGATGGGACTTGTCTCTGCCGAGCGTAATCACCACGATGCTTGGTGACGACGAGTCCTGGGGGGCGATGGTCTCCTTCTGCGATACAGTTATGTCCCAGAAAAATGCCGACGAGCGGGTGAGAGAGGAGGCCGTCGACGAGGCTTCCCCTGCGTACGACGAACGGGGATGCGTAGGAGGCGTTACTCGTGTTGGGCTTTGGGCCTGGGCCCAGTACGGCACGACGTCGCATCGACTGCTAACTAGCTTTTGGGCAGTTACGAAGAGTAGCCTGTGGTCTTCGCCGGGGCCAGCATTCAAAAGGCGGCTGAAGGCGCTCGCGGTGGTTTTAGTTTGGTACTAAAATCTAATAAATCTAACCTATTAATATAATAATATACTTATTTCAAAAATACTACTAATGAAATAAAAAGTTTAGATTAGATATTTTTAATTGCTTATTATTATATTACATTTTTTATAGATAAGTATACGAACTGAAAACATAACACTATTATTATAGGATAATTTTCATAACGACGAAATTAAGTTACATAAAATTGTACGCCAAAGTAATGTCATGGTAAAATCTTTCAAGGTTTACATTACGACTTATACTTTTGGCCTTTAAAGGGCTTTTAGGAAATTCCTTCTAAAAATATACTCAACTTAAAACAGAAAAACATAAATAGGGGTAAAATAGATATTAATTATGTGTACTGAATGTGTGAATGATAACAGTACAATAATTATAAAAATCAACTAGATACTAAACATAAATATGCATAATATATCCATACCTATAAAGTGATCATTTTCAATTTTTTAGTATGTTATTTATATGCATATCGAATGGACCTACTACCACCTACTACTGCCGAAAGAAAGCGGAATCTCTAATCGATAATTTCACTGCGCACACAAATTCTTGATACATCGTCGACCATATGCGTCGGTGCGGTATATTAATGTCTGTATACACGTGGCGTCCCCCATGTTTGCACATTCAATTTCGTATAACATGTTTTAATGACCGATAAAATTGCTATATTTTGTAAGGAATTAGATGTCTCCTATAAATTGGCGTTTAATCTTACAATCTATTCAATGTAATGATATTAGTATTATATTCTACTTATAAATCTTGACTTTGTTACATATGATGGGTTTTGCCCCCGCGCGCCTGTGTGTCAAATTTGCTTATTTCTAAGCGGCTTTGCTAAGATCAAAGGATTGCATCTCAGGATAAGCGAAGTCTACGATCGCACAAAACGATCGAACTGCATAGTAATGGGTAAACTCGTATCTATATTATTAACCACTTATGTCGTTGCTCGTCTTCCAGTGTGACAATTTTGCCATAGGGACCTTTTTTTTTTTGTTCCTGCTGAGGAATGCTCTTATGCATACCACCAGGCCCGGGGGAGCCCGGGGGTTATGTGGGACTCTCTGCGCCCGAAAAGTTGGTTAAGTGGGCGCAGGCTCTACCCACTAAACCCCAGCGGTGTTCTCCTAGTCGTACTGGCCCGGTGCGGGAACTATGGTATGGTCCGCACCGGCGACGGTGTGCCTGGAGGCACTCTCCTCTGAAGGCAGGAGATGGCGTCCCCTCCTCCTACTCCGCTTAAGGCACCCCGAACACTTAAGGATGCCTTATAGCACGGACCTTAAGCGCGCGCAGCAGATCCCCCGATCGGCCACGCACAGGCCCCTCACGCGGTGCGACCGCCTGTCGCCGCCGCGCTCTCCTGCGTGAAGGGGCGCCAGTGCGCTCCCTCACCCGGTCCGCCTCCTCCTTCTGCGGCATCACGACTTCGCAGAAGGAGAGGACCGCCTCCCATGCACTCTCACTGCTGGTCATCGCGCGTATGACCGCAGGGAGTGAAAGGTCGGCGCCGGCCTCAGCCACGAGGTCCGCCCTTTCTAGCGCCCACGCAGGGCACTCCACCAGGGTGTGATCAGCAGTGTCCTCTTCACTGCTACAGTGATGACACCCTGGCGATTCCTCCGAACCTGCCACCTTGCACAGATAACTCCCGAAGCATCCGTGCCCTGTCAGGATCTGCCCAAGGTGTGCCATATGGACCGTGATGCGTACATATATAACTTTTAACCCCTGTTATAAGTTTTATATAGGATAGTTAACAATGTTTTTTTGAATATTTGTTTTTTTATATTTTTTTATAGAAGTATAACTTTTATAGAATTATAAGTTAATTAGATGTATAGTTTATAGTACAAATGGACAGTCGGTTCACCTGATGGTAAGTGTAGTAAAACACACACACGACATCCACAGACACCCGCTATACCAGAGGAATAGCAGGTGCGTTGCCGGCCTTTTAGATATGAGTATGCTCTTTTCTTGAAGGTCTCTATGTTGTATCGGTTGACGCATTAGTATCTCTATACTGTATCAAACAGCCAATTTGATATCATATACCGTGAAACTAGCCAACTTTGCCAATCAAGGTATCTTTGCCCTAAATGCAGTTTCTATACAATATCATTACCATAGGAAAATATTTTAATTTTATGACAACATTTGGAAGATTTTTGGAAAGTTGATTATATTTGTAGCAACACTAGGTAACGTAATTCTTTTCAAAATCCTTCAGTTGCCTGTTAGAACTTGTCGAATGTGGCATGTGTTTTGGCGGGCAAATTTTTTGATTGAAGATTCCGTGAATGGTTCATCATGGTTAAACCCCAGTTAAGTTTATTTGTCTGTTTACTATAGGATAAGAATTGCTGAGTATTTTAATTATAGTTTAAATGTTATTGTCGTTATTCCTCGAATTTGCCCACGATGGACAAAGTTACCATAAACTGTTTAGACTCATACTTGCCAACATTGCCCGTCATTGAAAAGTGCTTAGGGTAGTCATCTTTAAATAGGTACTTTGTTTAAGTTTTTGCCTTTGTACAATATTTAATGTAAAGAATCAATAAACTCAAAATGTAATTTTAACTACACTTTGTACATTTGACAATGTTAAATTTATAAATAAAAGTCTTCAACTCCTCATTACATACTTAAAAAATAAATTTATGATATTTTATAATCATCCTCAATTCATGTCTATCCAACTTTAAATTTAAGTGACTACATAACTTTGTTAAATCCTTAGTACACAATTTTTTTTTTTTTTTTTATTTTTTTTTTAATAACTCTGCAGACCATTGGTCCGCACCATTGTTCGATTAAAGTACTAAAGTAATGATTGTTATTTGCTCCGCTTGTTTTAGTTTTGTTAATGATGATTATTTTAATACTGTTTAGCCTAAGAGGAGCCATCGAGATGATGGAGGGAGAGTGACATGTTACCACCGGTTCGAACCCTAGCCCTATCCTGAGAAGAACCGGCAAGAAACTCAGTGGGCGGCATCCCTATACTTTGCTTGATGCTGGTAAAGTGTTGGCGCGATGGATGGTGGTCACGCGCGCTCAAGTAGGTGGTTCTAGGCTCCTCTTATTTTGTCATTGTTAAATTGTCAGATTTAATCCCTGTCAAGGGGTGTGGATCCTAGTGATTCACTCCCGGTGCTCATAGCTGGTTAATGTTAATAATTGACTAAATGTTTATTTTTATTGTTGGGCTGCTCTGGTTGGTGTTGGGCGTCCCATTGTCCTCAAGTCCTGGTTAGTTCATTGATGACGGCCTGGTCTCTGCTGCGGATGGCCATCTTAAGGTTGTAATCTTTAATTTCATTTTCTTTGTGCGGGACCATTGCCGGTTTAATTAATTTGCCCAATGCGTCATCGCTGTCATCTGTATAGTATATGAATTCCTTGTTGTGACGCGAGAGGGCAACCACTGCGTGAGACGCGCTATCATGGAGTCGTATATTTTTCTTCTCGTTTCTTACTACGTACACGGTTTCGTAGCGGAGTCCCTGTGCTTCGTGGATGGTCAGAACTAGGGACTCTTCGCCCTCTCCGAACCCTTGGTCTTTTAGGGTGTACTTTCCCTCTTGAGTATATGTTAGGAAAAGCATATTCGGGCGCTTTTTGTTGTTGTTTGCCTCCAGTAAAGGTCTTGTGCTGAGTGATTGCTTTACTTTACTGGAAGAGTATATGCCCTTGTGGATGTTTCTGAGGGCATATGCTACGTCTTGTGGGCATCGGTGTGTACATAGTAATTCTTCCGTGACAGATGTTATTACGGTTGGGCGGTGGTAATAGATTGGGAAAAGATTCTCGCGCTCTATGTAAGGCAGCTGGTTGATATCGCCTAAAAGGAGCAGATCTTTGGCTCTTAAGATCTTCAGTATCATCACTATGGAGCCGAAGTGATTCATGAGTGCTTCATCCACGATTAATCGCTTGCACTCAATCCTCTCGAATCCTTTTGCTCCATTGGCGAGAACCGAGGCCAGTGTGCGGACTCTGTTCCTTGCATCTGCTCCTGCGCGGTTGGCTATCTTCTCCTTTAACTCCTTTTTCGGATCGATGTGGTTTCCATGTGTAGGGTTCGACGTCGCATACGACCCCGAGGCCCAAGCGGTGTGCAGGTGTACCTAGCACCGTTTGTGTGTCTGTGTATGCTGTGACGTTCGCGTCGCGCTTTTGCGTCGCGCATTAGTAGCTGAGAGATTTCGTCAGCTGGATCTGTTAAAACATGCTTAGATAACCTATGTCTAATTGGAACTGAGCTATCTGGGGAATAGTTTGCCGCGCTCACGATGAGCGGGTTTGGGTGAAGGAGTGCCTTTTCAAAGTGACGTTCTGACGTCATTTTGAAGTGGCCCCTAATGGACTCTAATCTGAAGTCCCTGTGCAGGTCGATGTTTCTTACATACCACGGGCAACTGGTTGCCATGCGTAAAAATTTATTTTGGACTATTTGTAGTGCATTAAGTCGACTTTGTGGCACATGCGCGAATGCGACACAAGAGTATGACATAATGGGTCGGATACAAGTTTTATACAGGGTAAGCTTATGCCTGAGGGGCATTTTGCTGTTTTTGTTAATTAAGAAATATAAACGGCTCAAGACGAATTTGGCCTTTTTGGTGACTGACTCTATGTGTGGTCTAAATGACATCGACCTGTCAAGGGTGACCCCAGGTATTTTACCTGATCTACTCTGGGTATTTCTATATTGTTTAACCTTATCGGTTTCATGGTACGATAAGGTCGTCTGTTTGTGACCCTCCTACGTGAGAATTTTATGGAGGCACTTTTTTCTGGGTTTATATCAATCCTCCATTTTGCGAACCATTCACCCAGCTCGGTGACGGCACGCTGGAGGATGGTGGAAGCCCTTGCGGCTGAGGGGTGGGTGATATACAGAGCGGTATCGTCTGCAAAGAGAGCCCGTTTAACCGCCGGGTGTTCGGGGATGTCGGAGGTATACAAGTTGTACAAGGTCGGAGACAGCACGGAGCCCTGTGGGACTCCGGCCCTCAGAGGTCTCCGAGAGGACAGAGTGCCCTCTACTCTATATCTAAAATGCCGGCCCGAAAGGTAGTCGCGGATGATGATGACTAATCTGTCCGGTATTCCTAACTTGAATAGTTTGAATATGAGGCCTTCGTGCCAGATTTTATCAAAGGCTTTTGCTACATCAAAGAATACAGCGCACGTATCGTGTTTGTTTTTCTTATGGAAACCTCTGAGTATATCCTCCGTCATACGGTGGACTTGCCTCGGGCAGCAGTGGTTTTCGCGGAAGGCGAATTGCTCATCTATGAAAAGATTATTTTCGCTAATGACGGTTTTCAACCGCCTAAGCAGAATTCTTTCGTAGATTTTTCCTAACGAGCTTATCAGGCTTATGGGACGATAGCTAGATGGTTCCGAGCGTGGTTTTCCGGGCTTCAGTATTCCTATGACCGTAGCTTCTTTCCATATATCAGGGAACCTACAACCCTTGAGGAGGGCGTTTATAATGTTAACCAGGAGGATAACTAGGGCGGGCGGTAGTATTTTTAATACCTTGTTGGAAATCCCGTCCGGCCCGGGGTCCTTCTTGGCGTGGAGGCATTTTATAATGTCTTGGACCTCTTCTGCGTCCGTCGGAAGGATTGGATCTCCCTCCAGCGGCGCAGAGGCCCTTCTCGCCACCTCCCTAGTTACCTCCTCTACGTGGGGGCCTACGGGGGGAGTTGCGACTATTTGGCTCGGAGAGCACTGACTCTCGAGTGTATCGGCTAAACATTCCGCTTTGTCGGCGTCCTCTAGTGCAGGCGCGCGATTTAATCTTTTTAACGGAGGCATAGGTGCCTCCGTCTTTTTTTTCATTGAACGGGCGAGTGGCCAGTAGGCCACGTGCGAAGGTGAAATTTCACTCAGGAGGCTTTGATCTGTCGTTCGAGGTCACGGAGAGCTCGTCGATACTCGTCCGTCCGGTAGCGAGAGTATGTACGCTTTGCTGCATTTTTTGCGCGTATTAGGTCTTTAAAATCCTCCGGGAAGTCCCATCGGCCGTCATGGGCCTGTGAGATCTCCCTGGATGACTTTTCTATCATTGCTACCAGATGGTCGGTGAAGTCAGAGCATGCTGATATAACAGTTTGAGGACTGTCTATTATGTCGGGGATATTATCGAGATGACTCGATTGAAGGATTTTCAGATTATCGTTTAAAAGTTTATAGTCGATGATCTTTTTTTTATCTGTATTTCTATTGTTTGCCGGGTCGCCGAGTTATATAAGCACCGGCCTATGGTCTGAGTTAAGCTCCTGAATGGTTTCTATGGAATGTACCTAAAGGGTGATATTTCTTAGAATGGCTATGTCTAGTATAGATGGCCGCACGTTCCTCTCGCTACTTGCGAAGTCGAAACGCGTGGGCTCATAGGGGGCGATAATAATACTGTTTAAATCATCGACTGCTTTACAGAGAATCTTTCCATTGTTATTGTTATCTCTGCAGCCCCATGAATGATGAATCAAGACAGCGTTGCCTAATTCTAATAGCGTATTTAAGTCGCTAAATAATAGTTTCCTATTACCAGATTGGTATACTGAGGCGATTGTGATCGACTGATGGCCGGTCATGCTCACCTGGCAGACGGAGGCCTCTAGTGATTCTAGGGCCGGCGTGTCTATAGGTATGCAGTGGAGGGACCTCTTGTAGTAAATGAGGGTGCCTCCAAGTTGGGATCGCGTTCTATCATTCCTAACAATATTATAATTGACTATACGCGGGTCACTAATACTGGATTTTAAGAACGTTTCCTGCACAAGGAGGACGTCTACGTCGTGTTTGACGAATATACGAATTTCGTCGATGTTCGCTCTAATGCCGTTCGCATTGAACGACACCACTCGCAGAGAGCGCGGTTTTGTTCTGGCGGTGGTAGCCATTTATGGGCTTGGAGTGGAAAACTTGATCTGGTCGATCAAGGCCGCATGGTCTACTAACGCCTGTAGACGATCATGGGGGGAATGCTTAGAAGTATTATTAGTGTTGTGCGGAGCCTATGTGCGTAAGTAAAGTAAGTATTTGTCAATGAGATTTCAAGGTCTGAATGGTCCCTAATCTAATCCTGCGCAGACGAAGTCGTGGGCATCAGCTAGTTCTAAATATTTTGATGCTGGAAGTACATACAAAAAACACAGACGTCTATTTCACTCTTATATAAAAGGAAAAATATATCAAGAAAAGCAAAATATTAAAAGAACGATATATTATACAACTCTGCGTTGTATAAGTTTGACACGACCTAAAAGAGTAATATTTTCCGGTCCCACATCGTCATAGTCGTAGATAAGGATAAAACACCGAGGCAAGTAAAATGTATGAAACATGCCTTTTATATTGTCCGATAGCACATGTTTAGTACAAGTAAATATCAAATATTATGAAGTATCTGAGCTTTTCTCGGTATTTTTAGTATTGCTTAACAACGCCATCTACCGAAGTAGCTTTATTGCCGATTATCCATTATAATTATTATCGATTTATTGCCCCAACCCTGCATACTACCTATATGAAATGTCGTGAAAAAATGTTCAAAGATATAAGAGTCAAATTAGACCAAAAAAGTGAGGTTACAAAAATTCGCACCCAGCTGAAAATTGGTAGGATTGTTTAAAACATCGTTATAAATGACGTATAAAAAGTCCTCATAGGAAAAAAAAATACTCGGTGTCAAATGTAACGAAAACAGGTTTGCACCATTTTCGGCAAAACGTTAAGTTTAATCATAAAATTAGCTGAGACAAAAATTGCAGATCAGATAATTATCTCAAAAAATAGCTGATAGAAACATTATAATATTATTATTTCATCTGGATCCATACTCATGCGTATTTTCGTATGAATTGAAAAAAAATAGTATTTTGAAATTATAAAAAGTTAATAATATAATTATTATGCTCCAAAGGTTTATTCGCTAGATTTCTTATGTTTAAATGTCTTTATTACGAAAAGCATAAATCTATAGGAAAAATTATTTGAAGGGTTGGGAGCGATAATTACAAGCCTTTTGAAAAAATCTGGTAAATTTATTTTAAATAAGTACATAATTATTTTTGGGCAAACCACCAATAATTTAATATGTAAGTAATTTATATGTACATAATATTATGATTATATAATTATATTTTATTGTAACTAACTATTTGAAACTTCAAGATAATCATAATAATAATCGAAAGATTAAAATTATTATGCACACAGTAGTATGACAACGCACGGAAGAAATTACACTTTTTTTATATAGCAGAGAAATCCTTATGAATGCAGCCAGGGTCTTCGGGTATATCCTGACCCAATGTGGGACTTGCACCTGGAAAAAATTGCACATATTATTAGATAAAGTGTTTCTCAATCAAAATAATCCAAAATTTATTTGCATTAATTAATGATATATAATTTTAATGCCAAACTGTCATTGTCAAAAATGCAATTTTTTTAAGAAGTTGACTTCTAATTGCTAATGGAAGACCATCCTTCCCACCAAGGGACAGGCCTTGACGTGGCGGTGGGGATCAGTAGCCTAGGGTGAGCCCGGCATCTTGGGCGAAGCTAATTGAGCCGAGGGGGCTCTTGGGAGGGATTATTCTATGGCGCGGGACAACCCCTCTGTGGAGGTGGCGTCGGTCCCTTAGGGGAATGACTAGCCGTCGAGGTGCCCTGTTTGCTCATTAGATCCGGGGCACCTCAACAAAGGCGGCATTGGTGGCACTCGCCGGGTGTTAGTGGGTAGAGCTGCGTCCACTTATCAGCTTTCGGGCGCAGCGAGTCCCACATACCCGCCTGGGGAGACCCACTCCCCAGCTCTAAGCAGCTAAGCTCAATTATCAATAACCAATACAGTCAAAACATACAAACGAGAACCTCCTCCTTTTTATAAGTCGGTTAAAAATGAAATATTATTAAGCAATTAAATGTTTAGACACAAGCACAGCATGAAGGTAATTACACAATGATACAAAGGATGATCCGTGAGGCTATTGAAATTAAAAAAAAAACATCCCAATTTCAATAGAGAAGATGGCTGGCTCTTACCACCTGCTTGGGATCCCATTATTAAAATTATCAAATCAAAATCCAAGCATAATATGTCACAGATTAAAGATACAGTTAGCACTTTCTGCGTAGATAGGACTGACCAAAATGTTGATGTATCATTTATTGTAGTTAAATTGTTTTAAAGTTTAGTTTCGAATAACTTTGTAATAATAGGACATAATATGACACCTCAGTCCCCGTGACCATGGTTGCTGTAAAGTATCCGAAACGTCGGGCTTGATAAAATCTTAATAAACCGCGATAATAAATCCGTAAATATTGTTTTATTATAATGAGTGAAATTCGCGTAAACATTAGAAAACAATAATTTCAAATTAATTTTATTTTAAAACATGGAATTCTTTTTCCAAAAGTAGTCATTTGTTTATTGATTAGTGTTACATTTTCATCGCATTTCAATCTTTTTCGTCATCACGGATACGTTAAAAATTCGAGTAATTATGGAATATGAGTACCGTCGTGGCAGCAACGCGGCACAAGCGGCACGCAACATCAACGACTTTACGGAGCTAACACTACAAACCAACGCACCACCTGGTTTGCTCGCTTCCGTTCTGGAAATTTCGACCTGAAAAATAAACCTAGTGGTCGTCCGAAGACTTTGGTCGACAATAACGAATTAAAGGCGATTGTGGAAGCTGATGATACACAGTCTACGGCTGACTTAGCAGCAGCTTTCGACGTTAGCCTCAAAACAGTATTGGTCCATTTCCTTCAAATTGGCAAGGTAAAAGAGCTTGACAAATGGGTGCCCCATGAACTCAATGATCGCCAGCGGGAAGTAAGCGTCGAGACGTGCCTTGCACTGCTCCACAGACACACAAATGAAGGAATTTTAAACCGCATTGTTACCTGCGATGAAAAATGGATTCTGTTTGATAACCCCAAGCGCTCAGCAAGTTGGTTGGATCCTGGTTCAGCACCTAAACAATGCCCTGAACGAAAACTTACCCCTAGAAAAGTGATAGTCACTGTTTGGTGGTCTAGCGCCGGTGTGATTATTCACAGCTTCTTACCAAACGAGGTGAGCATTACTGCAGATGTGAACTGTGAAGAACTGAACACAATGATGGAGAAGCTGGCACATCTCCAATCAGCATTGGTCAATCGCTCGTCTCCACTGCTCCTGCATGACAAGGCGCGACCTCATACTACACAGCACGGTCTCAAAGTTGCAAGAACTCGAGTTGGAAGCTCTCCGTCATCCGCCCTACTCACCAGACTTTGCGCCTACAGACTACTACATTTTCCAGAATTCGGATAACTTCTTGGCGGGAAAAAATTCAATACCCGAGAGGCAGTACAAAATGCCTTGATGAATTTGTTGCCTCCCGTCCAGCTGATTTATTTACGAAGGGCGTCAATAAACTGCCACTGCGTTGGCAAAGATGCATTGATTGCATGGGTGATTACTTCGATTAATACAAATAAAAAATACATGAAAATAAATCTTTTAATTTTTTTCATACAAAACGGCAATTTCATAGGTAAGACCTAATATTAATGTTCGTTGTTATATCTTGCGACCTCCTTTTAACTTTGGATTTTTTAATACTTGCAAGTAGATCATGGTTTTTTTCTCACAGTTGCCACACTAACAGACAATTCCACGACTAACACGTAAGTTTTTCCAGAACAAGACGTACTCGTAGGTCGGGCAAAGGTCCTTTAAGGTTACACAAGTCGCTCATCTTTCCATACAAACGCAGAACAGTAATTACTACAATGTTCGACGTTGACCATCAAAAACTAAGGATAATATAAATTGATCTCGTCGTTATCTATGTCTGTATGTACACAAAATCCTAAAAAAAATATACATTTAAAAGATACAAGCTTCTAAACTTTCGTATTTCAACACTGATTTTAGCCCAACTTTGGGCGAAAATAAATAGTATACAGAGCACGAAAGCTCAAAAATATAGCCCGTACAGTTATTCAAAAGTTGAAATAAATTTAGTTTAAAAGATACACTTAATAGTTTTTCTATAAAAACTGTTTTGCTAAAAGGACATTTTCGGAATGAATCATTGTGCATTTCATTCTAGCACACATATTCGCGCCTTATGTCAGGAGAGATAGCAATCATTTTGTTAGAGTTCGCGTCGTCGACTAGTTCAACCTTAATATAGATCTGTGTTGTAAACTTATGTCGTAGGCAAGAAAACTTCTGAAATTGGACCGAATAGTTTTTCACCAATCAGATAAAAGTCTAAGATTGGCCTAATTAATCGACATAATTTCTTTCTTGCTTTTTTTGCTTGAAAGGTAACTTTCTAAATGGACCCAAGATGAAACCAATATCTGAGGGGAACTTATTACCCCACCATGGTTCAGGCCTTGACGTGGCGGTGGGGCTCAGTAGCCTAGGGTGAGCCCAGCACCTTGGGTGAAGCTATTTGAGCCGAGGGGGCTCTTTGTACCCCTCTTATAAGAAGAGAGGACAAAAAAGCAGGGGGCAAGGAGCGAGGATGGGAACCTAACCCCATTGTATCCCGACGTTGGGAGGGGTAGTTCTGTGGTGTGGGACAACCCCTCTGTGAAGGTGGCGTCGGTCCCTTGCGGGACTCACTAGCCGTCGAGATGCCCTGTTAGCTTAACAGATCCGAGGCCTAACCAAGGCGGTACTGGTGGCACTCGACGGGTTTTAGTGGGTAGAGCTGCGTCCACTTACCATCTTTCAGGCGCAGCGAGTCCCACTGTACGGTGCAACTCGTAAATTTCGCTGCGTCAGTGTTTCCGCGAGCTGCGCGATTTATTAACACCAGTACGTCTGATGTTATCACGGTGCTCTGGCATGCTCACGCCTATCAATCATTTATCATATATCATATTATATCATAATCAAGTAAGTAGAAAGCGTTTCTTTAATTTTTGTGCCTTATAGTTATACAACTTACAGTCAACTTGTTCTTCTAATAATCTTTGTCTTTACCACGCCATTATTGTTCTTTTTGAAGTCGGTGTAGTTTTTGTTGCTGTACCTACTTCTATCTAACTTGGCTGACACAAAAATGAAAGAAACACGATTATTTTATTACTTTTAGTTTTTTTATTTTTTGAAGTCGGTTTTAAGTTTTGTTCTTTTTTTGTAATAATAATATATTACAAATGATCATCCCTAAAAAACAAACACATAGCAGGACACACACATGAACCGCATCAAATCAGTTTACCTGTTTAAGAGCTAGGGTACCATAAACAGATGCACATAGCGGTTAAGTATGTAGCATAAGGGGTGGTTATATACTTTTGCGTTGGATTTTGAAAATAACAAGATTATTTACAGAACAATAATATATTATACGGAATATTTTTCTCCTTGTTTTGTCAAACGATTTTTATATATTTCGTAGGGGATACCTTTTAGGTACGGACCCCTAAGTATACAACGGCAACACAATACGGAAGAACATGACTTATAGCGAGGAACATTAATAAAACAGACTACGCCCGATGGCGTCCCATTTTATGACGTCACAGTAAATAATGTCAAATTTGAAATATCTTTACCGTTTATGAAAAAGCTGAGAAAGATTATGTTCGAAACGATTTTGTTGCGTCTTTAAATACGTATATCATACATATATACATCGTCGCCCCAGTGCTTGTTTGTTCTATCTACCATTTTTTTCGAAAATCACTTTTAAATGCAGTATTATTAGGCGTTAAATTTCAATTCTAGTGGCAAAAAGACATAAAACGTCTTTTTTTATTACCCGCGACGGAACGGAGACTGTATATGCGTTTGGGGTGAGAGGCAGTTTGTGTGTGTAAACCTATTTTGCCGCTTATCTCCAAGACTACTTGTCCGATTTTGATGCGGTTTTCAGAGATGGGTTCGGATTAGATTGGTGCATATTATTAGATAGATATTAAGTTTGTGTGTGTAAACCTATTTTGCCGCTTATCTCCAAGACTACTTGTCCGATTTTGATGCGGTTTTCAGAGATGGGTTCGGATTAGATTGGTGCATATTATTAGATAGATATTAAGTTGATAACTCACTAGAGGGCACTGCAGTAAACGTTTTTTGTACAATCCAATGTTGCCATTTTTCTCCAAAACTACTATTTTAATTTTGATACGAATTACAATGATGGGTTTGGGTTTGATTGGTGCATGTTCTTAGATAGGTGTTACAATTACAACCTACCAGGGGGCGCTGCAGTAAACATTTGTTTTGATGCGGTTTTAATTCAGTGATGGGTTCTGGTTTGATCGGTGCATGTTCTTGTATTATGTGTTACGATGAAAACTCACCAGGGGGCGCTGAAGTAAATGTTTGATTGTGGAAAACTAAAACTACTAGTCCGCATTAGATGCAATTTTCGGTGATAGGTTCGGGTTTAATTGTGGTACGTGTTCTTAAATGTGTTACGGCGACGACTCACCAGGGGGCGCTGCAGTAAACATTTATTTGTACAAACTAATGCTGCAATTTTTCTCCAAAACTACTAGTCTGAGTTTAATGCGGTTTTCAATTATGGGTTTGGATTTAATTGGTGCATGTTATTAGATAGGTGTTACAATTACGACTTACCAGGGGGCGCTGCAGTAAATATTTGTTTTGATGCGGTTTTCATTCAGTGGTGGGTTCTGGTTTGATTGGTGGATATTCATATATTTTTTATGACGATGAAATTTCACCAGTAGGGCAGCATGCGCGCACTACAAAATTTTGTCTACCCCTTTTCTAGTATTATTTCATATAAGTAATACGAGAAAAGGGGTAGACACAATTTTGTCATGCGCGTATGCTAGCCCCACAGGGGGCGCTGCAGAAAACATAATATTTTGTTTGTGCAACTACTACTAAGTCCGTTTTGGATGTGGTTTCTGGTTATAGGTTCGGTTTAAATTGTTGCATGTTCTTAAAAATGTGTTACGGTGACACCTCACTAGGGGCGCTGCAGTAAACATTGATTTTTACAAAACCAAAACTACTGGTCCGATTTGGATGCGGCTTTTAATAATGGGTATGTAGTTGATTAGTGAAGATTTTTAAATAGGTGTTACGGTATCAACTCACTAGGTGACACTGCAGTAATATCTAGTCCGATTTTCATGCGGTATTCATTAAAGGGTTTGTGGTTGATCAGTAAAGGTTTTGATACGGTGGTAAATCACTTGAAGGCGCTGCAGTCATTAATATATTTAATTTTAGCTTCTACATAATATTTAATATTAATTAGTTTTATAGAGCATACTCTATAAAAAGTTTGAAATAAAAAGCAAAATTAAAAATTTTGAAAAAAACCCACGACAGTTAAAACATAATTGAAAAATGATAAAATAAATAAAAAACCCCGACATTTAAACAACAGAGTATCAGTTTTCATAGCCTTTCCCTACGCACCTATTTGGTTATCGAAGACGTAGATGTGGCAATAAAATATTATTCAAGTCCCTATGAACTTAATATAAAACCCAATATAATCCATCGGGGGCTGCCATCACTATTTTAAACCTCAACATGAATATAAAAAGCAAAATTACACATAAAAAACCCACGATGGTTAAAATGCAAGTAATTGAAAAAGAATAAAATAATTAAAAAATCCTCGATTTAAAGAATTTATGCAACTAGAGATAATAAACGTAAAAAAATGTTCCCATTTCTCTCCAAAACTACTAGTCAAATTTTGATGCGGTTTCATCACTGTCTTAAATTTGAAGAGATATAAATAAGTATAGCAATAAAATATCTCCAAATTATTCACGTTAATTTATAACTAGAAATCTAGTCCATTCAATGGCAGCCCCCGACGGATTATATTGGGTTTTATATTAAGTTCATAGGGACTTGAATAATATTTTATTGCCACATCTACGTCTTCGATAACCAAATAGGTGCGTAGGGAAAGGCTATGAAAACTGATACTCTGTTGTTTAAATGTCGGGGTTTTTTATTTATTTTATCATTTTTCAATTATGTTTTAACCGTCGTGGGTTTTTTTCAAAATTTTTAATTTTGCTTTTTATTAAGGAACTAAAAATAACAGTTATATTTTATATGTGACATGATACCGTAGTTTACATTTCATGCTTTTTTTGCTATCTCCAAAGTTTGTTCTAAATCCTATAATGTTTGAAACATTGCGTGCTTGAATGTTATATGTCCATTCAATCGACCAATCATAGCCCGCAGCGTCATACAGTCCGTTATTTTGTTTGATTTGTCATTATTTCACTTCGAGTGAAAAAAAAGCAATCACATTGTTGCTGCATAAAATTTTATTAATTAAATAGTGTTTTTGGTGATTTGATTGTTCTAGAGTGTATATTATTATGTCTATAACAAACAATAAAAGTAAACATAATCAGAAACAGCCGCAAATTGAAGAGTAAGTCACTTTTAAGCCACACTCAAAATCCGTTACGGATTTTCTACAGAGTGTTACTTTTTTATCTTATTTTTATGGAAATTAGGTATAGTACTCGTCTACGATCGGGTGCAGTTCAATTTTATCCTAATAACTCATACTTTTATTCTATATTTAACCCTATATAATAAAATTACTATTTTGAGGTAAATTATAATCAATAAAAATTATAATACAAAGAGGCAAATAAAAAAAAGAAAATTAACGACATTCGCAGTATATTTAAATATATAATATTATATGCCGGGAGAAGACAAAATGTATATGCAGGCTCTTATAAAGAAAACTATGCGACGAAAAGATGATACAGACAATTTAGATACAAATAAACCTGTTAATGAAAAAGAATTAAAAAAGTAGGATAGTAAAGAACCCGCTGACTAAAAGAATCAAAAATAAAAGAGGTAAAAAAACTAAAAAAAAAACAGTTTTATTAGTTATTTTATTCCGCTATGAATAAGCTCGTTGAAGTGGCAGTGGGCCGGTCACACACTCAAGAGAACGGATGGCCGATGGGGCAATAAGGTTCTAGAGTGGAGGCCACGTTTAGGTAGACGAAGTGTTGGTCGGCCATTGACCAGGTGGGAAGACGATCTCCGTACAGTGGCCGGTCCGTGTTGGATGCGAGTGGCAAGGGATCGGCGTTCATTGTTGTTGATGATGATGATGATGATGATTTCGCTATGATGATTGAATGTTTCAAACTTCAACACTGACGTATTACATTTTATTTAACTCCCTGACATCCTGTTTGTGACATAGAACAAATAAGCACAACAAAATAAAACAGTCACTTTGTCCTATATCTCATGACGTAATGTTCTAAGTCCACATTCACAATGAAATTTGTGCATGTTTGTTCTATCTCCACATTAAAACCGTAAAATGAGACGTATTTATCTACCTTAAAGATATAAAAAATACAATAATCAATTTGTAGGCCACACATGTATCGAGAAAAACCTACACAATCAGAAACTAAAGCTTATTAAAAAAATTGAACAAAAATTTCTCCCCCTGTAAAATTTTTCCAATGGTAGATAGGACAAACAAGCACTGGGGTGATGACATGTACTATTATACGTATAGGTATGGATATATAATTTTTCTCAATTTGGTGTATATTTAAACGACTTCAAAAAAGGAGGAGGTTCTATGTTCGTGTGTATTTTTTTAAATGTATGTTCACCGATTTCTCCGCCAATTGTGGACCGATTTTCAAAGTTCTTTTTTTATTCAAAAGAATGCACTTTTGAAGTGGTCCCGTGATAAGAAAAGCAGGATCTGATAATGGCATCCCAGAGAAATTGAGGAAAACTTTTGAAAATCGTAGGAGCGGCTAGTACGTTTAATAATTATTTAATTAAGTATTTTAAAGCACTACAATTTATTGAAAGTTTAGAGTCAATTAAATGCTGGAGCTGAAAGACAGTCGAGGGAACTCCTTAACTATTTACAACAGTAGCCTTGTATTTGGGCTTCATTAATTGGTATTACTGAGAACTTTTCACCTAGATGAGTTGTAATTGTCATTAGGGGTCTAATGATGAAGACGAGGGACAGTTAAGGGAACTCCTCACCAGTTTACAGTAGCTATGTTGTGTTTGGACTTCATTAATTTATACTGATGAGAACTTTACACTCATATGGGTTATAAGAGTCTTGCAGGTCTGATGATGAAGACCATAGAGCGTCTAGGGAACTCCTCAACAGTTTACAGTAGGTACCTTGTGTTTGCACTTAATTGATTTAGACTGATGAGAACTTTGCACCCATATAGGCTATACAAGCCATTACAGGTCTGATGATAGAGACCATAGACAGTCCAGGGAACTCCTCGACAGTTTACAGTAGGTACCTTGTGTTTGGACTTAATTGATTTAGACCGATGAGAACTTTGTACTCATATGGGTTATAAGAGCCATTACAGGTCTGATGATGGAGACCATAGACAGTCTAGGGAACTCCTCAAAAGTTTACACTAGGTACCTTGTGTTTGAACTTAATTAATTTAGACGGATGAGAACTTTGTACCCATATGATACCCATCGGATACCCATTGGATATGGGACAAGAAGCCATTACAGGTATGATGATATAGACCATAGACTGTAAAATGTCGAGGAGTTCCCTCTACATTTTACAGTAGGTACCTTGTGTTTGGACTTAATTAATTTAATAACTGATATTATTCTTCTACACATCAGGATAACTCTTTGAAGTATCCATGGTCCCGGTGGCTCCCGGCTGCAACTGTCGACGGAACAAGGACCTCCTTGCAGTCGTCCGATTAATTTCATTTGTGATCCATTTTAAATGGCATTTTTTGTACAGCCGATAAATGACGAATAATCTACCAAGTAGGATTATCACCAGGATAATCGTCAGAATTATGTTGGTAATGGACATATGGAAACGAATCTCCTCAGTGGTAGCGTTATTGTCGCCTGCAGCCGCGTTTTGGACGATGATCGTCTCTTCTTTTTGACTGTTGCTTGCCCATTGCGACACACGTCCAGTTTAAAACGAATTATTATTTCAACTCTCTCCATTGTCGCGAATATTCTACAGCCGATATATTATATTAGGAGGAGGATCAAATTCGCGGCGGCGCTCAGGCGCATTCCTTAGGCAGGGTCGCCATGTAAGGTGCGACGTTGGAGACAATTGAAACGCATCGATGCCCGTATAATACTGATTATATTTCATAGCTAAATGTTATAATATAAAGATTAACATAATGCATAGATACAAAACATATCATATTATAGAGTATACCTTCACAGGAGATAAGGGCAAGACAATATCGGAAACTCAATAATTGTATTGAAGATGATAAATTTCCACTGCCGGATATAACCGAAATTTTAGAGTCTTTAACTGGTAGTATTTATTTCAGTCACTTAGATTTACATCAAGGTTACTATAACGTGAATTTAGACAAAAATAGCAGAAAATACACAGCATTTTATTCAGGACAGTATCAGATGACCCGCATGCCTATGGGACTAAAAACTAGCCCTAGTTCATTTTCTAGAATGATAACAATGGCAATGACCGGTTTAAATTATGAAAAATGTTTAATTTATTTGGATGACTTAATTGTTTATGGTAGAAATTTAGCAGATCATAACAAGAATTTACAAGACGTTTTTGAAAGACTGAAGTCAGTTAACTTAAAATTAAACCCAACAAAATGTGATTTTCTTAAAAAAGAAATTTTGTATTTAGGACATGTAATTTCAGATAAAGGTATCATGCCTGATCCAGAAAAAATAAGTACTGTTAAGAACTATCCATGCCCTAAAAATACAGACGATGTAAAAAGATTCGTAGCATTCACAAATTACTATAGGAAATTCATACCAAAATTTGCAGAAATCACATATCCATTAAATAAATTAACCAGAAAAGGTGTAAATTTTGAATGGGACCATGAATGTCAACAGTCATTTGAAATTTTAAAGAAACGTTTAATCACACCTCCTATCTTACAGTATCCCGATTTTTCTGACGATAATTATTTCATTGTACAAACTGACGCATCAAATAATGCAATAGGGGCAATTTTATCAAATAAAAATGAATTGCCAATTGCTTACGCTAGTAGAAGTCTGAATAAGGGTGAAAAGAACTACCCAGTTATTGAAAAAGAACTACTGGCTATGGCATGGGCCGTGAAGTATTTTCGACCATATTTATATGGTCGCCTTTTTAAAATACGCACGGACCATAAACCACTCGTATACTTATTCAATTTGAAAGACCCTTCAAGTAGGCTTATGAAATTCAGAATAGCCTTAGAAGAATACAATTTCGAAGTAGAGTACATTAAAGGTTCAGATAATGCAACTGCAGATGCACTATCTAGAATCACTATATCGGATTTGAAAGAAATGCATGAAAATGTCATTAACGTGATGACACGTGCTCAAGTTAAAAAACTAAATAAACCAGATGATACGTTAGATATAGTACACACTGACTTGAGGTCTGATCAACCAAAAGTTGTGAGTATTCATATCAAACCAAAAGAAACAGTCGAGCTAAGATTTATTAGTATTAAAGAATTAAATGATTTAAGGAAAATGAAAAATATCACTTGTGAAAATAAAATACTATGCTACGTTGAAAGTAAAAAGACTATATATGTGAAATTTCTAAACTCTCAATCGCAAATGACGCGAGACGAATTTGTGAGAGAGCTAGATGATTTTTGTAATACTCTGAAAATAGATGAATTATATATCTTAAAAAACAAAACTAATAATATTTTTATCGAAAAGTTATTAAAAGAGATAAAGAATAATAAAAATAGGTCCGGACCGCGTATTTGTATTTTAGGTGATGTAAAAAGAATTACCGATAAAGATGACAAACGTGTGATCTTAAATGACTTTCATCTCTTACCCAGTAGTGGCCATGCTGGTATGAGACGTATGTCGAACAATATAAAGAAATATTATTTTTGGCCTGGTATTGAAAAAGATGTTCAAGAATTTGTAAAACGTTGCGACAAGTGTTAACGACAAAAATATTCAATACCAACAAAAGAGACAATGGTTATTACTAGTACAGCAAATACAGCTTTTGAAAAGATTTTTATAGATATTGTAGGTCCTTTGGAGAAAGATTACGATAATTATTCATACGTGTTAACGCTACAATGCGAATTAACTAAATATGTAGAAGCATATCCTTTAATTTCCAAAAAAGCAGAAGAAGTGGCGAGAGCTTTTGTCAATAATTTTATTCTTAGGTACGGAGTTCCGAAAGAAATAGCTACAGACAGGGGGAAAGAATTCCTTTCAGAAGTATTCCAGGAGGTATGTAAATTACTAAATATCAAACAACTCAATTCTACTGCATATCATCATCAGTCGATAGGAGCCTTAGAAGTCTCACACAAGCATTTGAATGCGTTTTTACGTATTCAAACTGACAACCATCCTGAAATGTGGAGTAAGTGGATTCCTTTTTGGTCATTTGCTTATAACACGTCAGTACATACGGAAACTCGTTTTACCCCGTACGAGTTGGTATTTGGTAAGAAATGTTCTCTTCCCAGCAATCTGACTTAGATCCGCTTTATAATTTTGATAATTATCCATATGAATTAAAATATCGATTGCAACTTTCTCAAAAGGAGGCAAAAAATAACTTAATTCAAAGTAAAATAAGTAGAAAAGTAAGGTACGATAAAAATATAAATTCTATATGTTATAAGAAAAATGATTTAATTTTAGTTAAAAATGAATCGCCTAGTAATAAGCTGGACAATGTATACACAGGTCCTTATAAAGTAGTGAGAGATATACCACCAAATGTAGAGATAATTGCCAAAAATGGTAAAAATGATATTATACATAAAAATCGCACTAAACTATATCATGAAACATTTAGTTCATAATTATATTCTTCTGAATTTTCTTATATTTGTAATTTTATATACTCATATAAAAAAAATTTAATCATTAAGCTTATTATGTAATTTTTTTTTTCAATAACAGCGGTGATGTGAAGGTATACTCTGATGTATATATATGATATGATATGTTTTGTATCTATGCATTGTGTTAATCTTTATATTATAACATTTAGCTATGAAATATAATCAGTATTATACGGGCATCGATGCGTTTCAATTGTCTCCAACGTCGCACCTTACACTCCGAAACACAGCGAAGCTGTTTCACGGGAGAAACAAGCAAGATGGTGGTACCCATGCAGCCGGGAGCGCGGCACAGCGCTTCCCTCCCACCGGTAGTTATTTTAGAATATATTGTTGGGCAATATAGGTACTATTATAAGGTAAAATATATTATTGTAGTGCCATGCTGCGTCGCACAGGCACTGAAACTTTTTCAATATCTAAACAAACCAGTTCCAATCTCGATATTAATAATGTCCCAAACAAATATTTCTACTCAATTTTTCACGCCTGACCAGATGTTATTTTAACTTTCTTTATACCTATATGTTTATCAATGTTATAGTTTACGAACTTGTAACCAGGAATATTCCCAGGACGACTGAAAACTCGAACTCCAAAATATTTTTATCCTTGTAGAAAGATAATTTTGAGTTCGGAATTGGGTTTTATATAATATTTAAATCAATATTTGATATTATTCTATAAATGTATGTTATAATAAAATTTATTATAACATACATTTATAGAATAATATCGACAAACATTGATAAGAATTTCACACTTTACAAGAATATACAAAATTTTTAAGGAGTTTCCTTACGCCATGTGCGTTAAATATTGAAATTTTAACATTTTATAATAAAAGGTACAAAGTCATTATTTCCGTCATTATTCCTCGATTTGGTAAAGATACAAAATTGTTTTTCATGAAAAATGATTATCTTCAATATAATCAGTATGCACTTAATTAAGTCTGTCTCAACTGGCCTATTGGTCTAGTGGTTAGTGACCCTGACTGCTAAACCAGAAGGTCGTGGGTGCGATTCCCACCCAGGACAAATGTTTGTGTGATGAGCATGATCATATTTTCTGTGTCTGGGTGTAGTTTATCTATATAAATAAATTTAAAAAAAATCAAAATCATTTTTTTTTATTCAAAATAGTACTAATACAGTATCTTTTTTAAACGTCAATTGAATCTACCACTGGTTCCAAGGTAAGCCATATATATAAGTATATTATATTAGTTGTCTGCTTACCATAAGAACAGGCTCTGCCTAGTTTGGGATCAGATTTTGCCCTGTGTGAGTTGTCACAACATATTAAAAATAAAAAAAGACACCAATAATGAATATTAGGTATTACATAATATTATAATATAATATATTGGATGGATCTTCCATTAGCACTCCTCAATATCCCAAAATTTGAAGCCTCTTCAGATTAAATTTCTCTAAAAGCATTGCTTCCCAATTGGATTCGCAACTTTCCGATCATTCACTTGATTTTATTAGGGCTATCCTTTTTCATTGTTAAAAACTTTTGTCGCTGGCCACTTTCATGAAAGATTTTTCCGTCAATTTCATTGACTCTTAAATTGAGTGGTGTGCATGTTTTTAACAAAGGATGAATTTCGTTCACTATTATAAAATGCAAAGATAATTTTAATTTCATAAAGCTTTTTTAACCGACTTCCACAAAAAGGAGGAGGTTCTCAATTTTTTTTTATGTATGTATACCGATTTCTCCGTCAATTGTGGACCAATTTTCAAAATTCTTTTTTTGTTTGAAAGGGTATACTTGCCAAATAGTCCCATGATAAGGAAACCAGGATCTGACGATGGTATCCTAGAGAAATCGAGGGAAACGTTCGAAATTCGTAGGAGCGACTAGCGCGCTTAATAGTTTTTTTAAATAAGCACTTTAAAGCGCTACAATTTAATGACGGTCTAGGATCGATCTGATGCTGGAGCTGGAAGACAGTCGAGGGAACTGCTCGACGATTTACTTCAGTAACCTGGTGTTTGGGCTTGATTAATTTGTATTGATGCGAACTTTACACCTAGATTTGATAGGATAGACAGGTTGTGACTGTGATTGGGGGTCTGATGATGAAGACGAAGCTCAGTTAAGGGATCTCCTAAAAAAAAAATTTACAGTAGCTACCTTGTGATTGGACTTAATTTATTTATATTGTGAGAACTTTGCACCCATATGGGTGACACGTGCCATTACATGTCTGATGATGGAGACCATAGACAGTCAATATCATCTGTCCACCGGACAGTTCGTCTACCTCTCTTTCTAATGCCTTATGGCCCGTCATAAGATGTTAGTCTGTGAGTCCATCAGTTATCTGTCATCCGAGCTATATGTTCAGCCCAGTGTCGCATTATAATATATAATTCCAAGTATAAGTTAACAAAATTCATTAATAATAAAATAAATTCTACGATCTAAGCCAAAAGTGCTTAAAATCCCTGAAGTTCTTTGCTTAATTTTTAATATTGTTATATTTAATTCTCAGACCGAATCGGGAGACCCAACTGGTTCTCTTGTCAGCTGGTTTTTTTTTCCATCTGAAATTAGGATGATTTCTATAAATTTCATCATGACAATCATGTTATCGAATCCTCTCTAAACATGAAATTGGAATTCTTTTAGAAATGTGATCCCGACTCGTCGATGGGTTTTTATTGATTTTAATATTTAGGCAGGCTACAGTCTACAGAGTAAGCCTTACGCTGCCGTTTAGCGATATATAATGAGATGAAAAAAGAATCTAGTCATCTATACCTAATGAGAGATGCGCTGTACCGCGCTCCCGGCTGCATGGGTACCTATTTACCTTAACTGTCTTAGCTTACGGTGTCAGCTAAGGTAAGTAGGTACAGCACCAAAACCGTCGTCCGTCACCGGTGTCGTATTTGTTGTTGTACCAGGCTGATGCCGACTTCAAAAGTAACAATAACGACGATTTCAAGAAATCGGTTTTAATTTTTGTTTAAAAAAAAAAATATTCCTTAATTTTTAATGATTCCGAAATTCAATAACTGATTTTACTTGTCTGAAATATGGGTAGAACTGTTAAATGCCCTTGTTGATTGTTAAGGGCCCTTTTAATGAGAAACGATTTAAATTAATTCACAACAACGCAAAAAAAAACACTTTTAAAATTGTGTCAAAATTATTATACATGTAACTGAAAGCAATCACAGCAGATACACTGTCATTTATTAAAGAATTCTGTTATATAGATATAGAATATCATCAAATTGGAATTATAGACATTACGACGACGTCGAAATACTATGATGCGCTTCCAAAGCATCCAATACACTTGTTTCTTTGTTTATTTTACATCGACAAGTAATGAAATGACACATCATCGACTACTATTACTATTTTTATATGAACTGAATATTTTGTCATGATGAATAATATGAAGTAGGCCCAACAACAGCTGTAAATCGTCGAGGAGATCCCTCGACTGTCTATGGTCTCCATCATCAGATCTTTAATGGCTCTTATAACCCATATGAGTTCAAAGTTTTCATCTGTCTAAATTAATTAAGTCCAAACACAAGGTACCTACTGTAAAATGTCGAGGAGTTCCTTAGATTGTCTATGGTCTCCATCATCATACCTGTAATGGCTTCTTGTCCCATATCCAATGGGTATCCGATGGGTATCATATGGATACAAAGTGCTCATCCGTCCAAATTAATTAAGTCCAAACACAAGGTACCTAGTGTAAACTTTTGAGGAGTTCCCTAGACTGTCTATGGTCTCCATCATCAGACCTGTAAAGGCTCTTATAACCCATATGAGTACAAAGTTCTCATCGGTCTTAATCAATTAAGTCCAAACACAAGGTACCTACTGTAAACTGTCGAGGAGTTCCCTGGACTGTCTATGGTCTCTATCATCAGACCTGTAATGGCTTGTATAGCCTATATGGGTGCAAAGTTCTCATCAGTCTAAATCAATTAAGTGCAAACACAAGGTACCTACTGTAAACTGTTGAGGAGTTCCCTAGACGCTCTATGGTCTTCATCATCAGACCTGCAAGACTCTTATAACCCATATGAGTGTAAAGTTCTCATCAGTATAAATTAATGAAGTCCAAACACAAGGTAGCTACTGTAAACTGGTGAGGAGTTCCCTTAACTGTCCCTCGTCTTCATCATTAGACCCCTAATGATAGTTACAACTCATCTAGGTGAAAAGTTCTCATTAATACCAATTAATGAAGCCCAAATACAAGGCTACTGCTGTAAATAGTTAAGGAGTTCCCTCGACTGTCTTTCAGCTCCAGCATTTAATTGACTCTAAACTTTCAATAAATTGTAGTGCTTTAAAATACTTAATTAAATAATTATTAAACGTACTAGCCGCTCCTACGATTTTCAAAAGTTTTCCTCAATTTCTCTGGGATGTCATCATCAGATCCTGCTTTTCTTATCACGGGACCATGACTTCAAAAGTGCATTCTTTTGAATAAAAAAAGAACTTTGAAAATCGGTCCACAATTGGCGGAGAAATCGGTGAACATACATTTAAAAAAATACACACGAACATAGAACCTCCTCCTTTTTTGAAGTCGTTTAAATATACACCAAATTAAAAAAATTTAAAAGTTTTAAATTATATTAAAACTTTTTAACGTATGTAATAATTATATTATATATATATATATATATATATAGCCTTGATTGAAGCCTTCATACTATGAGGTCCTATAAAAAGGACGTTGTTTGCGAACTAAATGTAGGTACGCAAGCTCTCGGCTCACTTGAGTATAAGCCATGGTCTATCCTCAAAGCTTAAACAAAGAATTTGGATTAAATAAAATCCGATTAACTCGAATAAATTTGGTGTGCTTGTAAAAAAACTGAATCGTAAGTTTAAAAATCGTTTTTAGACTCCAATTTCCATTGCAAGTAAGTATAGAGTTGAAATTATGATTCACAATACTTTATTTACATAATATATTTTCGATATATTTGGGTTCGATTCTCACCAAAGGACAAATGTTTGTACAAATATAAATTACTGAGTCCGGGTGTAAATGTGAAATAAAATGAATGAAATTGAGGAAAAATAGATGAGTTACGTCACAACTTTTCTGGCTATGTAATCAAAGTTACAGGCAATAGTCTGTTAAACTATGTATAAAACTAATTAAATAAGAAACAAAATCACGTCAATTGAAGTGAGAAGCTAAAGATAGAAAAGTAAAGTATATGTAAGAACATCCTACTAATATTTTAAATGTGAAAGTAAGTTTGTTTGTTACGCTTTCACGCGAAAACTACTTAACCGATCATCATGAAACTTTGTACACATATTCTTGGAGGTATTAGAAGTAACATAGGATACTTTTTATGAAATAAATAAAATCTTATCCTGCGCAGACGAAGTCGCGGGCACCAGCTAGATGTTTAATAAAGCAATATGACGCAAAACCTTTTCTCAGTACTCTAAGACATCAAACGACAAACACTCGAAACATTTGTAAATAAAAATAATTTTCAACCAAAAATAACTTTAACCTATTTATGTTATCCAGATGAAAGCTGACAAACTAGGAAAACATGTGACTTTAATATGTAAATAGTATAAAAGATAATATTGTATGTATTAAATAAAGAGAGTATAACATCAGCACCCAGGCCCTCCGCAAGCCTGATCCTTCCCTACACATGTCAGTATGTCATGTAGAAATTTAGATCCCATATTCCTCTACAGAAACGAGGTGCCCCGAGTCAATCAGACAAAATACTTCGGCGTTGAAAAAGAAGGCGCTGTACGTACTATATTGCCTCTACCCGATGATCTGCAAATTAAGTAAATTTACTGCGTTTTCGTTCCATCACGACAGTTGTCCGTTTAGACTTAAGCCGGACACTTTACTAAATTTGTATATTGCATATATTCGCTTACGCGTGAATTCTTTGCGCACATAATATCACCTTCACACGACAAGTTACAAAAAATACAGAACCGTTTTCTAAGAAAAGCAACAGGATGTCCATGGTACTATTGTAACGTGGACCTTCATAGAGAACTCGAGTTGCCTTCTGTAGCTCAACATTTTAAAGAGGAATTAGAAAGGTTCTTCGAAAGTGTCAATAATCACGCAAATCCACTGGACGTACAGAAACGCCCGCCTTAATACACAGTACACACAACAGTACACTCACTACACCCACTCAACACCGCTTCCACCGTAGGTGGCGAAGACCTTGTGTCCGACCGTCGGTCCTGTGATTGACAGGGAGGAAATTAGAAGTCCCGCGTTAACATCGATTCCCCGTTTCTTAGATGATGGGACGGGAACCCCATACTGGCCTTCTAACACATGAAAACTTGGAAGGTTTGAGTCTCGTGGCTTCAACTGTATACAGATGAAGTTACAGCAGACATCAGTATACTCGCTTAGATCATTTAAAGAAAAATAGATTATGCGTTTGACCTCCTTTATATATATAAAAAGTTTAACTAATACGTATTATAAGTTTTTTTTTTATGTTAGCTGGATAGGCAAACTGGCAAACGTGCCACCTGATGGAAACTGGTCGACGTCGCCCATTAACATAAACTAGTTTACCTGGAACGAGCCCAGGCAACTTATTTATGTGTTGCCTATCCTGAGACATAAGATGTTAAGTCTCGGTGCCAGTAATTACACTGCCTGTCTTGCCCTTCTCTCCGAAACACAGCAAAGCTGTTTCACGGGAGAAACAAGCAAGATGACAAAGCATCAACACGATTTTGACTTATCACAAAACCAAGACAAAAAGCTTTAAAGATCTAGCCTAATTTTACATCACCGGAAATGGAAATGAGCTCTTGATGTTTTTTCATTTATATTTTTGCTTTTTACATAACCAAGACAAATTTTAGTCATAACAACGACACAAAATCTCACTTTACCGCATTTTTATATTCAAGACCGTGGGTTGTGATATGTTGGACTGAAGAATTGTCAAGTGATTTGGTCTTATCTAGTGTTTTATTCTCATAGCGTACTTTCCTGTAGATACGTGGCTGGCTACCTTTTTAAAAGTTGCCCAAAAAGATACGTGGCCTTTTTAATGGTTGCCCAAAAATCTATGTAAGTGCATATTTTTTGGGGTATCACCATTCTACTTGTTTCTTCCGCTTTGCCATGTTTCTGAAGGAAGGGCAGAACAGGCAGTGTAATTATTGGCACTAAGACTTACCGTTTTACGTCTTAGGATAGGCAACACGTGAATAGGTTGCCAGGGCTAGTTTCAGGTTAACTTGATTATGTTCCTGGGCGTTACTGAACACTTACCATCAAGTGGCCCGTTTTCCTATCCAATATTTGTTTCCTCATTTTTTCTTTTGGGCCGGGAAATGCTCGCGACCGAAAGATGCTAAGGTGGACGCAGCTCTACCCACTAAAATCCGGTGAGTGCCAATGCCGCCTTTGGTGAGGTGCCCCGGATTTTTTGAGCAACAGGGCATCTCGGCAGCTAGTCAGTCCCTCAAGGGACCACCGCCACCTCCACAGAGGGGTGGTCCATCCCCACAGAACAACCTCACCCAATGTCAGGACAGTGCAATGGGGTGATATTCCAATTTTCACCCCTGCTCTTTTGTCCCTTCTTCTTATAAGAGGTGTACAAGGAACAGCTCCCTAATTTCAATTGGCTTCGCCCTAGGTGCTGGGTTTACCTTAGGCTACTGAGACCCACCGCCTCGACAACACTTGGACCATGGTGGGGTTGCCTATCCAACATAAAAAATGACGCGCTAATCTCCGACCTATCGGAAAAATAAATTCTTGGAGATTTCTATTTTATGCTTGCTTACGTTTAATTTTATTGCTTGCTATTTAATTGCTTAAATGGTTTACCGCGCTTTATAATGTCCCATAACAAAAAATGTCATTCGAATGAAGTCACCGGAATTCGCTGGTAATTTATAAAATGTCTGCACTAAATTACTGGAACTAAGGTCTTGTATCTCACCACGACAGTGATTGATGAGTCGCCCACCAGCTCCCCACTCTAAATGATAGATTGTTTGCAGTCCTCTTGAAACGCTTAGTTCTTAAAGCCTAGAAACTTCTTGCTATTAACATCATTTTAAACACATTATTTTACTACTTAACGTATTCTTGTTATGGAGCTCTTGTGCTTATTAATGGAAATTTTTCAACTCTTGTTCTGGTTCTGAATTCCAGTAGCCTGCTTACCAACCCAGCAAAACATAACACTAAGTAATAATAAGTATGATTAAAATTATATTAAAAAATTGACGCAAGTGAATGAATAAATAATATTATTTACTGTCTTTTAATAGAATCAATTGAATTATTTGTAAACATTTACAAGCAAGTGGCACACTTTTTATGTTATACTCTTGATGTCCAGAAACTACTTGTATGTCTTTTAATTCCTCCAACTTTCATCATCATCAGGTTCCATCTTCATAATGAAGTTCGGAGGTCATTTCGCAAAATTTTCTGCGATCCCATGCGGCTTCCTTCAGTTGCGTGTAGCTATGTTTGGTCCGGTCATTAATGTCGTCTAGCCACTTTCTCCTCTGACGGCCTGGGCTTCGCCTCCCCGGGGTCTTGCCTTCGAGGATCAACCTTGGAAATTCATAGAGGGATCGTCTCTGCATGTGTCCAAAAAAGGCAAATTTTCGTCTCATGATAGACGACATCAACTCTCCCCTGCGGTTTTCTTTTTTAAATGCTCTGACATTTGCAGTAAAACTAGTCCAAGGAATTTTTAACATCCTACGATAGAGTCCACATTTCAAACGCCAGTATCCGATCCCGAATTTCCTTTAGTAAGACCCATGTTTCACATCCATACAAGAGAGTGGACCAAACATAGCATCTCATGATGCGGTGTCTTTGTATAAAATTAATTTTGGGGTCGCATAGGACTTTGGACATTTTGTAAAAAGCAGCTTTAACTTGTCCGATTCTACACTTCACCTCTTCCAGGTGACATAAATTGGATATAAAAGTATGTCCGAGATATTATATTTGCTGACATTTTCAATGTGATTTCCTTTGAGTTCAAGACATGGTGGCGTTTCAGACGTTTTAGAAATAACCATCGATTTTGTTTTATTGACGTTGATAGAGAGTCCCATGAGTTCACTTGCTTCAGCCACTTCATCTAAAATACGCTGCAGGCCAGCTTCTGAGGTTGCAAACAGCACAGTCAGCATACCGAATATTGTTTACCTTGAGACCGTTTACGCAAATACCTTCTTGGGTACTGCTCAGTGTCTCTGTCAAGATGTTTTCCGAGTAAAGGTTAAACAATAAGGGAGATAAAATACAGCCTTTCTTTTTTTTCTTTAACGCCGGGAAATGCTCTGAGGCATCCCGCGGGGGAGTGGGTCTCCCCACGCGGGTATGTGGGACTCGCTGCGCCCGACAGTTGGTCAATGGACGCAGCTCTACCCACTAAAACCCGGCGTGTGCCACCAATGCCGCCTTTGGTGAGGTGCCCCGGATGAGAAAACAAACAGGGCACCTCGACGGCTAGTCAGCCCCGCAAGGAACCGACGCCACCTCCACAGAGGGGTTGTCCCGCACCACAGAACAACCCCTTTCAACGTCGGGACAGTACAATGGGGTGAGGTTCCCATCCTCACCTCTTGCCCCCTGCTCTTCTGTCCCCTCTTCTTATAAGAGAGGTACAAAGAGCCCCCTCGGCCCAATAAGCTTCGCCAAGGGTGCACCGCTCACCCTAGGTTACTGAGCCCCACCGCCACGACAAGGCCTGAACCATGGTGGGGAGATAAAATACAGCCTTGTCTTACACCTCTAGCTACCGGTCTCCACGAGGTCAGCTTTCCTTCCACTTTAACAGCAGCTTCTTGTCTCCAGTAAAGGTTCCTGGTGAACCTGAGGTCTTTCTGATCTAAACATTGATTTTGGAGTATTTCCATCATCTTGTGGTGTTGTACTCGATCAAAAACTTTCTCGTAGTCGATTAAGCATAGATAATATATATGGCTGTTGCATCTCAATAGACCTTTTGGCAAGCGTATTAAGGGTGAAAATTTGATAAACCACAAGTCCTCGCAAAAGAACACAGATTCCAACCAAGGATGATCCGTGAGGCTATTGAAATTAAAAAAACATCCTAATTTCAATAGAGAAGATGGCTGGCTTTTACCACCTGCTTGGGATCCCATTATTAAAATTATCAAATCAAAATCCAAGCATAATATGTCACAGATTAAAGATACAGTTAGCACTTTCTGCGTAGATAGGACTGACCAAAATATTGATGTATCATAGGGTAGTTTCGAATAACTTTGTAATAATAGGACGTATGACACCTCAGTCCTCCCGTGACCATGGTTGCTGTAAAGTATCCGAAACGTCGGGCTTGTAAAAATCTTAATAAACCGCGATAAAATCCGTTAAAATTGTTTTATTATAATGCTTTTGCCTTCTTTAGAATCGTAATGAAGGTGGATCTTAACATGTCGTGACGTATATGTCTCCACTTTACTCCAACTTTAGAGATAGAATAATGTACGTTTATGTTACCTGATAGGTTAAATATTGATCCCCACCATGGTTCAGGCCTCGTCGTGGCGGCGGGGCTCAGTAACCCAGGGTGAGCGGTGCACCTTGGGCGAAGCTAATTGGGCCGAGGGGGCTCTTTGTACCCCTCTTATAAGAAGAGGGGACAGAAGAGCAGGGGGCAAGAGGTGAGGATGGGAACCTCACCCCATTGTACTGTCCCGACGTTGGGAGGGGTTGTTCTCTGGTGCGGGACAACCCCTCTGTGGAGGTGGCGTCGGTCCCTTGCGGGACTGATTAGCCGTCGAGGTGCCCTGTTTGTTTTCTGGATCCGGGGCACCTCAACAAAGGCGGCATTGGTGGCACTCGCCGGGTTTTAGTGGGTAGAGCTGCGTCCATTTACCAGCTGTCGGGCGCAGCGAGTCCTACATACCCGCGTGGGGAGACCCACTCCCCCGCGGGATGCCTCAGAGCATTTCCCGGCGTTTAAAAAAAAAAAAGTTTAATATTGATATTATTAAATAAATAAATAAATATTATTCAACAATCACTCCACGTTAACCTAGTTCCGTGGTAAGTTCGTAAGAACTTGTTACGGGTACTAGGAACGAAAATAAATTTAACAAATTTTATTTAAATAAAAATATATACACGTCCATGACCCGGTGGAGACATCTATATGCATTATACCAATTATGCACCTGGCGGGACGCGAACCCGCGACCACTGCCAGTGTCCAGTAGCCTGACCACTCGACTAGCCGGTCATCTATATTGAATGTTATATTTGCTTTTCGTATACAAAAAGCGTTCCACATCAACGTCTTCTTAGACGATTCATTTTAACATAGAGCTATCATATTATCTATACTAATATTATAAAGCTGAAGAGTTTGTTTGTTTGTTTGAACGCGCTAATCTCAGGAACTACTGGTCCGATTTGAAAAATTCTCTCAGTGTTAGACAGCCCATTTATCGTGGAAGGCTATAGGCTATTTAACATCACGTTGTGATATATACGAGTTGAGTAACGCGGGCGAAGCTGCAGGCAACAGCTAGTATTGTGATAAATATTAAAAAAAAAAAATCCTATTATAGATGGACTGCCATATAATATATTGATGATTGACCAGTTAAGAGACCCTAATCCCACGAATATCTTCCCAACCGACTCACGAGTCACTAATACGGAAAGTATTAGCTTTTCAATGCCCCATTGTTTTAGTTTCTTATCTTTATCAATTGTAATATTATTTTAAACACTCTTTATTCCCACTTATACATTACATAATATTATAATTAATAAATAATCAATAATTTTTAGGTTTTTTTGTTTTCGACCTAGTAAGAGGTAGTGCCCCGCTGCTTTGAAGCCAAATTGGACCGGCACGACCGGGGTGGTACCTCTCGCTCACATAAAACCGGCGTCAAGTGACAGCTATGCTGTCGCGTTTTGTGCGGTTTATGAGTTTCCAGTGGACCATTGAGGGGATAGGGAAAAGGCGGGCAATGCATCAACGCATCTGCATAACTTTTGGTTGTGCGGATGTCTATGGGCGTCGGTAGTCATCATAAGGCTCCGACTGCTCGGTATATGACACTTGACAGATGGTAAGAATTGACCTATCTTTTTAGGCGGCTTGAAATAAGTTTTAATAGAAGCTCGCTTTAGGATGAAGCCAATCTTGTCAGTGACGCCTTTCATAAATGGTAGCACAGCAGATACTCGCTCGACGGTGGCTGGTTTCACACGTTCACTGTGACGGAGACGCGGTACCCGAAGCTTGTTGTCACACGGTACTTGCTTGACATGTTGAAGTTCGGTCTCCAGGTGCTGCTCATCACAGATCCCTTGTGTTCTCTGTAACAAAGATTTACCCACGGTAGCTAACTGTGTTGGATGGTGGTGTGATTCGCCGTTTAAATACCTATCCGTATGGGTGTGTTTCCTATACACTGTATGGCTTAAGGTGTTATTGGAATTACGGATAACTAATACATCTAAGAAAGCTAAAGAGTTATTTGCCTCTAATTCCATTGTGAATTGAATTTTAGTATTGATGGAATTGAGATGGTTTAAGAATATGGTTACTAACGTCGGGCTTGTAAAAATCTTAATAAACCGCGATAAAATCCGTAAAAATTGTTTCATTATAATGATACATACTTATATTATATTTCTAAATACATACATATTGTAGATAGATTACATCCAGACAGAGAACAAATGATCATGTTCATCACACAAAAATATCCTGGGTGGGGATCGAACCGACGATCTTCTGGTTTAGCAGTCAGGGTCACTAACCACTAGACCAACAGGCCAGTCAAATTATTATATTAATCTCATTTTAGTAACTGACTTTAGACTAATCAAAATATTTTATCAGGGCACATACTTGATACTTGAGGTCAGGCTATTTTCTGTAACTCGACGTGCCTGAAACACTTATCCACTGCTAGTTGAGCTCCCGTAAGAAGGCTAGTATTCTGATGTCAGCGCAAATCTCTGGTAGCGTTCTCGGACATCCGAAATGGGCAGCCCGTACCGGTGCTACTCCTGAGTACTCCAGCAGTAAGTGGGCTACTGGAATAGAATAGAATAGAAAAAATAGAAAAGCTTTATTCGATGTTCAGTACACGTCACTGCAGTACAGATAGGTCGTATCAAACACAAAATTTTACATAGTAATAACAATCTATACTTGAAAATCTAATACAAAATAAGTAAAATAAAAAACAGAGAACTGCTCCTAATAGGAGATATTAATCAACTACCATATATCGAGCGCGAAAATCTATTCCCGATCCATTACCATCGTACCCAACGTACTAACACCAATAACAGAGGACTTACTATGTACCCACCGTTGCCCACAAGACGTAGAATATGCCCTGAAAGACATCCACAAGGGCATATATTCCTCCAGTCAGGTAATCAAATCACTAAACATCCAATCCACACTGGAAATCAATAACAAGAAAGATGAACCCAAAACGCTTTTCTTGACATACACCTAGGAAGAAAAGCAGACCCTAATAGACCAAGGGTATGGGAAGGGGGAAGAGTCCAAAGACCTGACTATCCATGAGGCCCAGGGACTCTGCTACGAAACGGTGTACATAGTAAAGACTAAATCAAGGATAAAACTACACGACAGCGCGTCTCACGCAGTTGTAGCCCTCTCGCGTCATACCAAACATTTCACATACTACACCTGTGACAGCGATGACGCATTGGGCAAGCTGATAAAAGTCGCAGCAATCCCTGACCAAGAAATAAACAACTACAACTTAAAAATGGCAATTAAGAACAGAGCAATTAAGAATTCCTAATACATTTTTTTGTAAATACATATATCATCAGCCTTTATCCGTCCACTGCTGAACATAAGCCTCCTTCAATGAACGCCAAAACGGCCGATTCCTTGCCACTCTCATCCAACACGGACCGGCCACTGCATTGAGTACGTCTTCCCACCGTTAATGGCCGACTAACACTTCGTCTTCCTAAACGCGGCCTCCACTCTTGAACCTTATTAGCGCATCGGCCATCCGTTCTCCGTGTTTATGTATAATACATACAAGACTCAACACAAATATTTAAAAATAAAATTTACAAAGATTTGTGGGGATCGAAGGCACGACTTTCATCTTAGTGGCAGGATTATTCCTAACTGGGCTATCGGGGCAGATATATCAATTAAATTTAAAAAAGAAAAATATTATACAGTACAAAATGTTTGGTTACCGATGTACGGTGGTTTGTTAGTTTGATTTGTGAAAATCAAACTAACAAAACACCACATTGGGAATGGAAGTAGCCCATGGGCAACCATGACATTGATTTAACCAAATAAGATGACTTTTTATTGTCCTTGAAATAGAATGTATTTATTTAATAATTATCGCTTATCCGTTTTTGCAATTGAAGTTTTTAACAAAAAGTGTAATCAGATATTTATGTACTTTTTGATTACACATTTGCTTAAATCAATGACATGGTTGCCAATGGGATAGTCCCCCATTTGATGAAAATGAATGTCAGGAAACAATGGATAATCAATAGGATCTCGCATAGTTTTTGCTATTACAGCTTCTTTTTTAAATTTAATTGATTTATCCATCTGAGTCCGAGTAACTCCTTCCGCGCTTTTACGCTTGTTTCTCCCGTGAAACAGCTTTGCTGTGTTTCGGAGAGAAGGGCAAGACAGGTAGTGTAATTACTGGCACCGAGACTTAACATCTTGTCTCAGTATAGGCAACACATAGATGAGTTGCCTGGGCTCGTTCCAGGTAAACTGGTTTATGTTCATGGGCGACGTCGACCACTTATCATCAGGTGGCACGTTTGCGAGTTTGCCTATCCAACTAACATAAAAAAATGTGTCACAGTTCAGTTTTATTTCAACAGCAAAAGTTATCGATATTGATAAGTTCATTATGTTGCTCATGGAAGCATTATTTACGTATCAAGATTATTTTGCGTTTATGTATAAAATTTCACTAAAATATCGGTGTTTGTGACTAACCGATGAACGGAAATCTCGTCTTTACTCAAGGTATAGTTTTTGCTATTCTTGAGACATGAAATTATAGCACAAGTTGGCATTTAAAAAAATACGTATTACCGGTGCGCGTCACGAAAATTGGGCAAAACTGAAGTGAGTTTGTAAGCACTTTGACAGATATATGTTTCAGGGGCACATTCACGGCTCGCGTGCTATGCCCACTTAGGCTTTCTAACCTCTTTTACTGTTCTGTGGTTTGCCTATCCAACTTATATAAAAAATAAAAAAGAACATGCGTTAGGGGGCCAGTTGACGGATCTTGTTCGACCTCTGCATCGTCCACCAGCACATACCTCGCTTGGGGTAATGTAGCACTGTAGTTCCTCTTGTCATCAAGGAATTTCACGTACACCGACCCCAGGCCACATCCCAGGCATCTTCGTTCGTGCTTGTGAAGATTTCTACCAACGACTTCGAGTACGCTAACTAGCTATTAGAAAAGTGTACATTTTCGACAAAATGCTAAAACCATTTTTTCTTATTTTCGACAAAATACAAAGTCGTTGGCAACCCATAATATGTACAAGGTACGTATTATCTACGCAATTAAGTATTTTTACATTACATTAATATATATTTTTCTGTGTATATCTTTATCTCTGTGTGTATCCTGTTTGTGTCCAATAAATGTTTTTTCTTTCTTTCTCTTTCTTTCTAATATGGTCACCGTTTGTACGTGTGACTTTGGAAAAAACATTTGTGATTATATTTAAAAAAAAACTAGCTGTAATTAAGACATATTTTGGTGCACTAGCGCATCAACTACCAAATAAATCTACAACTTATATACAAACCAAGTCACAAAAATGTTACATTTATAATAGGCATTAATGTGAATTGTTTCGCAAGTTTTCGACTTTAGAAACTTATTCCCCGCACAATTTCCAAGAAACGAGGCCTGAAGGCCTCTATGAAATTCAACGGCGTATTTTATCCATAACAATATGGCGGTATATACGGTCGTTCCAATATGTCACACTTAATATCCGGGGAGACATCTGCTCGCCTGTGACGAAGTGATAATCTTATAAAGGCAATTTTAGCCACCATTTCATATATTTTCTCAATATTTCCCCAGATACAGCATTTACCTACATATGTTAAATATTTGCTAGCAATATTATTCCCTTAGGCTCGGATGTCACGTAGTAACGAGAGACTTATGAAAAGCAACATTTGATAAAAACGAGTTGCAACTATACTTAGCTTATTAAACATTTTATAAGGGTCTTATAATATTCGATATAGTATTTTTTATGCCTTTTAGATTTTCTATTTAATTCTACCATTAATTTTAGTTCGAATAACTGAGCACTAACTTTCGGTGTTTGGCCTTACTCAAGCATAAAAGTTTATCTGGAGTGTATAATCGTCGATTTTACTGTTTACGACTTATTCATAAAAACACAAATCGTTCAAACATCAACAATCTATCAAATCAATTTGACGACCTCTGTGGCTCAGTGGTAAGCGCGTTAGCGCTCAAGCCGGAGGTTGCGGGAATCGAATCCTGCCAGGGAACAAAAATATTTTCTGTGTTCCTGGGTCATGGATGTGTATTACATAATATGAATATTATATAATATGTATAGTATAAAAGTATTAAATATATTTCCGTTGTCTGGTACCCGTAACACAAGTTCTTCAAGAACTTACCACGGGACCAGATTGACGTGGTGTGAAAACGTCCATAGATATTATTATTAAATTTAATTTGGCGCTCGGAAAGGGAAACGGTCAGTGACCGTGATATATTAAGGTGAACGGTACGTACGGGCCAACCCCAGGTTGGTCCTTCCCCATATTTCCCCATATTCGTCCTTTTCCTTTTGGACTCTATGGAACGGAAACAGTTACGACCGGAGAAAGACTCAGACAGGTGGCACAGTCTCGCCGGTGAGAGAGTAACAAGGGTTCAATACTTTCTCCCTTAATCGTCACTTACGATACCCACGGAAGAATTGGGGTGTTCTACTTACTCTATCAGTTTACTATTAAAATGTAAATAGTCACATTAGACGAAGTGTTGGTCGACAATTAACTAGGAAAACGATCTTTGTGCAGTGACCGGTGCGTATTTGATGAGGATGGGAAGGGATCGGTCGTATTGGCGTTCATCGAAGGAAGCCTATGTTCAGTAGTGGACGGATAAAGGCTGGTGATGATGATGACGATGATGATGATTATGATTATGATGATGTTGAAAGTATAAATTGGCTAGCGCTTGGAGAGTTCAGCTCTTTGAACTTGAGATTGTTATATCGAGTGCTAGCGGCAGCAACCGCATGATAAATATTTATGAACGAACTTATTTAATTTTGTAGCGGCTACTTCGTAGAGGACAGGCTACAGCTGGTTATAAAGTCGAAGTGCATTTACCCGTGAGAAAGGATCACGGCGGACTTATCAACATTCAGGCTTACTTGCGATAAACATTAAACAATATGGCTTAAGGTTCAAAATAATGATATTTTGTGTTTAGTTTATTATTTAGATAAGAGTTTAAATATTAGGTAATGTAATCTACAAAACTTTTGTTTGTGAGTTAATATGTTGTATTTTTTTTTGTCTTTTCTGTTAATTATTCTTCTGTATACCGATGTGTCTATGTGAGCGTGAATAAACCTTTATTATTATTATTACTTTAATAAGGAATTTTTCGAGACGAATTGTCGAGAAAATGTAATTAAAGCAAGTTTAATATAAAAGCAAAATTAAATATACCTTATAGTATTTAATACCATTATATTATATACATTTAGGATTATGTAATTTGTAAGTAAGTTATCTTCGTGCGGTGGCCGGTCCGTGTTGGATGCAAGTGGTAAGGGATCGTTTGCACCTACCTGGGGCCACGGCCTGGTGCAGAGATTCATATTCATTTTACAAGTTATATAGGACTTGGCGGTAGATTAGAGTCCAGCCATACCCACCATGGTTTAGGCCTTGATATCGCGGTGGGGCTCAGTAGCTTAAGGTGTACCCAGCACCTTGGGCGAAGCTAATTGAGCCGAAGGGGCTCCTTGTACCCCTCTTATAAGAAGAGGGGACAAAAGAGCAGGGGGCGAGGGGCGAGGACGTGAAACTCACCCCATTGTACTGTCCCGACGTTGGGAGGGGTAGTTCTGTGGTGCGGGACAGCCCCTCTGTGGAGGTGGCGTCGGTCCCTTGAGGGGCTGACTAGCCGTCAAGTTGCCCTGTTTGCTCATTAGATCCGTGGCACCTCACCAAAGGCGGCATTGGTGGCACTCGCCGGGTTTTTGTGGGTAGAACTGCGTCCACTTACCAGCTTTCGGGTGCAGCGTGTCCCGCCTGGGGAGACCCACTCCCCAGAGGGATGCCTCAGAGCATTTCCCGGCGTTAAAGAAAAAAAAAGAGTCCAGTCATTTGACCACACTCATTATACCTAAATTCGACGACCTCTGTGGCTCAGTGGTAAGTGCGATGGCGCTCAAGCCGGAGGGGTTCGAATCCCGCCAGGGAACAAAAATATTTTCTGTGTTCCTGGGTCATAGATGTGTATTAAATATGTGTATTATTATATAATAAAAATCTTAAATATATGTATAGTATAAAAGTATTAAATATATTTCCGTTGTCTGGTACCCGTAACACAAGTTCTTCGAGAACTTACCACGGGACCAGATTGTTTTTTTTTTTTTTTTTTTTTTTTTTTCGCAGGGAAATCCTTATGGATGCAGCCAGGACCTTCGGGTAGATCCTGACCCAATGTGGGACTCGCACCTGGGAGTGCCCACCCTAACTAAAACCACTGCGAGCACCTTCAGCCGCTTTTTGAGGGTCCCGGATATGCAGGCAACGGACAGGATCACCTCAGCGACAGGCTGGCCCCGGCGAAGGCCAGACTACTCCTCGTAGGGGGGAACTGCCCGGCCGCTACTAAGCAGTCCCCACGACGTCGTGCCATACCGACCCAGGTTCCCATCCTGGGCCCGACACGAACACAGGGGCGAAAGCGTCTATAGATATTATTATTATTATATTATTTAAAAATATATATATAAAATAATGTTAGACGACCACGTCTGTAGTCAGGAGTAAACTATTTCACAATATATTTCAGAGGAAATAATTTTATTCTTGCACGTTTACATTTAATAGTACCTGGATGACCGAGCTTTTCTCGGTATTGTTTTTTTTTTTAAATAAAATGACATTTTCTTAAAATGATTCCTAGCTAGATCGATTTATCACCCCCGAAACCCCCTATATACTAAATTTCATGAAAATCGTTGGAGCCGATTCCGAGATTCCAATTATATATATGTATAATTGGAATCTCGGATTGGAATATATCTTTAAATGAGCAATTCTTGTGTGTATATATATATATATATACACACAAGAATTGCTCATTTAAAGATATAAGATTCGAGGAATGTTTAGCATAAAGGAGGTCCTTTCAAGTTTCACTTACTCGTGAACAGCAGAGGTATATATGAATAGTAAACTAATAAGTGGTTTAATTTCGTCACGTTCGTTGTTTATCTTACTAACAGACAATTGAACGTGCCAGCTTAATTTAGGTAGTTTAGCTAAAGTAAACCACAGTTTAATCCCGTATAGTTTGTGTTAGAATTTTAAAAACTTTAAAACTATACGAAGTTTCCTATGCAACTCTATTTTATTCACAAAATAATCTTTGTATTTTTTTTGTAAAAGTTATTTTGAAAAAACTGTAAGAAGAAATAAAACATGAAAATTGCATTAGGGCTAAAAATAATACGAGAAAAGAGGTAGGCAAATTTTTGTCGTGCGCGCATGCTACTCCTACAGGTAGATATAGTCCATTGTTGACGTTATTATATTTTTTTACCTTTGTGGTGTAATGAAGGCGGGAGATATACGCGACCGGCGTGTTTGGCTTGGCTGTCCGCACGAGCTCGTTGGCCTGCAGTGGGGCTTTGCAGCAGTGATTCTGGTTGGTTCTGGGATGGCGCCTCTTCCTCTTCACCACCTCATAATTATCCTCATCCAAAACTGGCACCTGCACAGCAAACGCGGCCAGCGAGGCAAGTCACGGAGTGCACGCGGCACGTGGAGGAGTGCATGCGGCACGTGGAGGAGTGCACGCGGCACGTGCAGGAGTGCACGCGTCACGCGTGGAGGAGTCTCGCGTTAGGGTGCCGAGGAGGGCGCAACTAGGTGGATGAGCCGCGGCCTGCTAGAGGCTGCGTCAGCATAAACACGTCTAGGTGTCGACAGTTAGGCCCTATTCAGACGTGCCGGTTGCCGGGTAGCCGGCGCCGGGTATCCCGTAGCGTAGTTGTATGGGCATGTATGGCAGCTTTCACACGTACCGGGGTAATTTGCTTACACTTCGCTACCGGATACCCGGTGCCGGCTACCCGGTGCCGGCTACCCGGTGCCGGCTACCTGGCAACCGGGACGTGTGAAAAGGCACTCACACTCGCAGCAACCGTCGGGACATCGCACTCGAAGTTCGCCGATGCAAAACTGCAGACGGAGACATTTTGCGCCCCGCGACGCATGTTCACGTTTGAGGTCTCTTCAAGTGACCTTCTTACCGACATAGCTTTACTTAATTATACCTATCGGCTTGCAGACCTTGAGTAGTCCTGTCTGAGACCTCTAACTTGGACTGCAATTCGAGGCTCGATTTCAGGAACACGATGTCCTTAAAGAACCTGGTGACATCGATGTGGTCGAACGTGACAGGGGGCAGCCTGTGCAACTCCTTCGCCATGACCGAATGATTTTAAATCTACAGTTTAAAACATTTTTGAAACTATATTTCTCCTGGCAAGTCAGGGAAAAAATATGTGCGCGCGTACACCATCACGAAAAACCGACAACCTGAAGTTAGATATAGTCAACATTATTTTATATAACAACTAGCTGTTGCCCGCAGCTTCGCCCGCGTTTATTAGATTTACAGCCGTTCGGATTGATGATGATTATTTTTATGGCCAAAGTTACGCCTTATAACGTCAGCTATCTGCCAGTAAAAGCCTCGTCAAAATCGGCTTAGCCGTTTCAGAGATTAACCGGAACAAACAGACGGACAAAAATGGTTTTTCTTAATGTAAGTGCAGTATATTATTTCATAGATTTTAACTGCGACTTCATCCGCGTATAAGAAGTATTGTTTTAAATCTTATTTTTCAAATAAAGTAGTAGTAGCCATGCTGCTTTGCAACCGAATTGGGCCGGCACAACCATCGTGGTACCTCTCGCTCACATAACACCGGCGTCAAGTGACAGCTATGCTGTCGCGTTTCGTGCGGTTTGTGAGTTTCTGGTGGCCCATTGGGAGGTATAGGGAAAAGGAGGGCAACGCATCTGCATAACTTTTGGCTGTGCCGATGTCTATGGGCGTCGGTAGTCACCTCCGGCTCCGACTGCTCGGTTGCCTCCATGTGACATAAAAAAATGGTTCCAATTTACAAACTATAATAATTTAAAGAATACTATTTACTTCCACTGTAAGGCCCGATAGTACGTTTTTATAAAATACTAGCTGTTGCCCGCAGCTTCGCCCGCGTTTACTTAGATTTACAGCCGTTCGGATTGATGATGATTATTTTTATGGCCAAAGTTACGCCTTATAACAGCAACTACCTGCCAGTGAAAGTCTCGTCAAAATCAGCTTAGCCGTTTTATAGATTAACCGAAACAAACAGACAGAAAAAATTGATTTCTTTAATGTAAGTACCGTATATTATTTCATAGCTTTTACCCGCGACTTCGTCCGCATGTAAGAAGTATTTTTGAAATCTTATTTTTCAAAAGTGCGATCCTCATAAGGATCCGCATCTTGTAATAGATAGCGTGATCTACATTTTGTGTTAACGCCATCTATTGACACGTCTAAAAAACTTCTTATTACACTTCTACATCTTATGCCTTGGGTCTCAAACTATCTCCATATCAAAATTCACTCAAATCAGTTCAGTGGTTTAACAAATACATAGTCCCGGCGTTTTAGGTGCACAACTCCCGTTCCCGTGGGATTTTCAGAATAACAACTATTTTAAGTCCTACGTTAAGTTCCAAAGTATCTTCATATCAAATTTCACCCAAATCTGTTCAGTGGTTTAGAAGATAGACAGTCCCGGGGTTTTGCCCGCATAGTTCCCGTTCCCGTGGGATTTTCAGGATAACAACTATTTCATGTCCTACGACAGGTTTTAAAGCATCTTCATATCAAATTTCACCCAAATCTGTTCTGCGGTTTAGAAGATAGACAGTCTTGGGGTTTTACCCGCATATTTTCCGTTCCCGTGGAATTTTTAGGATAACAACTATTTTATACCCTACGTTAAGTCTCAAACTATCTCCATATAAAATTTCACTCAAATCAGTTTAGTGGTTTAACAAATACATAGTCCCGGCGTTTTAGCTGCATAACTCCCGTTCCCGTGGGATTTTCAGAATAACAACTATTTAAAGTCCTACGTTAAGTTTCAAAGTATCTTCATATCAAATTTCAACCAAATCTGTTCAGTGGTTTAGAAGATAGACAGTTCCGGGGTTTTGCTCGCATATTTCCTGTTCCCGTGAGATTTTCAGGATAACAACTATTTAATGTCTTACGTCAGGATTTAAATCATCTTCATATCAAATTTCACCCAAATCTGTTTCGTGGTTTAGAAGATAGACAGTTTGGGGTTTTACCCGCATATTTCCCGTTCCCGTGGAATTTTTAGGACAACAACTATTTTATTCCCTACGTTCAGTTTCAAAGTATCTTCATATCAAATTTCACCCAAATATGTTTCGTGGTTTCGAAGATAGACAGTCCCGTGTTTTTACCCACATAGTTCTCGATCCCGTGAGATTTTCAGGATAACAACTTTTTAATGTTCTACGTTAAGTTCCAAAGTATCATCATATCAAATTTCACCCAAATCTTTTCTGTGGTTTAGAAGATAGTCAGTCCCGGGGTTTTACCTGCATAGTTTACCGTTCCAGGTTTTAAAGCATCTTCATATCGAATTTCACCCAAATCTGTTCCGTGGTTCAGAAGATAGACAGTCCCGGGGTTTTACCCGAATAAATCCCGTTCCCGTGCATCTTGTAATACATAGCGTGATCTACATTTTGTGTTAACGCCATCTATTGACACGTCTGAAAAATTTCTTGTTACACTTATACATCTTATGCCTTGGGTCTCAAACTATCTCCATATCAAATTTCACTCAAACCTGTTCAGTGGTTTAACAAATACATAGTCCCGGCGTTTTAGCTTCACAACTCCCGTTACCGTGGGATTTTCAGAATAACAACTATTTTAAGTCCTACGTTGAGTTCCAAAGTATCTTCATATCAAATTTCACTCAAATCTGTTGAGTGGTTTAGAAGATAGATAGTCCCGGGGTTTTGCCCGCATAGTTCCCGTTCCCGTGAGATTTTCAGGATAACAACTATTTAATGTGCTAGGTCAGGTTTTAAAGCATCTTCATATCAAATTTCACCCAAATCCGTTCCATGGCTTAGAAGATAGACAGTTTGGGGTTTGACCCGCATAGTTCCCGTTCCCGTAGGATTTTCAGGATAACAACTATTTTATGTGCTACGTTAAAGTACAAAGTATTTTCATATAAAATTTCACCCAAATCTGTTGCGTGGTTTAGAAGATAGACAGTCCTGAGTTTATACCCGCATACATAGTTCCCGTTCCCGTGAGATTTTCAGGATAAGAATTATTTTATTTCACCAATTTATAAATAGATGGCACTATTCAATAAAGTCCTACGTTAAGTTTCAAAGTATAATCATATCAAATTTCACTCAAATCTTTTCCGTGGTTTAGAAGATAGAAAGTCCTGGGGTTTTACCCGCATAGTTCCCGTTCCCGTAGGATTTTCAGGATAACAACTATTTTAAGACCTACCTTGAGTTCCAAAGTATCTTCGTTTCAAATTTCACCCAAATCTGTTCGGTAGTTCTGAAGATAAACAGTCCTGGGGTTTCACCCGCATAAATCCCGTTCCCGTGGGATATCCGGGATAAAAACTATCCTATATCCTTTTTCGGGTTCCATACTATCTTCGTGCCAAATTTCATCCAAATCTGTTCAGTGGTTTAGGCGTGAAGAAGAGACAGACAGACAGACAGGCAGACAGACAGAGTTACTTTCGCATTTATAATATTAGTAAGGAAAGTAAGGAAGTAAGGATTTTCACATAATAACAGTATAGACGTCAAAAGAAGATATTATAGTTTTTAATTACACAATAAGCAAAAATATTACAGTGTAATGAAATTGTACTGTGTATTTTTCTCCATATCATATCGTTTCTCCATAACTCTTTGTTGAACTTTTTAACTCCGCCGACGAGAAAATCACAAAAATTACTTTTAGAGTACGATTATATACGAGGAAAGTACACGAAAAAGGAGGTTCTACTAAATTACAACAACCGAAAAATACCCTTTAAATGCTGACTTTGACACTAAACAGGGAATGATGTCAGAAACAGACTCTGAAAGCGAATATATTTTATACTTTCTTTAATTTAATTTTTCAAATAATATTAATTATTTTCCTCGCTCATATTCTATCTATGGGTGTAGGTATATCCCATATCGCAACGACGTGATTGATAACGATATTTTTAAGATATTCAGATTATCCCAGTGATTGATACAAAAAAGTTGGTAGCAACCAGTTTCCAGATTTATTTTTTACGATTCTGCGTCTTATTTTCCTACTGTGTGCAATAATAAGGAAAAAGGTTGAACAATAAATTATATGTGACACATAAATTATAACTATCTGTTTTTTTTTATTTATTACCTCTATAAAAACACCACTCTAGCCTCTAGGCCACATTTAGGTAGACGAAGTGTTGGTCATTAACCAGGTGGGAAGACAATTTTAGATGTGAGTAACAAGTGATCGACCGTTTTGGCGTTAATTGAAGGGGGCTTATGTTTAGGAGTGGACGGCAAAAGGCTAATAATGATTATGATGATAAAAAATTAAGAGTATTTATACAAAATCAAACAATTTTGGGAAATCCCGGGAATACTGCTACAATGCTGGTATAGCGGGTGTCTCTGGATGTCGATATTCACTTACCATCAGGTGAACCGACTGTCCGTTTGCCCCCTCTTCTATAAAAAAAAAATAAAATATGCAGAGAGCTGAAACAAAAAATATCTCTAGGCCATTCAGTAAATTAGTTTTCTATAAAAATATTTTCCTCAGTGCAAAATCAAAATGTTATTTTCCCACATGGAACAAAGCATTTCGTTTGATAGTGACGCTAAATCTTGTGCTAAATCCTTGAGTTTTATCGCTTTTAAGCACTACGTTATCCGTAAACTATCGGCTGGAAATTAGAGCATAAGTAAAATCCATAAAGTTAAAATACCTATTCCGCTAGGTATAATAACTTTATAGTAAAATCAGAATATATGTGAACCTACGAATAAATAATGTGAACCAAAAAATGCATTTAACCTACGAGATATCATATTATTTTATAATAATATTATACTTGTTATGGTCTTTACAGGGTGTACAAAACTACCTGGACGGCGATGGTTTCCTTCTGCGAGGAAGTAATGTCCCAGAAGGAGGCCGACGAACGGGTGAGAGAGGAGGCCGCCGACGAGGCCTCCCCCCGTGGGCGACGAACGGGGGTGCGCAGGAGGCGCTACTTAATGCGCCTCCAGTAACGCCCCTGTGCTCGTGTCGGGTTCATGATGGGAACCTGGGCCCAGTATGACACGACGTCGCGGGGACTGCTTAAGCAGCCGGGTAGTCCCCCCCTTAAGAGAAGTAGTCTGGCCTTCGCCGGGGCCAGCCTGTCGCTGAGGTGATCCTGTTGAATGCCTATCCGGGACCCTCATAATGCGACTGAAGGCGCTCGCAGTGGTTTTAGTTTACGGGTAGGGCACTCCCAGTGCGAGTCCCACATAGGGTCAGGATTTACCCGAGAACCTGGCTACATGCGTAAAAAGCATTTCCCTGCGATAACAAAAAAAATAATAATAAAGGGTGTACAGAACTATATTTACCACCAGTATTTACAATTATTTGGGATACATCGTTGTGAGGTGTAGGATATGGTTTTTTGTGCGCCTTTAAAAATACCCTGACTCATAATCGAGCGGATCGAAATAGGGACTGCTATAAAAAATGGGAAAGGCCCGTTCCAGCCGCAAAAGTCGATAGAATCTGATGCTGAATAATCTTGAAAGATTCTCTTGAATATTCTGTTGTTAGGAAACTTAACGATTACTTATGAAACGTATTATGATATGGATGGGTAAATCTTCCTGTTCCTTAGAATGTTTTATATTATCTTTCCAACATATTTTTTTCTAGATAGCATCTTATATTTCCGGGCGAGATTTCTTCGGATTTTCTTTGCTTTGAATTCCTTCTTTAGATCTATTTATGTTGAGTGAATGACATTCCTGTGCAGTTGGCAGATTTATGTATTAACATAATTTCATATCAAGCGGATGGAGCAATATGAATATACTAAATAATAATAATAAATAATAATATCAACCCTTATAATATGTCCGGGGCACGGGTCTCCTCCTCGAAATCAGGCGAGGAGGGTTTTGACCCATAGTTCACCGATGCGCTGATCCAATGCGGGTTTGTGAACTTCTCACACCTTCAAAGACTTTTAATCTCATCAGGCATGCAGGTTTCCTCACGATGTTTCCTTCACCGGTGAGCAAGCAATGGTCTCGTGTTAAGGCGCGCATAGAAATTTAGAAAAATCCATTTCTAGGCATCACAGGGGGGAGGGGTCAGGATCGAACTGGACCTCTCGGCTCCTACTCAAGAGGCCGAGCGCATACCCACTAGGCCATCGTCGCTCATTGATGGCCATTGAATATATTATTTACTTGAACCCAATTAGTGTAATGAATTTAGGTTTTCGTTCATTTAGTTGTCGTCATAATTCCAAATTTTAATATTACTAAAACATATTTTAACCGCAAACGGAATGAGAACATAAAATGAAAATGAAATAACATGAGTATTAGGACGTATTCCAAATTAATAGTATGTTGGGACAACTCGCACAATATGACCATCTGATTCCAAACTAGGCAGATCCTGTTTAGAAGTTTTTTAGAAGTCTTAAGTGGTTGTCATGGTCGAAACCGGAAATCCTTATATGATTATAAAAAGTAAAGTATAATTGTAGTGGTAGATGGTCTCGACTCTAGTTGATATAGGTTCGGCAAGCTAGAGGTAAAGGTTCCCCACCATGGTTCATGCCTTGACGTGGCGGTGGGGCTTAGTAGCCTAGGGTGAGCCCAGCACCTTGGGCGAAGCTAATTGAGCCGAGGTGGCTGAGGAGACCCACTCCTCAGGCGGGATGCCTCAGAGCATTTTCCAGCGTTAAAAAGCACAGAGCCTCGTCTAATTTCGAGAAATAGAGGAGAGAGAGAGTATGGGTTGCTTATGTATATTGTGCAACATGCGTATGATTGTGTTGGATAACTCGAAAATTAGACGATGAATTTATGTGAAATTGTTACATTGCATTTCTACAGAAGAGTATTTTTTAAATTTTTAATGAATGTCAGCTAGAAAATGTATATTTAATTAAGAAATTTTTGTGTAAGCCACAGCGAAGCGTACAATTTTTAGGGCTCCGTAGCGAAATGGCAAAAAACGGAACACTTATGGATTCATCATGTCTGTCTGTCCGTCCGTATGTTACAACCACTTTTTTCCGAAACTATAAGAACTATACTATTTAAACTTAGTAAGTAGATGTATTCTGTGAACCGCATGAAGATTTTCACACAAAAATAGAAAAAAAAAAACAATAAATTTTGGGGATTCCTCATACTGAGAACTAAAACTCATTTTTTTTTTCATCAAACTCACACGTGTGGATATATGGATAGGTCTTCAAAAATGATATTGAGATTTTTAAAATCATTTTTTTAAATTGAACAGTTTGCGCGAGACACTACCAAAGTGGTAATATGTGCCCCCCCCCTTGTAACTTCTAAAATAATAAAATGTTAAAACTAAAAAAATATATATGATGTACATTACCATGCAAACTTCCACCAAAAAATTGGTTCGAACGAGATCTAGTAAGTATTTTTTTTAATACGTCATAAATCCTAAACCGCAATTTACGTTTCATTCAATCAACTCAAATATATTAAAAAAACATTTAATTTCATAAACATTAACCTTATGCATAAGCCGTAAACTGCGCTTATATTATATGCGCCTATATTATGTTACTTGCTGCTACGGAACCCTTTATGGGCGAGTCTGACTCGCACTTGGCCGCTTTTTCCGGGTTGACGCAACATAGGATCCGTTTCTGTCAAGATTGCATGTCAAATAGCAAAGAGGAAAAAACAACTTTCTGTCAAAATTAATTATATTCCATTTTTAACAGACTTCTAAAAAAGTTCTCAATTCGGATGTTTGTGTGTTTTTTATTCCGTACAAATTATACAAAAGCGTTGATATAAAAACAAACGATTATTTTAATGGTTCATAAATGCAAAGGAAATGAATTACCGGAAACAGAACAGGTAAATAAGTTTTCGGAATATTTTACTCTTCAGTATCAGATATATTTTTTAGATCTCAGGTATATACAGGTTGTTTTTCTTATGGTAATTAGTTTTTGAGGAAGTGTTAGGTAAAGCAAAATAGCACTAAATCCAGCTTATTACTAAAATATCCTTTTTTTAATTTTTAAAGGCGACCCAGCAGCGGACTGTGTAAAGGTTCTTATGGAGGCTAATTCTTATGGATTGATGGATGACAGTAAACATGTCAAATTTAATGTGGTCAAAAAAAAAAAAGGAAAAAAAATGACATTATGTCATCATCAAAAATACCGACATCTGCAATTGTTACTTCGGTTAAATAAGTGTCTAATACTGATGGTCGGCTGGTCGAGTGATCTGGCTACTAGACACTTAACGCAGTGGCCACGGGTTCGAATCCCGCCAAGTGCCAGATTATTTTTATGATGAATATAGATGTGTGCACGGGGTAAAGGACGTGTATATAGGTATGTGATGTATCTAGGGTAAATAAGGCAATCGTGCCCCACCATTCGAAGAATTCAAATAATAAACGCTATTATTTAAAATATCTTTATTAAAGTAATTATTTTTTAACATCTGACTCAATTTGCATAACAAAATCTAATAAAAACTTCTTAAATGTAATTAAAACAACATATATCATCATTTTTTTTAATTCCAGGGTGGTTTGTACATTAGTCACATGTGTCCCAGGAAAGCCTCTCATTTTCTTTTCTTTTCCTTTATTTTTATTTATAGTTGCATTTTCCGAAAAGCTTGATCATTATATTAATATCAATTCATACAACCAGCTAGTCTCATTCACTCTCATTTTCTTGCTTGTGACATCTTCTATTACATTTCTAATATTTTCTTCCGTCCATTTTCTTGGATCTGCAGCCTCTCCCTTTCCCATTTCCTGAAATATAATAATTGATTAGTAATACTTAAAAATGAATATACCTATAGGGCACATTACCCGGAATAAATCATGGCACAATAGCCAAATCGTTGGAGTAACGTGCCCCACTTGACATCGACATTTTTTTTTTGTCTATTACGGAACATAATTATAGGCACACAAAAGTTCAAAGAGGTCATCTTCAGAATAAAAATTTAAAAACGTAAAAAACATAATATGAAGCAAATACTGTAACTTATTGTTATAAGAAATACGAAACAAATTCAGACTATCATACTTACTTCTATTCGTTTTTTCTCGCTTATATATCTCGCAAATAAGTTCCAGCACTGTGTTTTTTACTTCGCCACCATTATTGTGACTCTGACCTGTTAGGGTCAAATTAGCGCCAAATTGAAATTGCATGTGTGAGTTTTGCGAGTGGGGCACGTTATCGACTGGGGCACATATGCCTGTAGGGCTAGCATGCGCGCATGACACAATTTTGTCTACCCCTTTTCTCGTATTATTTCATATAGTTAATAAGAGAATAGGGGTAGACAATATTTTGTCGTGCGGACATGCTAGCCCTACTGGTTTATCCTATATAAATAATTACTTTCCGTTTATTTTTTCCATTCCTTAACACAAGTTCTTACGAACTTACCACACTAGGTTAACGATTGGATAATATGTATATCATTATTTATATAATAATAATAATAATATCTATGGACGCTTTCACACCACGTCAATCTGGTCCCGTGGTAAGTTCTCGAAGAACTTGTGTTACGGGTACCAGACAACGGAAATATATTTAATACTTTTATACTATACATATATTTAATTTTTTATTATATAATACACGTCATATTTAATACACATACATGACCCAGGAACACAGAAAAATAATTTTTGTTTCTTGGCGGGATTCGAACCAGCAACCTCCGGCTTGCGCGCCAACGCGCTTACCACTGAGCCACAGAGGTCGTCCATATATATAACTTGTTTAATTTATTTTAACACGCTTTTATTAGCTTCACCTGTGATATCTATCTATATGACGGAATATTTAAACGTTATTTTTACCTACTTTGAGACGTAAGATTGAAACTTTGCACACTACTCAATGACCGATGATTACCAATATTCTGACCAAAATAATCAAGAAAGCACAACTAAGGTGCCATCTCTTATGACTATAAGGTGCACAAAATACATTACTCGTGTGGTTTGTAGTCTCTCACACATTCTCAATTTTCATAATTGCGAAAATGTCTCAAATGTAAATATAAGTTTCTACATGTTTTATTAGATTGGTATTACTTAATTTCAATTTAGTTTTAACTCTATATTTTTATAAATAACAATAAAATATGAGGCGCCTTTTTTTTCTCATAGAAGGTGATGAAAAGTAGAGTGTAGCACTCGGGCGCAAACTATATTTTTGGCTTAGGCGACGTCCATTGAATCCCTCGCCACGTTCAGTATTCTACTAAAGAATCCATTACTTCGCTCTGGATTCAAAAAAGCACCCGCGCCGTAAAAATATTATTTTGCCTCCTTATGATACAATCAACTTTTTTCTATATTCTTTAGTGCCTAAAATTTTGCAACTCTTCCCAATAATAGGTACAATAGTGGATGAGAGAGTATGTTTTAAAGTGGTTGACTCTTAAATTTGTGATCTTATAATAAAAATAAATTAAAATTTTGATTATTGCTTAAAATACTGTTATAGCTTGGAAAAAAGAGTATGACGTGGTGACAGGTGGAACTAAATATTTTACTAAATGGAAACCTATGATGTTGGCAATACTTGGCCGACAAATACTAGATTTTGAGTAAAGCTTAGTGTTTCACATTTATTTTTAACGATTTGATTAAATTATCTTACTGATTTTCCATATTATGATGAGACCTAAGAGAAAGTGGCGCCCTCATTTTTTCCATACTCTTTTTTGCCAAGCTGTAACAATTTTTAGAAAGGGATTAAACTCTTTCGTATTTTAATTTGGAAATATATAGAACAACATCGAGCTCGGAAGTAATACAACAGTCTTGAATAATTAATTCAGGAATAGCTATCGTGTAACATCCTCAATCAAGAGTAATGGCTGCATATCCTGTAGTTATCTACCGTCCTCGACCTGGCATACCTTTTTCATTAAGAGGAATAATAGGAATTCATGCTTCACATACAAGTTACATTTAAACTACCTGTGAACCGCGGTTTCACCCGCACCTAACTGAAATGAGTTATCTTACATCTCTTAACTTAGGTAGATGCAAAAAAATATCCTAAATGATTATAAATAGCCTGAATAAAAAATTATGATGTCAAGTCTAAAAATAATATTTTAAATCCTAAGTTAAATAAGTTTGACACGCTATTTCTTCTTGAGAGAAAATTCACAAGCTAATAGTTAATATCTTTCTGTAACTCATACAAAAAATAACCTAGCAATGTGCTGAGGGAAAACTCGCCAGCTGGAAAAGTATTAAATATATTTCCGTTGTCTGGTACCCGTAACACAAGTTCTTCGAGAATTTACCACGGGACCAGATTGACGTGGTGTGAAAGCGTCCATAGATATTTAAAAAAAAAAATATTCACATCCATGACCCAGGAACACACAAAAATTTTTGTTCCCTGGCAGGATTCGAACCCGCTACCTCCGGCTCAAGGGCCATCGCGCCAACCATCGAGCCACAGTGGTCTTCGAGGTATAAAGATATTATGTCTAATTTTTTTTTACACAAAAGTCGAAAATAAACTTGAGACCTTTAATGATATTTGCTATAATATATCAAGTCTGATTATGATGTATCTATTCACTTCTCTCACGGTAGAATGAGCTTCGAAATTTATACGTATACTATTCTCATGTAAACATCCATCAACTTCGTAGCTGTTCAATTTACCGTTGCTCTATACGTACATAATCGATCTTGATTAATATTACTGACAAAAACCAAAACATGACAATGAGATCCAATAAATAATTTTCTGAAATGTATCAATGGAAAATAATACGAACTAGAAGCTCTTAAGAATTTGTATGTATAACTAGTCTGGCCAGAAATACTGTTACATAAAAACTTTTTTTTTTTATTTGAGAAAATCATGTAATAATTCATGAAAAACTATCTTTGAAAACCTTATAGCTTATTGCGAGGACGGAGAAGTGTGCGATTTGAAGATGTTACAGCTCATATCCAGGATATATGCTAATTTATTATGTACCTATAATGTATGCATAATATGTGCTAAAAACAAGTCATATAAACCAACCCGACGCCAGGAGGCCATGTGGTATGTGGTCGCAGACTGCACGGTTGGCGGCAACCGCCACTTTTACAAACCAAAAGTGAGCCAAATGGGCTGACACTAATCCGATGTAGCATTAGAGCCTTCGGGCCGTTAGCATAGATCCATATGAAAAAAAAAAAAATTATCTATATTATATACTTCGGTTACAATCGATAAATCAAAGGCTGGGTTTACAAAATTATAATATGTTTTTTTATTTTAGTTGGATAGGCAAACTGGCAAACGTACCACCTGATGGTAAGTGTTTGACGTCGCCCATAAACATAAACTAGTTTACCTGGAACGAGCCCAGGCAACTCATCTATGTGTTGCCTATCCTGAGACATAAGATGTTAAGTCTCGGTGCTAGTAATTACACTGCCTGTCTTGCCCTTCTCTCCGAAACACAGCAAAGCTGTTTCACGGGAGAAACAAGCAAGATGGTGGTACCCGTGCAGCCGGGAGCGCGGCACAGCGTTTCCCTCCCACAGGTAAATATGTATTCCTTCTTGGATTCCTATATACTATTAAACAGGCAATGGGGATTTAATAAATAACGAAAGTTGGATCTTTTATCCTCCAGCTCGAATCGTCGACGAATTTCGAGATCTGCAGGAATTAGAATTTACATGATTATACCCAAGTACAGATATTTATATTCATCAAAAAAATCTCCACCCACCACGCCATACAAACCATGCGGTGGCTGCCAAAATATTTTTATTGTATGCACGTCGTGTAAATAATAGTTTTATTAAATCTATACAAATAAGTGTCTGTTTGTAATTCCAAATTAACAGCTTTTTACTAAATGCATATTGAAAGTATATACGGTATATACGTACATAAAAAATGAATTTGTCTTCTGTATGTTCTGGCTAATCTCTGGAATGGCTAGATTGATTTTGATGGGCCTTCCACTGGAAACATGCTGATAATATAAGGAGTATTAAGATACTAGGCTACAAAAATAATCATCGTTAATCCAAAAACGGCTGTTAATCTAAATTAGCGCGGGCGAAGCTGCGGGTAACAGATATTATAAAAAAAATAACAACGTGCAGTAGCTTATTTCCATTTCATTCATATTTATAAATTATAAATCTATTCCAATCATTATTCTTTACGTGTATCACTCGTTCGTGCAATTTTACAGGTTCGATAACCAATTGGCAGTATTTGTATGCAAACTGAATCATGCAGTGTATCGATATGACGTGTTTCCGATTTTATTGCGTTATAAGATTAGTTTATTTGTTGTTCTTTGTATGCACAACACCTCATCTCACCCTAGATGAGATACATTTTATACTACATGCCTGGTAGCCAAAAGTTACTCGGCATGGCTGGTGGGTCTGTTAGACCTGGCTTAGACAAAGTAACATTAAAAAAACGATAACGAAGTTCGAAAATAATAAAATGTATGGGATTTACATAAGCCGCGTTAAATCACGCGATTTAACGCGGCTTACCGTCAATCGTTATAGTAAGTTGGTAGACAATGTTAAAATTCATAACAAAATCATAAACTGTCAATTGGTTATCGAACACATGTCTTACACCCGTATTCACAAACAATACTTTTCTCGGTAAAGTAGCAACGCTATGCGAAGTAAGGCATTTCTCACTGCGTTGCATATGGCAAGCTTTTTAATTCATAAACAATACTCAAGCGACCCTTGACTAAGCAAACGCACAGCGTTGAATAGAGCTCTGTGATTGGTTCGTTTGTGTTGCTTAGTTCACTTCGCTCGCTGCTTGACGTTCATTTCATTTGTCATAAATCATAATCAAAACATAAATGGTGACCGGTGTTCGAAAACTATTTCGTTCGTCTTCGTGTTGATTTTAATTGTGTAGGTATTTGTAGGGTGGCAAGAGTATAAAAAGTACCACATCTTTGGAAAACCTGTAGCGTCGTCTGAATTCATCCAAATTATATAAAGGTTTAAAGAACTTTTATTTCTCATAAGAATTTACAATTCACTTAAAATGAGATACAATATTTTTATACATTTACAAAACAGTTTTAACATCTGGGCCTTTGGATACAGTAGGCTTCAGCCTTCAATAAAGTAACTACTTTATTGAAGATATAATATGATTTTTTAGTTTGGTTTTAAATATTTTTATATTATTATATTATATTATTAAATATTGACCCAACATAATAACATATAATAATCAAAAGGATTTAGGAAATCCCGTATCACTTTTCTGGTAATTATTGAGCTTCTCTCATTGATATAATTATCAAATTCTTCTTCACTACTATAATCTATTGTATAAGCACGCTATTAAAATGGAAAATTATGACACACAGTAAAATCCAACTCCGAAAAATATTTATCGTAACACATAATAGACCACAGAGAATCGAGAGACAATAGCTATGCGTTGCTTAAATCAGCTAGCAGGCTACCTTAGCTGTGCGTTCATTCTAAGGGACGCATAGGGCTAGCTGCCACTCAAGTATTGTCTATGAATAAGTTTTACGGGCCCTGTGCGCTCGCGCGCACTGTGAGACCGCACAGTAACGTTTGTGAATACGGGTGTCTATCTCATACAAATGCGTAGACACGCAGTACTTTCAGTGTTCGCCTTCACTACAATCGCGATTGTCAAAAAAGAATTGGCATTGTACATTAGCTAGAAAATTGTTATCGTCATCTCAAAGACGATGACGAAGGTCGGTATCTTTTCGCTACAAAGCGATGTCACTATGTCTAAGCCCTCTGGATCTCTAACTTGTTGATTTTCCATAAATCGTATTTTTTTAAACTATACGTCATGCAAGTATGCCAAAAGGATAAATATGAGATAAAAATAATAATCGTTTAAGAAAATAGAAAATTTTATGTAAAAGTACATAAATAGAATATTATGATTCAACTCACGTTTTTTTTATGGCTAAAATTAAAATAAACTATAAAATAAAAATACATAATATTTCCTTGCTAGAATAAAAAAAAAAACGAATAATTAGTGTTTATCCTCACTAATATCTCTATATTATATAAACTTTCGTATCATGTTGTTTGCCCGGGATGAACTCTTCAACTACTGTAAACTCCTTTTTATAAATGTAATGAACGATGACCTTAATTCAAAATAAAAATTCGTATTTTTAATTTTATAGTATTTGTTTAATACTTCCATTACATGCATATTCGAAGACAGAAGACATTGGTACGACTTAACGCGGTACATCGCCTTTATTTACGTTTGTTATCAGTGAATGTTCCTGGACCAGCAATTTTTGAATTTTTACTAGCACGAGCAGTTGACCGAGTATTCAATATAAACGATATATATAAGACGATAACTATTGGGACTTAGCACTTGCCGATGCTGCGTTCCTATCAACACCGAATAACATTCATCAACTGTTTGCAATTTTATTTTAATGACACATTATCCATTGCAAGCAGCATTTTGTGGAAAAAAATACAAAAATTGTATAACGAAAGATATATTGCACCGAATTAGAGAAATATAACAATTACTAACCATAGATCACACGACAGAGATGTATAATGAAGCGATAGTCTTGATCAAGGATTTATGTTTTTAATTTCAAATTTACCACTTAATTATTATTGTATGCAATCACCTGATCTCCCTGCCACCGAACAGGATAATGCTGACTGTTGCTGCTGCTAAGGTGGTCTTTTTCTTGGACACACCAGGTGGAACTGGTAAAACATTCATAATAACGTTGATTCTTGCCAAGCGTGTCTACAAAAAAGAAAAACGTTTTGGCAGTTTCATCGTCAGGCACTGCGGCTATTTTGCTAGATGGTGTGCGAACGTCACATTCAGCATTCAAGCTGCCATTAGACATTTGACATTATTTATATTACACAAAAAATGAATTAATTAAAATTATTTTTCTGAACCTACGAAATAATCATACTAGGGTTAGAACTGGCTATACAATTAGGAGCAATATTTTGGGAGCCAAAAATGTTGATGTTGACGAAATTAATTTCCAGATACAATAGTTGTAGTCAGGCGATTAGATGTCGTTTAAATTAATCAATCGATTTGAATCTGTTGTTGATCGAATCTCTTAAAATAGTTCTTTTTATTTCTTTAATTTCTCTTAAAATAATCTTAAAATAATCTCTATTCTTTAATTTCTCTTAAAATAATCTCTTAAAATAATTGAATGCAATCGAATGTGTTGTTGATGAGAATGAAAGTGTGAATTTTCCAATTGAATTTTTAATTCTCTAGAAATACCCAGAAAGCCACCATATAATCTACGGATGAAGATTGGTTCACCTATTATTCTTCTGCGTAATTTCAATCCACCTCGATTATGCTACCATTTTGACGGGAAAGTTTAAAGAAGAATTGGTCCTGATGCCACGTATTCCAATGATACCGTCAGATCTACGATACCCTTCAAAAGGTTACAGTTTCCTATTCGTGTAGCTTTTGCCCTGTCTTTACATATGGCTCAAAGCCAAACAATGTTCATTTGCGGCTTAGATAAAAAAACCCATGTTTTTCCCATGAGCCAAAACCATCAAATCAGCTGTCACGTCCCGCACAGCTGCTCCTTGGGGGAAATAATGCGGGACAGATGAAGAATCCAATAATAAAAGATCCTTTCAGGATGACACCCTGTCTCGAGAAGCTGTAATTCCATTCTCCCCAGAGGCCTACCTTTCTGTTTTTCAAGAGTTAGACCAACTTTTAAAAATAATTTACAAAATTACTAGCTGTTTCCCGCAGCTACCTCTCCAAGTTTATATCGATTTACAGATAAATCCGGTCTGGTGATATTTGATAGCTTACATCCTTTTTTAAAATATATGTCTTTGTTAATAGAATACGTTGGAAGCATTGCTTTGTAAGACATTTTACAAAGCCCTAAAATAACAGTAAAAACTATAAATTATATTAATAGTATAGGATCCCGATATAAAGAGGACTTTCACCGAGCTGGTTATTGGATGAAACTTATTTTATATTAAATTTAATATATTAATAAATATATTGCATATGCTTTGCCTAAAAAAAATCAGTCCAGGATTATTATTAATTAATAATTTAAAAAAAATTACAACAAAAATAAATTTATTTTCATTTGATTTTACATTCGTTAACCAGACCGGTGCAAGTCACTAGTATCGATTTACCTGCTTATACCCGAGAGTTGTGACGGGAAAAAGAAAGACAACTTAACGTTTGCATATTCTATGGGGTTTATAATTTCGATTGATATGGAATTTGTCTATTAACCAATACCTTTAAAAAAAAAAAAATTTTTTTTTCAAATTATTAATTAATCATATCCTGGACTGAAGTTTTTTAGGCAATCCATATGAAATATATTTATTGACATATTAAATTGAATATAAAATAAGTTTCATCCAATAACCAGCTCGGTGAAGGTCGTTTTATATCGGGATCTTAGGCCAAAACAGAAAACTTGCTAAGATAAGTGTCATATGTTAGTGGATATCATAGTATAGATCTATATGAAAAAAAATACATTGAATGTTTTTAATACGGCAGAAGTCTATATTTCCGTTTACCATTAATCGAGTAAAACAAAAAAAATCTAGACAACGCTCACATTTAATAAATAAGAAGGGTGAATATAGAAATAAGCTGTAAAAAGCAACATAGTTAATATTCGCCATGAAAAATATGCGCTTTATTAAACATTGCTTTTATAAAACGTTAATCATCGTCTCTTAATTAATTATTACCACGCTCGATGAGAGCAGTTATTTACCTTAAAGAAAATTGCAATGCTTCGATTCCTAGGGGCAATCCTTTAGCTAGTAAGAAATTAAAAGCTTTAGAAAGATTTATGAATTGCCGCATTTGGTGGTTGAGATTAATTGTTTAATTTATTATATTTTGTTCTTCTTTGTAATATTGTGTAAAATAAATAAATAAAATTAAATTCCTTTTATTTCTTGCTTAATCCTAGTACTTACAATTTCAATTTCAGTAATAATGTGCATGCAAAATTATTCAAACTTTAAAATTTATTTAACGAACTTTAGAGTGCATAATTAGAAAACAAATCAGTTATAAAATTATATTATAATGTTGAATACATTCTAGTTTTCATTATAAGAAGTAATATGATTTAAAAAATATTAAAATGATTCATAACACAATGTGATAAAGTCTATATTATTAGTTATTTTTAAGTTTTTTTAAATTTATTATTATTATTATTATTGTTATTTCATTAATCAGATATCTCCACCATGGTTCAGGCGTGGCCTTGACGTGGCAGTGGAGCTCAGTAGCCTAGAGTGAGCCCAGTACCTTGGGCGAAGCTAATTGAGCAGAGGGGGCTCTTTGTACCCTCTTATAAAAAGAGGGGACAGAAGAGCAGGGGGCAAGGGGCGAGGACGGGAGCCTCACCCCATTGTACTGTCCCAGCGTTGGGAGGGGTTGTTCTGTGGTGCGGGACAACCCCTCTGTGGAGGTAGCGTCAGTTCCTTGGGGGACTGACTAGCCGTCGTGCCCTGTTTGCTCATTAGATCCGGGGCACCTCCGGGGGGTTTTAGTGGGTAGAGCTGCGTCCACTTACCAGCTTTTGGGCGCAGCGTGTCCCACATACCCGCGTGTGGGACCCACTCCCCCGTGGGATGCCTCAGGGCATTTCCCGGCGTTAAAGAAAAAAAAAGTGCTCTCTTTTCTCTGCCGCTCGCATAATTTAATACCTGCTACTATTATGATGTCGTCTGCCTCTCATCTGTCGTCGTCTCTATTTTTCCGTTCTAGTGGACCTGCCCATAATGTTGTCTTTTTAGTCCAGCGATTAGAGTCCAGAGCTAAGTCTCGCTATGTGTCCAGCTCATCGTCATTTTTAGCTTTTGTGAATCGCTAAGAGCATCAATGGCCCTAGTTTTCTGTCTTATATCAGAGTAGCGAATCTTTAGGATTTTCTTAATTTTCAAGATACTCCTCTCCATACTCCTTTGGCAGAATGTGATTTTATTTTTTGCTTTTCTGGTAAAATTTCCAGTTTGGCAGGCATGTGTTAATGGGGGTTAATGGTTAATTAGGGGAGCAGGCAGGTTCAAGACTTTAGTTTTCATTCGTATGGTCATGTAATATTGATTCTTCTTTCTACTTCCAATTCGTGATTTTAGTGGTTGAATGAAACTTGCTTTCCTAGATAAATGTAGGCCTCGATATATGTAAGAGGTGAATTTACGATATGTAATGTGTATCCTTACTTCTTTACTAATATTATAAATGTGAAAGTAGCTCTCTCTGTCTGTCTGCCTGTCTCTTCTTCACGCCCAAACCACTAGATTTGGATGTAATTTTGTACAAAGATAATTGGGGAACCAAGAAAGGATATAGGAACTATCCTATAAAAACTATTTTATCCCGAAAAACCTTAGGCCGCATAGTTCCCGATTTTAGAGATTTAACAAAATAATGTATGGTGGATTGTATAATAATATGTATATATAATATGTATCTTATTTAAGATTTTAAGACCTATTTAGGTCAACAGGAAAGTCCGCTATGGCATAGGTATATTAAATATAGCATACAATATCCATTTTATTTAAAAAAATGAGCTTTTATAAAGCGGTAATGTAAAAGCTATTTACTCCTTGTCATTATTACATAATATTAAACAACCTCCTCCTCCGCGTCCTCTGCCGCGTCTTTCTGTACGCGGTAAACTCAAATACTACTAGGTATATGGATTTTTATGCTGTTTTCAACTTAAGATACATTAATTTCTGAGGAAGGTTTTTACTTTTAGCTTTTATTATATAATTTGCCAATATTTGTGTATCTTGGTAAACACTATAAGGCTAATTATTGTAAGAGTCGAAAAAATTTAAGCTACATAAAAGCTTACATTGGAAAAGCTGCCTTATTTACTTTAAAGATAAAACAAAAAATAATGAAGTAAAATAGTGATCATCATCAGTCCGGATAGGTCCGTAAATATTTCTTCAGGCGGGCGAAGCAGCGGGCAACAGCGAGGAGGCCGCCGACGAGGACTCCTTCCGCGGGCGACGAACGGGGGTGCGTAGGAGGCGCTATTTAATACGCCTCTAGTAACGCCCCTGTGTTCGTGTCGAGCTTAGGATGGGAACCTGGGTCTGTATGGCACGACGTCGTGGGGACTGCTTAGTAGCGGCCGGGCAGTCCCCCCTACGAGGAGTAGTCTGGCCTTTGCCGGGGCCAGCCTGTCGCTGAGGTGATACTGTCTGTTGCCTGCTGAAGGCGGAAAAGCTGCTGTAGGCGCTCGCAGTGGTTTTAGTTAGGGTCGACGAGTCCCACATTGGGTCAGGATCTACCCGAAGATCCTGGCTGAATCCATAAGGATTTCCCTGCGAAAAAAAAAAAAAAAAGCGGGCAACAGTATTTATCATCATCGTCTCCAACCTCATTTCCATAGCAGTGTGTTTATTTCTATCACTTGCTATCCTGTATTATTTTTTAGAAATAAAATCGAAATCAATCGTTTTATATTAATTGTTTCACTTATAATATAGCTTTTACAGGGTATATTTGAATATTTTATTTACATTTATTGCTCTCTTTTTATAAATATTATTCCTATTTCACACATTCAATCCACTTTTTCTTAGGTCTTGCCTTTATCTAGTAATGTTATCCATTCATACGTCTTAAAATTAATTTGAAGTAAAAATATGCCGCCTAGTCAAATGTGCAAAAATTAAGCTTCATTAAACCTATGAACAACGGTATGATAAGATATGACAGATGACGAAATTATAGATGACTAGCTGTTGCCCGCAGCTTCGCCTGCGTTTACTTGCTTTACTTCACTCCTGTTAGTCACAGCGTGGTGTTATATTATAGCCATATAGCCTTCCTCGATAAATGGGCTATTCCTGAGAAAAGCGTGGCCAAACAAACAAACTCTTCAGGTTTATATTATTAAGTATAGTGTAAGGATGGGAGGCGTGCGAGAGGCTCGGGTGCTGAGATGGTTCTCTTTATTTATTATAAACATTATCTTGTATACTATTAGGGCACTACATTTCCCTTCCTAAAATTTTAAAAACTTAAATATATTTTATGTTTTTTGAACAATATTGATCAAGATATAATATTACATTTTTAATACATATTAATTAGATTACATTTTTATAATAACAATGAATAACAATGAGTAACAATGACAAATGACAAATACTTTTTAACACTCAATAATAATACAAACATATAAATAGATTGATAAACATTTTAAAACATTATAACTTATAGTATGACAACTTCTTGGGAGGTCGTAATGAGATGACAGTTTAATAATTCCATTCTACATATAAGGATCGATATCAAATATATTAGGCCAACGATATGTAATAAAGTTTCAAATATGACTCTTATGATCTTCGTTACTAACTGGTATTAAGTAGGTGCTAGTCACATATAACATTCATCATCATCATGTCATTATTTACGTAATACATTTTTCATAATCATTTTTTACGCATACATACGTATTTTGTACATACATTCCATATTTTGGTTTCTTTTTTTTTAGACTTTATTTCATCATCAACATTTTTATTCTTATCAGTCCTTTATTTATTCTCAGTTTATTGCTACTTTCGTTTCATATTCCATGGGTTTCACATATACGGTATACCCTTACTTTATTTATTTCATCATCATCATCATCATTCTCATTAATACTTTATTTATTCTTCATAATTTGCTACTTTCATATCATATTTCATTGGGTTTCATACATACCCTTTTTCACATAATTCTCATATATTATTTACAATTTTTAGCATAATTTGTGGTTCTCATTTAAGTCTTTTTCGACTCCAACTTATCTCACGGAGGAAAAATCGTTCACACCATGATCGAATGGAAGGATTTAACACACAAATATTATTTGGAGAGTATTAAACTTTCTCCTATTCTACAACATCAACATTTTTTTCCTTTTTATTTTTTTTTATACTCCATACGAGCACTAGTTTTAAAATAATCCTAAAACTTTCACGAAAACGTCTCGCGTTTAACATGATCAAGCATTTGGACTATACGTCATTATTATTTGGTTTTTTAAGCATTTCCACTCGACGGACGGGTGATCAGACCGCTCATCGAAGGAAGTGTTATTTTTTACAAAGTATTGTCCATATTTTTGTCAATCCTTGTAGAGAGTCATAACCTTCATATTTTATCGATATAATGCGTCTGCAGCCACATCATTCGTAAATCTAACAACTCTGTTTTTATCATACCTTCCTACTTTTCCTTCATCGTGTCAATCCGGTTGTACATAGTCAATATACGCAATTTTTATCAATAAAGTAATAAGTGTTAAGCTGAACCTAACTGTACCTAGCTCATTATTTATGTTTTCCAATTAATATTACTTACTGTCATTTAATTCCATTATTTTAAATTTATTTAATTTCTTTGTCTTTTTTTTTTCAAATAATGTACTTACTCATTTAATTCTATTATTTTAAATTTAATTAATTTCTTTGTATATATATTACAAATTGTTTCTAATAAAAAATACTTATCAATACGAGAAAAAAAAATATCTATTTTATTTTATATCAATGCCTGATAAAGTGCATGAACACAAGAATGTACTACGTTGCATTAATTACTATAGTTCATATCCTACCTACTGATAAAATATACAGAAGCTTTAGAACATTATGATATGAATATAAAATAACATTTTTTTTATTAATGACAAATAATTTTATTAATAACCATACTCCAAAAATAAAATAAGAAAATGTAGGTAAAAATAATTTTAAAATAACATATCAGAATCAGAATATGCTTGAAATATTTTTACATATTTATCTTATAATTGCAACATAAATTTATTTTTAAAAACATTTAAATATTTAACTATTTCTGACAGACATTTTAATATCAAGTGAATAATAAAAAATATACCTAGTGTTTGATTAACTCAACAACTTTTCCTGGTAGGCAGCTTACTTTTTCTCCGATATCTCCCGGCACCTTTCTGCTGGACCTCTTCAATACTTCCGTTCCAATGACACCAACATCTCCCGGCACCTTTCCTCGGGATCCCTTGGACACCAACAACTCCCGGCGCTAATTTTATTTCTTCTAAATATCATAATTTTTTTCTTCTTCTGTTCATGTCTTTATTTTAATTGATGTAACTTTAAAATACTTATGTCATCTTTATTCTTCAAGTGAGGCCTTTTTATTTAAACATTACTTTTATTTCAAGATTATTTTCTTCTGATTATCCTTATTTTATTTTACATTATTTTACATTATTTTAATTATTGTATTTTAATTTTAATTGTCATCTATATTTTTCTTGCTTCAACTTTATTTCTTATTTTTGTTTTAATATTCTTGATTCTTCGTCATTTGTCATAGTTATTTTCTTATATGTTTATATTTATCTTGCCATAATTATATGTTTATTTTATCTATTTAAATGATATTTTTAATTTAATTTTAATATCTTGGGCTCAGCGCTGCCGCGAGGCAGCACTGGCAGGGTCGCCATGTAAGGAATGGGAGGCGTGCGAGAGGCTCGGGTGCCGAGATGGTTCTCTTTATTTATTATAAACATTATCTTGTATACTATTAGGGCACTACAATAGATTTATTTAGAACTGTATAATAAATCTCGTCCCAATCGTTGCAAAATTTGGGATATTAAATGTAGTCTGTTTGTTTTGTTCCATAATGAAGTAAAGAATATTCAATAAAGAACAATAATGTAGTGTTCGTTCGTTACATTAGCTTAAAAACATCATAATTATTAAGTATTGACAAGTATTTAGATTATTATTTTGATTTCATATACCGGGTGTATTTTGAACGCTTGCAAAGATTTAACCCTAATAATATACTATTTATATACTATATAATACATATAACTATTTACCTCAGAAACGTTGTTTTAAGAAAATTTTAGGACTTATGTATTTTGCAAACCCGCAATGTATGTATACAACTCGAACAGCGAACTCTGTCAACTGATGCAGTATGCCCGTGAACTTAGCAGATCATTTTCTAGCAGATCACAAAATTATTGGAGTTCTGTTCGCATGCAGCATAGTTCTATAGTTCCTGATACTTTTTACAAATAGTTCTGGCGCGGTTGCTTAAAAAAATGACACTTTAAAAAAACAACAAAATGATCTGCTAACTTCACGTATCTGGCAGATCATTTTGCACCAAATCGAAAATAAATTAGAGTTCTGTCTGCATGCAGCATAGTTCTATAGTTCCTCATACTTTTTACAACAATTTTTGGCGTTTTCACCTCAAAAATGACATGAATATTTTACAAAATTTGAGGTGGAAACGCCAAAAATTGTTATCAGATAACCAAATTGAATACACCAGCTTTCAAACAAAAAAATAACCATCGAAATCCATTCACAAACAGCGGAGATATCGTGTCACATACATACAAAAAAAAAACATACAGACGAATTGAGAACCTCCTTTTTTTTTAAGTCGGGTAAAAATAGAAATTGACGTTTTTGTGTTAACTTTATCCTATCAAGTATTTATACAACTTCCATTATAATATATATTATATACATACTAGCTGTTGCCCGCAGCTTCGCCCGCGTTAACTTTTAAAATTTGAGGGGTTGACCACCCTTATCACTTAGGGGTATGAAAAATAGATAGTAGCCGATTCTCAGACCTACTAAATACGCATATAAAATTTGGTAAAAATCGGTAAAGCCGTTTCGGAGGAGTACGGTAACTAACATTGTGACATGGAAATTTTATATATTAGAGAAGATTATACTGTATAAATAACTTTTTGAAAGCCCGTCAAAAATGTGACAACTTTTTGGCTTATTGATTTAGAACATTTATGAGGCTGTAATATTGGACTTACATTGTGTCCTTAATGTTCTTTTAATTCAGAACATCGGTGTAAAATGTTGCGCGCGCATCACAATGAATAAGTTAATGTTCAGCCATAACTCTCGCAGCTTTCCGACGCGGGTCACGTCCATTGAAAAACATTTTCATATCAATGTTGCGTTAATATAAAGTGACTTGTAGTGACATAAATAAGACAATATTATTTTATGTAGTGTCATGTGGTGTTAAAACGTTTCATTAATAAAATTAAAATAGTTTTGGTGGTTGAATTAATTTAACGGATTACTTTGGATAAGGTAAGCGCTTTTGTAACTTTCTTAAAATTTGAGTAGTTTGAAATATTGTTATAAATATTTTATAGTCAACAACGGCTGGGTAATTAATAATATTTATTATGAAAGAGAAGATAATACTTTTTATAGTTTCACGAACTTTGAATATTTGTATGATTAGATCTCCTCTACGACCATTTCGATTTAATAAACAATTATTATATTATGTTCATCAAATTTGTAACAAATGACAAATTAAAAGGATAAAAATTAGCTGAATTTTTATATTTTATTCACATATTGTGGAGTGTAGATAAGTAAAATAAAAAAATACTACCTTCTTTCGTTAAACTATGTAATAAAAATGTGTATAATTTATTTTTCTACTAAGAAATATTTATTTTGATCCTGCCTATTTAAAAATGGTTCACCCATAACGACTTTTATATATTTGAATTTTAAAAAATCGCAATAGGAATAAAGAAAAAAATATTTTATGGTTAGGAGGAATATGGAGCAAAGTTGGTTAATTAAAATAAAGTGACGCATTTTTTAAACGATATCACAATAGTAGATATGTATATACAAATATATTATGCTCATCCTCATCATCAGCCTCTATCCGTCCACTGCTGAACATAGGGCTCCCTTAAAGAACTCCAAGACGGCCGATCCCTTGCCACTCGCATCTAACACGGACCGGCCACCGCACGGAGATCGTCTTCCCACTTGGTTCTTTGACCAATTGTGCTATATAACTATAATTTTCATGGTAGGCAGTATGAATATTCTATGTACCTAGAATTCAATTCATTATTTTGGAGAAAAATAGATAAATTTCAAGTCATACTTACGATTCCTAATAATTAATTAGCAGACAGGGTAATAACTTAACATAGTCAAAGCCTGCACAGAACTTCGTAAAAATGTTTACATAAGAATGATATTTTTGGAGGATATAGAAGAGATAAATCGGACTCTATCTCGACATAAGATATACTATTGACCACAGATGTACAAGAGTGTTCTCTCTCAAGTCCCCCAGATTTTTAGTCGTCTTGTCTACGTGACCACGCCTAATATCCTGGTTATGGCCATCAAATCCCTTTAGCATTCCAAGTGAGTCCATACCGGGGGGAGTGATGCGTTTTGCAACGCTTCCAGCTGCATGGGTACCACCATCTTGCTTGTTTCTTCCGTGAAAGAGGTTTGCTGTGTTTCGGAGAGAAGGACAAGATATGCACTTACTGTAATTACTGCAATTAATGTAATTACTGGAACCGAGACTAAACATCTTATGTCTTAGGATAGGCAATACATAGATGAGTTGCCTGGGATCGTTCCAGGTAAACCAGTTTATGTTCTTCAACTGAGTGATGGTAGTGCCAGTGTATAGTGCAACATAAATGACGATATGATGATAAAAAGAAAAAACGGGCAGATGCTCTTACGAGACTTCCAATATATTGCCAAGTCGTCTGCTCCGTTTGCCAGGTCTTTGATGGACAGAAGTTCTTTGGTTTAATGAATAATCCTGGCGTTTTAACAGCTTTTGTTTTTTTTATTTTAGATTAATGCCCGACAAAAGATTCATCTTTTGTTGGATACTTTATAAAGGTATATTTCTGTGTATAAGATAAAATCATTTCAAAGAATTTTTCAAATCGGACCAGTAGTTCCTGAGATTAGCGCGTTCAAACAAACAAACAAACTCTTCAGCTTTATAATATTAGTATAGATAAGTGCGTAATATCATACTTTATTTAAACTATTTTTGAAGGCTTTTCTCGCAGAAACATGATCTAGTTGCATCTGCTGACGCTGATCTAGCTAATTGTTCTTTAAAATGGTAAATATTTAATTATGACCATGACATTTTTCATTTGTAGGAGTTGTTTCAATGATCGGTTTATCAAGTCGTAATATTAACCTATTACGACTACCTACGACACCATGGTTCAGGCCTTGTCGTGGCGGTGGGGCTCAGTAGCCTAGTGTGAGCCCAACACCTTGGGCGAAGCTAATTGAGCCGAGGGGGCTCTTTGTACTCCTCTTATAAGAAGAGGGGACAAAAGAGCAGGGGGCAAGGGGTGAGGATGGGAACTCCACCCCATTGTACTGTCCCGACGTTGGGAGGGGTTGTTCTGTGGTGTGGGACAATCCCCCTGTGGAGGTGGCGTCGGTCCCTTTGCTGGACTGACTGGCCGTCGAAGTGCCCTGTTAGCTCAACAGATCCGGGGCACCTCACCAAGGTGGCACTGATGGCACTCGCCGGGTTTTAGTGGGTAGAGCTGCGTCCATTTACCATCTTTTGGGCGCAGCGAGTCCCACATACCCACCTGGGGACCCACCCCCAGGCGGAATGCCTCAGAGCATTTCCCGGCGTAAAAGAAAAAAAAAAGTCGTAATAGGTAATAATCGCAGTTCCATGTTTATAACTATATTCTTTAACTTGCTTCACTGAGAATGCGCAGCACTCCGACTTCCTTATTAAATCGGTTGGAGGTCTACAGTAGCAACATTGAATTTAAGATAAGATTACGGATGAATCTCTGTATAAACTTTGTTTGTTCTCTTTTCTATTTGCTTTAGAAAATACAGACGAAAGTCGTCTTTTAATAACATGGGTTGTTCAAGCCACTGGAATTTGTAAATTGTAATTCCATCTGAACGTCATACTAATTTATTTGGTCCACTCAGTTTAATTTCACTAATCACTATATGAGATGTTGAGACACACAAATCAGGAAAGAAATTTAAATTTAATTAAAATAGTCCGCATTAAATTACCCCATCAAGGGGTATTATGGTTATGGGGTATGGTTTTAAAAATGAGATGAAGCTTTATAAGTATTATTTTGTTTTATGAGGATAACTGGCGGAAAACAAACTCAAGAGTTAAAAATAAATTGAGTAAAACTTATTGCCTTGAGTATATTTTATACCTGGGAAAAATAAAAACGGAAAGTTTTTAGTATAAGTTTATCATTCATTATATTATTGTATCTAGAAGATTTATAGAAAAATGCAAATATCTTATCATTCTCCACTGCTGAACATATGCCTCTCTCAAAGAACGCCAAGACGACCAATCACTCGCCACTCGCATCTAACACGGACCGGTCGCCACACGCAGATCGTCTTTCCATCAGGTTAGTGACGGACCAACACCTCGTCTACCCGAACGCGGCTTCCACTCATATCCATAAAAATAATCAATTTACATATTTCTAACCAAATAAATAACAGAACCTAAGATATTTTTTCTGTTTTTTTTTTCTATGTACAAATAAGTCTTTATATGTTTTTTATAAAAGAAACCATATTACACAATAATTAAGCAATGTGAACAAAATAAAACCTTTTGAAAATGAAAGAAATATGGTTGAATCACAATGACTGCTACATTTTTTCAGAGTTCAGTGATTTCACGAGTGTCGTTCGTTCTGACAAGTTAGCTTTAGGGTTGGACAAGTTGAGTGCGTGAACACGAGTGATTACTTTGCCGCGTTAATGTAGTAGAAGTGCTATACATTCGGATTTCTTGTGTTACTTTTTGTATGCTCTATGGTGAAGAAAATAGATATTTATTACACAACAAAAGCAGCTCATACGGTAGTCCCCACCATGGTCCAGGCCTTGTCTTGGCGGTGAGGCTCAGTAGCCTAGGGTTAGCCGCTGGGCTTTTAGATGCTGATCTAGGGCGAAGCGAATTGAGCCGAGGGGGCTCTTTATACCCCTCTTATAAGAAGAGCAGGGGGCAAGGGGCGAGGACGGGAACCACACCCCATTGTACTGTCCCGACGTTGGGAGGTTGTTCTGTGGTGCAGGATAAACCCTCTGTGGAGGTGGCGTCGGTCCCTTGAGGGACTGATTAGCCGTCGATGAGCCCTGCTTGCTCAACAGATCCGGGGCACCTCACCAGGGGCGGCATTGGTGGCACTCGCTGGGTTTTAGTAGGTAGAACTACGTGCACTTACCAGCTTTCGGACGCAGCGAGTCCCACATACCCGCCGGTGGAGACCCACTCCTTTGCGGGATGTCTCAGAGCATTTTCCCGGCGCTTAAGAAAAAAAAGCTCATATGGTAGTAAAAGATTACCACCACCTAAAGCTGCAACTTTTAAAGCTTAAAGTATACATCCCAGCTTTTAAAGTTTTATGCGCGCTATCTTTGAGTAATTATGGGATAAAGGATGATAAAAAATTCAATAGAAGATGGAACAGTAGTTTTGGGCTAAGAAAATGGACTCAGATGTGATTCATACCACGTGTAGAAACGTCAAGTAAGGCGGACGTAGCGAGCTAGACGGACTTGTCACATGCCCAGATTGGGTCCGGATTTGAAGGGGGAGATCGTACCTTCTTAAATATAGTTGTTAACCAAGTAATGGTTGCAAAATCGCAGAAAGCTACGAAAACAAGCTTAGCTATAGACGTATGACTAATATCTAAAATTTTATAACACCATTTGAATGATACTAAAGCTTTGATGAATTTATTATGTTGATTTAGGACTGAAAATCTCGAGAACGGTTTATCAATATTATGATGATGAATAGCCGTGTTATTGACCTTAATTTTGCTTTGCTTTAAATATTATTATTCTACATGGTTTTTATTCTATATAAGTAAAATATTATGTTAATTATAATAGTAACATAATAAGTTATAATACTATAATACTATAGTACTATGTATTTCTTTATTTATGGAATAAAATCGATATATACCACATGCAGTGACTGTATAACTTTGAATATACAAGCGAGTTTAAGTAAATGGACATTGCTAATAATCATCATTCAGCTATAGTTAGTTTCTTTATAGCATAGAAGGGAAACGAGCAGTCGAAGCCTCTTGTCGACTATCAACACCCATATACATATCCGCAAAACCAGATATTATGCAGATGCGTTGCCCTCCTTTTCCTTATCACTATACATTCCCTATCCCTATCCCAACGGGTCACTGGAAACTCACAAACCGCACGAAACGCGATAGCATTGCAGTCACTTGACGCCGGTGTTATATGAGCGAGGGGTACCACCCCAGTCGTGCTGGCCCAATTCGGCTGCAAAACAGCATGGCACTACCTCTTACATACAATAAAAGCCCAACCTACCACTGTTATTTCTAGTATTTTAACACGCGATAACGTTGCCTAATTTTTAGATTTAGATAGTTGTGGTGAGTGTATATTATATATGAAAGAACCAAACTTTTTGTAGATAATTAAGCATTGATTTTTTTTTATGTTACTTGGATAGGCAAACTGGCAAACGTGCCACCTGGTGGTAAGTGGTCGACGTCGCCCATGAATATATACTACTGGAACGAGGTCAGGCAACTCATTTATTAATTAATTTGTTGCCTATCCTGAGACACAAGATGTTAAGTCTCGGTGCCAGTAATTACACTGCCTGTCTTGCCCTTCTCTCCGAAACATAGCAAAGCTGTTTCACGGGAGAAACAAGCAAGATGGTGGTACCCATGCAGCCGAGAGCGCGGCACAGCGCTTCCCTCCCACCGGTACCGGTTTTAACGATTCAGATTAAATACATAATATTATTCATAAACATAGCAAGTAGAAGCTCTGTTTTGATAAACAATTTGCTATCACAACGATTAGCGAAATATTGGAAAACCAGAAAATGCGGCGCCACGATTAGCCAATAACAAGATCGGCCTTCTATATCAATGACAAATAAATATTTTATTGTTAGCAGTAACTAGAAATTTATTTATATATAACAAAAACAAAATTTTATTTGCAATAACAAATATTGAGATCAATAATTGAGATAAAAAGTACCCTATCTCCTAAGTTGGACCAAATTACAAATGCTTACAAAATTTAATAAAAATTGGTTCATTAGTTTCGGAGTTTATCGCCAACATAATTACATCGTGACACGAAATTTTTATAATAATAATATAGACTTATTTATTAGTAGTATACATATAGATAATATTATATATTATGTGTATTGAATGCGGGCGGCAAGGGATCGGCCGTCTTGGCGTTCATTAAGGGAGGCCTATGTCCAGCAGTGGATGGATAGAGGTTGATGATGATGATAATATTATACTAGTACATTACACAAATATCTTTCGTTTTAATATCTATAGGTATTTAAGTTTAAGAGTTTTTTTGGACGCCCTAATCTTCATTTTTGAATTACCAGTCCCATTTGAATTGTTTTTACATTTGAAATCCTTCGATAATTGGGCAATTTATTTAATTGAATTTTAGGTTGAAGTGTAAATCAAGAGCAATTTAAATTCTAAGTCAATAATTTATTCGTATTTAGTTGGTACATTCGCTATCTACTGAAATAACGTTAGGAATACGTTCTATTTCCATTTTCATTACCTTGCTCCCTTGCTAATATTCAAGCCCGAGATCAAGAAACCTTATGTGATTGGAGACCTTAGAGACTAAAGTATGTATATGACCGACATGCTTTTGAATATTAAATATTCTAGTTGTATAACCCGCGAATGCTCAAACGAATCTCAAATTTAAGACGTACATAAATTCATGTTGTTCCTCTTTTTTTCTTTGAATCTGACACGTCGTAGCATGAGTTTAAGTACGTCTTAAATTTGAGATTCTTTTGAGTATTTGGGGGTATATCCAACACACGGAGCTTGGATACATATGGAGGATGGAAAAATGATGCCCGAACAAAAAACAAAAAAGCATCACATTGCACAAAAAGATAGAACACAGCGTTCTATCTTTTTGTGCAACATATTTTATATAGAAGCATATTTTTACGGGCAATTAATTTTTCAAGTCGGAATATTCGTATCGGCATTTGGTTATTTTTGTACATATATATTTTATATCAATAACCTACCTCATATGTGTCTTACGTAATTTTGTTTTTCATTCAACTTTAATACGTTAAGTGAATTCTTTCGGGTGATTGCAGCGATTTTGTTAGGCTTTGATAGGTTATTTAGCGCGTGAGTCACTTGAGGCAGGCGCTTAGCGACGCCTATATAGAAACAAGTTCACGTGAGATTTTCTCTACTTGTGATAGGCCCAGGTACGATTTTAGATCTGGTGCCAATAATTTCACTATTTATCCTATCTTTCTTTTAAAAAAATCGGTTGTCTATAAAGTCGGTTTACTGACGATAGTTGAACGTGACAACATCATAAGAAAATGGAACGCCTCAGAGCGAGGTAACGCCGCATACGTCATATTTTTTCGTTCTTGCAGCCGGCTCCATCGAATTATAAGACGTTGTCACGTCAAAAGTAATGAAAGCTACTTCAAGCACAAAATGAGCAGTATGGCGTACGGCATGAAGTGCATCCCTCTTACCAGTACCGTAAAATTATAGTTTTTAAGCTACCTTAGCAGAATGTAAAACTACCGCGCCGTTTCATATATTTTGTATTTTAATTGTAACTTAATGTTTGAAATAAACTTTTGAAGAAATCTGTATAAATCTGTACTAGTAAATTCTGATAAGACAAAATTCGTAGCAATTATTTTTATTACATTGGAAAAATGTTGCTAAATATAATAAAACAATTAAAACTTACACAAACTCAATCAAACCGCACTCAAAATTACATTCCAGTTTAGAAATTTCTGGAGTCCGATGTGTTCTATGTAAATAATGTTCTTTTTTTGAGTTAATTGAAAGTCCGAAAGCCGTCAACACGCCAACGTTTTCCCAAACAGATTGTTGGCGAGGGAAAAATGAATACAATCATAATATTAGGGTGCCTCACAGTATTACTGCCGTTATGTTATATCGCTTATTTAACAATAATAATATCACTAACAAATTTAATACATTGACTAAAAATACAAAAACCACATAATATACGTTTAACGCCGGGAAATGTTTTGAGCATCCGGCGAAGGGGGGGGGGGGGGGGGGGTTGGCTCCCCAGGCGGGTATGTGGCTCGCTTTACTCACTTAAGCTCGGCGAGTGCCAATTGTAATGTGTAAATTGATAAATAATATAAGGCTAAATTATTGTAAGAGTCGGAAAAATTTTAGCCACTTGGAAGCTTACATTGAAAACGCTGCCTTATTACCTTTAGGGATAAACAAAAAATAATAAAGTAAAATAATGATCCTCATTCTTATTTCAAATATCTGTGTCCTTATTAGTCCGGATACGTCAGTAAATATAAGTTGACGCGGGGGAGCTGCGGGGCTAGTAGTATATAATTTACCAAGCTTGGTGTAAATTGGTAAATAATATAAGACTATTTATTGTAAGATTCGCAAAAATTTAAGCCACTTGGAGGCTTACATTCAAAACGCTGCCTTATTTCCTTCAGAGATATAACAAAAAATAAAAATTAATACATATAATGATCACTATCATTAGTTAACGCGGGTGAAGCTGCGGGTAACAGCTAGTACTTAAATAAATATTATTTCGGGTACTGACGGTGTTTATGGTTTTATTGAGGTCCCGATATTTCGGCAACGTTTCAAACGCTATGATCACGGGGAGACTGACGTACGGTGCTGGTAGATGGCGACATATCAGAAAAATCTGTTTACCCTCTTTCTTCTTTGTTTTGGACGACTAGTTTCGGCACTGGTAACGCGGTAAGTACCCAAAACAATATTTATTGTCGCGACAACGTCTTATAATTCGATGGAGCCGGCTGCAAGAACGAAAAAACATGACGTATGCGGCGTTACCTCGCTCTGAGGTATTCCATTTTCTTATAACGTTGTCACGTTCAACTATCGTCAGTAAACCGACTTTACAGACAACCGATTTTTTAAATATAAATAGTGATCGCGTTAGTTTAAAGCAATATATTTCTTGTAATATTTTTTTGACGTGTTTAATAAACCGACGATCGCCGGATGCATGCACGAAAATGTACCGTAACGCCCTTTGTCCCGTTACGCTCATTGTACGCTTGCGTTTTGTTATGACGTTGTCACGTTAAAATATCGTCCGTAAACCAACTTTACAGGCTATTTTTTTTATATCTTGTTGTTATAACACTCACAATTACACATAAAAATATACACATCGGGGTCTCAATAATATGGTCCGTGGGCAGCATTTGGATGTGGATGGCAAAAATTGTAAGAAGTAGTGAAAGTTTGTGAGTGGCATGCGTACATAAGACTTCTTCGGGATTGCCGACATTCCAAGAAACTTTAGGGTCTACATTCAGAAGTTTGACCTTTAATTTTAACATTTTTTATTCTAATTCAAGTAAGCAGTGATGGCCGTTGCTTAAAGTTTTTCTAATTCATTTAAAAAAGTTACTGTTCTCTGGTTTTCTCCTTACTTTTTTGTAGATCATCATAACCTTTTTTTTAATGTTACGACGGCATCTTTGAATTTTGGTTATTTCTAGTAAACAAGGATGATATTGTTGAGATTTTTCCGTTGAAACCATATCTAGGTTCTAGATTTTTAACGTTACTTTTGCCTGATACATTTGATTTTATATCCACGATACCTAAATATTACCAACTAGCTGTTGCCTGCAGCTTCGCCCGTGTTACTCAACTCCTATATGTCACCGCGTGATGTTATATAGCCTATAGCCTTCCTCGATAAATGGGCTATCTAACACTGAAACAATTTTTCAAATCGGACCAGTAGTTCCCGAGATTAGCGCGTTCAAACAAACAAACAAATTCTTCAGCTTTATAATATTAGTATAGATTAGTAAATACTAATTAATATGTACTAGAATTTTGGAAATTCCTATTCCTCATACGTGTTATGTTGTTACAATGTTACGTGCTATCCGATAACTGAATAAACTTTCAGATAAAGTAATAAACATCTTTGCCCATAACTTGCCAAAATTAATGTAATTTGTTCAGGATTTTCAATGATTACATTTAATTATGTTCTTTTATAGAAGAGGGGGCAAACGGACAGTATGTTTCCTTGTAATTAGGAATAATATCTATCTATCTTTGTAATGTCTAATTTACTATATATATATATATATATATATATATATATATATATATATGTATATTTGTGTGCGACGACCTCTGTGGCTCAACGGTTAGCGCGTTGGCGTTCAAGCCGGAGGTTCCGGGTTCGACTCCCGCCGGGGATCAAAAAAGTTTTCTGTGTTCCTGGGTCATGGATGTGTATTAAATATGTGTATTATATAATAAAAATCCTAAATATATGTATAGTATAAAAGTATTAAATATATTTTCGTTGTCTGGTACTCGTAACACAAGTTCTTCGAGAACTTACCTCGGGACCAGATCGACGTGGTGTAAAGGCGTCCATAGATATTATTATTATTATTTGTATCTGCGCGTGTGTGTATGTATACAGTATGTGTGTGTGTGTATCTATATGTGTCTTGATATACATGAATACGTCATGCTTTATTATTATAAAATTTTTTGTTTGTTTACTTGTAAGGTCGTCTTGGTATTGATGTAATGATGTTATAATTATTGTGCGTCTAAATAAATAAATAAATAAAATCGCCTAATATTCTAACGGTATCTAATCTTATGCTGTTGGTAATTTTAAATGACACACTTTCGCCGGAGATCTTGAGGTCTGATGGCCAAGAGCAGACATTTTATGATGACTAAACCTTTCATAAATGTGTTAATTATATAGTATATCATAGTACAATTTAAATATCTTGGGCATGTTGTAACGACTGGCCTCGAACATGACTCTGACAAGATCAGATCAGAACTTTATTAATAATACTGTGGTAATTAATATACACTAGCCCGCAGGATTCGCGTTGCTCACATAACGTCAAGATGTGTATCTATTCCCAGTTAATTGTCTATCCCTTTACATGAACAACCTTTAGGCTTAAGGTCATTCATTAATTACGTGAGACATTAATTGGAAGAGTAGAGCTAAAACTCACCTAATCTTACGTGAGGTAGGGATTATGCAAATATCATTTTTTCTTTATATTTCTTTAAGTAAAACATGAACAAAACTATATAATCCTATTATGCTAACGCCAAAAATCTTTTTGATGAACGATGTGTGCCGCCTTTACCTCGAATGTCGATGCGGTTAAAGACAATACGCTGTCTTGCAGGACGGACATATTATGCTTTTTCCATTTTTCATTAGACCTCTTGTTACACACACATACACACACATGCTTTTTTGTTATAGACATTAACACTAAAGATTGTAAGTATTGTTTTGTAAGGGTAGGTGATATAAGACTCTCACCATGATTCAAGCCTTCTCGTGGCACCTTGAGCAAAGCCAATTGAACCGAGGAAGCAGCTCTTTGTATCCCCCTTATAAGAAGCGTGGAAAAAAGAGCAGGGGGACAAAGAGTGAGGATGGGAATCGTGGGGGACAACCCCTCTGTGGACGTGGCTTCGGTCTCTTGGAGGGACTAGCCGTTGAGGTGCTCTATTGCACAACTGATCCGGAGCACCTCATCAAAGGCGCAATTAGTGGTACTCGCCGGGTTTTAGTGGGTAGAGCTGCATCCACCTTTCGGGCGCAGCGAGTCCCACAAACCCACCAGGGGAGTCCCGCATCCCCCGTAGGATGCCTAAGAGCTTTTCCCGGCGCAAAAGAAAAAAAGTTGGTATACGACCACGGCAATCCTCTTAATAAACACATACTTATATGTATAAAATACATTAAAATTACTGTGTGAGCTGTTTACATAAAAAGTAGACGATAAAAATAAAATACCTAGTTTGTAAGAACATAACAATTTCAGGTGCGAATATTTTCTTGTTTCATACTTTAAAGGGCGTCTTTTTAGTAGTCGGGTTTTAGTTTTAGAACTTATTTTTTTTGCGTTGCACCAACTACGTTAATACAATATCAAACTCATAAATATTTTGTTGTTTCAATAATGAATCAAACTCCGTTACAAAATATATAAATACCGTTAAACTTTAATTAATAAAGGTTCATGTCGACCCCGTAGGTCTACTAATAATTGTAATTTAATTATTTCTTATCAGTTAACTTCTCTCAAATTTGCAAATTTTGTTAAACTTAAACAATACAAACGTTAACCGTAATTATATTACGGTTAACGTTTGTATCAGTGTAGAGGTGAACTATTTCGAATTCCAAAAGCATAATATTATAATCTATTATTCCACCCAGCACATGAATATTTATGGAACATCTTTATCTTATAATATTATATTATGATAATATTACTGAATATTACAATATTGTGAAAATTTAAATCAAATGAAACCAAGTTTTATTGATATCTCGTTTTATGTGTAGGTTACCTAATATTATTGAATAAATATGATACCCGCTGGGTTGGACATTATCAAAATTTATTGTTTTATAATGTTAACGCGAATAACACATTCTTTTTTTTATTTAACGCCGGGAAATGCTCGGAGGCATCCCGCGGGGGGGTGGGTCCCCCCTCGCGGGTATGTGGGACTCGCTGCGCCCGAAAGCTGGTAAGTGGACGCAGCTCTACCAACTAAAACCAGGCGAGTGCCACCAATGTCGCCCTTGGTGAGGTGTCCCTTAGGGGAACGACGCCGCCGGGACGGGAGGGGTTGTCCCGCACCACAGAACAACCTCTCCCAACGTCGGGACAGTACAATGGGATGAGGTTCCCGTCCTCGCACCTTGCCCCCTGCTCTTTTGTACCCTCTTCTTATAAGAGGGTACAAAGTGCCCCCTAGGCTCAATTCACTTCGCCCAAGGTGCCGGGCGCACCCTAGGCTACTGAGCCCCACCGCCACGACAAGGCCTGAACCATGGTGAGGAAATAGCACAATCCTCCCGTGACCATGACCGCTGCAAAGTATCCGAAACGTCGGCATGTGAAAAACTTAATAAACCGCGACAAAATCCGTAAAATTGTTTCTTTATATAATATCAATATTTGTTATAATAAAACCATAGATTAAAACTTTATTTTACGGTTTATTAAAGTTGTTGAATTCTTCAGGAATTTCGCCAAAATTTTAGGATATATTTCTTATATTAGGATACTGATATTTCAGCTAATGGTTGGATGTTACCATCTGCTTGTAATCCAATAAATAAGTTTATATAATTAAATTTAAACTAAGCATTTTCAAATGCCCAAGACACTGTTAGTACTTTATACGTACATCGAACTAATTCAATAGTGGATGAATCTTAGGGTATTTCGAATAACTTTGTGACATTAGAACGTCTGATTCAGTCCTCCTGTATTTTCAGCTGCTGTAAATATCTGAAAAGTCGGAAAGGTAGTGGCCTTAATAAACCGCTATAAAATCTGTGCTCTACACCTGGGAGTGCTCACCCTAACTAAAACCACTGTGAGCGCCTTATGCCGGTTTTAAGGTTCCGGATATGCAGGGAACAGACAGTATCACCTCAGCGACAGACTGGCCCCGGCGAAGGCCAGACTTCTCTTCGTAAGAGGGTACTGCCCGGCCGCTACTAAGCAGCCCCGACGACGTCGTACCATAGAGACCCAGGTTCCCATCCTGACACGAACTCAGGGGTGCTACTGGTGGCGCATTAAGTAGCGCCTTATACGCACCCCTGTTTGTCGCTCGCGGGAGGAGGCATCCTCGGCGGCCTCCTCTCTTACCCGCTCGTCGGCCTCCTTTTGGGACATTATTGACTCGCAGAAGGAGACCATCGCCGTCCAGGACTCGTTGTCACCGAGCATTGCGGTGATGACGCTCGGCAGAGACAAGTCCCCTCCGGTGACTGATGTCAGACTGTGACGCAGGCCCATATCGGTAACACCTCAAGGGTGTGCTGGGCCGAGTCTACCGCCGCGCCATAACCGTAGCACACTGTCAACGGCTCCCTGTGGACCGTCCGGAACAGGTACTCACTAAAGCAACCATGCCCGAAAAGCACCTGTGTCAGAAGAAAGGTGAGGGGTTTGCGCTTACGGTGCATCCACCGCTCAAGGATCGGACGCAGAGCAGCCGTTAGTCTTTTGACATCAACTGCCGCGCCAGAATGGATGTCGCATATCACTTACCACCAGGTGTAACGACTGTCCGTCTGCCCTCTCCTCTATAAAAAAGTAATACGAGAACATTACTATCTAAAAATGTATTTATTGCTTTTCGAAGTATTTTCCGCGAAATTTGACACATTTTTCCATACGATGGAACCAATCATTGACGCAACCATTCCATTCGGAAGTTGGGGTCTCCAAAATGGCCGTTTTGTAGGCGTCCACAGCTTCTTCAGGCGATGAAAATCTCTGACCACGCAATTTATTCTTTATTTTAGGGAAAGTATAGAAATCATTAGGGCTTAGTTCGGGGCTGTACGGCGGATGGTCTAATAATTCTATGTTTTCTTGCTCTAAAAACTCTTTTGATCTGTGCGCGGTGTGAGAACTCGCATTGTCGTGATGGAGGATGATACGGCGGTTGCAGTTCTCTTTACGGAGTTCAGAAACGACCTGTGGTAAACAAATGCTAGCATACCATTCTGCATTAACCGTTCTTTGTCCCTCAAGAGCAATAGTCGCAACATGGCCGGTTTTGGAGACAAACGTGGCCACCATTTTTTGCAACACTCCGTGAACGAACAATTTTTGTTGGCTTTAACTCATTTTCGAACACCCAAACTCGTGACTGGTTTTTTGTTTCGGGTTCGTACGCATATATCTAGGATTCGTCACCTGATACGATGTTGTATACAGCATTTGAGGATCCTGCATGGAATCTTTCGAGAGTTCTGACTCACCAAGTAACGCGATCCGCTTTTTGCTCTTCACAGAGCAAATGCGGTATCCATCAGGAACACAACTTTTTTACAACTAATTGTTCATGCAAGATTATTTGTATTTGACTCATGCCAATGTCTAAAGTTGGCTGAAGTTCGCGGTATGTCACACGTCGATCTTCCTCAATCAGCTTACGCACAGCATCAACGTTTTCTTGGGTGACTGCAGTTTTTGGACGACCTTGACGGGGATCATCACTGAGCTTGACACGTCCACGTTGAAATTCAGCAAATCAGCGATAAATTGTGGTTTTGGATAGGGCTTCATCACCAAATGCAGAAATCATCCGGTCAACACACTGTTTTTGTGTTAAACCACTTCGAAAGTCATAATAAATCATCGCTCTAGAATTTTCTCGAGTCAATTCCATTTTCTCAAGACAAGACCGAGAATCTTTTTTTAAATAAATAAATGGTATTCGATTTTTAAAACCAAGGAGTTTTCAATTAAAAAGATTGTAATATGACAGGAACAGTGGAAATATTCCATTCCCGATACTTTTAGTGCAGCCTATGTAATATCTAACTTGTCACAATTTATGTAGCTGGAAAAAGAAAATATTCTTTTCTAAATTGCGAAATTTTAGAATCTCACGTAGAAATTTATTGAATGAAAATAACTATTGCAAAAACATTGTGAGTAAACTGGTATGTCTAAAAAGCCCTTAACGAATCCAGTGGAACGTATAAGGATCTAAATAATATATTTATCAAAGCACAAAGAAATTTAGAAAACAATATTCTGTTAATTTTGCAGCAAAAATAAAATTGTATGATTCGATAAATATTTTAAGATATTGACAGTAAAAAAACCTTTGAACGGATTTCGTCTAGCCGTATTAAGATTTTTCCATTTAATAGTGAGAGAAAACAGCATGCTCGATAAGATAAAGCAGGCCGAAGTTAGCCGACCCGCATTGGCCAGCTATGTTCTTATCTTAGCGAGATTTATGTCAATTTATAAATTTATTCACCTAATAGGTGATAAAATTATAAACGATAAAAAAGAAGAAGAAATATATTTTTACTTATTTAAGATTATTTCTATGTATACTAAGTTGATTTATTCATATTTTCTATAAGTAGGTACGTTAACTTAGGTACGCTATTGACCTGTGCTTGGTCAATCGGGGGATCCGCCGAACGCGCGTAAGGTTCAAGCTGTAAGGTGGAGGTCCACAATTCCCACACCTGTACCGGCCAGACGACGAGGAGAATACTGCGGCTTAATGTGTAGTCTGTCCACCTTACAATCTTTTCGGGCGCAGAGAGTCCCTCATCACCCTCGGGCCCGATGGTATGCGTAAGAGCCCAGTGAAACCAAAAAAAAATGCATCGTGGTAAGCTCATATGAAATGGCTTTTTTTATATATATTTTTTTATGTTATGTTAGTTGGATAGGCAAACTGGCAAACGTACCACCTGATGGTAAGTGGTCGACGTCGCCCATGAACATAAACTAGTTTACCTGAAACGAGCCCAGGCAACTCCTTTATGTGTTGCCTATCCTGAGACATAAAATGTTAAGTCTCGGTGCCAGTAATTACACTGCCTGTCTTGCCCTTCTCTCCGAAACACAGCAAAGCTGTTTCACAGGAGAAACAAGCAAGATGGTGGTACCCACGCAGCCGGGAGCGCGGCACAGCGCTTCCCTCCCACCGGTAAATCTCGATGCGGTATAAATTAACCTTACATACATATAAATAGATATAAATCTAAGAAACAAAATAATGCATTAATTAACTTCTTTATTCCTAATCCCCCGGATAATGCCCCGGTTCTAATGAGCAAGGGCACCTCGACGGCTAGTCAGTCCCTCAAGGGACCGACGCCAAAGAACAATCCCTCCCAACGTTGGGACACTACAATGGGGTGAGGTTCCCATCCTCGCGCCTTGTCCCCCTGCTCTTTTGTCCCATCTTCTTAAAAGATGGGTATAAAAAGAAGCTCTCTCACGGCTCAATTTTCCCCCCGACACGACAAGGCTTGAATCATGGTGGGGTTCTTCGAACATCCTAGTTTTAAAATGGTAATGTCTTTCGTGTGTCAAACTGTCTGAAAATATGTATTTGTCTTTCATACGAAGAACATAATAATGTATGTAAAAATAAAACATATTTTTAGTACACGATTTTTGTTTCATATTAAGAAAAGTGCCTTAAATCCATTATGAATGTTACCCGGATCCATGATTATATTTAATTATTTGTTTCATTAGGCCCCAGCGTATATTTCACGATAATGAGGGGATTTCATACGTTTATAAATTCTGAAAGACATAATTTTGCAGTCATAGGAAATATATGAAAAGATCCTTGAAGTTAGTTAAATACCTACTTAAAGTTTTTGAAAATGATCTTGTCAACTATTTTATTTAATAATAACAGAACCTTAAGAAAAAACCTTTGTATAGTATTGGTATTAATAAAAGAATAATCAGTTTTTTGTAATAAAACGTTTTTAAGAATTTTTTTGCGTACCGTAACCATAGTTGCTGTAAAAAATCACAAAGTTGGAAATAAATAAAAATCTGAATAAGCCGCGTAAAAGCCGTAAAAGTATTTTTACCACAAATATTTTACGGTTTTATTAAAATATGGAAATGTTTTGTAAACTGATGGTTGATAAAATCGATAATAAAAAGGCACATTTTAGGTAAGGATACATATAAAAGCAAAATTAAAAATTTTGAAAATACCCACGACGGTTAAAAGTCAATTGAAAAATGAAAAACTGTATCAAAACAAATGTTTACTGCAGCGCCTCCTGGTAAGTTGTAATCGTAACATCTATCTAAGAACATGCACCAATCAAACCCAAACCCATCATTGAAAATCGCATCAAAATTAGAATAGTAGTTTGGGAGAAAAATGGCAACCTTGGATTGTACAAAAAACGTTTGCTGCAGTGCCCTCTGGAGAGTTATCAACGTAATACCTATCTAATAAGATGCACCAATCAAATCCGAACCCATCTCTGAAAACCGCATCAAAATCAGACTAACTACTAGTCTGATTTTGATGATAAACGGCAAAATAGCTTTGCACACACAAACTGCCTCTCACCCCAAACGTATATATGCCTACCTACAATCTCAGTTCCGTCGCGGGTAAAAAGCAAATTTTATCACTAATATAACAGTAATAATTATTATTTGTTGATAAAGATACTTTAAATTCCTAATCCTACTAATGTTCCAACCTAACGCTCGGGTGGTTGTCTCTTAATTGTGTTTAAGCATCGTTTTCATAATTCTGTTTATCTGTTGTGTTATCAGTCAAAATATTGAGCAAATTAATTTCTCATGTATTTTAATAATATTGTGTATCCCATGATACCCAATTATGATGCTTTCATGTTTATTCTTGTAAGTATAGTAATAATGAGATGAAGGGAATATGATACAATTTGTAAATTTTGAGAAAACGGTCCATAAAGTTTCGTTGTCAAAATTTAAAATATTATGTGGCCGTTATTTTAATTAATTTAACGTTAAATTATTGTAATTATATATTATGTATACCAATAGGGAGAAAGAAAATGCAAAAAAGTGAAAGAATATCGTTTTTATTAGAAAAAATTATAGTATAAGAAAAACTAAATAACACCCTTTAATAGCAAACCGAACTAAAATTTTGCTAAACTAAAAATAGCGTGAGGTGCTCGATATTCATTGTTAAAAATATTTCATCGGTATCTATTTCTAAAAAGTAAAGTTAGTATATAAACTTAGTTACAACTACCACGATTTTTTACAATAAGAAATATCATATATTTATTTTGTTAACCCATTTAATTCTTCTATTAAAAAATATTTTCAAATTTTTAGTTTGGTTTGCTATTAAAGCGTGTTTTTTAGTTTTTCTTAAACTATAATTTATTTTTTACTTTTTAGTGTCGATTTCTTAAATTAAAGATTTTATTAATTTAAAGTACTCAACTAATGGCAATCACTTTAGAAATGAGTAAGAGACTAAAAACAACACAAGTGATGTAGGTAACTTGCCCGCCTTATGCCTTGCTAGCATCTACTATTCTGATTAATCTGATCAAGATATTGGAATAATTTTATCAAATTATTGTATTGTCATCGGTCCTCAATAAATCTACAAAGTTATAACGAAATCTGGTCGTTAGAAGTGGGTCAAAATCATGTTCAAAGAATCCGTTACATACTAACATATTCACATACTAACATACATACGTCTGAACCTAATAAAAGCGTACTAAAAACGTACATAACTTCGTCATTATATTTTACTAAATTAACATGAACTAAGACCTTTCATCCTCCAATCTAATTTATGTTTTGAAATTTAGTTTTCGCCTTAGTTTTACAGACTTTAACTGTTCTACTTTATTAATTAGCTTTTTTCTTCTAAAATTATGTATTCCAATTGCCAATTGAATACGATGCAACATGAATGAAAGGAACAAGTTCAGAACATACCACCTTCACTCATCGTAAGCAGCGTGATCACATGCGATTAATATCTTCATTCGCTCCAGACAAATATTTATTGGAATCATTTTAAATTAAAGAGTACGTTAAGTGCTCTTGTCACTTTCATTCAACATGTTGATCTTTTTTTCTTCGTACATAACTTTTTCATCAAATATTATTCCTAAAACTAAGCTTAAATCCCAAAGTTTTAAGGTATAGGTTTATAGATACATAACACTTTCATATAATGTAAAGAATCAAAAATTTTAAAATGTTACATAACCCTTTAATCCACTCATGTCTTCAATCCGTACGTAGAATAATGCTTATTATCTATTAAGGCATTGCATAAAAAATGAAGATGTTTTATATTATTCTGATTAGAAACCTTCAGTAATAGCCGTTCACGAAAACTTTTTTATTTTCTAAGAAAATGAATAAATTTTGTAAGAAGTAGTGCCATGCTCCTCACAAAATCTCTCACTCACATAACAATGTAAAGTGACAGCTATACTGTCGAGTTTCGGGCAGTTTGTGAGTTTCTGGTGGCTTATTTGGGGGAGGGGGGATTAAAAAAGGGGGCAACATAATATAATTTGTATAATCTCTATTTTCGCAGATGTGTATGGGCGTCGATAGTCGCCAAAAGGCTTCGACTGCTGCTGTTGCTTAAAAAATAAATAAAAGAAAACGAAATATTTCAGATAGTCTGCTTTGTATACTAATATTTTGAAGCATCAGTGGACCATTATGCATAAATGTTTCTCAGACATAATGTTGAAGTCATTAACGTTTAAGCACTTCTATTGTGAGCTCGATTCCTTTGTGGCCGCATCTACACCTCCCCCTATAAGCCCGTAACCCCCCGATTTCACCCATGTCATCCATGACAATCTAATTAATGGCTTTGCAGTAAACTTTATAAGGGTTAAATGTGGTGTTTAAGGTATAAAGATATTATGGATTCCCATTATATTGGAAAAGAAAGAACGCGATTGCTCTTTTTAACTTTTTTATATTTACACGGTTTGTAGCGTAATTGACATTTGATTTTTTTTTAAACATTTTAAAACGTCTATATTATATTTTTAACTTGTACTAGATTGAAAAATAGGATGCACGTGTTTTTTATTTTAATAATTTTGAAATGTCAATTGTAATAAAAATATTGAAGGACAGTTTCATTTTGCCACTGGTAATGTATTAATTCATTTATTTAATTATGTTTCTTATAATTACGTTTTTTAATTAATATTTTTACAGCGAAGAGTCATTTATAATTTATAACTAATATAACAAAAAATAAACTACTCAACAAAGACTACGTAACAGTGTCATAACATAATATGAAACTTACATTTATTTCATATTCGTACATCGTTCCTCGATCGACGGTTTTGGTGCTAATCCCCCAAAAACACAGTGCTAGCAGTAAGCCCGTTTATTTACATAACAACGGGAAATATTCCACGAAAATCCTCTGTCATGGTGACGAACCTTTATAAGTAGCAATCTTGATTGTAATGACAATAGTAATTATTCACTTTGGATAGACCGAAAATTAATTAACATAATCATGTTTGTGATAAACATGGCGGTCTATATACACGACGTCACTATTTCTTTAGCAAAATTTGATTATTTCTTTAAAGCAAATTTATATTACCTATACACATTTAGTAGGTACCTATGCATATTTGTGTGCCTCGTCTTAAATTATACCTCAAAAGCGTCTCTTTACTAATACATCCCATAGTTTGATGATTTTATATAATATTCACAAGTAAAAATATTTGTGTAAATTTACTAAACCGTACTTTTTTTCTATGAAGTATACAGTCGTCTGCTTACGCCTAGAAAAAGAGGTCCATACCCAGTGGCTATAGTATTTTTTATGTTAATTGGATAGGCAAATTGGCAGATGTGTCACCTAATTGTAAATGGTCGACGTCACCCATGAACATAAAATGTTTACCTAGAACTAGCACAGGCAACTCATATTTTATAATATTATGTTGCCTCTCCCGATACGTAAGATAAGTCAATGTGCCAGTAATTATACTGCCTATCTTGCCCTTCTCTCCAAAACACAGCAAAGTTGTTTCACGGGAGAAGCAATCAAGATGGTGGTTCCTATGCAGCCGGGAGCGCGGCACAGCGCATCCCTCCTGCCGGTAGATTTTATGAGCACAGTTGACCAAACATCGCACATTGCAAAATGCACACACAAGAACCACAAAAATTTTAGGGTAATCGTGTAAGGGTGTATTTTTTATGTTTGCTGGATAGGCAAACTGGCAAACGTATCACCGGATGGTAAGTGGTCGACGTCGCCCATGAACATAAACTAGTTTACCTGAAACGAGCCCAGGCAACTCATCTATGTGTTGTCTATCCTGAGACAAGATGTTTAGTCTCGGTGTCAGTAATTACACTGCCTGTCTTCTCTCCGAAACACAGCAAAGCTGTTTCACGGGAGAAACAAGCAAGATGGTGGTACCCATGCAGCCGGGAGCGCGGCACAGCGCTTCCGTCCCACCGGTAGTGTAAGTCAATTAAGGTAAAAGGGTTAGTCGTGTTAAAACAGTCACGTTATCAAAGTGTACCTACGTGAAAGCTTACTATAAAGCAATATGCCGTGCATAATATTTATGGTTTGAAGTGCAGTTCAGGCGCCTTCATCGCATTTACCTAATGATAAATAAGCCGTTCAAAAACCTTGTGGTAAATTGATTTAAAGTTTCTCATTACAATTATTGCATTTATTGAAAAATGAAATATTTTGTTATTGTTGTTAGGGCTGATAATAATCCCTACCATTGTCGTGGCGGTGGGGCTCAGTAGCCGCCTTAGGTGAACCCAGCACCTTGGGCGAAACAAAGTTAGCCGAGGGAGCTGCTCTTTGTTCCCTCTTATTAGAAGAGGGGACAAAAGAGCAGGGGGACAAGGGGCGAGGATGGGAACCTCACCCCATTGTACTGTTCCGACGTTAGGAGGGGTTTTTCTGAGGTGCGGTACAACGAATAAATAAATAAATAAAAAACTCCTCTGTGGAGGTGTACACCGAGGTGCCCTGAGCTTAACAGATCGGGGACACCTCACCGAAGGCGGTATTGGTGGCACTCGTCACGGGTAGAGCTGCGTCCACCTTACCACCTTTCAGGCGATAAAGCGGGATGCCTCAGAGCATTTCCTGGCGTTAAAGAAAAAAAGGGCTATTGTTTTCTAATGTTTACGCGATTTTCACTCATTATAATAAAACAATTTTTACGGATTTTATCGCGGTTTATTAAGATCTTTACCAGCCCGACGTTTCGGATACTTTACAGCAACCATGGTCACGGGAGGACTGAGGTGTCATACGTCCTATCATTACAAAGTTATTCGAAACTACCCTATGATACAACAATATTTTGGTCAGTCCTATCTACGCAGAAAGTGCTAACTGTATCTGTGACATATTATGCTTGGATTTTGATTTGATAATTTTAATAATGGGATCCCAAGCAGATGGTAAAAGCCAGCCATCTTCGCTATTGAAATTAGGATGTTTTTTAATTTCAATAGCCTCACGGATCATCCTTGGTTGGAATCTGTGTTCTTTTGCGAGGACTTGTGGTTTATCAAATCTGATATAATGGCGAGCTTTATCAAGACTATGTTCACAAATGGCAGACTTAGTGTAGCGACGGTGTTTTAAATCAGCTATATGTTCTTTCACGCGAGTTTTAATGGATCTTTTAGTTTGGCCTATATAAGAGAGACCACAGTCACAATCAAGCTTGTATACTCCTGCATCTTGTAAGGGTATATGACACTTGACACATGGTAAGTATTGACTTATCTTTTTTGGCGGCTTGAAATAAGTTTTTATAGAAGCTCGCTTTAGGATGAAGCCAATCTTGTCAGTGACGCCTTTAATAAACGGTAGAACTGCAGGTACTCGCTCGACGGTGGCTGGTTTCACACGTTCACTGTGATGGAGACGCGGTACCCGAAGCTTGTTGTCACGCAGTACTTGCTTGACATGTTGAAGTTCGGTCTCCAGGTGTTGCTCATCACAGATCCCTTGTGCTCTCTGAAACAAAGATTTACCCACGGTAGCTAACTGTGTTGGATGGTGGTGAGATTCACCGTTTAGGTACATAACCGTATGGGTATGCTTCCTATACACTGTATGGCTTAAGGTATTGTTGGGATTACGGATAACTAATACATCTAAGAAGGCTAGAGAATTATTTTCTTCTAATTCCATTGTAAATTGAATTTTGGAATTAATGGAATTAAGATGGTCTAAGAATATGGTTACTTTATCAGATGGTAATATTGTGAATGTATCATCTACGTACCGCTTGTAGAACCTGGGTGTTATGGGCGAAGTTTGCCGAGCAGTCTCCTCGAAGTCCTCTATAAATATGTCGGCAACAACAGGGGATACTGGTGAGCCCAAGGCCACTCCATCTACTTGCTTGTAGAAATAATTATTCCACAACATATAGCCAGATGTAAGGCAATGTTCCAAAAAGTCAGCATATTCCATTGGCATGTCATTTTCCTTTAGCTTTCTCCTTACTATTGTTATACAATCTTCCACAGGTAGGCAGGTAAAAAGAGATTGCAAATCAAAACTAACCATTGTTTCATTGTCGCCAAGATGTAGGTGTTTGATCTCATTATCAAAGTGGTAAGAATCCCGTGTATGTGCTCTAGTTTATCCACGCAGTGGTGACAGTACTTGGGCCACATGTTTAGCTAATCTATAAGTTGGTGAGTCGATCTGGCTTACAATTGGACGTAATGGAGCATTAGCCTTGTGTATTTTCGGCAACCCATACAGCTTGGGTGGTTTGGGACATGAAGGAATTAGATATTTGACGTCCAGATTCAATGTTTCGGAGTATTTTGCTATTATATTACTAGTAGTTTTCAAAACCTTGTTAGTTGGATCAGTTTTGACGTTTTTATAAGTATTTTCATCCGATAATAGGTGTTGAATTTTATCATTATAATCTAACGTATCCATAACTACCGTAGCATTGCCTTTATCCGCACGAAGAATTGTTAGTTCTCGTCTGTTACGTAGTTTTAATAACGCCTTATATTGTTCGCGAGGAAGATTTAGTTTGGGCACAGAACTTCGTCGTAAGGCTGACAATATATCTTGTCTGATGGCCTCCGAATCTTCCTTCTTTATATTATTTTTTGACAGACAATCTTCTACATTACAAATTATTTCCTCGAACGGGATTTTACTAGGAAAAAAAGGGCTAATTATAATGATGAGATATCTTTTTTTTAATCAAGCCACGGAGTAATTAAAAATAATAATAATAAAAATATCTATGATAATATCTATGGACGCTTTCACACCACGTCAATCTGGTCCCGTGGTAGGTTCTCCAAGAACTTGTGTTACGGGTACCAGACAACGGAAATATATTTAATACTGTTATACTATACATATATGTATTTAAGATTTTTATTATATAATACACATATTTAATACACATCCATGGCCCAGGAACACAGAAAATATTTTTGTTCCCTGGCGGGATTCGAACCCGCAACCTCCGGCTTGAGCGTCAACGCACTCACCACTGAGCCACAGAGGTAGTCAAAAAAAATGAAAGCTTTTTCGTTTCGTTTTCTGTTTCGAAAAGAAGTGCAAGAAAGACAGAGTAACTGTGTAATTACTGTCACTAAGGCTTACCGTCTTGCGTCCCGAAATAGGCAACGAATGCATGAGTTTATTGGGCTTGTAGTGTCTGCCTTTTTTTGTGATGACGAGGTAACAATTACCAAAAAAAAAAAATAACAAAATTGTAATGATTTTGATAAAAATGAAAGTTTTAATATAAATTATAAACATTTATAAGTAGCTAGCGCTCCCGACAGAGGTGGTGGACATTTTGTAGTGGGCCAAATCGAAAATTTATACCATCCTCGAGTCAACTTGAACAAGGAGTTCAGTCAGATACACACACATTATTTATAATATAAGGACAAGAAATAATACAGTCGATAAGGATCTCTAATGGATGCTATATTATAGAAGGCGACGTTGACTTATGCTGCCCTATACTGCCGGATTGCCTATTTGAACTAATTATTTCTTATTAGGAACACGCTTTATGGGACGATTATTATGAACGGAAACATAAGGAAACTCGAGATGGGTCTACGTGATTAAAATGTAACCTCAAACCTGTTCTCAAACTGTTTCAAATGATCGTTCAATAAATTACCGTATCTTGGAAATTTCTTATATAGGTACTACTCGTAAATTTCTTACTACAATGTATATCACATATATGTATAAATAAATATTAAATACTTGAGAGTCGTCACATTTAGAATTGAGTTCTGTACAAAAGTCTAAAGTAGAAACTATTATACCAGTTATATTAACTTAGTTAAAAAAATCAATAAATCGGTAAAAAGGAACGTTCAACGTTTTAGTTGCGATTTTTTCATTTCATGTTAAAGAAATGATCATAAAATAATTTATAATATAATTATTATAATTAATAGGAAAATTAAAGACATCATATACCACGGTAAGACTTCTTAAGTCTGATAGTTAAGTATTATGTACATTGTATACCGTACATATATTTTTACTTTTCAATATTTAATTTAAAATAATTTCTGTTTTTTTTTATATATTCTTAGGTCCTTATAATAATAATATAATATGTTTTAGTATTATCTCAAACTTAAAAAAAATCTATACTAATATTACAAAGCGGTAAAGTTTTTATGTTTCTATGTTTGTGATTGGATCAGAACTTCGGAACGGAAACGGAAGTTCTGATCCGATCGAATTTTTAATTTCAAACATCCATGTAAAATATTGTTCGTTAACATAGGTTTATTATCTACTCTCGGCGAGAGCCTGACGCTGGACGGGATCCTGCGGGTCCGCCGACTAGGGCAACAGGCGTTAATGCTGAGGTGGGGAGAGGACATGGCGTGGGAGCCGTATGGCAAACGCCTAACGGTTGCCCTGCGTCCGGTCCTAGAGCGGTAGATGCGTCGTAAGCGCAAACCCCTCACCTTCCGTCTAACACAGGTGCTCACCGGGCATGGCTGCTTCGGTGAGTACCTGTGCCGGACGGCCCAAAGGGAGCCAGCAACTGTATGTCACGATTGTGGCGCGGCGGTGGACTCGGCCCAGCACACTCTAGAGGTGTGCCCGAGATGGGCGGCGCTGCGTCACGATCTGACGTCAGTTATCGGAGGGGACTTGTCTTTGCCGAGCATCATCACCGCGATGCTCCGCAATGACGAGTCCTGGACGGCGATGGTCTCCTTCTGTGAGGCAGTAATGTCCCAGAAGGAAGCCGATGAGCGGGTGAGAGAAGAGGCCGCCGACGAGGCCTCCCACCGCAGGCGACGAACAGGGGTAAGTAGGAGGCGCTACTTAATGCGCCTCCAGTAACGCCCCTGTGCTCGTGTTGGGCCGAGGCTGGGGTTGACCTGGGCCCAGATAGGCACGACGTCGTCGGGGACTGCTAAATGTATCGTGAAAACGAACGGCCAAGCAGTCCCCCCTTTCGAGGAGGAGTCTGGCCTCTCGCCGGGGTCAGCCTGTAGCCGAGGGTCCTGTGTTGCCTGCAAGATCCGGGACCCTCAAAAGGCGACGGAGGGCGCTTGCAGCGGTTTCAGTGGGTAACGACACTGCCCAAGTGCGAACCCCACACACGCCTAGGTTTAAAACCAACCCCGGTCCTAGCTATGGTTTGGGCTGCAAATTTCCGCTGCAGACCAAAAAAAAAAAAAAGGTTTATTAACTACGTGTAAATTGCTTTTCTTTTAGAAGTTATGACTGCTATAAAAAAAATTGAGTAAGAAAAATATCACGATTTGAACGTTGTTATTGTTGATCGAAGATTTGAACAAAATGTTTTACATTAACTACCGAACCGATCTAAATAAAATTTGGTATGGATATTATAGTTTGAGATCCAGAAAAGGTGATAGGATAGCTTTATCTTGAAAAAGTTTCATGGGAACGAGAACTACGTAGGTGAAACGGCGGTGCCAGGTATAAACATTCTCAAAGTAAATTTTGATCTCTACAAATACTAATGTATGTAATTGTAAACACTTTTTTTTTCTTTTACGCCGGGAAATGCTCTGAGGCATCCCGCCTGGGAAGTGGGTCTTCCCAGGTGGGTATGTGGGACTCTCTGCACCCGAAAGTGGTAAATGGACGCAGCTCTACCCACTAAAACCCGGCGAGTGCCACCAGTGCCGCCTTGGTGAGGTGCCCCGGATCTGTTAAGCTAACAGGGCACCTCGACGGCTAGTCAGTCCCACAAGGGACCGACGCCACCTCCACAGAGGGGTTGTCCCGCACCACAGAACAACCCCTTCCAACGTCGGGACAGTACAATGGGGTGAGGTTCCATCCTCACCCCTTGCCCCCTGCTCTTTTGTCCCTCTTCTTATAAGAGGGGTATAAAGAGCCCCCTCGGCTCAATTGGCTTCGCCCAAGGTGCTGGGCTCACCCTAGGCTACTGAGCCCCACCGCCACGTCAAGGCCTGAACCATGGTGGGGATGTAATTGTAAACACTGATTGACATAGGCTATACAAATAATCATTTTTAATCAGGAGACGGTTTTAAATCTAAGTTAACGCAAGTGAAGCTGCAGGCAACAGCTAGTTATTGATATTATATTCCCAATAGTACTTCCATGGAAGCCGAAGTCGATATTCACAAAGTGATCAATGTTTTAGTCAATCTATATTGTATCGAAGCATTTAAACGATCATATTGTCAATATTTTAAAATCATTGAATATTTCGTACACTATACGAGTGACGATGGCCTAGTGGATCCCATACCCACTAGGCCATCGTCACGGCCTCTGAATGAGACCCGAGAAGTCCGGGTTCGATCCTGACCTATATATATGATGCCTAGAAATGGATTTTTCTATATTTCTACGCGCATGTGAACATGAGACCATCGCTTGCTCACCGGTGAAGGAAACATCGTGAGGAAACTTGCATGCCTGATGAGCTTAAAAGTCTTTGAAGGTGTGTGAAGTTCACCAACCCGAATTAGGCTAGCGCATCGGTGAACTATTGCCCAAAACCCTACTCGCCTTATTTCGAGGAGGAGACCCGTACCCAGCAGTGGGACATAAATTGATATTATTATTATATACACGCTAAAATGTTTAATCAAATTTTAAATCTTTAAAGCATATTTTAAGCAATAATAACTTTAGTGAAATTTCGCAATTTGAGTTTTAGCTGAGTATTTATGAAAATCCGATTTGTAGCAAAACAGGATGTTGGGGATGAAATTGCTTTTCTGACCTGGCGACTACGGTCACCTGTAATAAATTTCAAATTGGTCTTAGTGTGCTCTTACACACACTGTGTTATTTGTATATATAATTTGTATATCTGAAAGCAGGTTTTGTAGCTACGTTTCTTAGAAATGTTTTATGAAAATCGATTTAGCCGTTTCGAGATTATCAGCTCTTTTGTTATTGCGTTTAGGATTTTTTTATAATTGATAATAATTGGTAATTTAATTTTAACCTTTTGGTTATAATTGATAATCATAATTTAATGTGCAATACGTCAGCGGCACAAAGGCGTCGTAAGTGTACGAATGCTCGCGACTGAAAAAGCCTTAGGCAAATTATTTTTCCATTAAATTACCTATATTAATTTTAATAATAACTTTCTCATATCTTTGGTTTCCCCCACCATGGTTCAGGCCTTGTCGTGGCGGTGGGGCTCAGTAGCCTAGGGTGAGCCGCTACACCTTGGGTTAAGCTAATTGGGCCAAGGGGGCTCTTTGTACCCCTCTTGTAAGAAGAGGGGACATAAGAGCATGGGGCAAGGGGTGAGGATGGGAACCTCTCCCCATTGTACTGTCCCGACGTTGGGAGGGTTTGTTCTGTGGTGCGGGACTACCTCTTTGTGGAGGTGGCGTCGATCCGTTGCGGGACTGACTAGCCGTCGAGGTGCCCTGTTTGTTTACTAGATCCGGGGCACCTCATCAAAGGCGGCATTGGTGGCACTCGCCGGGTTTTAGTGGGTAGAGCTGCGTCCACTTACCAGCTGTCGGGCGCAGCGAGTCCCACATACCCGCGTGGGGAGACCCACTCCCCCGCGGGATGCCTCAGAGCATTTCCCGGCGTTAAAGAAAAAAAAATACCTTTGGTTTCAGTAGCGACGGCCTCAAAATAATCATTTATTTGATAGTGACATTTAAATAATAAAACTAAGATGCTATGCATTTGAGTTTGGAAAAAATGAATCGGATTTTTATTGTAAATAATCCTGACAAAATATTATAATGTAGTTAAGAGCTTAGTCTCAAAACTCTTGCCTCTAATAAGTAGTACCTAAGACTGAATATAGATAGTTTTTGACTCTGAGTCCAATATAATTATATTAATGCTCTAACAAGCTCTCTGATGTTTGACTGATTTTTTTTTATGTCACAAAGAGGCAACCGAGCAGTCAGAGCCTTATGGTGACTACCGACGCCCATAGACATCCGCACAACCAAAAGTTATGCTATCCCTCCCAATGGGCCACCGGAAACTCACAAACCGCTCAAAATGCGATAGCATAGTTGTCACTTGACGCCGGTGTTATGTGAGCGAAAGGTACAACCCCGATCGTGCCGGCCCAATTCAGCTGCAAAGCAGCATGGCACTACCTCTTACTAAACTTATTACTGATGACTGACATTACGAGATTCACTTCAATTCTCGACGTAGGTACATCACAGATTCTTGACTAGGTTTCAATTTTATGTAGTAAGTGTATGTGTATTTTTAACAAGTTTTTAGCTTACTACGGAACTTTTAAGTCTACTTATATATCTTTTCTTTTAAGTATATTATATATATGACTCTTTGTTTCCAGAAAAAAAGAGAAAAAATAAATCAAAGCTGTGTATAAAAGTTAGTCCGTAATAAAATAATTTCTTGATAATAAAAATACAAATTAAAGGAAAACAAGTATAGTGATCAAATATTATAATACTTTGGAGTTGTGTTGAGAAAATGTTTTACCTACTGTCGTTTTCGAATAAACTGTGCCGGCTGTGGCCGAAAATTTAATAGGCGAATAACTTTCACGATAACATATTTTCCTCAAATTTAATATTGGTTCAATACGGAATATTTTCTAATCTTTCTATCGTGCAGTCTTCTCAAAGCGTCCAACTTATAATTAGTTTTAAATAAAAACTCTGAATATGAAGCTAACGCGAACATGAGTAATATTTACGAAATATCGTGTGGTTTTCGAGGTGTTTTCTTTTTTTATGTGAGTAGGTATATGCAGTAAGATAATAAACTGTCAAAGTTGCTGATAAACATAAACGAGCCACTACTTCACCCGAGACCCGTCCTTATTTTGCTAAGCCGAAACGTGTATTTTTTTATTTATTTGCAAAACCCATGCATTGCCAATGTCTGCCCTAACTGTCCGACCCTCGATGTCGCATTGCAAAGATTTTTTGATGGTAATTGTATTATGCCACATTTTGGTGCACCACCATGGTTCAAGCCTTGTCGTGGCGGTAGAGCTCAGTAGCCTAAGGTGTGCCCAGCACCTTGGGTGAAGCTAATTGAGCCGAGGTGGCTCTTTGTACTCCTCTTATAAGAAGAGGGGACAAAAGAGCAGGGGGCAAGGGGTGAGGACGGGAACCTCACCTCATTATACTGTCTCGACGTTGGTAGGGGTTGTTATGTGGTGCGGGACAACCCCTCTGTGGTGGTGGCGTCGGTCCGCTGAGAGGCTGACTAGCCGTCGAGGTGCCCTGTTTGCTCATTAGATCCGGGGCACCTCACCACGGCATTGATGGCACTCGCCGGGTTTTAGTGGGTAAAACTGCGTCCACTTATCGGCTTACTGGCGCAGCGAGTCCCACATACCCACCAGGGGAGACCCACTCCCTAGTGGGATACCTCAGACCATTTCCCGGTGTAAAAAAAGTACATTTCGATGCCCCACCATGACCTCAGTAGCCTAAGGTGAACCCAACACCTTTGGCGAAGTAAAGTGAGCCTAGCGAGCTGCTCTTTGTACCCCTCTTATAAAAAGAAGGGACAAAAAAGCAGTGGGGACAAGGGACGAGGACGGGAACCTCATCCTATTGTACCGTCCCGATGTTAGGAGGGGTTGTTCTGTGGTGCGGGACAACCCCTCTGTGGAGGTGGCGTCGAGGTGTCCTGTTTGTTTAACAGATCTAGGGCACCTCACCAAAGGCGGCATTGGTGGAACTCGTCGGGTTTTAGTGGGTAGAGCTGCGTCCACCTTATCACATTTCGGGCTCAGCGAGTCCCACATGCCCGCCTGGGGGGATCCATCCAGATCCCCCACGGGATGCCTCAGATCATTTCTCGGTATAAAAGAAAAAAAAGGCACATTTCGATGTATTTATTCCATAGAATTTTATTGTATTTTTGTTATCGGTGTTATAGTAGGTACAGTCCAGTGGTTTGCGTCAACAACCTAATTTATTTAGTAAGAAGGACAGTTTGGCTGAGGAAGGCTGAGCTGCAGGCTATCTAAGGGTTCCAAAGGTGGCGGACATGGTGATTAGCTGCGAATATACGAATAAGCAGTAGACACCTAAGTAACCTAGTAGCGACAAGATTACCAGGATGTAGTGGGTAGTCCAGTGGGATGGGCTGCCCCATAAGATGCTACATAGGTCCTATGACGATCTTGTGACTTAGCGAGCAAGCGCCGCTATTATAAAGCGCTCCCCCCATAATACCGGGCAGCAGCGGTATCATTACTGGATTCCGGTAGGACTCTGTATTAGATACCAACGAGCAAGAACTTGGTCATTGTACTGCGGAATGGAAGGCAAGTGGACCAACTACTGTTCTAAGCGCCCTAATTATGGAGTATGGAATGATTGCTCCACTGACAAGAGCAAGGCTCTTAAATAGGGAGAGAGAGGAAGAGAGAGGAGAAAGGAATCCAATAAAATGGGATATAAACTAACAGCAATAAAAACGATTTATCTAAATTGAACAAGTTGGAATATCCGTTGTTTTTGCATCCAGTTTAAGATGCCTTTTGACCCAAGTAACTTTGGGACGTAAAGATCCCGGTGTTAGAGTTCAGAGTGATCTGTAAATCTGCCTAATTTATAGCCACTCGCAATGATTTATTTTCTTTCACTATAATCTAAATGGATATTTTATCGAATTCACAATATCTTTATTATTTATAAATGAAATTAAAACACCTCGTTTATATTATGATAAAATTGTTCTCAATTTTAACACTGAATGTAAAGTATGATTGAAATTTATAAAAAATCTGTTGTAAAGACAATAAATGAATATAACCATAATATTATATTAGGTTTTCACGTTTAAAGCTTAATATTCATTATACCTACTCTTTATAAAGTACATGTATTAAAATAATATATAAATCGAATAAAATATAAATAAAATATATAAATAACTAGCTGTTGCCCGCAGCTTCGCCCGCGTTAACTTTCAAAATTTGAGGGGTGGACCACCCTTAACAAAGAAAAAAAATAGATGTTGACCGATTCTCAGACCTACCCGATATGCACACTAAATTTCATGAGAATCGGTCGAGCCGTTTCGGAGGAGTAAGGTAACTAACATTGTGACACGAGAATTTTATATATTAAGATAAAACCAACATTTTACAAACAACATAATATATGCGCAGTAAAATGGGAGTCACTCGATATTTCAGGAATTTTCGCAATGTTTATACAGATAATTATATTCAACACTCTAGAAACTTGTATAGTCTCTATCTTAGTAGATATTATGAATTAAGAAAAAAAAATCCTACTTGTTGTCTGTAAATTCGGTTTACGGACGTTAACTTTATATGATAACGTCATAATACGTCACAAGCCGAACGCTTAGGCCGATCGTGCTTCTCTATAGCTTGATGATCATGTACTACAAATACTTACAGATTAACAATAAATCATTGAACAACACATGTCTATTGCTGCCTTATTAATAATTATGGTTAGTAAAACTGTTTAGAAATTGTTTTCGGAAGTGTACGAAGAAACGTTTCTCAGACTTAATATAAATATAATAATGATTAGTATATTTATAATACTTAGTACAAATATTTGTTATTTAAATTTTAATTAAAACCACGCGCACTTTTAGAGCAGCTTTAAATATTTTTCTAGAAGTTGCAAATAAAAATTAAAACCGTGAATCTGTTTTAATGAAAATGAATGCAGCCCAGTTTTTAGTTTATACAATTTAACGGAAGAGAGCTAAATCCTATTTTAAATTGTCAATAACAGTAACACCTCAAACGCCTATTAAAGTAGCCATAACTTATGATGCTATAATTTAGCGTAATATAGTTTACGGTAGCAGCATAATTCAGTGGAATTGTGGTGCCGTTATTTAGGCGCGGCTAATTCTACAGGGGCCATTATTAAACCACGACTCCATTCACTTCTCTTATAAAATCATAATGAATGAGAGCACTAAGCTATTCACTCGCTTTTTATTGCATACTATTCAACTCTAATATTTTAAAAGCTTTTAGCTTTGTGTCTTAAACTTTAGTAATGTTTTGAAGCAAAATGCATTTACTGTCGATATAAACTTGTTTGTAATCTAGAGGTCTGTAGAGACCTAGAGATTTGTAGTCAGAATAAATATTGAGGCTAGATTCAGCCTCAATATTTATTCTGACAATGTTACTTACAGTTAGGAATAAATAAGAGCACACTATTTGAAAGGCTGGCAACGCACCTCTGGTTAAGTCTGTGTGTCGTTTATGACTTACCACCTAGTAAAACGACTGTCCGTTTACCCCCTCTTCTATAAGAAAAACTCATATAAAATCTTTCGTAAATTTAGTTGAAAGTCGTGAGCAGCTAATATTTCTAAGACCGACAACTTTTATCTGTGTTTTGGTGTCAGCAATAACTTACCATCAGGGACTGCTCATTTTCATTTATTCCTACAAAAATACTTCTTTTACTACTTACTACTGCTCCTTCTACTTGAGTGAAATTTCCCTCCACGAAAATAATTTTGCTTATATCGTTCTTAGTTAATTCTAACAGTACAAGATACACGTACAATCCATATTTAATGTAATCACCACCGCGGTTTCAGCTTGGTAACGATATATCAGGCGGGACAAACGATATGTGGAGCTTAAGATTAATTTCAGCCCATTCAAATGGTGAGTCTAAATTTTGATGATTTTAAAATGATTAAAAAATATAAGAATAAGAAATGTTTAGAACATTCATAATTTGAGAAACTATGTCCATATGTACATAATCGATAAAAATGAATGTCAAATACAATAATATAAGATCGAAAAATTTCATGATTGTACAATGAAAACGCTTAGTGCTATTATCCTTTTTACGATTTATATAATATTAAGGTACTTAAAGATTTTTTCACTTATACGTATACTAGACTTTTTTTTTCTTTAACGCCGGCAAAGGCATCCCGCGGGGGAGTGGGTCTCCCAAGGCGGGTATGTGGGACTCACTGCGCCCGAAAGCTGGTAAGTAGACGCAGCTCTACCCACTAACACCAGGCGAGTGCCACCAAAAACCGCCTTAGGTGAGGTGCCCCGGATCTGTTGAGTAAACAGGGCACCTCGACGGCTAGAAATTCCCTTAGGTGTCCGATACCACATCTACAGAGGGGTTGTCCCGCACCACAGAACAACCCCTCTCAACATGGGGACAGTACATTGGAGTGAGGTTCCCGTCCTCGCCCATTGCCCCCTGCTCTTTTGTCCCATCTTCTTATAAGAGGGGTCCAAAGAGCAGCTCCCTCGACTCAATTTACTTCGCCCAAGTTGCTGGTCTCACCTTAAGCTACTGAGCCCCACCGCCACGACAAGGCCTGAACCATGGTGAGGTAAGTATATATTATACTAGACTACCAATCTAATAAGATATTTTTGTATCATGTCTATATATACCATTAATACATGTCGCTCTTCACTTACCATCAGGTGAACCGACTATCCGTTTGCCCCCTCTTCTATAAAAAAAAAAAAACGAATAATGTAAAGAGGTAAGATTTGCTGTGATTTCAAGTAAAAGTTTGGAGGTATGATCTAATATCCGAAACTATTCTATATTCATCCGATTTAAAAATTATTTCACCGTTTCTATGTAATCACTGGGTGAAATAATCTAAAAAATAGAATACAAATAGTGCTGTAAATCGAGGGGTAGGGTGCAGTATAAGCTGGTTGTTTATATACGAGTTAGAAATCCAACCCCATAAGAATTCCTTAGAATTAATAGTATTAAGCAACAATATTGAGGTATATAAATAGTAATTTAAAATGCTCCTAGTATCTCAATAAAGCATCTCCGAGCTTTCATCTATTATGATTGATATGCAGTAGCTATGTATAAAGCACTCTCGTCCACAGAAACTGCAAAACTAATTTTATGACGGGGTCAAGTACTACTCGCTGAAGTTCCATAAAATATGAAACTAGTCATCTAATAACTCTATCGCAGTCTGCGCCATATCATATACTGAACTTAGCAATTTAGTACTTGTGTTTATTTGTAATTACTTGATTCATACCTCATGAATATGAAATGATTTATTTGGATAAGAATGAATAAATAACATAAAGGTATGGATAACATCAACTGATTTTGATCGTCGTTACTATCAATTTTTTAAATGTAAAAAAAGTATGTAGTTATACTGACATAACTAAAATAGTTGGACATATTAATTATGGTCTCGTGAAGTTTTTTGTAGATATTTAATGTTCTTTAATATTGTACAACATTTTTTGTTCTATTATCAACACTTTCTGCAGCGCCTGCGATGAAAGACATTTTATGGCTAATATTTTCACTCTTTGGGCCAACCCAAAGTGTGAAAAACCAATTTTAGTAGGGATTTCTTGGGATCCCTAATGTTTGTTGATTGATTGTGCTGTGTTGTTTGGAGAAAACTATAATACCTATATAACTAGCAAACGCTGTGAGAATTTGGCTATTTTATGTTATCAAAAATATTTGCGAAAAATTGAAAACGTAATGGTTGCTAACTTTAAACTATTTTGGACACATGCTAAGGCTAAGCAAAGAGGCTCCAGTACTTACCCTAGTACCGTTTTCGATGGTAACACAGTCGCATATTTATATATATTATAAATAATTTACTGATAATATTAATACTGATAATTTATAAACAAATTTCTGTGCAGTGGCACAGAAATTTGTTAATTATTTGGTGCAATTTTTCTTCCATATTCGACGCTCATGACAATTTTAATTTCAGTAATATCTCCAAAGTTTCAGAAAACTTGCAACTAAACAGTCAAAAATTAGTAATATCGCCGACAGAAATCTAAGAAAAATTGCTATATTTAGATTGCGCTAAGGGTTGCTGGACCGGATGAGGTACCCCCCTATTTTATTGTCAATTGCGCCCCTTGATGTATTTATTACATCAATAATTACTAATTTAGTACAGGCATCTTTCCAGATTTGTGGAAGACAGCTAAAATAATGCAAATTCATAAATCTTAGGATAACAAAGTTATCGGTAACTATTTATATATTTTTTTATTTGTTTTTTTATTATATTGCCAACACGGATTTGTGCCCTCCAGATCAACCTGGTAAGCTTACTGGTTTTAGTAACCAGTAAAGAATTTGTCAATGAAGCTGTTGACTCGGGAATACAATGTGATGTGTGATTTTCATTATTTTAATTATTATGATTGTAAAATGTGCATGTGCAAAAAAAAAAATGCTGAGTTTATCTGTAAGTTACATTATATTTTTTTATTCTTTACTGATGCATTTTTATCTTTCTAAAATTGTTTCATATTTATTCAATTGTTAATGACCCATATATAAATAAAAAAGTCAGTAATCTATAATGTATACATTAAATATTAAAATGTGCACTTGCCGTATACCAGCCACCATAACCAATTAGCTTTTGTGATTACCAATCGAGATAACGATTTAATCCCAATTTGTCATTTGATCTATTGATCGGTTTGCCGTCCATTGAAATACGACGGAGTTTGACAGAGGACACTTATGAGCGTTATGACATATAACTTTGTACACTATCATTACTATTATTATTAAAATATACGTTAAAATATTATATTGTAGTAAACTATTCAATACAGTAAAATTATTATTTATGAATAAAATATTGCGCTTATAAATTGAGATATAAACTATCCTATCTCTCAAGTTGGATCAAAATGCACACTGTGTGCAAAATTAGGTTGAAATTGGTTCAGTAGTCATCACGGCCAAATAACGTGACACATAATTTTTATATTTAAAGAGATAATCACATCATGTCAAACTAGTGCAGCTGTCGTAAGCTCATAAGCTTTGGTGAGATTAAGACATAATTGCTACTAACTCTCAAAATAACAATAAAAATCTTTTAAACATTTAAATTAATAAGAATAAAAAATCAATTAATTAAAAAGAATAAAACTTGTTGATTTTTTTAAAGGAATAGGAAAGAAAAAAAAGAAGGGTATTTAAAACGTACTTGGAATAAATTTAAATAGGACGAAAGTAATGTCGTTCAAGAGGCCAGCTAATGTGTTCAGGTTGACTTCTATAATAGCACAAATATGTGACTGTGCATATTGACGATGAATAAATAATACACACAGCCAATTTAAGCCTTAGCTCGAAGCCAGACAGTACAATTGAATTCGCCAGTATTTAAACAGCTACGCCACATATTCACATCCCCGCCACTTCAGTGCTTTAACGAATGTGCTCTTTGTGGTGGCGAATTACTTTTGTCCATGCTAAAAGTTGATGCTAAAAAAATTAAAATGGATAATATATAATTTGATCTCAACAGAAACTACAATCGTTTAAAAAAATATGACCGGTATTTCGATGTGAATACCGCGTGATATCGGTTATTGCAAATTGTTGTTTGTATACAGTTTTCTACCTTTACCAAAATCTTTTGTATGTTACAAAAGGGTGACCTTTTTATCTTTTTTTTTCTTTAACACCGGGAAATGCTCTGTGGCATCCCGCTGGGTCTCCCCACGCGGGTATGTGGGACTCGCTGCGCCCGAAAGCTAGTAAGTGGACGCAGTTCTACCCACTAAAACCCCGCGACCGGCCACCAATGCTGCCTTTGATGAGGTGTCCCGGATCTAATGAGCAAACAGAGCACCTCGATGGCTAGTCAACCCCTGAGGGGTTGACTAGCCGTCGCCATAACCAACGCCACCTACACAGAGGGGTTATCCCGCACTACAGAACAACCCCTTCCAATGTCGAGACAGTATAATAGTAATAATAATAATAGAAATTTATTAAGGAAATCATACACTCTTACACAATATACTTAATCTAATACAGACTTACACGGCACATATAAAAACTGTAGTTAGGTTTTAAATTAAATATTGACAATTTACACGTGATTAGAATACGTAGTAGGTATTATTATATTATAGTTTATAGACTTATGTAAATATGCCGGAAAATGCACAACAATGTAATCTAATAATTCCTTAAAAGGTAACCACACAGTTGTGTGATAGGTATCTGAAGAAACCACAATCCTGATTTTATGTGGTCCCTAATAAATCTAATCTAAATCTAATCTAATGTTGTTGAGTCAGTTGGACACCTGACATTATACTCAACTTATTATTAAACACAGTTATTAAAAAAGTATCTTAATACGTAAGTAAGTGAGAGTTTGAAATTGGGGCGAATATATGGGGTGAGGTTCCCGTCCACGCTTCGCCCAAGGTGCTGGGCACATCTTAGGCTACTGAGCCCCACCGCGACTTCAAGGCCTGAACCATGGTGGGTATATAAGGGTGACCTAAGAAAAGCTGAAGTTTATGTTATGAAATTAATTTTATTCAAATACTTGATAAGTGTAACTAAATTTAATTTCGATTCTTTTTTTTATTTCCATAGTATAACATGAGAAACAAACAATTATTTTTATTTCCATAGTATAACATGACAAACAAGACGAAATGGGAAGTGATTACGGCCTTCACTAACGGCCATATCTTTAAGCTGGGAATGTGCCACCTATTATTTGGAGGGAACGAAAAATTATTATGAAATAAGAATTTTGGGTAGAATAGGCTTTATCATGTTCCTGAAAGTCAACCTACGGTATTTCGCGGCAGCTTCGGTATGATCGAGGAATTGAGGCCAGTCGGACACACCCAGATAAGCCCTGGGCTTAAGGACTGTCCTTCTCATATATATATTTTATATAGTATCCAATTAATATTACATTTAGGTCACAAATATGTTGAATGTGTTTAAAATTAAATATTAATCAAATCATATTATAATCTTTAATATAATCTTTATCTTGTTTCAGGTTTCTATACATCAAGCAACATTGCTGACGTCAAGATTTGGGAAGTATACGATGCTAGGGATAAAAAGAAAACGACATGATAAATACAAGGAGCGTTGAATAACAATATCGGCGCTATGAATGAAAATAAAATGAGCGATATCGCGCGCCACATCCACCATACCACTCCATCTATAATTAACAGGCCAATGTCCTCAATGCGTAAAAAGAATTTAAAGATGTATTGCTGCAGATGTTTTCATAAGCGTCGCACATCCTCACTCACGTGTATAGCGATATGTTTTTTGGTTCTGACATACAACACTCTCGGGGGATTCATATTTCTTGCTACAGAAAGTCCGAAAAGCTATGTACACATAACGCCGTCCATGTCACACACAGCTCAAATGCATAGCGAGGCCGTACGTTTAAAAACAGTCGAGCGTTTGTGGACGATCACAGAAGACTTAAATATATTGTATAAAAAGAATTGGACTAAGCTTGCTGATAAAGAGTTGATAGATTTTCATAAAATTGTGTTGGAATCTTTACATAAAGGGAGCGCCGAACAGCAGAAAGAGAACCGGTGGACCTTCGCTGAAAGTTTTCTCTACGCACTGACTCTGATAACAACAATTGGTGAGTGTTTAAACATTAGATTATATAATCTATAGTTATAATCTATGTTTATACATAATATTAATCAGATGTTAATAATTATGTAATATTATATATTTATATATATTAGAATAATTAAGATATTATACTATATCAACTACATTCTGTTAAGATGACGTTATTAGCTTTATATTAAGTAAATCGCCTAAAATATTATATAATTAATAATAATATAATAAACATTATATTATTAAGCCATTACAAGTCTTTTTTTGAGTTGAAAAGCCCTACGTCTATATGGTAGTGTTATAATAATTGTATGTTAGTAAGTGGAACAGATTTTGAGTTGTAGCGAATATAAATCAAATTTTCTATAAAGCTATTTCATGACGAAAAAAACTAGGTTAAACGCTGTACACGCGATACAAATATACTTTTTATTTATTTATTAGTTTACCAACAACTGATAACATAGATGCAATTTGTTTATTACGTAGATTTTTTAAAGTTAATAGTGCATCAATCACTTATAGGTAAACACCACATGATCAGATAATTAGTTAATTAATCACTTTTAAGGCTTATGTACTTAAATAACAAAAATTTAAAGGCTGGAAAATATAAAAGTCAGAGTCGTATGTAATTCTATGTCACAGGATTAAATTTACTATAAAGTAGAATTAACTAAAATAACAAGTGATCAACAAATTATAATTATCAAATAAACAAACTGTTTTGATAAATTGACATAAAAGAAGCAATCAGAAAAAATGTGTTGAATTAATATATTTTTAGGAATAGAATGCTGTTGTTTCTTCAAAACATTGTATGTATAGCTGGCTTGTCAAATCTTGATAATGTCAACCATTAAATTTTAATAAACGAATTACCCTAATTAGGTACATACTTAAAAATTACATAATTTAGATTTTATTTTTTGTTAAAGGTAATGGAAACATCAGACCCACATCATTAACAGGAAAAGCAGTAGCAATAGCTTACGCGGGCTTGGGAATTCCGATAGTTATACTCTATCTTTCGACCGTCGGTGAAATATTTGCGAGAAAATTTCGTGCTCTGTATTATAGACTTTGTCCAGAGAGTATACGGAGCAAAAACTTTCACTCCAAAGCCGATTGTATGAGCCACTGTCGCTGTCACATCATTGATAACTCTAAAACTATAAATGAAAGTGAAATAAATGAACCACAAATAAACACACCGTTCCATGCTGCGTTGAATCTTAATGGCATAAATGGAGAATTTCATTGGATGTGCCGGGACCACACTCGAGTACCAATTATTTTTAGTATCCTCCTTATAGTAATTTACGTGACTATTGGTGCATTTACGTTCCATGCAACGGAAGATTGGAATTTAATCGATGCATTGTACTTCTCATTTTCAGTTTTAGCTACTATAGGTTTTGGATACTTAAAACCTGGATCATATGCAAGTTCCATTTCTACAAAGGCTGAGGATTTTGCGATTGGAGTGTGTTGTGTCTACATTCTATTTGGCGTTGTCGTGATTGCAATGTGTTTCAATCTCATTCAGGACGACGTAGGCCAGTCATTACGAGGACTTACTTCATTCTGCTTGGGAAGTTCAAAATCTCGAGTAATATATAATATACAAGCTACCGGTGAGAGTACACTCGTACCGGTTATCTGACGTAGTGAAATGGCCTTAGAGCCATCTGAATATTCTCGTGATCGACGACCACAAGTTAGCTTTAAGCTTGAAAACATCAGTCCCGTACGATTTCATAGTTTACCAAGAAAAAAATCCTCAGCGAATAATGAAGAACATTTCAAAAGGAATACGCCGGTTCGACGTTCTACTGGGCAGACAGAACACTCCATTGAGTATTTCGTTCCTCGTAGCTTAAGTGAATTTAATCTAAGTGGCGCAGGGACCAGTAAGATGGGTACTGGAAGTGTTGTTGGTGATCGGGTTCGACCGAGTCGCGAAAAAATGGTTACTTTCGAAGATGATCATGTGAACCGTATGGACGAGGCGTGCGCGCTTGCCGATGATGCGTATATGTAAACTCTTATGCCGCGGCTACACATTGGTCTTATTCGCCACCAATACGCCAATGTGTGGATCAGTTTTTGGACACAATATGAATATTGCATCCAATTACCGTCCAATTTCCAAAGCCGACGAGCACCGTGTCGGTTTTTGAAATAGGTTCAAATGCGAGGGGAATAAAAGGGGAGTACACGCGGGAATTTTGCACTCAATGCCGCGCGTGCGCCACACATTGGTTTGTCATTCGTCGGGAGTTGCAGGTCAATTTAACTATCCACCACTACTGTTTTCTTGTATCCTGTAAATAATAAGCGTATGTACCTAAACCATATGCGTAAGCCGGCAGTGCTAATATGTTATCGTCCATCGTATTACGCTCTGCGATCGCGAGCGAGCCTGAGATTGGGCGAATACTATAATTGTTTTATTCCAGTGTTTGGCTACAAAGTTGGTATTCGAGCCAACGTGTGATGTAGTAGTTGGGTACAATATTGGCCTTTTCAAATTTGAGCCAAGCTTGGACGTAAAGTTGAATTCAATGTGTGGCCGCAGTTACAAGATAATTCATGTTTGGATGTTATTTGTTACCTAATAAATGTAATGTTCTTGTAAATACTTTTATTTTCATATTTATATATGTTCCTTTTTACAGCTAATATGAGGTGGCTATATCGGCTATATCCTGTTTGTAAGGCTTCAATTTGCGTGCTAGGTGCACGCACATTGAAGCCTAATGATTCAGTGAAGAAGGTTTACTGTTTTGTAGAGAAGAGCTATAACGGCTAAGCTATTTAATTGCTAGTACAGATTAGTTCTTTATATTAGTTCGATAACTAGCAGACATAAGTAGCAAAGGCCTAAGTGGTTAGGTACAGCAACAATTACGACACCGGTGACATACGACGGTGGCATATTTGTTGTACACCGACTCCAAAAGTAAGTGGTGAACGCAAAAATTTGTACATTAGTAGAAGTACAAGATGATTATTAGTTGTAAACACAAAAATTAAAGAAACGCGATTATTTTATCACTTTTTATTTGTCGGTTTTCATTTTTGTTTATTTTTTATAAATATACAAGTATTTCGACGAATTGCCAGGAATGAATTCGATTCAGTTAATTTTAATATGATAACCATGGAATCATATAAAATAGAAAATCGCCACGTGGAGTTCTTATAAACAAAATGTGAAAATTTTAAAATGTTGTTTAAAAATGTCACATTTTGAATTCATCTTTTTTATAATAAAACAATTTACGGATTTTATCGCAGTTTATAAAGATTTTTACCAGCCCGACGTTCATCTTTTCTACTTAGTATACCTGCTTTAGTTTTATGAAAAAAAACGAGCATAATACTAAAGAAATCTTGGGTAACATAATAGAAATGAAGTATAAAATCGTGAAAATTCCAAATTTCCTCAAGGCTATTTTAGCTAAAAAATATAGCGGTACCTAACATCCACTACTCCTCAACCTGACCTGCGTTTTTGCATTCAAATATCATGAAATATGAAAGCTCTTCACGAAATTCGTCTAGCTCTCATAAAGTTATAGTATAACAGACTATATTGAATATTTACATTAAAAAAATTACCAAAAAGCTTTTTCACCTGCAGAGGTGAGGTTGGCATGGCAGAGGCATCGCATATCAACAAAACAGCAAATATAATATAATTATATAATATATATTTCATTTTCAGATAGTTAACCATCTGCTAAGTTCCTTATTAATAATTTCTTCTCGAGATTCAGAAGCAAACAAGCTTGTTTGTGAACATGACTGCTTTTGTATATTTTTTTATGTGATAAGGAGGCAACCCAGCAGTCGGAGCTTTATGGTGACTACCGACGCCCATAGATATCCGCACATCCAAAATTTATGCAGATGCGTTGCCCTCCTTTTCCCTATCCCCCCAATGGGCCACCGGAAACTCTTAAACCACACGAAACGTGACAGCATTGCTGTCACTTGACGGTGGTGTTATGTGAGCGAGAGGTGCCACCCCGGTAGCACCGGCCCAATTCGGCTGCAAAGCAGCAGCCAGCATGGCACTACTTCTTGCTATATATGGGTCAAACTATAAGATTTATAAAAACCTACAGGTTCCGACAGACGTTATCCCGCGGAAAATATATTGTATGGTATTTGATTGTAGTTAGGATCAAAGAATTGTGAATCTAAAACGTTCTCGAATCTACTTGAACACACACAAAAAATGTTCAAGATCGGTCCAGCCGCTTGGGAGCAGTTGAGTCACATACACACGCACAGAAGGTATATATATAGATATTATGTAGGTGAAGTATATAATCCGTGAACTCACCAAGAATCGTGTTTGTTATTATTATAATATACTAGCTTTGCTACGTATAAAGTGAAATAAAAAAAAATTTGAACATCAAATTAATTTATTCAAACAAAAAAATATATTATTAATTGCTAGCTATTTTAAAACTTAATGTTGTACTGTCAACACTGAAAAAGTTTCGATATGACCCCAACTGAAAAAGTTTCAATTTGACAGCAAAATCTCCATTAATTTATTGAATTAAAAAAATTGATAAATAAAGAACCGCTCGACCGATTTTGTGCAAACTTCACATAAACCATCTACTAAATAGTCCGAACAAAGCCTAAACATTTGGTTGGGGTTGGTGAGCCCGTTCTTGAGTTATAAAATTACAACGAAAAGTGGCATTGATTTTTATATATAAAGACTAGTGGCCCCGACAGACGTTGTCCTGTACAAAATATTATTTTTTTGCGAATCTAAACCATTCTCGAATCCACTTGAATACACACAAAAAAAATCATCAAGATCGGTCCAGCCGCTTAGGAGGACTTCAGTGACATACACACGCACAGAATAATTATATATATAAAGATAATACTAGAGTGAGGGCAGTTTCGAGCAGCAAAATTTGAATAAATGATACAAATTGTTACATATTGTGTATATTTTATCCAGAGTAATGGTTATTTTAATAGCCTACAATCTACATCGTTCATTGTAATATTTAGTGGCCAAATTTTACCGAAATCCGATCAGCGGCTCAGGTGTATAAGCGTAAAAACCAAACGGAGGCGAGTCTTTCTTTGGATCTAAAAATAGCTATACGATCTAAATACACAAAATATAGTTATCGTAATATTATATCAATACTCTACTTTACTTATTGTCATCAGTTTTTCACTACACATTCTACACAATATAAAAAAAAAATATAAAAAAAACTTTTACGTAAGTAGACTATAGAGTTCTTTACATTTTTCGTCTCTCAAAAACTTCAAATTGTCCTACTTATATTATAAGCGCGATTTGTAAGAATCTTTAATATATAAAATACTTTAACCTAAACGCAGAAACTTAATTACATGAGACACAATGGATAAAAAAATCCAAATAGAACTGCTTAAATACATATCTAGCAACTCCAAATATGTGCCTGTCAATACTGACAAGGAGAACATGACCCACCTCAAAATCTGTTTTAATTAGTTTCGTTTATTACCGCGGGACGTGTTTTGTGAAACAGACTTTACTCGTACTATTATGTCAGATACAATTAAATAAATGTCAAATAAATCGATGATTTTGTCAAGTTATGCTCATAAAAACACTTACGCAACCTTTTGGGTATCGTTTTCATAATAACCAACATATTATTATTATTACCGTTCCCAAGAGCGTTACAGAAATAGTCCAATTATTAATAATCATAATAAAATCATGAAACTCCCGATTTTTATATTTTTGTATGGCTGAAGTGATTTATTTGAAGTTCAATAAGGGCCAAACTTGTAATTAGGTAACGATTGGGCGGTAAGCTTTTGTGAAGATCTTGGTTATTAATTTAACAGAAATGACTAATGTACTAAATGTAAATTACTAGATGGTACGGTAGAATGGTACGGCTTTGTATCATTAATCTTAGATTAACAATATCCGAACTGAAGACAAGTTAGCCTTTGGGCTTTGTCTGAAAATATAATGTATCTCGTTTTTAGGTTTGAAAAAAGAAATTCATTCCTTTCGCTTTTGTAATATAAGTATGACTCTTACTCAACACTTGTTTCTATAATCCAACGCTGAACAATTATTCGAACATCGAAAAACATTAATCGATATTACGAACTGTGACTTCTCGGTGTTAGTAGTTATGGCTATGGTTGTTACTTTGTGATTTCAGAACTGAAAAGTAAGATGATGAGAAAGTTCTTTCACGAATGATTATTTACCCGCAGGCAGTTCCTGCTACAATATTCTGAAAAGACGAGGCTTACATAGTACACACATTTTCATACTTCCTTTTTAATGTAGTATGTTCATGTTAAAATAGCGAAATAAGCAACGCTCGCTCGAATGGTGTTTTTACATAGTTTTCTGTGATATTTTGAATAATATCTTTACTCAGAAAGTTGATAAAGATATATTTATGTATCGAGACTATTTTTCTGGGTTGCTATTAAACTCTGATTTATAAAAATATTTTTTATAATACATAAGTTTTTTATATATGACGAAGTTTCGTCACCAGGGGAGGTTGAGACATCGCCGACGTCCATAAATAGCTTCCACAAAACCTGGGTTCACTCTTACAATTACTTACCAGCGAACCCAAAACATAAAATAATTAAGGATGCCTCGGATTAATAATTAGGAATGCGGGAAGTTTAGCACGGAGTAACAGCCGACCACTCAGCTCACGGTCCGAACAAGAATGCCGCTTCATACCCGCACTCCCCGGCCCCCGCACACTGTCACTATCGTTCAAAAACTGATTCGGTCCTTCGTCACATGAGTAAGTAAACGGACAGAGACAAAGCTTCCATACAACGCGTAAAATTATTTAAGGGTTGTCACAGGTGGATAAAATTAAACGAACAAAACGATTTTTTTTATCGAGTAGTAATCTATGTAAATATTCTATCTTTATACCTACAAAATATTTTTTCTAAATATTTTGTGTTTCAATTTTTATTTGCAATAATCTGTTGTACCTTTTAATAGAGTGGTAAATTCTAATGGAAAGCTCAAAGCACTCTCATTGCATATCAGTTTTTATCATAGTTATTATATTTTTTTCCGAACAGGAATCGTCTCCTAATTACGTATTCTGTACCTATACTTATTGTATTTTTACTGTAAAGTTTAGCTAAGATTTAAGATTTAATGTCGGGTCAAATGTTTCCCTAACTAGACTTTAGGCACATCCATAAAAACTTAGTGAACAAAAGTTATAATAATTAGTAGAAATAAAATAATAAGATACAACTTACCTATTGAAATCTTTGGGATATCTAAAATATGATTTGTTTTATTTGCTCCATTATTGTTCATATACACAGTACAGTATACAATATTGACACTTTTTACTTTTAATTATCAATAATAATTTTAAGAACAATGTTATAAAATATGATTCTTTTTTATTTGCTCTATTATTGTTCATACACACAGTATAGTATACAATATTGACACTTTTTACTTTTAGTTAACAAAGATTTAAGAACGATGATAATAATTCGATATACCCTCCAAGCGAAAAAATATACAACGCACTCACATCCCCGCGTTCGAACACTCGTCGAACCGGTTTCGACCGGTTTCTACTCGTACGTGACAAGCCACGAGTGGCTACGCACACATGCGTTACGACGCTTGTAGTAGTGCAATCGATTCGCGCGGTTGTATGAAGCTTTGCCTCTGTCCGTTTATTTACTCATGTGTCGTTTCGTATTGCCATTACTCCGCACTAACCATCCCCAAGTTATTATAACTTGACGTTCCTAAACGAACATTACAAACTGAATTACATAGGTAGTTCCTCTGGTGAAGGATAGATACGCAGTGTTAGCGTCCGCGCTTCGACATATATTACAATATCACTGGCATAAATTTTCACACCTACACCTGTCATTATGGGTACCATTACTTCCCATTCATTTCGTAAAACAGCTTTGTTACGTTTCGGAAAGAAGGACAGGTCACGCATAATATTATATACACGTAGGTATGCAGTATGCTTGAATATTTTTTATTTATTTTTTTATGTCATCAGGGGGCAAACGAGCAGTCGGAGCCTCAGGGCGCCGACCGCCATACACATCCGTACAACACAGATGCGCCGCCCTCCTTTTCCCTATCCCCCAATGGGCCACCGGAAACTCACAAACCGCACGAAACGCGACAGCATAGCTGTCACTTGACGCCAGTGTTATGAGAGCGAGAGGTCGTGCCTGCCCAGTTTGGCTGCAACACAACATGGCACTACCTCTTACTAGTATATTTGCTTGAATGATAACATTGTTTCCATTAGGACCGGGAGAACTGGTATAAATGTGGTCTCCCTATTGGGTACCCGTTTACCTATGCTTTTTTCTTTGACGCCGGGAAATGCTCTGAGGCATCTCGCGGGGGAATGGGTCTCCCCAGGAGGGTATGTGGGACTCGCTGCGTCCGAAAGGTGGTAAGGTGGAGGCAGCTGATCTACCTACTAAAATCCGGAGAGTGCCGCCTATGCCGCCTTTGGTGAGGTGCCCCGAATCTAATGAGTAAACAGGGCACCTCGACGGCTAATCAGTCCCTCAAGGGACCGATGCACAGACGGGTTGTCCCGCACCTCAGAATAATCCCTTCCAACGTCGTTGGTCGTCGTCGTCACAATGGGGTGAGGTTCCCATCCTCGCTCCTTGTCCTCCTGCTCTTTTGTTACCTCTTCTTATAAGGGGGATACAAAGAGCAGCTCCTTCGGCTTAAATTGCTTCGCTCAAGGTGCTGGGTTCACCTTAGGCTACTGAGCCCCACCGTCAAGACAAGGTTTGAACCATGGTGGTGACCCGTTATCCTATGCTGCTATGCTATATCCTATGCTATGAATACATAATATGAACTTATATAAGTAAAACAAAACAATCCAGTACCTTATACGGTATGTTTTTCAATAGATGGCTTATTGTGTAAAAGCTATGAATCAAAACAAATTTGGAAACGATTATTTTTTCCAATATTCAACTTATTACGGTCGAGCCCCGACCTTTGTGCGATCATTATGTATAAAATATGCGGTAACTGGTACCTATAACTACGGACCGTATATTCGTATTCTCAATATGCCTTTGGTAGCTTGTTATTACTTTAATAAAGTTTCTATAATTATAATTACTACACAATATATTATTTAAAACACCGTTCTTAAAATAACAAATATCTTCTCTCAAAAAATCTCTGTAACGAATTTCTTTCCTCTTTTATCATACGACTTTACGTGGATAAAAAATCAAGAAAGTGAAAAGGTTATAACAATAGATTCTTATAAGGAAAGGGTATTTTTGACTAACGCTGTCTCTTTCATAATTATATCAGATCTTATTTATCGCTCACGCCTTTCCTTATTATGTTTGTGGTAAACAATATTGAATCGACTGATAGGCGATGCCTTTTATGAAGGAAGAAAAGGTTGAATCAGTATAATATTTATGACTAGTGCGATGAATATTTTCCGGCAGGTTTGAGTAAATAATTTAGAACGCTATTGGCCACACTTTTGCTCATTTATTTTTCTGAGATTTCCTTTCTATTGCCAGTTTAAGAGAAATATATTAGATTGATACGATTGCCACAGAAAGAGTTAGTTTAATGATATTTATATATTACAAAGGCTCAATAGTGTCTTTTTTATAGAATAGGAGGGTAAACGAGCAGTCGAAGCCTTTTGGCGACTATCGATGCCCATACACATCCGTACAATCAGAGATTATGCAGATGCGCTGCCCACCTTTTCCCTACCCCCCCCCCCCAAATGGGCCACCGGAAACTCACAAACCGTACGAAACACGACAGCACAGCTGTCATTACTCCGGTATTATGTGAGCAAAATGTCGGCCAGCCCAATTCGGCTGCAAAGCAGCATGGCACTACCTCTTACTACTACATTTTTGAAAATGTCTAAATATTACATTTTTAAAAAAGGTATTCAAATCAAGTTGAGTCAAAATATATTCGTAGGTACACTTGAAATACGTGAAAAAATAAAAGTCAATAAAAATGTAGGTATAACAAAAAAAACATCCTCTTAAGAAAAACAAGAAAATAAAACGTAAATGGTTGCTCTTTTTAAGCGACTTTAAAAAGGAGGAGGTTATCAATTCGTCGGAATCTTTTTTTTTTTTGTCATAAAAGAACACATCTAATACTTATTTAGACAAACAGAGCGATATCAATACGCGAACATGCTAAGCCAAGTTAAGTGCCGTACCTTTCCGATAAAAGTCGACGCCCGCGCGGCCACTGTATAATAATTAATACATTTTGATAACCCAAACATAAAACGTTTTAGATGAGAGAATCCATCGCTGATATATAACTTATTAGAACCAGGCATCAATATCGCTGATTGGATCCACTTAGTAAGATTGCCAATCCACCCCCTAAAGTTGTAATGTTGCACAAATATTTTGCATTTTTTGTATTATAATCGGAACTAAACTATTTTGCCAGAGAAAGGTAGGGCTTTGAAACTCCAGAACCTAGCGCAGTGGACAGATAGGGGCTGATAATGATGATATTTATTTATTTAAGTAGATGAGTTTGATACCGCTATAGAGTGTACATCTGAATTTAATTCTTACTCTAGCGTAAACTCGAGAATGGGATTCCACGGAGAAAACCACGCAAACCTGTGGGGTAGGTATTTTTACAATTGCATTTTTTGTTTCAATCGGCAGAACTATTTTAAAAAGGTATTTGAAACTCCAGAACCAGCGCAGAACAGTTGAATACAACTCATGTTATTTTTGTTATCTGAAGAACGATGCTCTGCTAAATTCACAGAGATAAAACTCTCGGGTCTTATTATTAAAAATAATTATATTGCGGAGGTATTAATCCCTTTGCAATTTTTGTTTAGGTTATGTTATCTTATCTATACATCTATACAGATAAATAAAATTGGAGTGTATGTTTGTAATATTAAAACAACCGATTTTTATTGAATGCATATGGATGTATACACGGTACATATACCAAAATAGCCTACTTTACAATTTTTGTCTGTCTGTCTTTTTGTTCCGGCTAATCTCAGAAACGGCTGGGCCGACTTTGACGGGACTTTCACTGGCAGATACCTAGCTGATGTTATAAGGAATAACTTAGGCTATAAAAATAATCATCATCAATCCGCGTACGGCTGTAAATCTAAGTTAACGCGGGCGAAGCTGCGGACAACAGCTAGTGTTAACATAAAATTTAAGTCTTATTTTTATATTACGAACCAAATGTATCGAGTTTCACCTCACTACAATTTTATTGACTTGTCGCTCGCATCACTACGGACGCGAGCCGCGCGAGCGCCACTCGAGTAAGGCTCCCCAGTCCACAGCGAGTTGTACACCGCGACCGGTGGTCGTTATTGACGTGGCGAACGCTATTGTTTCGTGACTCTTTTGTTCGCCTATTTGGGGCGTAGTCACGTAGAATGATTAATTTGAGTATAATGGACTAATATAAATATTGTGAACAATTAAGTGCCTAAAACAAGTTAGTGTGAAAAAGTTTTGAGCCGCCATCTTATTGAAGTTCTCCGCTGCGCATCGTGTCCAACCGAGGCTGTCTCAGATAACTATAGATCAATTAGCATTAATTATCTGATTGGCCAATTAGGGGTTAGTGTTAATTAGATTTATATTATGAGGCATCGACACACCGGAGAAGGCTCAAGACGTCGCTGAGGTAATTGAACAATTTCATATAGCTCCGTGATATCGCGGACCGTTCTACCCTATTTGAATTCCGGATAATTATATATATAGCTTCCACTGCCTTTCCTGCTAATGCGGATGCGGGAATGAACATAAGTATTTCTGCCTTTTGTTTTGATATAATAATACAAACATTATTATAAAATATACTAAACTTATCCTTATCCTTACTAATCCTTACTTCCTTACTTAAAATTATAAATGCGAAAGTAACTCTGTCTGTCTGTCTCTTCTTCACGCCTAAACCACTGAACAGATTTGAATGAAATTTGGTACAAAGATAGTTTAAGCCCGAGAAAGGACATAGGATAGTTTTTATCCCGGATATCCTACGGGAACGGGATTTATGCGGGTAAAACCCCGGCCCTGTCTTTCTTCTGAACCACGGGACAGATTTAGGTGAAATTTGATATGAAGATACTTTGAAACTTAAAATAGGACATAAAATAGTTTTCATAGGACATAAAATAGTTTTCATCCTGAAAATCCCTCGGGAACGGGAACTATGCGGGTGATACCCCGGTACTGACTATCTTCTAAACCACGGAACAGATTTAGGTGAAATTTGATATGAAGATACTTTGAAACTTAACATAGGACTTAAAATAGTTCTTATCCTGAAAATATTTCGGGAACGGGAACTATGCGGGTAAAACCCCAGGAATGTCTATCTTCTAAGCCACGGCACAGATTTGGATGAAATTTGATATAAAAATACATTGGAACTGAACGTAGGACTTAAAATAGTTATTATCCTGAAAATCCCATGGGAACTACGCGGGTAAAACCCACGGACTGTCTATCTTCTAAACCACGGCACAGTTTTGGGTGAAATTTGATATAAAGATACTTTGAAACTTAAAGTAGGACTTAAAATAGTTCTTAGCCTGCAAATTTTACGGGAACAGGAACTATGCGGGTAAAACCTCCAGACTGTCTATCTTCTAAGCCACGGAATAGATTTGAGTGAAATTTGATATGAAGATACTTTAAAACTGAATGTAGGATTTAAAATAGTTTTTATCCTGAAAATCTTTCGGGAACATGTAATATGCGGGCAAACCCCAGGACTGTCTATCTTCTAAACCACGGCACAGATTTGGGTAAAATTTGATATGAAGATACTTTGAAAATTAACGTAGGACTTAAAATAGTTCTTATCCTGAAAATCTCACAGGAACGGGAACTATGCGGGTAAAACCTCCAGACTGTCTATCTTATAAACCATGGAACAGATTTGGGTGAAATCTGATATGAAGATACTTTGGAACTTAAAGTAGGACTTAAAATAGTTGTTATACTGAAAGTCCCACGGGAACTATGCGGGTAAAACCCAGGGACTGTCTATCTTCTAAACAACGGCTCCAATTTGGGTGAAATTTGATATATAGATACTTTGAAACTTAAAGTAGGACTTAAAATAGTTCTTATCCTGAAAATCTCACGGGAACAGGAACTATGCGGGTAAAACCTCCAGACTGTCTATCTTCTAAACCAAGGAACAGATTTGTGTAAAATTTGATATGAAGATACTTTAAAACTTAACGTAGGAGATAAAGTAGTTGTTATTCCGAAAATCCCACGGGAACGGGAAATATGCAGGTATAACCCCAGGACTATCTTCTAAACCACGGAATGGATTTGGGTGAAATTTGATATGAAGATGCTTTGAAACCCAACGTACGACATAAAATAGTTGTTATCTTGCAAATACCACGGGGACGGGAGTTACGTAGCTATAACGCCGGGACTGTATATTTGTTAAACCACTGAACCAATTAGAGTGAAATTTGAATGGAGATAGTTTGAGACCCAAGGTAAGATGTAAGATGTATAAGTGTAACAAGAAGTTTTTTAGATGCGTCAATAGATGGCGTTAACACGAAATGTATATCACGCTATCTATTACAAGATGCGAATCCTTATGAGGGTCGCACCTTTGTATTGCACGCCTTTCAAATTAATACTGTATCCTGTATGTAATATAAATTATAATTGTTTGTAAATTGCAACCATATTATTTGTCCATATGATCTGTCTGTTTGTTCCGGTTAATCTGTGAAACAGCTAAGCCGATTTTGACGAGGCTCTCACTGGCAGATAGCTGATGTTGCAAGGCGTAACTTTGGCCATAAAAATAATCATCATCAATCCAAACGGCTGTAAATCTTAGTAAAAGCGAGCGAAGCTGCCGGCAACAGCTAGTCTCATATAAATAGAAATATCAAGAATCCTACTTATGCTACTATGCATGTTTTAATGAACACATGGAGACAATATTAGAAAAAATCATACTAATTAAAAATCATCATTAATCCGGATACGGCTGTAAATGTAAGTTAACGCGGGAGAAGCTGGGGCAATAGCTAGTTACATAATATATTTGTTACTTACAAAAGATTTAGTATTTAACAAGTTACTACTTTTAATAGTCTTTTAGTCGTTACGGGTAACTATCCTAAAATTTTTTGTCACACACTTTGCCAGTACGTAATTACTAAAACTACGTCACAGTTGTGTCACGGACTTTTTGGTGTTTCGGCTTGTTTTGGTATGTCGGCCCTTAAACAAGCTGGTGACTCGTTTGCCCGTCTCCATCAACATTAAATCATATTAACTAAGCTGTTTCATATTCTCTCCCCACCATGGTTCAATCCTTGTTGTGGCGGTGGGGCTTAGTAGCCTAAAGTGAACCCAGCACCTTGGGCGAAGCAAACTGGGCCGAGGGAGCTGCTCTTTTTACGCCTCTTATAAGAAGAGGGGACAAAGGGCGAGAATGCGAACCTCATCCTATTGAATTGCCCCAACTTCGAGAGGGGGTTGTTCTGTGGTGCGGAACAATCGCTCTGTGAAGTTGGCGTCGGTTCCTTGAGGAACGGACTAGCCGTTGAAGTGCCCTGTTTGCATATTAGATCCGGGGCAACTTACCAAAGTTTTTTAAGACATTGGTGGCAATCGCCAGGTTTTAGTGGGTAGAGCTGCGTTCCACGTCCTTACCACCTTTCGGGGCGAGTCCCACATACCCGCCTGGGGAGACCACACCCCTGCGGGATGCCTCAGAGCATTTCCCGGCGTTAAAGAAAATAAATCTCTATCTATTTCATATTCTATACTAGCTGGTGCCCGCGACTTAATCTACGCCGGATTAGGTTTTGGATATTTCACATAATATCCTTATAAATTATAATGAGTAGGCTAAGTATACAAATATTGTAATGCATGTTTTGTTGCAATGTGTATCTTTTGTTGGTGATTCAAGTGAAAATAAATATATAAATAAATAAATATTATTGTAAAGTTTCATTAAAATCCATACGGATTTTTTTTTGACAAAGAGTAAAATAAATTCCCCTTATAATAAAAAAAATATATGGATTTTTACAAGCCCGACGTTTCGGATACTTTGCAGCAACCATGGTCACGGGAGGACTGGAGGAGGGAAATCCGTAAAAAATATTTTATTATAATGAGTGAAATTCGCGTAAAGATTAGAAAACAATACATTCCCCTTTATAGTATTAGTAGGATCTCTAGTTAGTAGAATACATAGTAAATCTTTGAGTGGAAGCAATAATAGACCAAATAGTTCAACAATTTACACACCACGTGTAAGATATCACGAATAGTATGAAAAAACCCTTAGTAATCCCGGCACGTAGCCTCATGCGAGACAGTTCGATGTTGATATACAGAAAAATTATATGGAGGGAAAATATATACATTTTAACCGTTTCTCTGTGTTAATTCTTATTTTTATGAGGAACTATCAAAAGAGTACACTAAGAAAATGATTCTGTCTGGTGGGTTAGCCAAAATGCCATTCTACAATCGTTAAAGGTAGTAGAAAACTAATAAATGAAATTTTACACTGATAAATCACCTGGTTTTAATGTAATTTCCATACATTTATTAGTTTTCTACTAGTATTTACGAATGTAAGATGGCATCTTGGCTAACCCACCTGCTGAGTTTATATCGTAACATAATACAAGATTATGAACCAATCAAATGAGAACCCATCACTGAGTGAAAACCGCATCAAAACAAATGTTTACTGCAGCGCCCCCTGGTAAGTCGTCACTGTAACACCTATCTAATAATATGCACCAATCAAATCTAAACCCATAATTGAAAACCGCATCAAAATCAGACCAGTAGTTTTGCAGATAAATGGCATCATTGGTTTTTTTATATATAAGAGTGAGCAAGCGGACAGCGGTACACCTGGTGGTAAGTCATATGCGACATCCATAGACACCCGCTACACCATTAGCAGGTGCGTTGCCGGCCTTTCAAACATGAGTATACTCTTTTTTTGAAGCTCCCTAAGTCCTATCAGTTCGGAAACACCGTGGGTGGCAGCTAGTGCCAGTGCTAGTGCGAGGCCAGAAATGCCGTAAAAATCAGGTTGTTGCGGACATCGAGTTGGTGTGGGTGAAATTTGGAATTTTGACGCGATATCAGATGGTGGAATTCTGCTGCAGGTCCGAATAATTCCTGACAACACTCCCCGTGGTAAATGCGGTAAAAGATGCAGAGGGCTCCGACATTTTTTTTTTCTTTAACATCGGGAAATGCTCTGGGGTCTCCCCAGGCGGGTATGTGTGACTCGCTACGCCCGAAAGATGGTAAGGTGGACGCATCTCTACCCACTAAAACCCGGCGAGTGCCACCAATGCCGCATTTGGTGAGGTCCCTCGGAACTGGTAAAGCAAACAGGGCACCTCGACGGCTAGTCAGTCCCTCAAGGGACCGACTCTACCTCCACAGAGGGGTTGTCCAGCACCACAGAACTGTCCCAATATCGGGACAGTACAATGGGGTGAGGTTCCCTTCCTCGTACGCGTAAGCGTACAAAGAGCACCTCCCTTGGCTTAATTTGTTTCGCCCAAGGTGCTGGGTTCACCTTAGCCGACTGAGCCCCACCGCCGCGACAATTTTAAATCATGGTGGGGGGTGCTCCGACATCTAATGTTATCTAATGTACAAACAATTGTTTACTGCAGTACCCTCTGGCAAGTTGTCATCGTCACTAAGAACATGCACAAAATCTGACTTTTGGAGATAAATAGAAAACATTGCACACATAAACATCCTCTCACCCCAAACGCAAATACCGTTTCCGTACCGTCGCGTCGTGGGTGGAAAACTTACTTCGAAAATTCTAATAGCTTCTATTCTGATAGTCCTTTCAAATAACCCCACCATGGTTCAGGCCTTGACATGGCGGTAGGGTGAGCCGCTGCACCTTGGGCGAAGCTAATTGAGCCGAGGGGGCACTTTGTACCCTTATATTATTCTTATAAGAAGAGGGGACAAAAGAGCTTGGGGCAAAGGACGAGGATGGGAACCTCACCCCATTGTACTGTCCTGACGTTGGGAGGGGTTGTTCTGTGGTGCGGGACAACCCCTCGGTGGAGGTGGCGTCGTTCCCTTGGGGGACTGACTAGCCGTCGAGATGCCCTGTTTGTTTATTAGATCTGGGGCACCTCACCAAGGGCGGCATTCATGGCACTCGCGGGGTTTTAGTGGGTAGAGCTGCGTCCAATTACCAGCTTTCGGGCGCAGCGAGTCCTAAATATCCGCGTGGGGAGACCCACTCCCCCGCGGGATGCCTCAGACCATTTCCGGCGTTAAATAAAATAAAAAGAAGTCCTTTCAAATAAGAACATATTTAAACGCTTTGTAAACTTTATTTCCTTACTAGCTGTTGCCTGCAGCTTCGCCCGCGTTACTGAACTCTTATATGCCACAGCGTGATGTTATATAGCCTATAGCCTTCCTCAATAAATGGGCTGTCTAATACTGAAAGAATTTTTCAAATCGGACCAGTAGTTCCTGAGATGAGCGGGTTGAAACAAACAAACAAACTCTTCAACTTTATAATATTAGTATAGATTTATAATGAAATGCCTACCAGGGCAAGAACTTTATAAAATACTTCCTAAGCAAAAGCGTCAGATTTGAGTCGCTTAACCACTTACTACAGTTTATTGATTAAATCTTGTGGAGAAGTTAAAGACTGCTAAAAGCTTTATGTCAACAAATAAATAAGTAAAAGGTTAACTACACTTAAAAAGCTCGAACGCATTAACTCAGATCTTTTTCTGAAAACCTAAAAATGACTGAACAAATTTTTGAAAATCTTTCTAAGAACCACCATTTTTAACCTACTTTAAAAAAATCCATTTCTACTTTCCAAAAGCCATTTATAATACCACCTCTCTTTTTTATTGGAGGTCAAAAATACTAAAATTCTATTAGCACGATTCTGTGAAATTATCCACACGTTGCCAACGCAATCAAGTGTTAATTGCCTTCAAAATTTGAGGTTGCCATTAAGCCAACTAATTTATCACTCGATAAAGCACGTCACTGACACATCACAATATTCTAACCGTACACGCTTCAGCTACCTTATTTGCCAGGGTGAATATACATGAGGCCGTTACTAGAAAGTAATAATACTGAAATCACGAGGTCTAGCTAGTTTATGAAACGGCTTAAAAAATACCTGTTATCTGTAAAGTTAGTTTACGCATGATAATTTTATAATAACGTCATAATTCGTCACAAGTCGAACGCTTAGGCCGATCATGCCTTTCTATCGCTTGTTCCGCGTTCTCGCTCGCACGCTCGGCTCAGGTAGAACGTAACACTTTTTCGTGCAATATGCAGACAGTAAATGTAAATGCAATTATTTATGTTAGAATACTTTAATGAAACTTTTAGACAAAATATTAATTTTACAATTAACGTTGTATTATGCATAAATATGAATCCTCCTGTGGTTAATTTAATGTTTTATAAACGAATTTGCCCAGTGATTCATTTCACGTAATAAATTCATTAGGTATATTTTAGGTTTTTTTTTTTTTTTTTTATAGAAGAGGGGGCAAACGGACAGTCGGTTCACCTGATGGTAAGTGAATAGCGACATCCACAGACACCCGCTATACCAGGAGATCAGCAGGTGCGTTGCCGGCCTTTTAGATGTGAGTATGCTCTTTTCTTGAAGGTCCCTAAGTCGTATCTAAGGTTGATATTTAAACACCGAAGCATTTAAATGGAAAATAACCAATTCAATTTCAATATATTATTATAACCATTAGGTTATGTTTTAAAATTTAGTGAATATTATTTTATTTACTAAGAAAACAGTAACCGTGTTAATGTACGTTGAACGAGTGTAGCCCCACATTCGTTTAGCCGTACTATTGCTACTCTATTGAATTTCTTGTATCATTAAAAGCATTTAATGTTTTTTTTTTATGTTAGTTGGATAGGCAAACTGGCAAACGTACCACCTGATGGTAAATGGTCGACGTCGCCCATGAACATAAACTAGTATGCCTGGAACGAGCCCAGGCAACTCATTTATGTGTTGCCTATCCTGAGACATAAGATGTTAAGTCTCGGTGCCAGTAATTACACTGCCTGTCTTGCCCTTCTCTCCGAAACACAGAAAAGCTGTTTCACGGGAGAAACAAGCAAGATGGTGGTACCCATGCAGCCGGGAGCGCGGCACAGCGCTTCCCTCCCACCGGATATATGATGAATTGAATTCATCATGTACTTTTATTCTCTCCTGTTAGCTAAAGGTGCAAATCGATTGACATTGTTTTCGTCTAACACAAAGGATAGTTTACATCGCAAATTGCGTAGGCAGTATTCTATCAATCAACATTTTATGCTGATCGTTCGACAATAGGGGCGGTAAATTTGCATCTGAATAATATTAATACATTTGCCAAGGATCGCTCTGTAATAATAAAGAAACAAAAGTTCAATGATCTATCAATGACTTACCAAAGTTCAAGGTCATATTATTTGTTTCACTTTTATTTATTACTTAACCAACTTCGTTTATAGTCAGCATTCGATACCAGCATCTGTGTTCCCGGACAACTTAGGGATATTCAAAACAAGAGTGAATAGGTACCTTCTAGGCAAGTGTGCTCCATCGTCGATCACGTCATCACTTTCCATCAGGTGAGATAGAGGCCAAATGGAAGTCTATGAATCATAAAAATAAAACAAAAAGTTAAACACAGCTGTTAAAAAAAGGAAATAACCGGAAATAAAGGGTGTACGTACCACACGTATGCAGACGAGAGCGCGGCACAGCGCATTCTTCCCACTGGTTCTGCAATCCTAATACGCTCTTTGCAGACTTATGTTTTAAAAGCTCCGCATAAACCTTATTTAGCTTGCATCATATATCCAACATTACCCAATTAAGGCTTTACTTTATTTTGTTGCGCATTTAAAATGAATATGGCTTTTCAAGAGAAAGCTAATCAAAAGATTTTATCAGCACCACCGTGCACACAGAAACGACAACTCTTTTAGGGTAGTCGTGTTAAAACAGTCACGTTAACAAAGTTTACATACGTGAAAGCGTTCTATAAAAGCAATATGCTGTGCATAAAATTTATGGTTTGAAGTGCAATTCAGGCGCCTTCGTTGCATTTACGTGATGATAATTGAGCGGTTCAAAAACCTTGTGGTAAATGGATTTAAACTTTATTGTTACAATTGTATTTATTAAAAAAGGAAACATTTTCTTCTTGTTAAAAATATACTATTTTTGATATTGATATATACTGCTGAACATTTTGAACGCCAAGATGGCCGATCCCTTGCCACTTCCAACACGGACCGGCCACCGCACGGAGATCGTCTTCCCACCTTTGATACCCATAAAAATGAGCAGTATATATATATATATATATATATATATATATATATATATATATATATATATTCTTTTAATACCCATAAAAATGAGCAGAGAAAAACATAGTTACTGGCTTCGATACGAAATTTCGTGATTAGCAGTAAGCTATAAGCCAAGTCATTAAGTGTCGACCTTATATATTGGATGCACGGAAAATGTAATCCATCAACCTAATCATGGTATCCCATGATCGATGGAGCCTACATAATCTTCCAGTGTACCGTAGCTCAGTGCGCTATGACCGCAAAAATCCTATGATTTCCTTGGGCATGCTCAACTTTTACACATCATTAAATGAATCAACATCATTTGTAAGAGGTATCAATATCCTGCTTGCAGCTCAATTGGGCCGTCACGACCGGGGTGGTACATCTCGCTCACATAATACCGGCATAAAGTGACAGCTATGCTACGTTTCGTGAACTTCCGGTGGCCCATCGGGGAGATGAAAAGGAGGGCAACGCAACTGCATAATCTATGGTTGTGCGGATATTTATAGGCGTCGATAGTCGTCAAAAGACTTGATTGCTCTTTTTCCCTCATGTTATAACAAAGAAACGGCTTTTTTCGTTTAATGATTCCTAGCATTATCATTTTGTATTAACTCAGAACGCTGTTATTACAGAATCGTTTTACTACTAAGTAAGACATTATTTATTTGCCTAAATTTGCAATAGCTTCACACTTAGTTTGGAGGTTAATGCGAATCGACTTTGTGACGTTGTACTCCGTAGTGGTTGTGAGACTTGATTGTAAAATGAACTTCTATGTAATGCTGATAGATAAAAACAAGCCCTCTGCAGCAACGGACTATATGCTATATTACATCCATCTAAAATTGACTTAGAAGAGGAATGAGGATGTGTAGCTGTTCCGTAATTTCGTAAAATCGTATTGGTCCCGTTTTATAGAAATCAATTACAAGTTTCCGAGACGCGGTTGTTACTTATGGGGTTCTTGGAGAGGCCACTAGCATACAAAGAGCTCATGACTAAAAAATCGGTTGTCTGTAAAGTCGGTTTACTGACGATAGTTGAACGTGACAACGTCATAAGAAAATGGAACGCCTCAGAGCGATGTAACGCCGTATACGTCATGGCATTCGTCATGTTTTTTCGTCCGTGCAACCGGCTCCATCGAATTATAAGACGTTGACACGTCAAAAAGTCATTTATAACATACTGGAATGCCATATCATATTTACCAAGTCATTTATGCCGCAAGGCCAACAGTGTTACCTTATGATAAAATTATTTCTATACGAGGGAACTGTACCATCGCAATTAATTAGAATCACGTTAATGTTATAATGAAGTTTTAGCAGGTAATGTAATTTTAATAATAGAATTATTAAAATTTAAGAATGCTCTTAAAACAGTTGTTCATTCCCGCATCCGGATTTAGCAGGAAAAGCAGTGGAAGCTATGTATATAATTATCCGGAATTCAAATGGGGAAGAACGGTCCGCGTTTATCACGGAGCTATATAAAATTGTTCAATTACCTAAGCGACGACTTGAGCCTTCTCCGGTGTGTCGATGCCTCAACTATAAATCTAATTAACACTAACCCCTAATTGGCCAATCGGATAATTAATGCTAATTGTTCTATATACTTATCTGAGACAACTTCTATCGGACACGACGAGCAGCGGAGCTTTACAAAATGGTGGCGACGCCTTTTCACACTAACTTGTTTTAGGCACTTAATCGTTCACAATAGTCAATACACAATATTTATATTAGTTCATTATACTCAAATTAATCAATCTACGTAACTATGCCCCGAGTAGGCAACCAAAAAGAGTCACGAAACAAATAGCGCTCGCCACGGCAACAAAGGGAACACAACGTCATGCCGGTTAGAAATCTCGCGGTGTACAACTCGCGGTGGACTGGCGGGCCCTACTGCCGAGGCGCCGCGGCGCCGGCGCTGCCGTGGCGCGGGTGCGGCTCGCGTCCGTAGGGAGTGAACGAAAGTCGATAAGACCGTGGTGTGGTGCTACTCGATACATTTGGTTCGTAACAACAGTTTATCGCAATATAAATTCTACTTTGTTTATCCATAATTTGTTTGATGTATAATCGATCCGGTTGGATGCGATATCCGATTATATGAGATAATCCGTAGAGTTAATCATATAATATAATATTATGTTTGTGCAAAATTGTATAAACGTGTTTGTATGTTATATGTGCAGAGGGCGAGATGTAGTTAGTTCAATATCACTTTCATGCGATCAATACAGATGTTATGTACTATCTACGTCTTGTACTATTACTAGAATGTATTTGCTAGATATCTCTCAGATATTGGTGGATAGATAATGATTTAATATATTATATGGGCTGTTATAGTCTGATAAATAAAATTAAATAAGCATATATTATATAGAAGAGGGGGCAAATGGACAGTCAGTTCACCAGAGGATTAGCAGGCGCGTTGCCGGCCTTTCAGATATGAGTATGCTCTTTTCTTAAAGGTCCCTAAGTCGTATCGGTTCAGAAACACCGTAGGTGGTAGCTGATTCCATATAATCATCGTGCGAGGTAGGAAATGACGTAAAAATCGAGTTGTTGTAGATTTCCGGATATCGAGATGGTGTGGTTGAAATTTTAAGTTTTACGCAATGTCCAGTGGTGGAATTCTGCTGCAGGTATTAGTCTGATCAATTCCTCAGAACCCCCCGTGGTAGATGCGGTAGAAGATGCAAAGGGAACTGACTTGATTCTTGAGCGCCAAAGAATCAAGCTGATTGGAGGGAACATTGTTATCGATGATTTGAGCCGCCCGGCGTTCAACGTGGTCAAATAGAAGGAGCTAATATTGGGGCGCTCCAGCCCAGAGGTGGGAGCAGCATTCCATGTGAGGCCGGATCTGTGCCTTGTATAATTGTAGGCGGTGTGAAGGCATGAAATACTGCTTCGCTTTACTGAGCACAACGAGTTTCTTAGTTAGCTTTTCCTTCCAAATGACCACGAAATTGCACATCGCTCGATATGGGAGTCGATTCGACGACAATATTATATATTTAAGTTGTTATTCAACATACCTATTTTGCCAGCATTTTTCATAACCATTCAAACGTATTACATGTGGTGGTTTAGACGTACTAAACTGATTAAATGTCTACTTCATATTATGTTACAATAATGATGACCTGTGTGTAGAAGTAAAATATTTCGCTCAAGAAAATAATGAGTGAGGAATGACATTACATGCATTTACAGTACATATAATTATGTTAATATACTTTTCTTATTTTCGCCATAGTTTATTATTTTAGACACACACATGGGAGTAGAATTAACTTATATGGAAAATATCGTGAAGTAACCCGCTTGCCTGATGAGTTTTAAGGTATTTAACAGTGAGTTAAGTTCACTAATCCGAATGCGACAGTGCATAAGCGAAGTAAAGGTGTTAGATACAATTTTCATATCTTATTTTATTTAAAAAAAAGGCGTTAATCAAATTTCCTGTTGGATAATCTATTTCCATATTATATCCGTCTTGGCATTCATAAAGGGAGGCCTATTTTCAGCCCCACCATGGTTCAGGCCTTGACGTGGCGGTGGGGCTCAGTAGCCTAGGGTGAGCCCAGCACCTTGGGCGAAGCCAATTGAGCCGAGGGGGCTCTTTGTACCCCTCTTCTTATAGGAGGGGACAAAAGAGCAGGGGGCAAGGGGTGAGGATGGGAACCTCACCCCATTGTACTGTCCCGACGTTGGGAGGGGTTGTTCTGGGGTGCGGGACAACCCCTCTGTGGAGGTAGCGTCGGTCCCTTGTGGGACTGACTAGCCGTCTAGGTGCCCTGTTAGCTTAACAGATCCGGGGCACCTCACCAAGTCGGCACTGGTGGCACTCGCCGGGTTTTAGTGGGTAGAGCTGCGACCATTTACCATCTTTCGGGCGCAGCGAATCCCACTAATACCCGGCGAGTGCCACCAATACCGCATTTGGTGAGGTGCCCCGGATCTAATAAACAAACAGGGCACCTCGACGGCTAGTCAGTCCCACAAGGGACCGACGCCACCTCCACAGAGGGGTTGTTCCGTACCACAGAGCAACCCCTCCCCATCCTCCTCGTCGTGAGGTTCCCATCCTCGCCCCTTGCCCCCTGCTCTTTTGTGCCCTCTTCTTATAAGAGGAGTACAAAGAGCCCCCTCGGCTCAATTAACTTCGCCCAAGGTGCTGGGCTCACCCTAGGCTACTGAGTCCCACCGCCACGTCAAGGCCTGAACCATGGTGGGGTTCGCCCAAGATGCTGGATTTGCCTTAGGTTACTGAGCCCCACCCCCATGACAAGGCTTGAACCGTGGTGGGGAACGTAAAGCATTTGTCATATTGGTCACGATGGTCACAGCCCGAGTTCAAGCTCTTATAAAAAACATGTGGCTTCTGATTAGGTCTTCTAATTATTCTTTATAAATATTTATCAGGCTTTTCCTACCTTGCAAAACCACTCTGTGAAAACCACCTGCGTTATCTCCGAACCAACAAAAAAAACAATAAAAACGTTTCCTGCATCTGTGACTAGTTTCCATTTTTTTATTATTTCTCTGTCCCTGTGGTCCCGATATCTGTTATATAAAAATTCATAAATATAAGAACAATTGGCTTATATAATTCTTCTGTACGTGTGTATGTCACTGAACTCCTCCTAAGGGGCTGGACCGATCTTGATGGATTTTTTGTGTGTTCAAGTAGATTCTAAAATGGTTTAGATTCACAAAAAAAATACAGTACAACGTCTGTCGGGCCACTAGTTTTGTAATATGGAAATAATTAAACGTAGGTACATAATATTACAAACAAAAGGACAATTGGAATAGTAACAGTTTGTAATAGTCTCAGTAAGCGGGTTCTTTGATTTAGGGACGACACCTTAAAAAATAATATTAAATTAGAAAAAACTTGAACGTTTTATACGTATGGATTAAAAGTCTTCCCTTGTGTCGTCAGCCCTAACATTTAGCAAATTTATTTATGTTCTCATTCTATTCGTTGTGGCCTTTACGTTGCTACAGCTGAGGGCTACAGATTCGTAATAACACCGAACGTATGCCGGGACGGTAATATTTGCGACGAGAAATAATAAAGCAACGCAAATATATATTTTTTCTACAAATAATAGAATAATAGTAGAATAATAATAATAAAAAAATAGATATAATATGCCAAAATTAATATTATATTAATACTGGAAATTAGTAATATTTTGTGGTATCAAACATAAAATTGTTGATTTTTTTTATTTTAGTTGTACCTAGCTTTTTCATGTCATAAGGAAGCAAACAAGCAGTCAGCCTATATGCGTTGCCATCCTGCTCCCTATCCCCCCAATGGGCCACCGAAAACTCACGAAACGCACGAAACGCGTCGGCATAGCTGTCACTTCACGCCGTTATTATGTTAGCGAGAGGTACCACCCCGGCCGTGCTGGCCCAATTCGGCTTCAAAACAGCATCGCACTACCTCTTAAAAAATCTTATTGAGTAGTAGTTCGTCAGGGCGCGAGCAACTCCATCGGAAGGGACTTGTATGTTATATCATATATAGCGTCATCACCGCGATGCTCGAGGGCAACGAGTCCTGGACGGCGATGATCTTCTTCTGCGAGGCAGTAATGTCCCAGAAGGAGGCCGATAAGCGGGTGAGAGTGGAGACCGCCGATGAGGCGCTATTTAATGTGCCTCCTCAGTAACGACCCTGTGCTCGTGTCGGGTTAATGTTGGGAAACTGGGCCCAGTATAGCACGTCGTCTCGGGGACTGCTTAGTGGCGGCCGGGCAGTCCCCCCTTACAAAGAGTAGTCGGGCCTTCACCTGTCGCTGAGGTGATCCTGTTGCTTGCAGATTTGGGTCCCTTAAAAACCAGCTGAAGCCGCTTGCAGGGGGTTTAGTGGGGTAATGCATGTCCCCACATAGGTCCAGGAGCCTTACTCGAGGCCAAATTTAATACGAAAGCATTAACCTGCGTAAAAAAGGTCGCGAGCAATTTAAATCCATAGCGTGTTTTACTATAAGTAATTCTAAGTTAGCGACAAAGGAGACGGTCCAAAATTGTATGGGACGTTGGTCTACTTTTGTACATGTAATGAGATGAAGGAAAGAAAATATTGAAACAGTTTTGATTTGTTCATATCCAAGAATTCATCTCAATTTCAGCGGCAGAATAATTTAATGTTACCTAGATTTGCAACACTACGTGCATAAAACAATGGCGTATGGCGTATATTTTTTGACGTTATCTGTCAAATGTAAGGAATTATGTCATTGTTCGATAGGCATCTGTCATCATTTGGTTTGTCATTTGTCAGAAATTACATTTAGTAAGTAATAATCATATATAGTGCCACAAACTTTTCTTGGCCGGTAAGAGCGTCGCTGTCATGGATATTAGTATTGCTAGTAAATAAAAATTAACCATTATACGGGGAAAAATTTGAAGTGATGCAGGCTACCTTAATAAGTAATTTATTGAAGTGTCTTAATAAAACAATGTATACTAATATCTAGAAAATACAGTTCTAGGAAAATAAATGTGACATAAACTTAGGAACAATACTGATATGATAGGTTTTGTTACCTGTACTATTAATATAATATCTTTTAAGATACCTAGCAATCGGAACCGTTCGACAATTTTGCCATTGTAATTAATAATGCAAGAAATAAAAATAAACACATTTTAGTTGGATTTTATTAGGTGTTGGTGGATAGTTACATTATTTATTGTACGCATCAAGAAAGAAAATAAACACAAACATTACAAAACAATACAAATAGCGGGCTTATTGCTAAGAGCATTATTAATAAATAATTTTAAGCACTCTATACGTGTTTTGCCTCTATATTTTGATACAACAATTATGATCAAATAAAACAATATCTGAAGAATCACACTCTAGAGGACGAACTCCATCAATTATTTGATTTCCCGAATAGTCAAAATGTTCATCTTCAGAATCATTGCTTTCGCTTTCACTATCGCTGGCCAAACTAATAATAAACGGTTCATCTAAAAACGCATCCTTTTCTCTGTATTTGTTTTCAATTTTTTACATGATCGCAATGTTTTTTCCATTCTACAACAGATATTCTGTCGAAGGCTTCTGCAATCAACTGAGGCATTTCAGTACTTGATTTCCGAAGGTTCTTCTCTGCTACATTCCCTTTCATTGAACTCCAGATCATTAAGATCGCAATGATATGGTGGCAATCTTAACACTGTGTGTCCACTATCTTTCATCAATTTATCAATTTCGTATCCTGGTGCCGGTTTGTGTGGTTGCTTTTAATTAGTTCATAAAGAGGAGGTTTTGTATAGCTTTCGTGAAATTCCACGTTCTTTTCAGTTAGCCATTTTTGCATGGCTAACTACATTGCTATTGCAAATCAATGCAATGCAACCGCATTGCAATGCAGTTGCATTGCCTTGATCCAAATTTCGAAGCAACTTGTCAGCGACCCATTTTTTTAAATTTGTGTTGTTCATTTCATCATGATAATCACCGCTTTTTGTATTTAATTTGAAAACAAGTAAATCATTCTTGACAAAACCTGCTTCTCCTCCTGCATTGACGATTATATATCGATTTTCTTTAGAAACTGGGTTCAGAACACCATCATCCTCATTACTTTTTTTACTTACATTACATAAAAAAACTACAGGGTTTTTTTGTCACTAAGTTTGTTTTCATGATTTTTTTGTAAATATGTCGCCCTCCATGCGGATATATCATTACGTTCAATAAGAACTTTTCTATTAGATTGGGTCTTCTTGTATCGAAATCCTAGTTTATGTAATATTTTCCGTAGGGTCTCTCGGCTCCCCTTAAAATCAATTGCTTCTCGAAGAACATTAAGTAACTTCGGTAAAGTGGGTTTTTTTTTTAAACTGAGTAAAATTCGTGAACTTTCCTTGTTATGACACTGAGATCAAAGTTGTCGACTTCTATCTTTTTTGTTGTTCTTTTTCTTTTTTTTCCCCGGAGTAGAAACTATTGTCCCTGTTACATTGGCCCGTTTCTTATCATTTACCATTGGTCACACTGACCTTTCACTAACGCCTGTAATAAAAAAAGTTAATAAGTAAGTTTCCGTTTCATTAATACGTAAATTTATCCCCATCTATGCTGGTAACACTAACCTGTAGCGGCAGCAACTCGTTCATATACTTTTTGTAATGGTATAATTGGCGCTTGGTTGCGTTTTTCTTCATTCATGAAAGAAAGAACGTGTAAAACAATGCTTCTGCCATCGCTTTTCAATACTCCAGGCATGTTTGATGTTCATAAAAACCACAAAACGCAAAGAACTCTGCAAGTTGTATTTGAGACCTAACTGACAATGTCATGTGACATTTCAAAACGCCGATTGTAGTACCAATTTCAGCCGCCGGCCAAGAAAAGTATGTGGCACTGTATATGTTTATGGTAATAATCATCCGTCTGAAGGGTGCCATCTTCATTAAGAATTGCCAACAAGTTAAAAAACTTGAAGTACATTTTTATTTTTTGCATGTAAATTAGTTTCTTATACTAATTTATTTTATTTTTAATAAAATCTATATATTTTTCTCTATTTATGGTGTACTGTACAAGACCAGACCAGAAATGGACCGTCTCCATTGGTACAGAAAAATAAATACCTCGGTTTTTTTCTTATTATGGTATAGCAATCATGCTCACACCTCACACAAACCTTTTTCAAATCTCGTTTCATTACAATGAGTGAAATTTGCGTACGCACTGTACAACAATAGGGTCTTTTATTATTTATATTTTGTATACCATTAGAAACAAACTTAAATAAAGATCCTCGAATAATAATACAGTTTTCAAACAGACAAAAATCTGACTTGGCAACAAGAAACATTCCGCATTGGCAGAATGATAACATGTATTCAAATTCTGAGATCGATATGTTTAATATCGGTAAGTGATCACATTTTAAGTTCTACGTAATATACATGTGCTGGAAGCTCTCTAATACTTTGAGTACGTTTCCAGCTTTATTATTCGGTCAAATCGCTATAGAGTTTCGATTATATTTTAGGAATCTCTTTATTTTATTCATGAAAATTATAGTACGAAATATTCCAATAGCTAAAAGGTTTATGTTTTATTAAATGTAAATATGTAATATAAAACATAAAGGTCAGGTCAAACAAACTACGTCATGGAACGAGACGTTTAATATAATTTCGTCAAACTGTTGAGTAAGGATGTCTTTGAGATTCGGAAAGATTTTTTTTCTCAGCCTGTACGGTCCCAGTAGGTAGTGTAGGCTACTGCTGGGCCAAGGCCTCCCTCTCTCTTTTCCACGCGTCTCTATCGTGAGCTACACTACACCAGTCTTTTCAAAAAGCGTCGAGGTCATCCCGCCATCTCCGTCGAGGTGTGCCGTGTCTCAAAATCCTGTTTAATGGTACCCAGTCTGTTCATTTCTTGGCCCACAGCCCGTTGGATGTCCGGCAGATGTGTCCGGGCATTCCCATTTAACCTTAGCAGATAATGTTAGGGCTACATCGGCTACTTCAGTTTTGGAGCGCAAGATGGAGTTCTTAATGTGGTCGGTTAATCTGACGACCAAAAGAAAATATTAACTTATCTAAATATTAGCTGATTTAAATATTAGCTGATTTAAATATTAGCTGATTTAAATATTAGCTGATTTAAATATAAGCTGAAAGACTAAATTGATCTGATCCTCTATCAACTTGTTTATCGACAACAAAAGCTCTCTGCTTTTCACTCTCAGGTTATTTCTTCTATAAAGAATGGAAGATCAGACTGTATAATTATTTGCACCATAATGACTTCCCCACCATGGTTCAGGCCTTGTGGTTGCGCTGGGGCTCAGTAGCCTAGGGTGACCCGTTGCACCTTGGGCGAAGCTAATTGAGCCGAGGGGGCTCCTTGAGATCCTTATAAGATGAGGGGACAAAAGAGCAGGGGCAAGGGGCGAGGATGGCAACTTCGCCCGATTGTACTGTCCCGACGTTGGAAGGGGTTATTCTGTGGTGCGGGACAATCCCTCTGTGGAGGTGGCGTTGGTCCCTTGGGGGACTGACTAGTCGAGGTGCCCTGTTTGCTTATTAGATCTGGGGCACCTGACCAAAGGCGGCTTAGGTGGCACTCGCTGGGTTTTAGTGGGTAGAGCTGCGTCCACTTACCAGCTTTCGGGCGCAGCGTGTCCCACATACTCGCGTGAGGAGACCCACTCCTCCACGGGATGCCTCAGAGCATTTCCCGGCGTTAAAGAAAAAAAACATAATGACTTCACAATTACCAGGGTGTTGAGGTGTTACTTATGGCTCTGTTGGTGCTTGTAGTTGACGATGGCTATTATCTGTTTGCCTGTAGTTTATATATTGTGCGATGTGACAAACTCTTTTTTAAGCCAAATAAAACGTCTCTGTACCACGATAGTGTGTTTGGAATGGGACCAAGAATATAACCCCCTAAAGATATAAGGAAATGTTGCGATACTTTAGCATTTAATAATAAACTGGTAAATAAGGCTTTCTATTATATTGATGAACTTTTACTGATGTAATACATTGATATTTCCTATTTAATTAATTGCATATTGACATTTATAATTTATTTCGACATAATAATTTTATTTTTTTATTGTTATCTATTTTATCGTATTTCAAATAGAGGGTTTTATGCTAAATAGTTTGAAATGTATTTTTAATTTGTACGCCTATTGACAGATCACAGTGTTTTAACCTGTATGCATAATCTTTGTAACCTATGTACTATGTATCGCAATAAAGAAATTTGAATTTGAATATATTCATAATAATATGAAAACCGCTTAGCGTTCATAACATTCAGCTTATATTCGTTAGTAAAAAAAGTATGTAATGTACCTGTAATTTACCATGAATGTACATTTTAATAAATTATTATTACAAAAAACGTCGTTGACAATTAAGTCGACCATGAGCATTTAAGTAAGAAAGACTAAAGTGGCATGTTACAGTGGCCGCTCCTCGTCAGAGTAAGTTAATATAGAACGTGCTGTATTGCCTGTCTTTAACAGATAAGATACGTACTGAAGTTGAATTGTACAAATTTTTAATATTATTTTTTGAACTGGTCCAAATTGCTTGTAAGTTTAGAAACAAAATTATAGCGTTATACTTATCTGTTAATATAATAAAGAGGTATAATGTTTGGTTGTCAGATGTAATCTTCGAACCCCACCATGGTTCAGGCCTTGTCGTGGCGGTGGGGCTCATAACCTAGGGTGAGCCACTGCACCTTGGGCGAAGCGATTTGGGCCAAGGGGGCTCTTTGTACCCCTTTTATAAGAAGAGGGGACAAAAGAGTATAAGAAGAGGGGGCAAGGGGCGAGGATGGGAACCTCACCCCATTGTACTGTCACGTTACATTGTATTTTATTTTTGTTTCTCCAGATTGTAAATGGTTATTTAGTGAAAACTATCTGGCTTATGTTTAAGCAATGTAAAGTACTTATAAACCAAGATTTACCCTTTTTGTTTTCTAAATAAATAAATATAATATAAAACTAATCTATAGAAATATAAGGGTATATTTTAGCAATATTATATTATCTTTGAAATGATGAAGTGTTCGGAACTCAAAGAAATTACGGAAGGGATTTTGAGGCTAGAAATTCATTTAAGAGCAGGTGAGCGTAATTTTATATAACGTGAAACGGTCACGTAATCGACCCGCTTCACCGAAATTCCGTTATTCTTTGGGATTGCTCTATTTAGTACATAAGTGTTTGTAAGCGCCTTTTGTATTATAAGCTGCAAAGAATTCATTAAAATTGGGTTTTGAAAGAATATGAAAAAAAAAATCGGCCAGTTTCATGTACAATACCGCTTCATTATTCTCGACGTAATTTATAGTTACCGTAAATAAAATCGTAATAGTGATACTGAATGCAGCAATCTACACGACTCACAATACTTTACTCGTTTAGGTGCAGTTGTATTCGGGCTTAATTATTATCAGTCTCATATGACTTTAATGAACCATTGGAAAAAACACTTAAAAACAATAATAGCAATTTCGATGTGATTTGGCATCTTACAATCAGGGAAATGTTTGGTAACCGCAATAATAAGGTGTTTGTCATTTATGCTTAAATAACCTGGAAACTGTTGACTTCAATATCATAAAGAAAAAGTGTTTGTGATAGCTTTATTTAACATAAAATTCAATTTATTCCATAGATTAATCTTACGGTATAATGTATAAAGCCTCGCAATTTCTCTTTAGCTGTATAAAACCTCAATTTTCCAAGCGTTCGTGTATTGACAAATTACGCTCTGAAAGACCTGACTCTTACAAGTAATTTAGAATAAGTACATTTCCATTTACATATTTGTTGTATTTATAATACGGATATCTTCGGTATATAAATAAACACACGACAAGCTATTTCTATCATTGTGCTAAATCGTAAGTATATTTTAGTCATAACAAAGCCCATAAGTGGTAACTCTAACTGAATGATGTTCACTAAGAAATATTTTACCAGTGGCTATCGTAGGTCATGTCTGGTCTAGAAGGTGGTGGGAGGACCTGGCGAGGCAGCCGTATGATGAAAGCCTAACGGCTGCTCTGCGTCCGGTCCTTAAGCGATGGATGTTACTTCCGTAGGTGTTCACCGGGCACGATTGCTTGGATGAGTACCTACGCCGGACGGCCCACAGGGAGCCGGTGACAGTATGTCACGATTGTGGCGCAGCGGTGGACTAGCCCAGCCCACCCGTGAGGTGTGCCCAAGATGGGCGGCACTGCGTTGCGATCTGACATCAGTCATCGGAGGGGACTTGTCTCTACCGAGCGTCATCACCGCGATGCTCAGTGACGACGAGTCCTGGACGGCGATGGTCTCCTTCTACAAGGTAGTAATGTCCCGGAAGTAGGCTGACGAGCGAGTGCGAGAGGAGGCCGTCGACGAGCCCCCCCCCCCGTAGTCAACGAACGGGGGTGCGTAGGAGGCGCTACTTAATGCGCTTCCGGTAACGTCCCTGTACTCATGTTAGGCTTCAGCATGGAAACCTGGGCCCAATATGAAACGGAGTTGTCAGGACTGCTTAGTAGCGCTCGGGCAGTCCCCCCTTACGAGGAGTATTCTGACCTTCGCCAGGGCCAGCCTGTCGCCGAGGTAATCCTGTGACCTGCAGATCCTATAGTTTTAGTTTCAGGGTAGGGCACTGCCAGGTGCTAGTCCCACATAGGGTCAGGATCTCACGAAGATCATGGCTACGTTTTTAAAGGATTTCTCTGCGATATAAAAAAAAATGGTCATATGCTTCTAACATCTTCTAACACTGATGTACAGAATCCTTCACTAAATCCCACGATAATACTTCAAATGTAAATTTTAACAAGTATTTAGGTCGGGTGTTGGTACAAAGGACCGGATAGATTATATTATAATCGACCCAACAAATGGAATTACCGTCAAGCATAAGCAGCTCCCCGATTCCCACCATGGTTCAGGCCTTGACGTGGCTGTGGGGCTCAGTAGCCTAGGGTGAGCCCAGCACCTTGGGCGAAGCTTATTGAGCCGAGGGGACACTTTGTACCCCTCTTATAAGAAAAGTGGACAAAAGAGCAGGGAGCAAGGGGTGAGGACGGGAACCTAACCCTATTGTACTGTCCCGACCTTGGGGGGGGGGTTGTTCTGTGGTGCGGTACAACCCCTCTGTGGAAGTGGCGTCGGTCCCCTGAGGGACTGACTAGCCGTCGAGGTGCCCTGTTTGCTCAGCAGATCCGGGGCACCTCACCAAAGGCGACATTAGTGGCACTCGCCGGGTTTTAGTGGGTAGAGCTGCGTCCACTTACCAAATTTCGGGCGCAGCGAGTCCCACATATCCGTCGGGGGAGACACACTCTCACGCGGGATGCCTCAGAGCATTTCCCGGTGTTAAAGAAAAAAAAAGTTATTTACTGATTCCGTTACCTGAAATAAAAAAAAACCTTTCTGGGCTCTGCTAGATTCATTAATATCCACTCATATAGATCAACTTACCACTTGAAATAAAAATTAGTGACATAAACTTATTGAATAGTCATAAAGATTGCAATAAAACGTTACGGGGTACATATTTAAGTGCAAAGTTAGCGCAACTATCTCCGTAACTTATTGGAATCGACGAGTTACTCGACTAAAAGCTGAACACAAGCGTTCTCTCAGTCCTACTCTAATACGTCCGATTAAATTAATGTCTTTTAAATTCGAATGTCTTGTTCAATCAAATCAAACTGTTCATAGTACACTGGCAACACTAAAGATAGAAGTAGAGATATAAGATGGAAGCCATACTCCATATTGGACGCAAACAACTAACAAGGATTAAATGTGTGATCTAAATAATAAAAGATAGTTTTATTCAAATATAAAAATGACTGAAACGTCCAACACAAACACAAACCAAGGCAAAAACTCATGAGAAATCCATTTGTACATCAATGTCGAAATACTGAGTTCCACAAAACGATAAACGTGGTAATCCCATTATGCTTTTTTTATAGAAATTTTTATCATTATTTATAATATTCTTTTTCTTTTACGCCGGGAAATGCTCTGAGGCATCCCGCGGGGGAGTGGGTCTCCTCAATCGGGTATGTGGGACTCTAATGAGCAAACAGGGCGCCTCGACGGCTAGTCAGTCCTTCAAGGGACCGACGCCACCTCCACGGAGGGGTTGTCCTGCACCAGAGAACAACCCCCTCCCAACGTTGGGACAGTACAATAGGGTGAGGTACCCATCCTCACCCCTTGTCCCCTTGCTCTTTTGTCCCCTTTTCTTATAGGAGAAGTACAAAGAGCAGCTTCCTCGGCTCACCCTAGGTTACTGAGCCCCACCGCGACGACAAGGCTTTTTTTTATATGTTAGTTGGATAGGCAAACTAGCAAACGTGCCACCTGATGGTAAGTGGTCGACGTCGCCCATGAACATAAACTAGTTTACCAAGAAAGAGCCCAGGCAACTCATCTATGTGTTGCCTATCCTGAGACTTATTTATTAAGATGTTAAGTCTCGGTGCCAGTAATTACACTGCCTGTCTTGCCCTTCTTTCTGAAAAACAGCAAAGCTGTTTCACGGGAGAAACAAGCAAGATGGTGGTACCCATGCAGCCGGGAGCGCGGCACAGCGCTTCCCTCCCACCGGTAAAACTTGAAAAGGCTTGAAAAAAAGGCTTGTAAAAAAGGCTTGAACCATGCAGGTAGGGTAATTTCCTGACCTATTATTAAAATAAATTGTTTATGATTTAGAATTATTTTTTGTCGTCCACGACTAAGTGAAAACAAAAAATAATTTTATAAATCTTTGGGATAGTATATATTTATATCTCTTTTTCATAAATGTAATAAGTTAATTCATAAATGTAATAGTTTTTCATATGTATTTAAGTGAAGTAAAATATCATACTTAGACAGGTAGTAATTTATCATAAAGATAACATGCCTTGTAGGATTAATCCCAATATAGCTAAGGTTGCTAGAATCAAAGAATCTGAGGAGCAAGAAAGTCTGTCAGGTTTTGGATGCTGAATCCCAAGAGAATGTAATCACTACGTTTAAGAGACGGGACTCTCAAACTAGTCAATGAAATCAATTTACATGGCATTCTAATACCAAAATATCATACTTAGACAGGTAGTAATTTATCATAAAGATAACATGCCTTGTAGGATTAATCCCAATATAGCTAAGGTTGCTAGAATCCAAGAATCTGAGGAACAACAAAGTCTGTCAGGTTTTGGATGCTGAATCCCAAGAGAATGTAATCACTACGTTTAGCTGAACCAATCTAATGAAGGACGTAAATATAACAGTGTTTTAAAAATGCTCTATCCGTCACCTAGGCTTAAAGCTAGTATATGATATAACACAAAACGAAACGGATGCTTCCAAAATACAGCCTGAATAGAGGAAGACTACATGATTTGATCATCACACCTCACAGAACACGTATTGGCAAACTCAGCACTACGTTGGAATAATCCGAGCAGTAGCAACAATTAATCAATCTATGTGTGCCAAAACTTACATGAATAACCAAAGACGTTATTTACGCATAATGGCTCAACGAAATCCTTTCTGTATACGGAATATATCTTTATATATTATAAATTAAAGTCGCTTTTTGCGTTGATCTGTTTGTGTATCTATATTTTCTGAACTACTCAACAGTTTTCGATACGGTTTTTACTGTCGTCTTCTTTCTGAATTAGGACGGGTTCTCACGTATCCCCACCATGGTTCAAGCCTTGTCATGACGGTGGGGCTCAGTAGCCTAAAGTGAACCCAGCACCTTGGGCAAAGCAAATTGAGAAGAGGAGACAAGAGAGCAGGGGAGAAGGGGCGAGGATGGGAACCTCACCCCATGGTACTGTCCCGACGTTGGGAGGGGTTGATCTGTGGTGCGGAACAATCCCTCTGTGGAGGTGCCGTCGGTCCCATGAGAGACTGACTAGCTGATCTGGGGCACCTTACCAAAGGCGGCATTGGTAGCAGTCGCAGGGTTTTAGTGGGTAGAGGTAGTAGTGCGTGCATCGACCTTTCGGGCAGCGAGTCCCACATACCCGCCTGGGGAGACCCACGCTCCCCCAGGATGGTTCAGAGCATTTCCCGACGCAAAAGAAAAAAATATGATAAATGAATAATTTTATCATGAAAAGTAGAGAAAAGGTTGTATAATACAAAATTGATATATTTTTTAGTGCCTTCATTGTTACGAAACCTTACAACGTGTAAATAACATAATAATATACTACTGAATATAATATATAAAATATTTTTTTATGCAATTGTGCATATTATGTCACTGAGCTCCTAAACGTGTGTTCAAGTAGATTCGCGATTTAGATTTAATTTGAACAAAGATGTTTTAAATATTACGTTGTCAGTTGGGACTGCTAGTATCAAAATAAAAATAGAAATTAGGATGATATAATAAATGATTAAAGGCTTAAGTTTAATGAGTTTGATTAAAAAAATAAGAAGAAAACCAAACCGTTATTTAAAACCAGCACAAATATTATATTATGTTATTTATAACCAACCATAATATAATATTCTATTCGACAGCCGAGTCGAGTGTTCAGGCCACAGTTCAGTCTACTGAACACTCTACGCAGCGGTCGCGGGTTCAAAACCCGTCAAGTGCAGATAATTTGTATCATGAATATAGATGTATGTATCGGGTTACGAACGTGTATAAATTGTATTTATATAAATTTCTAAAATCTATTTCCGTTCCTAGTACCCGTAACACAAGTCATGTCTTACGAACTTACCACGGCGCAAGGTTAATGTGGTGTGATTGTTGAATAATATTTATTTATTATTCTTGAATAACGATATCTAATGATACCAACATTTAAAAAGTAAAATTCAATTTCTCAGGAATAAACTTTACTTACTTACTTTTTTTAACGTAAGTTTTTAAAGAGCAACTACATTTATAGCGAAAAGCTTTTAAACGTTGCTTATAGGATGCCTGGCGTTTAATGCAATAAAGTTTGAGTACACCATCGTGGTTTTCTTTCACGGTAAAAACAATGGATCACGCAACAATTCCTTTTAAAGTTATCACGTCACATCGACGTTATAAACTTAGCAAGCAAGAGAAAACGGTAGGTTTTATAAAGTGCTACTACTGACCAGAGTATAAATTTACCAAACATTTTAATATAATGAAAACACATACATACTGTTTTCATTATATTAAATTGTTTCGTAAGGCGACTTGCAGGCTTAAAATTATGTAGTTGAAATAATAGTAGTGGAAATTATAACTATGCAATTTTACACTAAAATAAAATAAAAATATTTTTATTCAATGTTGTAGGTACGTCGTGTCATTACAGGTCTGATGATGAAGACCATAGACAGTCGAGGGAACTCCTCGACGGTTTTACAGTAGCTACCTTGTGTTTAGACACAATTTATTTATATTGACCAAATCTTTGCACCCTTATGGGTTATAAGTGTCTTTACAGGTCTGATGATGGAGACCATAGACAGTCGAGGGAACTCTTCGACGGTTTACAGTAGCTACCTTGTGTTAGGAATTGATTTATTCATATTAACGAGTACTTTGCGCCCATATGGGTTATAAGTGTCATTGTAGGTCTGGTGATGGAGACCATAGACAGTCGAGGAAACTCCTCGACGATTTACAGCTTAATTTGTGGGGTACTTCGTACGGTCCAATATGCTAAAATGTTCAGCTCGTACAAAAATAATAGTAGTCAATGATGTATCATTTTATTACTTGTCGATGTAAAAAAAACAACTGTATGGAATGCTTTGGAAGTGCATGATAGTATTTCGAGGTTATCGTAATATCTAATCTAATTTGATGATATTCTATACCTATATAACGGAATTCTTTATTTAATTGCAGTAAATCTGCCGTGATTGCTTTCAATTACATGGATAATATTTTTTACACATTTCCAAATTTGTTTTTTATTGGTTGTGTATTGATTTATATCCTGTCGGTGTCAGCAAAGTCATACCTGTATTTGCTGAACCGACTCCAAAAGTTGTTACTATTACAATGACGTGGTAAACTACGTGGTAAAATTAGTAAAATAACAAGTTGATTATAAGTTGTAGGCACAAAAATTAAGAAAACGCGATTATTTTATTACTTTTGAGTTTATGTTTAAGTCGGTTTCAATTTTTGTTTAAAATTTTTTATTACTTAGGTATCGTTGAAGTATAATAAAGCTTATTGACTGATATGTAGCACTTTTTTTACAGAAGTGTTACTTATAAATAATAGATAGATTTTACCTATGAAATTGCCGTTCTGCGGTACTGGCCATTTCAAATCAAAATAATTTTTGTTTGGCTAAGAATTCTAATTTCAAATTAATTTAATTAAAAACATGGAATTCTTTTTCCAAAAGTAGTCATTTGTTTATTGATTAGTGTAACATTTTCATCGCATTTCAATCTTTTTCATCATCATGGATACGTTAAAAATTCGAGTAATTATGGAATATGAGTACCGTCGTGGCAGAAACGCGGCACAAGCGGCACGCAACATCAACGACGTTTACGAACTAAAACTACAAACCAACGCACCACCTGTTATTGGTTTGCTCGCTTCCGTTCTGGTAATTTCGCCCTGAAAAATGAACCTCGCGGTCGTCCGAAGACTTCGGTCGACAATGACGAATTAAAGGTGATTGCGGAAGCTGATGATATTCAATCTACGGCTGAATTAGCAGCAGCTTTCGATGTTAGCGTCAAAACAATATTGGTCCATTTAAGTCAAAGTGGCAAGGTAAAAAAGCCTTGACAAATGGGTGCCCCATGAACTCAATGAATTCCAGCGCGAAGTACGCGTCGAGACGTGCCTTGCACAACTCAACAGACACACAAATGAAGGAATTTTGAATGGCATTGTTACCTGCGATGAAAAATGGATTCTGTTTAATAACCGCAAGTGCTCAGCAAGTTGGTTGGATCCTGGTTCAGCACCTAAAAAATGCCCCTAAACGAAAACTTACCCCTAGAAAAGTGATGGTCACTGTTTGGTGGTCTAGCGCCGGTGTGATTCATCACAGCTTCTTACCAAACGGGGTGAGCATTACTGCACATGTTTACTGTGAAGAACTGAACACAATAATGGAGAAGCTGGCACATCTCCAACAAGCTTTGGTCAATCGCTCGTCTCCGCTGCTCCTGCACGACAACGCGTGACCTCATATTGCACAACAGACGGTCTCCAAGTTGCAAGAACTGGGGTTGGAAGCTCTCCGTAATCCGCCGTACTCACCAGACGTTGCGCCTACAGACTACCACTTTTTCCAGAATTTGGATAACTTCTTGGCGGTAAAAAAATTCAATACCCGAGAGGCAGTACAAAATGCCTTTGAAGAATTTGTTACCTCCCGTCCAGCTGATTTCTTTAAAAAGGGCATCAATAATCTGCTACTGCGTTGGCAAAGATGCATTGATTAAATGGGTGATTACTTCGATTAATACAAATAATAATTACATGAAAAAAAATCGTTCAATTTTTTTCATATAAAAAGGGCAATTTCATAGGTAAAGACCTAATGATGACATGATAATGATAATAAACGATGGATACTTTTTAAAGTTCTATTTCTACCTATGTCGTATTTTTCCCGATTTTCAGACATAGAGGAATGATGCATTTAAATGGGTTCTCTTTTGTTATTTTTAGCGCATCGGTGAACTATGGCCCATCACTCTGCTCGCCTGATGTCGAGGAGGATAACCTCGCCTGGGACATATTACTATATATAAGGGTTGATATTATATATTTATTTTTATATATTTGTTATATTTTAAACTACTATGTTAAACGAAATAATTGTTATTGAAATATACGTACATAATATATTATTTTTGTGCCGGATAGATTGGCTTGGTTTATGTGAACACAAATGAAAGTAAATCGATTTCAGTTTCGAGTTTTTTTGACATGTTAAGATTCAAAAAAATATATACAAAAGAAAATTTAAGTGCAGCTCTCTCAGATAAGTAATGGTCTCAATGATAGTCGTGTCTATTGCTCATGCCGTTTGTCGTTATAGCATTCGAGACGATTTCGAAAATTCCCAAAAGTTTTTCATCGTCATAGTGTTCAGAAACATCGGAGTAATGAGAGCAAGGAAACTCCAATTTAAACTTAGAATAGTTAAGGATTGGAGGTCAGAAATCTTAATTGAATTTTAGTATTATCGATTGCCAAAAATCACAGTTATCCTGATTTTTATGAAAATTTAATTGCTTTATTTGTATTCATTTCTTGCAATGTATTCAAATATTTTAATTTTTATGGGTATCTAAATTCTATAATAATCCTTAATTAATTCCGCCCGATTGGAATTTTTTAACATAAAAGAGCCTTTGAAAAGGTAAAAAAAGGTCTTGTTTGAAGGTATATAATTTTATATTCATCCAAAATTGTTGGCCATTATAATTTTTTATTGAATTAAGGGTAAGGAAAATTTCTTCCTAATTATGTTGAATAAAATTTACACACTCTTAAGTATTAAACAAAAATTTAAAATAAATTATAAAATTCTTTGTTGATTGAGTCAAGTAGATTTATTATGAGCCATTTTCCGCGGCCTTGCTTATACAGAATTATAATTATAATGATTGCAAATGCAATATTGCTAAAAAATATTTTTCTGTGATAAAACAGAAGCCGATTCCGGTTTCCACTGGTCCAAAAAAAAACTGCTCTAAAATTAGCTTCTTCAATAATAGGGTTATGAAATGCAAAAGAATTTTTAAAATCCGACTGGCAGTTCCGGAGATCATGGAGCGCGATCAAACAAACAAACTCTACAGCTTTATATTAGAACAGATGAGATTTTTGCGCACTGCAGTAAAGATTTAAAAGCTTTTACGCATTCTTTATTTTGCAAATATAAAGTGTTTTTAACAAAAATAGGATTTATATTTATATTATATATGAACTCTGTTTAGCAGCCCTATTCGTGTCCCCGTTCTTATCTGTAGCGTCTTACTTGACAAGTTTCTGGCTTCACGCCTTACAAAACACTTATCCAGTATTATCGTTATATGAAAGTATGGCTGAACCTGAATCTGATAAAGAACTTCATTCAAAATCCAGACCTGTTTCATATTGTGTATTGTACCTACTTATGATTTCTTATGGCTAAAGTTATACAAAATTGAGAAAGTAACTTTTTTTTTTATATAGAATATGGGGCAAACGGATAGTCGGTTCACCTGATGGTAAGTAAAAAGCGACATCCACAGACACCCGCTACACCAGTGGATTGGCAGGTGCGTTGCCGGCCTTTCAGATATGAGTATGCTTAAGATATTCTTGAAGGTCCCTAAGTCGTATCGGTTCGGAAACACTTAGGATTGTTGACATAATATTATATATTCTTTTTTTAAGGATTTTTTATTTGTTCAGTAAAAAATATAAAGCACACAATACCAATAATTATTCACACCAAGTCACATATTATATACATATAATAAAAAATTATAGTATTTCGAATTTCAAATATTTCTGCAGTTTGAGCTTGGTTCTAGCCAAAGTTCATGATCCTGAGTCAATATGAAACGTGCTCTTGATGGCACTCGACCCAATATTTTGGGCACGCCACTATGAAGTAATAGGTAGAGACTTAATATGTGATGCGCTTTTATCACACATAAGGCTCTAAAAAATTAGTCATTGGTGGGAAGAATAGCTACAGTTTTGTATTGATATTATTTATTAGTATTGTTACTGTCCCAATAATCATGAACTTTGGCTAGGCTTCGTTAAACATTTTGAAATATATGGTACGATGATGCTAAAAGGTTTGCTACCCCTGCTCTAGTACATACATACTGACCCTCGTAGTTCGTGGTATGGGGATAAAACTTAGCCAATGTTACTCTCGGTTGATCTAAGTTTCACGATAAATAAAAAATATTTTGAGCATGAAAGCCTAACAAAAAAACATACAAACTCACATTCTAAAAGTGACAGTTGACTTTAAAAAGCAATTCTCCTTTTACTTTCACAGGAATATATTTATGTTTGAGACGATCGCAGAAGCGGTTTAATTTTCACTTTTGTGACACGCCCCGTCTTCAACGGTGATACGAGAAATGTATTGACAGCGAACACAATCACACAGACTGACTGGAAATGTATTTCCAGTTAGCGTATCCCATTGCTTCGTCAAAGGTTTTTATTGAAATAATGTATAAGTTTTGGCAGAAAAAAAATCTGCGCACGTGGTAAGGTAAAAAATGGAAATGTGACGCAGCTCTACCCGTACGAAGTAAACCCGACGAGTGCCACCAATGCCGCCTTTGGTGAGGTACCCCGGATCTGTTGAGCAAACAGGGCACCTCAGAATAATCCCTCCTAACGTCGGGACAGTACAATGGGGTGAGGCTCCCATCCTCGCCCCTTGTCCTCCTAATCTTTTATCCCCTCTTCTTATAAGAGGGTTACAAAGTGCAGCTCCCTCGGCTCAATTTGCTACGTCCATGGTGCTGGGTTCACCTTAGGCTACTGGGCCCCATCGCCATGACAAGGCTTGAACTATGGCGGGATTTGCACCTTGTGCTTAGCTTGTGGTTAATAATTATATTAACCACAAGCTAAGCACAAGATGCAAATCCCGCCATAGTTCAAGTAACATTAGTACTAATTAACTAGTTGACCAACTAACTGACTGACTAGTTTACCGACTAACTAACGTGTTTTCCGATTCTCTCTCTTGTAACTAGCATTTGTCACGCCTTTTTTTCCGAAGGCTGAAGGTCGACCCTCCGTCAAGGATGAGCCCCAAATATTTGATATGGGGGCAAATCCTGACCAGGGGTGGTCAACTTCGACATTATTTGAGACCTATTTGGTGATTGTTCAGTGCTGCAAGCCTATAAGTAAAAATGGGTCTTTCATAATAAAAAAACTTCACAAAGCTGAAGAGTAATTATTATTAAAAATATTTAACTATTATTATAAGTTTTAAAACATTAATTATTGAGCATTTTGTGTTTAAAAAGTAAATAAACTTAAAATAAAATATATATATAGTGAAAATTATATTAATTTTATGCAATGGTAACATTACTACAATTGAAGTTTAGTCTGTGTTGAAGACTGAAGTTTTAACTTGGAATTATAAAATGGCTGCTTTGTTTGTTTTCATGTAGGTTTTCAAAGTTAATTTGTAATAAAAATGTAATTACTGTCGTTTTGTTGAAGTTTTTCTGCTTTTGCGTTGAGTTGAGCCATTCATCTCCGTAATCATGTGAAGTGAAAGTGTTATAGGACTTTTAGTGACAAAGACAATAATTATGTGTGATTTTACTAATTAGTGATAATATAAATAAAACTATTACTATGAAGGAAGCAGTTGGAAATTTCGTATAAAATTGTTAGGATTGTATATTATTGTTTATAGAAATAGTAAATGTTAACTGAGGTGAATAAAAAATTTGCACAAAATTATAATTGTTTTATTTAATGTGATATCATGAATAACTTTGAGTTTTGAATTGATTCAGGGCACTTATAAGATCTGTTTATGGAAGTGTCGCTATCAATTCCGGAGCCAAAGTAGGTATATTGTATTTTGAATAAAAAACCAGCTAATCAGGGTTATTTAAAATTGCCGCTCAAACAGTTTCTGTGGGACTAACGGATTATCATAAACTTTTTTTGACGACATATCACGACTTTGACTACGTAATAACATACTTAATAGAGGAATATCATCCCCACCATGGTTCAAGCCTTGACATGGCGGTGGGGCTCAGTAGCCTAGGGTGATCCCAACACCTTGGGCGAAGCTAATTGAGCCGAGGAGGCAAGAGGGGTACAAAGAGCCCCTTCGGCCTTTTTATTATTTATTTTTATTATTAATTAGCTTCGCCCAAGGTTCATCGCTCACCCTAGGTTACTGAGCCCCACCGACACGACAAGGCCTGAACCATGGTGGGGATAGAATGGCATCTTGGCTAACCCAGCCGGTTTTCTAGAGATAGGTTTTCTAGATACGTTTCATAAAAATTGGTTCAGCCTCTTCAAAGTTATCAGCCGGAAAGGCATGATGAATACAAAACATGGAAATTACTTGCAAACATACTTAAAACGTAAAAATTAAAAATAAATTTGGTAACACCGCTAGAATTTACATACAAGTGAATTGAGTAACACCTATATGTATCTATATATATATATATAATATCATAATAAAAAATATGGATGGTATAAGATAAAATTTATGTTGCAAATCTAGGTCTACCAAAGTTCAGACAAATAAAATCATAAGTCAAATTTAAGATTCACTAAAACTTGGAAAATTAACAAAAAAATAAAAATAAATAACTGCGTATTTTTGTGTCTACAACTTATTTTTCTACTAATCAACTTATTCAATACTTATTTAAAATCAACTTATTTTATATTATAATTTACAGTAATCATTTTATTTTTCTACTAATGTATAATCTATTTATTTATATTACGCAAATATTTTTATATGTATTAGAACGATTTAACAAATACCATTAATTATTTTTTTATTATATTACTTAACAACCATCGTCAACAACAACCGCTCCTTGACGATGGTTCGTCAAGGAGCGGTTTTCTGGTGTGAAAGAAAGAAGGGTGTCCGTCTTGAGTCAACAATAATCTGTATAATATACAGATATGTCGTGTTACGTTTCTACAAATTTAAATATACCGTCAGAAAGGAGGTTACCGCTTTTACGGAAAACTCTTTTATGAAGGCAGTGAATAAAATAGAAGACAAGGCTGAACAAATAATGCATAATTTTCTTGGGGAGGAAATTGAGGGATGGCTGTTTTACATTTCAGGTATTTATGGAGCAAAGCTCTAAAATGAAATATATTTGACTTAGTATAATAATCATAATATATTATAATATCAACCCTTATATGTCCCACTACTGGGCACGGGTCTCCTCCTCGAAATCAGGAGGGTGTTGGGCCATAGTTCACCGATGCGCTGGCCCAATGCGGGTCGGTAAACTTTACCTTACCTAACTTCAAAGACTTCTTATCTCATCCGGCGATGTTTCCTTCACCGATGAGCAAGCGATGTTCCCGTGTTCAGGTACACGTAGAAATTTTGAAAAACCCATTTCAAGGGATCAGGATCGAACCCGGACTTCTCATTTATAAGACTGAGCCCATTCCCACTAGACCATCGTCGCTAAATTAGTATAATCTGATTTAATTCATGTAAATTAACATTCACCACACTAATTATTCATACATATATTTGTGAATTAAATTAAAAAGAAGAGCTGAAATATAGAAGAAATATAGCTTTTGCCCGCGGCCTCACTCGCGTCATCTTTATTTTCAGCCATATGCGGACTGATATAATTATTTTGACTTAGTGATAATTAGCATCATATCGGTGAAAGCCTTTTTTTAAAAACATACAAACATAAACAGTCACCTACCTCTTTATTGTAATATATTTAATATAGTAAATAAATATTATTCAACAATCACACTACGTTATCTAGGTTAACGTAGTGTGCGTAAGTACTAGAGTGTGCAAGTACTCCATGGTAAGTGCGTAAGAACTAGAGTTATGGCTACTAGAAACGGAAATAAATTTAAGAAATTGATATGTAAAAATACATTTTATTATACAGGTCCATGACCCGGTTTTTTTTCGGAAGGGCTAGACTTTTCAGCCTGAGGGCCTTTAAGCTCAATCGGCACAGTAAGTGAACAGATGGCTCACTTAAGAAATATTCCAAAGGGGGACGCTCCCCTCCACGCTCCGCAGGGGGCGTGGTTCATCGCGCGCGCTGCTCGGGAGAGCAGGACTAGTCAAATCCGATACGGTCGACGAATCTTTTACGGTTGAATTTAACCTATCATCATGAGGGCCGGCCCTCATCCCAGGGAAGGAGGTGGGGCGCGCGGAGCCCCAGCAATCTAGCGGTTAGCGTAGTGCTACGTATTATCGTATCGGATTCGAACCTAAGCTTTGCGATCGGTCCGGCCATGACCCGGTGCAGACATCTGTATTCACCAATCACCACCAAATTATCTGCACTTGACGGGACTCAAACCCGCAACCGCTGCGTGAAGCGTCCAGTAGCATGACCTCTCGATCAGCCGGCAAAGATGCGAAAGTAAATCTGACTCTCTATCACAGTTACTGTCTTTGACAAACTTACTTTTTCAATATATATATATATATATATATATATATATATATATATATATATAAAATATTATGTCCTATATTAAATTCATAAATAATAATAATAATAATAATAATAATATGTTGGGACAACTCCACACACGGCCATCTGATCCCAAACTAGGCAGAGCCTGTAATATGGCAACCGGACAACTGATACATACTTATATATTTCTAAATACATACATATTATAGATAAGTTACACCCAGACACAGAACAAATGATCATGTTCATCACACAAACATTTGTCCTGGGTGGGGATCGAACCCACAACCTTCTGGCTTAGCAGTCAGGGTCACTAACCACTAGACCAACAGGCCAGTCAAATCATCACAAACAATCAACAGAAACCACACCAAAACCAAAAAACAATTCCGTATAACCACGAATCTATCAACTTCAGCGGTTTTAGCCAGTTTTCAAGCAGAATGAATAGAATATTTGTTTGTGATGAAATGAATAGTACTTACAGCTCGAACTCGAGTTATAGCAGTATATACTGGTCCAGTCTAATGAATTGATAGAAGAAATAAGTAGGACTGACCATAGATTACATTATATACAACCTTTTTTTTCCTTTTACGCCGGGAAATGCTCTGACCCGTGGGGAGTGACTCTTCCCTCGCGAGTATATGGGACTCGTTGTGCCCAAAAGCTGGTAAGTGCACGCAGCCCTACCCACTTAAACCCGGAATGCATCCAATGCCGCCTTTGGTAAGGTGCTCCGGATCTAATTAGCAAAAACCTCAACGGCAAGTCAGTACCCCAAGGAACCGACGCCATCTCCACAGAGGGGTTGTCCCGCACTACAGTACAACCCCTCCCAACGGCGGGACAAAACAATAGGGTGAGGTTCCCATCCTCGCCCCTTGCCCCCTGCTATTTTTTCCCCTCTTCTTATAACAGGGGTACAAAGAGCCCCCTCGGCTCAATTAGCTTCGCCCAAGGTGTTGGGCACAACTTAGGCTACTGAGCCCCACCGCCACGTCTGAGCCATGGTGGGGACATTATATACAACCTTATTTAGTACCGACTTATGCAGTCAAGCCGTACAAAACACATTATATATTTTCACCGAAGAAATATGCATAAACGATGCAAAATAATTTTCGTAATTACAATTTTGTTTAAGCTTTGAAAGCCTTTTACTTGAATTTTAATAGGATAATAAACCTTACCTTCTTCACTTACAAATTAATGGTTCATCCTAATTACTTACAACGTTTATGTTCTTCTAGTTATAGTCATTTTACGATGAACACTAAATCAAGCTAAACGTTTCAAGTACCTTTTTTACACTTGGGGAATCCTAATTAAAAATGAAAAGGAGGGTTATTTGGAAATTAGGACTTTTTTGTTTAGTCTTATTGTAGCTAAACTTTATTGGTACACTCTCCGCAGCGGCCACGACCCTCTACCCATGGGCACTCTCTCGGCTAATAAGGCACCCGAACATGCAGCTGACCCACCGGTCGACCGCACACAGGTCTCTAGCCACCAGGACAGCGAAGCGTGTGTATAGTAATATTATTGTAGTCTAAACCGGTAGCAGGGTTACGCTGTGCCACGTTCCTGGCTGCATGGGTACCAACATCTTGATTGTTTCTCCCGTCCAAGAGCTTTGCTGTGTTTCGGAGAGAAGGGCAAGACAGGCAGTGTAATTACTGGCACCGAGACTTAACATCTTATGTCTCAGGATAGGAAACGCATGAAAGAGTTACCTAGGCTAGTTCCAGGTAAACTAATTTATATTCATGGGTGACGTCGACCACAAACCTACCAGCACGTCTGCCAGTTTGCCTATCCAACTAACTTAAAAACAATTAAAATAGATAAAGGAGCTTCTACGTAAAATACGATTTCATATGCAGTCGCGTTATAAAACTCATAATCATTATTATAAATGATGTATATAAAATTAATCAGTTTTATTTATTATTCTCTCTCTATATAGTCACTCAATTGAAACGTCTGTAGACGAGTATAGTTTTCTTTTCAAATACTTAATGAACACATAACAATATACCCAGTGCAACAATAGCCCAAGTTGAATGGGTGATCATTAAGGGGCCATGTCTTACAGTGGATAGTTACAGGCTGATAATGATGAGGATGACATAAGCTGACATTCTTTTAATTACACAAGACAAACGAAGGCGTAAGATGAGATTATATTTATGTAAGCTTTTTTCCTCCACTTGTCCAAATCTGTATGAAAAAGCTAGCGATATAAAATTCGTTTATTTGTTGTGTTGCGGCTTTCCTTTGTTTTTTTTATTTCTCAAACTTTACCTTTGTATTTCACGATGTCATTGTCCGTTGTCAGCATAAAACATTGCGCCTGGCTTTTATTGAAAAAACTCTTTCGTGAAACAAGAGAAACACAAAACCTTGCTCATAACAAGTATTATATAAATTTAATATAAACATTACAGAAAACGACAAAACAACTTTGAATGAAGTCATTAAGAAAGTCAAAATGTCAAATATAAGTAAAGCTACGGAAAGAGAGAAGACGATCTAAAATTTGCAAGAATAATCCAATCACAGGATGACGCAATATTGGTGGGGGTAGGACTTGGCGCGGCAGCCGTATGGCAAAGGCGTAACGGTTGCCCTGCGCCCGGTCCTTGAGCGGTGGATGCGTCGTAAACGCAAACCCCTCACCTTCCGTCTAACACAGGTGCTCACCGGGCATGGGTGCTTCGGTGAGTATCTGTGCAGGACGGCCCAAAGGGAGCCGGTAACTGTGTGTCACGATTGTGGCGCGGCGGTGGACTCGGCCCAGCACACCCTCGAGGTGTGCCCGAGATGGGCGGCGCTGCGTCATGATCTGACATCGGTCATCGGAGGGGACTTGTCTCTGCGGAGTGTCATCGCCGCGATGCTCGGTGACGACGAGTCCTGGACGGCGATGGTCTCCTTATGCGAGGCAGTAATGTCCCAGAAGGAGGCCGATGAGCGGGTGAGAGAGGAGGCCGCCGACGAGGCCTCCCCCCGCAAGCGACGAACGGGGGTGCGTAGGAGGCGCTACGTAATGCGCCTCCAGTAACGCCCCTGTGCTCGTGTCGGGCCCAGGATGGGGTTTTAACCTGGGTCCAGCAGCTAGACACGACATCGTCGGGGACTGCTAAAAGTATCGTGCAAACGAACAGTCGAGCAGTCCCCCTTTAGATGAGGAGTCTGGCCTTTTCGCCAGGGCCAGCCTGTCGCCGAGGGTCCTGCGTTGCCTGCATGATCCGGGACTCTCATAAAAGGCGGCTGAGGGCACTTGCAGCGGTTTTAGTGGGTAACGCATCTCCAAGTGCGAACCCCACACACGGCTAGAAAAAAAAAGGATGACGCAATATTATTACAGGACGATCTTTTAAGTGTGGTGTATTATCAACTTTATGAAACTTAATCTTTAGCTTTATCTGTAGCTTTTCCCGAAAGCAAATTTATTGAGTATAAATATCATGTTGGAAAGGAGATAATACAAAACGTTGACACAATGAAAGTTTTTTTTTTTTTCGGATGGATCTATGCTAACGGCCCGAAGGCCCTAATGCTACATCGGATTAGTGTGAGCCCGTTCGGCTCACTTTTGATTTATAAAGTGGGGGTTGCCCCCCGCCAACCGTGCAGTCTGCGACCACACGGCCTCCTGGCGTCGGTTGTGAATAAAAGATTTGGGCGTCATTTTCGATAAAAAACTAACATTCATTCCGCAACTAAGCCATGTTATCACTAGAGCATCTAGGATGATGGGATTCGTAATTAGAAATGGAAAAGAATTTCGCAATCCCAAAACAAAAATACTCCTTTATAGCACTTTAGTAAGAATCATTATGGAGTATAATTGCATTCAGGTTTGGAGACCACACTATGCAATCCATACTCTTAGATTAGAACGAATTCAGAAGAGGATTCTGTGGCACTTGTCTTATTCAGTGGGTAAATCTAAGGGTGGGTATACGACTCGAATATTTCTCACATTTTTCCGTAACTGACTTCCATTCTTTTAGCACACGGTCACAGGTTATTGATGCGTTGTTTCTCTACAAAGTTATTCGTAATAAAATTGATTGTCTCCAAATTCTTGAGATGAAGTTTTTCGTGTCCCTTCTCGTTATCCGAACACCAGTAACGCCACTGTAGTGCCGACCTATAAGAACATTTTTTTTTATGGCATAGTAGGGCAATGAGCAGTCGAAGCCGTTTGGCGACTACCGACGCCCAAACATATCCGTACAAGCAAAGATTATGCAGATTCGTTGTCCTCCTTTTCCCTAACCCCCCCAATGGGCCACCGGAAACTCACAAACCGCACGAAACGCGACAGCATATTTGTCACTTGACGCCGGTGTTTTGTGAGCGAGAGGTACCACCCCGGTCGTGCCGGCCCAATGCGGCGCTAAGCAGCATGGCACTACCTCTTAACAATTACAACATATATACCTTAGTGTCAATTCTCCACTATCTAGAATTAGTATAATCAACTTAGTAAAGACGTGGATATGTATTTTGACTCTCCCTCATCCTTCCGCAAGTGTTTAAACGAAATTTCAAAATCCGTAAAATGACTATCATCAATTCGCAATCTCATCTGACACTATCACTATTAATTGGTAATTCACATAATGTCTGTATATATATTATGTAGTGTTTCCTTTTTTATATAAATGACTTTATTATTTATATTTTATTTTTTTATATTGTCTATTTGTATTTTTTTTTGTTATATTTCATAATTGAACATTCATTCTATTTAATATAATTAGCTAAATCAATGACATTACTATTACAATTATTATTATTTTTGTTAAATTGTCTACTATTTTATACTTAATAATTAATTCGCGTTATAAATGTATGCTTTCCACTTAATTTTTAATGATATTTTGACTTTTTTTTTTATTAGTATGGACTTTTATGACATTTTTACTTGTTAACTGACCTAGAATTTATTCTAATTATTATGAATTCTGACATTGTAAATTACCTGAATTATTATTATTTAAAATTACACTCAGAAAGATACAGAATGGAAATATTATGTAGTAAAATATAAGTAATAATAATGACGCAAAAAATCTTGAGCTGTGGTAGATGTTTGTGGTCTATATTATTTTAATTATTGCTGTAACTATAAAATGTGCATGCTGAGTTTATCTGTAAGTAATTGTTATACGTTTATTTTTTTAACTAATGCTTTTATATAATTATATATAATATATATTGTCTCGCGTGTAATCAATTGTAGATAAACCTAAATAAATAAAATAAAATAAGAAAGTGGCAAAGTCGCTAATCTTTCCATACAAACGCCGAACAGTAATTACTACAATGTTTGAAGTTGACCATAAAAACTAAGTATAATATAAATTGATCTCGTCGTTATCTATGTCTGTATGTACCTAAAATCGTAAAAAATATACATTAAAAAAATACAAGCTTCTAAACTTGCGAATTTCAACACTGATTTTAGCCCAACTTACGGCGAAAATAAATATTATAAAGAGCACGAAAGCTCAAAAATAAAGCCCGTATAGATATAGTTTAGTTATTCAAAAATTTAAATAAATTTATTTAAAAAAAATACACGAATAGTTTTTCTATAATAACTGTTTTGCTAAAAGGACATTTTCGGAATGAATCATTGTGCATTTCATTCTAGCACACATGTTCGCGCCTTATGTCAGGTGAGATAGCAATCATTTTGTTAGAGTTCGCGCCATCGACTAGTTCAACCCTCAGGAAAACGAGCCTGAGACATGACCATCCCACTACCACTTCAACAAGCTTCGTGTGATAACTTTTTTAGGTTAGGTACTTTGTATGCGAATGGCGAGGGATCGGTCGTCCTGGCGTTCTTTGAGGGAGGCCTACGTTTAGCAGTGGACGGGTAGAGGCTGATGATAATGATGAAACAAAGCTCAACACGGTGCAGCCTTATTTTTGTATGTAAATGTGTTTTAACAGAGGAAGCTCTCACACCACCATGGTTCAGGACTTGTCGTGGCGGTGGGGCTCAGTAGCCTAGGGTGAGCCCAGCACTTTGGGTGAAGCAAATTGAGCCGAGGTTTTGGCTGAATTGAGTCTTTGTACCCCTCTTATAAAAAGAGGGGACAAAAAAGCAGGGGACAAGGGGCAAGGACGGGAACCTCACCCCATTGCACTGTCCCTACGTTGGGAGGAGTTGTTCTGTGGTGCGGGAAACGCCATCTCGGGTAGAACCCTATGCGGGACTCGCACCTTTGAGTGCAGTAAACTCACTGCGAGCGCCTTCAGTCGCTCTCTGAGGGTCCCGGGTCTGCAGGAAACAGGATCATCTCGGCGACAATCTGGCCCTGGCGAAGGCCAGACTACTCCTCTTAAGGGGAGACTACCCGGCCGCTACTAAGCAGTTCCCGCGACGTCATGCCATAGAAGGTGCATTAAGTAGCGCCTTCTACGCACCCCCCACGGGGAGAGGTGGGCAGGATCACGCAGTGGGCTAATCTGAATATTTCCTAAAATAAGTCATAATAATCAGTCACGTCGCGCCGTAGCGATGTTTGAGGACCAAGTCTTGTGGTCTGGAGACTGGACTTCAAATCTCGCCGAGTTCGGTATAATTTGTATAATGAATATGAATGTCTGAATCTAGTTATGGATCATCATCATCATCATCAGCCTCTATCCGTCCACTGCTGAACATAGGCCTCCCTCAAAGAACGCCAAGACGACCGATCCCTCGCTACTCGCATCCAACACGGACCGGCCACTGTACGGAGATCGTCTTCCCACCTGGTTAATGGCCGACCAACACTTCGGGTAGTTATGGATATGTACATAATATTGTTGTGTTTTTCCCTTCCCATATAGTCCCATTGGAATTTTTAAAATACATCTATTTATTATAAATCTATCCTGCCTCAATTTGACTTTGAAAAGTTTAATTTTAAATTGTAAGTGTTAAATGTTCTTAAGGATATTTTTATAACAACTAAATTTTTAAATCCAAGAATATATTATATTAATATATTCGCATATTATACGGAAAAAGGTATTATTGGGATTCAGCAATTCGAGAGAACAGGACTTACTACTACTACTACTACTACTTTACAGCAACCATGGTCACGGGAGGACTCCCGTGACCATGGTTGCTGTAAAGTATCCGAAACGTCGGGCTTGTAAAAATCTTAATAAACCGCGATAAAATCCGTAAAAAAGTGTTTCATTATAATGAGTGAAATTCGCGTAAACATTAGAAAACAATACAATTATATCAATTTCATGACGACATTGGTAATGAATAATAACACACATAATATTCGAATGAAGAAATGCATAAAACATTTTATTGAGGTCAAACGGAACTCGATAGCAGACTAGCTCGGCAATACTGATGTAAACTTGGAGTTCGGGTAATGTGCTTAAACATTAGTTCAACGTTTCCCATCGTACCCAATGTAAAATTAGCTTTAGGAAGATAATATAATATGTTCCTGGTTTATTAAAAGGTAGAAAATGAACGCTTATACACTTAGTTATCACGATTGCAACTTGTATTGTTGTTTATATTTAATGTTGACAAATAAATAAAATCATTTTACAAAAAATTAAAACCGACTTCAAAAATACTAAACTAAAAAGTAATAAAATAACTGTGTTTCTTTAATTTTTGTGCTTACAACTTATAATCAACTTAATCTTCTACTAATGTACAAACTTTGCGTTTACCACGTCATTATAGTTACTTTTGATTAGTATTATATTTAGAAACTATAATGACGTGGTAAACGCAAATATTTAAGAATTAACACAATAATTCTCTAAGTTCGTAAATCGAAATCGTATGTACGCACGGCGCACGCAAAGTAAAAACAAACAAACAAGCTCATCCACAGCGAAAAACGTACTGAGTTTAAAACACATTGCCCATTGGTCATTTAAAATGGTCATTTAAAACATTGTTCATTTAAAACGGAAGTTGATTTTTTAGTTTTTGTTATAAAAATCAATAATCAAACGTAGTGACTTAAAATGTAAGAACACATTTAAAACGTAAATTTAAATTTTTGTTTGTGTTATAAAACTAATTTAAACTAAAAAACCTATAAACCAACCAAGAACGGAGTGTTATCAGTCAGAAACAAATATTACGTTAAAAACAGGACGTTATAATTTAGCCGCATAATACGTAACCAATCCAATTTGGTCGTGATTCTTAAACGTAAAGAAATAAGGTTGTGAATATAATGTAAACGAAATCGGTTTAAATTTTTAAACGCAGTTGTTTGTTTATTTTGTATAACAGATTATTTTAACAGATTATAGTTTAAACGCCCACCACTACGTCTAAAACACCACATGTAGTTAGTTTTGTATTTTTGAAGTCGGTTTTAATTTTTTGTAAAATGATTTTATTTCTTAATTATTAGTGATTCCGAAATTCGTCGTCTTGGCGTTCATTGAAGGAGGCCTGTGTTCAGCAGCGGACGGATAAAGGACGATTATGATGATGATTAAGATGACCGCGACATACTATGGTGTGCTTGCTACCAAAGCATCCTATACAATTGTTACATCGACAAGTAATAAAATGAGCACATCAGCATATCGTCGAGGTAAAAGGAACCAACCAAATAGGCATTATTAGGAATAACTAAAGAACTGCTTGTCAGATCTTAATAAAATTAATATGGGACCAAATTGGGAGCACCAGCTTTCAAACAAAAAAATAACCATCGAAATTCATTCACAAACCGCGGAGATATCGTGTCACACACATACAAAAAAAAAAAAAAACATAGACGAATTGAGAACCTCCTTTTTTTTGAAGTCGGTTAAAAAAACATACAGAAGAATTGAGAACCACCTTTTTTTAAGTCGGTTAAAAATGGCGGATTACGATTACGGTTTTAAAATAAATTATCTGATGGTTTCGAAAAATAATTTATAATGCTAGAATTAAAATATGTTTTTATATTACATCTCATATCAGCTCTTTCATGTATGACCTATTCTGTGGCGTAAATTAGACCCGGTGCCTGCAATAATTATAATTACACTAACAGCAAATAAATAAGAAATAATATTTGTATATTATATCCCACCTCTGATTTCTAAGGTCGTAGATTTAACCATGTAAAAAAGACTGGACTTCAAATCATGTTATGGATCTTCATCATCATCATCATTGTCATCATCAGCCTCTATCCGTCCACTGCTGAACATAGGCTTCCCTTAATGAACGCCAAGATGGCCGATCCCTTGCCACTCGCATCCAACACGGACGGCCACCGCACGGAGATCGTCTTCCCACCTGGTCAATGGCCGACCAACATTTCATCTACCTAAACGTGGCCTCCACTCTAGAACCTTATTGGCCCATCAGCCATCCGTTCTCCTGAGTGTGTGACCAGCCTACTGCCACTTCAACGAGCTTATTATTTGCGTGATATCGGTTACCTTAGTTCTCTGACGGATGTCTTCGTTCCGAATCCTATCTGTCAAAGAAGCACCCAGTATAGCGCGCTCCATAGCACGTTGAGCTACGGCAAACTTACGGACCAGTCCTAGATTTAGAGGCCACGCTTCAGCCCCGTAGGTCATCACGGGGAGAACGCATTGGTCGAAGACTTTCGTCTTCAAACTCTGCGGTATAGACGACGTGAGAATATGGCTAAGCTTCGTGAATCCCATCTGATCTGCCCATCCCAATTGAACCCTCCTATCGGCTTCTCTCTCTAAGTTACCTACGACCTAGCTGCAAAGTGTGCCCAAGATAGACATACTCTTGCTCGAGAGTTATGCCATCAACATTAACCGGCCTCGGGAGCACGTGTTAGTTGAACATGACTTTCATCTTGTCCAAGTTAATCCTAAGACCCACACGTCATGAAGATTCATTTAGACTGTGCAGCATCTCATGCAAGCCCTCCAACGACTCGGCCAGTATAATATTATAAATAAAAAACGAAAAAAATATTATCAAAACTCAAAACGAAAATAAAATAAACAAAATATTCACGTCACTATTTTAAGCTTTAGTATCCAAGTCTCGAAGTTTTAAGTGCGAAAACTTGTTGAAAAGCTAATGATACAATCTGAGTAATTTTTCATTGTTGAAGAATGTAAGGCTTCTCTGAGATTTATTGTTTAGAGCCTTTTAAGCATGGATAATGGATTGAAAACTGCTTAATCATTGTGAACGTTCTTCTTAATTTTTTCTTCACTTTCTTCAAAATATTTTACATAAATACGACGAGAAAAGTACTTGTTTTGAAATTCTTTGAAGATGATTGACATACCTAAGAGCATAATGTCACAACTATGTATCTTGTATATACGTTATATCTTCGGAAATTAGTTAGCTCAGTGTGGTGATTGAGAAATTACTATTCTAAAGCGACCACTCTTAAAAACATTATGTATTGATAGTAAAAAAAATATCAAGGTTTCAATGAGATGATGATTACTTTACATTTACTCTTAAAGGGTAAACGTGGTGTCGATTCCTCTACATTTTTCCCCGATATCCACATAATAATAATAATAATAATATGTAAATAATTTATTTGCACCAAACATGGTAGTAAGATTTTACAGTACATGAAGTCCACATGTTTCGCTACACTAAATATGTTAATAGCATGCAAAGAATTAAATACATTTTATTTCTCTTAATTACTCACGTCCTTGAATATCCTACTTTGAAGTAGTACCATTGTAAAGTATAGCTATACTTACTCCCAAGTAAAAATGAATAAAATGACAGGTATAATACCAGTTCTTCCTGAAGATAAGATGCTCGAGTGGAGGTCGAATTAGCGTGACTTAAACACGTCGCCTGAAACTACGTAAGGGATGTTCTCCTCCCCACCATGGTTCAGGCCTTGACGTAGTGGTGGGGCTCAGTGGCTTAGGGTGAGCCCAGCACCTTGGGCTCACCCTAAGCCCAGCCAGCCCAGCGAAGCCAATTGAGCCGAGGTGGTTCTTTGTACCCCTCTTATAAGAAGAGGGGACAAAAGAGCAGGGGGCAAGGGGTGAGGATGGGAACCTCACCCCATTGTACTGTCCCGGCGTTGGAAGGGGTTTTTCTGTGGTGCGGGACAACCCCTCTGTGAAGGTGGCGTCGGTCCCTTGCGGGACTGACTAGCCGTCGAGGTGCCCTGTTAGCTTAACAGATCCGGGGCACCTCACCAAGGCGGCACTGGTGGCACTCGCCGGGTTTTAGTGGGGTAAAGCTGCGTCCATTTACCATCTTTCGGGCGCAGCGAGTCCCACATACCCACCTGGGGAGACCCACTCCCCGGGCTGGATGCCTCAGAGTATTTTCCGGCGTAAAAGAAAAAAAAAAAAAAAAAGGATGTTCTCCTGCGAGGTACAGAGACCATCTGGGGCCAAGATTGATGTGGTAGTTGAAACATGGTGATGATGCCGATGATGACCATCAACGATATCTGAGATCGAGGGACTTATAATATAGAAATATCTTCCTAGATACAAAGTTTTTTTTTGTCATAAGAATTTTATAAAAATATGTGGATAGGAAGCCAAAAATGTTCCCGAAAACTTCATCCAGGACCAAAGTGCATCATTGTGAGTATATTAAATTGATGAAAATATAGACAAAACTGAAGTTTTGCCACTCACGTCCAACACGTATCGGTTACTGCACGGAGATCGTCTTCCCACCTATCGTGCTACGTAGGTTGAATTAATTAAATTATTATTGGGGAATATCAGGGTACTTCAAATAACTTAATAACATGAGGTGACCGTACCCACTGTAAACTGTGATGGTTACTGTAAACTGTCTGAAACACACACAATGTAAAAATCTTAAATTATAAAAAAAAACAATAAAATTATAATTATATAATCAATATCTATAATTATTTAAATAAGAAAAAAAAATGTTATAGTTTTCTTACAAGTATCATATAAATTATGAAGTATAATTAATTTAAGTTATTGGACATAGATATATGTAGCCTCTTATTCCATACCGACAATATATCCATTTACCGTAGCTGAACGTGCTACAAAATATAATGTTTTCGGAGTTTCTCCGCATAATAAAGATTGTAGACAAAATCTTTTCAAAACAAATTTTATTACTATCACATGATAGATAAGCAGATGAAAGTTAAAAAAAAATGTGGTATCGCAAAGATATTTGCGGGCGGGCAGCTACCTATAAAACAACACATTGTCTCTTGGAAAAGGTAATTAAGCTAACGTTTTTAATCGAACACGATTTTAATAGATACTTTTCAATCAAATACACTTTTGAAACACTTTTGTACTCAATGGAAGCTTAGATTAGCAAAAGTTCAACATTATATAAAATACCTAATATAAAATATATTACTAGTCTAAAATAATTCCAACTAAAGCTTTTTGCTATTTAGTATTCAAATAAAATATGCGCATTTATCACTGAATTTCATAGCTAGAAAGCTGGATTTAGTAAATTATGCAGACGGACAAACGTCTCCTTTAACTTTTAAGATAAGCTTTAATTTTATATTACATATTGGATTCGCTTTTCGTAATATCTGTTAGCTTCTCTGAAAATCAGCATTAATTAAAATTCAAGTAATGAGTATTATAATTTATTATTATTATGAAGAACTAAATTATGAGAACTAAAGTTACCGATACCACGTGAAGAATAAGCTCGTTAAAGTGGCAGAGAGCTGGTCACACACTCACGAGAACGGATGGCCTATAAGGTTCAAGAGTGGAGGTCGTCGCGTTTACTTAGACGAAGTATTGGGTCGGCCAGGCGGAAAGGCGATCTCTGTGCAGTGGATGCGAGTGGCGAGGGATCGGTCGTTGTGGCGTTAATTGAGGGAAGCCTATGTTCAGCAGAGCGGGACCGAGAGGACGACGCTACGTCCGTCTCACTCCGTCGACGTCGAACGGGAGTGCGGAGGAGGCGCTATGCGCAACTCCTGCGTCTCATCTAACGGGACTCGGGGTAAGGTTAAGGGTAAGGTCCCTGCCCTGGTATAAAAGTTCCGGCGTCAGCGAGGGTGCTCTGGGTAGTCGGAGTTCCCATAATACTAGGAGAAAGTCCGGTTAGCACTTTCGAGGGAGCCGGCCAGTCGCGGGGCTGTCCTGTGTTAGTCAGATCCGGGACACTCCCCTACAAGCGGCTGAAGGCAACTCGCAGAGGTTTTAGTGCGGTATGCCAGGGGGCGCCGGGAGTCCCACATATCCGAGAGGACAACCTGTCTCTGAGTGAATGCGCAAAGCACTGGGACAAAAAAGGCCTATGTTCAGTAATGCAAATGCATGCAGGGTATACTTTGCAGTATATTGTAAAATATGTAGTAAATTAAGTAATAGTATAAAATATTGTTATAAATGTTGATTTTGTATTATATAGTTTGTTTTTATATCAGAATAGTAGCTCAAGTTTTCCTATGTGATAAAATCTTGTTTTTTATTTTACTCTAGAGATGCAATTTAACTTGTGGAGGAGTTCTTTATCATCAGACCCCTAATGACAGTCACAGCCAGTCTAGGTGTAAAGTTCTTATCATTACAAATTAATCAAGCCCAAACGCAAGGTTACTGAGTTAAACCGTTGAGGAGTTCCCTCGACTGTCTTTCAGCTCCGGCATCAGATCGACTCTAAACCTTCATTAAATTGTAGTCCTTTATAAAAAAACACTGTATAAAAAAAATACCAAACGCACTAGTCGTCCCTACGATTTTCGATAGGTCCCCTCGATTTATCTGGGATGCCATCATCAAATCCTGGTTTCCTTATCATGGGACCATTTGGGAATATACCCTTTAGAACAAATAAAGAATTTTGAAAATCGGTCTAGCCATCTTCGAGTAATCAGGTAATACTTAAAAAAAAAGAAAAAAAAAAAGATTCCGACGAATTGAGAACCTCCTCCTTTTTTAAGTCGGTTAATGAACAATATTAACGAAATAGATGCATGTTAATGCGCTGTTAAGTTTTTGGAAATTCTAAAATATATCTTGTACCATGATATAAGTACCTACATTCCTATTTGATTCGGATATTGTTCACTATTTCATTGGTTTTAATTTTATTTTCCCGGAAACCTTTTAAAAAAATATAATAGCTTAAGTCACTCCCCATAAAATCAGTTATCTGCCAGTGAAAATCCCGTCAAAATTAGTCCAGCTGCTTCTGACAACAAATAGAGACAGACAAAAATTGTATAAACTGATTTTTTGATATAACCACTAAATCTACATTCATATAATAATATTATAATCTACATTCATTCATATCATATTGCTGGCTGTTGCCCGCAGCTTCGCCCGCGTTAACTTAGATTTACAGCCGTATACGGATTGATGATGATTATTTTTATAGCCTAAGTTACTCCTTAAAACATCAGCTATCTGCCAGTGAAAGTCCCGTCAAAATCGGCCCAGCCGTTTCCGAGATTAGCCGGAACAAACAGATAGACAGACAGACAGACAAAAATTGTAAAAATTGCAATTTTGGTATATACATCCATATGCATTTAGTAAAAACCGGTTATTTTAATATTACAAACAGACACTCCAATTTTATTTATCTGTATATATGCATTTAGAGTAGCCCACGTTTTTTTTTTAGCCGCGACGGTACGGAGACGGTATATTATGACGTATTTGAGGTGAGAGGCAGTTTGTGTGAGCAAATCCATTTTTTTTTATATATAGAAGAGGGGGCAAAGGGACAGTCTGTTCACCTGATGGTAAGTGAATAGCGACATCCACAGACACCCACTATACCAGGATCAGCAGGTGCTCTGCCGGCCTTTTAGATATGAGTATGCTCTTTTCTTGAAAGTCCCTAAGTCGTATGGGTTCGGAAACACCATAGGCGGCAGCTTATTCCATATATTTGTGGTGCGAGGCAGTAAATGCCGTAAAAAACTGTGTAATGTTGTTGATTTCCGGACATCAAGATGGTGTGGGTGAAATTGGGAATTTTTACGCGATGTCCGGTGGTGTAATTCTGCCGCAGGTATTAATCCGAACAATTCCTCAGAACACTCCCCGTGGTAGATGCGGTAGAAGATGAAGAGCGATCCGTCATCTCTACGCAGCGCCAAAGAGTCAAGCTGATTGGAGATAACATTGTCATCGACGATTCGAACCGCCCGGCGTTGGACGCGGTCAAATGGGAGGAGCTGATATTGGGGCGCTCCAGCCCAGAGGTGAGAGAAGTATTCCATGTGAGGCCGGATCTGCGCCTTGTATAATTGAAGGCGGTGTGAAGGCATGAAATACTGCTTCGCTCTACTGAGCACGCCGAGTTTCTTAGAGGCTAGTTTAGCCTTTCCTTCCAAATGACCACGAAACTGCACATCTCTCGATATGTCGACGCCAAGTATCCCAATGCTGGCTGCGGCAGTTAGGGAAGTGCCTTCAAATCGTAGAGGAACGATGAAGGGTGATTTTTTAGCGGTAAACGCGCAAACTTGTGTCTTGTTGGGGTTAAATTGGACCAGGTTAAGTGGTCCCCATTCCGAGACTTTGGTCAACAGAGACTCAATTTCAGACACAAGTTTGTTCCGACACTCATCGACTTGTTCCCGAGAAATATTAGAGCGGCCAGTGTATAAGGCATATCCAGTGCTTTTATCCGCATAACAATGAATGCCGCTGGTTTGTAGCATATAATTGATATGCAGAAGAAACAATAAACATTAAAATGTAAATAAATAAATAATAAGTGTGTGCGAGATAATATGTTATTATCACGACAACAAACTAATTGTAGTCCTTAAAATAAAGCTCATTCTATCCCAAATTTATAACGTCTTTTACTATATTCCATTCCCTGTTTAACTTGACAAACCTCACCAAAAACTTATGTTCTGATAGCATCGTATAAACAATATTTGGCAATAGCACCTGATCGTTTGCTCTACTCGCAGCTCGCGAGTGTCAGTCAGTGTAAAGTGATAAAAAGCTGTTGTGACTTGTGATGTGTGGCCCTTTAGGAAACGTGCATTCAAAAATATTTTATATTATAATACATTATGGATCATCTTAACCTTCTCAAGTTAATGGAGAACATCAATGATATTTAAACAATGTTTAATGTATTTTTTATGTATTATTCAATTTTTTTATTATTAAAATCATGATTATTATATTTGTACATTAACATATTGCTCAGAATTTTAAATTATTATTTATATACCAGTGTAAATAGAAATCTAATATCATTTTTATAATACATGTACATGTATATTAGTCTAATAAATATTAGATACTTGATTTTTTATTTCAATCTTTTATAAGGTTGGAGATAGTACACAGCCTTGCGGAAAATCAGCATTAACAGACTTAAGTTTTGAGCATGCACCGTCGACAACGACCTTGATGCTCCTGTCCACCAAAAAACTGGTGATCCACTGACATAATTTCTCGGGAAGCCCATATGATGGTAGCTTCGCTAGAAGTGCTTTATGCCACACCCGATCAAAGGCCTTCGCTATGTCCAAACTAACCGCCAGCGCTTCCCCCTTGCTCTCAACTGCCTCCGCCCATCACTGCGTTAGGAATATTATAAAATCACCAGCTGAACGATTCCGTTAAAAGCCATATTGGCGATCGCTAATCAGCTGGTGCTCCTCCAATTACCGCCGGAGCTGGCAGTTAATTATGGATTCCATAATCTTTGAGAACAAGGATGTTATGGCTATTGGTCTGTAGTAGTCAGTTTTGCTATTTATCTCCAAAACTATTTGTTTGATTTTGATGCGGTTTTCAGAGATGGGTTTGGTTTGATTGGTGCATGTTCTTAGATAGGTGTTACATTGATAAATCACCAGAAGGCGCTGCAGTAAAAATTTGTTTGTACAAACCAATGTTGCCTTTTTCTCCAAAACTACTAGTCTGATTTTGATGCGGTTTTCAATGATGGGTTTAGATTGAATTGGTTCATGGTATAAGATAAGCGTGACGTTGACCCCTGCTAAGGGGGCCCTTAGCAGGGGGCTCCAGTAAACATTTGTTTTGTTGCGGTTTTCATTCAGTGATGGGTTCTGGTTTGATTGGTGCATGTTCTTATATTATGTTACGATGAAAACTTACCAGGGGGCGCTGCAGTATACGTTTGTCTGAGCAAAACCCAAACTACTAGTCTGTTTTGAATGCGGTTTTCGGTGATAGGTTCGTGCTCGATATTGGTGCATATTCTTGAATATATTATGTTACTGTGACGACTCAAAAGGGGACGCTGCAGTAAACATTTGTTTGTTTAAACCAATATTGCTAATTTTGAAGCGGTTTTCAAAGATGGGTTTAGATTTGATTGGTCCATATTTAAAAGAACAAAAATACATAATCTTTTTCAAATTACTATTTTATCATCAGCCGATACAAACACGTAAATATTTATTTATGCCCAATAAATTTGCAACCGCAAAACTATAATTAATATTTACAGATATGCCGAATTTCTGTCAACATTTCGCTGGGTTTGATTGATATTTTGATAAATGATATGCAGAGAGGCGCAACCTTTGCGACTGTGTAATATTTTACTAAACTGATATTAAATACCACTAAAGGACTTTAAACCTATCCAATTCACAACGAGTTAGATAAACAAACAGGCAAAGGTGCCACATGGTGGTGAGCAGTCGACCGACACCCTCCACGAAAATTAGACGAGTTCACCTTTTTCCTTTAACGCCGGGAAATGTTCTGAGGTATCCCGCGGGGGAGTGGGTCTCCCCAGGCAGGTATGTGGGACTTGCTGCGCCCCAAAGGCAGGTAAGTGGACGCAGCTCTATACGTAACCCACTAAAACCCGGCGAGTCCCACTAATGGCGCCTTTGGTGAGGTGCCCCGAATCTGCTGAGCAAACACACACAGAGGGGTTGTCCCGCACCACAGAACAACCCCTCCAAACGTCGGGACAGTACAATGGAGTGATGTTCCCGTCCTCGTCCCTTACCCCCTGCTCTTTTGTCCCCTCTTCTTATAAGAGGGGTATTCAATTCGCTTGGCCCAAGGTGCTGGGCTCACTCTCGGCTGAACAATGTTGTGGAGACGAGTTCACCTATACTAACTCAAGCAACCATTTCAGATACCTTAGGGTTTAGAGCTACCACGGTCATGAAAGACCAAGACTTAGATGTGATCGAGCCTGGAGGACTTATGATTCGCAATAAAGTAATTATTAGATATAATGCAATTCCCGTAAATATAAGTAAAAAATATAACAATCACCTCCACGTAAACTAGACAAAGCTATCGGATGCTTAAAAAAGATGAACTACCTATCCTATACCTCTACACCACCATCTACATTGATTAATGGCTTAAAAGTGATATTAATATAAAAAAGCACAAGATAAATGAAATTCATATTTTACAAGATAAAAATATAAATAATTTAATCTTCAAGAAAATTGTAACTCCTAAATCAGAGAGTATAATCTCAACAAATAGGCACATTTCTCAAATTTATAAATCCGCGCACGTTTGTAAGCAATCCGTCATACTTCCCCTACTTTATTTTATTCAATTTGTAGCTAGGAGTCAATGTTTGTTATTCATAATTTATGAAAAAAACAAAAAGCTATGGTTAAAGAACCATGAGCCAATAATATCAAAACAGTGTCGTGTAAAGACACGACACTGTTTTGATATTATTGGCTCGTTGATAAGCTTCTTTGGCTCAATTTGCTTCGCTCAATGTGCTGGGTTCAACTCATTCTACTGAGCCCCACCGCCACGACAAGGCTTGAACCATGGTGGGGTAGCGGGACCCTTATTTTAGTAAGTGTTTGGGTAAAATTCAAACCCAGACCTTATTATTTCGTCGTCGAGCCTATCGTTGCTCGTATGTTTATTGACTAACCTAGACTGAAACTAGCTTAACCTAGGTAAATTCGTCACACTTCCACCTTGCACAGATCCTGACGGGGCACGGCTGCTTCGGAAGGTATCTGTGGAAGTTGGCAGGGGCGGAGGACTCGCCAGGGTGTCATCACTGCAACAACAATGAAGACACTGCAGACTACACCCTGGCGGAGTGCCCAGCTTGGGCAGAGGCACGGGCGTCCCTCATTGTTGAGGTCAGCGCGGACCTGTCACTCTCTGTCGTCATCCGAAAGATGACCTTTAGTGGGAGAGCATGGCAAGCGGTTCTCTCCTTCTGCGAGGTAGTGATGCCGTAGAAGGAGGAGACGAAGCGGGAGAGGGAGTGCACTGGCGCCTCTTGCCGCAGGAGAGCGCGGCGGCGACAGGAGGTCGTGAGAGGACCTCCGCTTCCTTGTGCGCTGTGGATCGGGGGATTCACCACGCGCGCGTGAGGTCCGGGCTATAAGGCACCCTTATGTGTTCAGGGTGCCTTAAGTGGAGTAGAAGAAGGGACGCCACCACCCTGTCGCTGGTGCGGACGACCATAGTTCCCGCATGACGAGGAGAATACCACCGAGTTTTAGTGGGAAGAGCTGCGTCCACCTTACCATCTCTCGGGCGCAGCCAGTCCCACATACCCGCCAGGGGAACCCCCTCCCCAGCGGGATGCCTAAGAGTATCTCCCGGCGAGAAAAAAAGAAAAAAAAAGAAAAATTCGTAAGAAGTTGAGTTACGGGAAGAACGGAAATTTGAATACATATTCGAACCCACTTTCACAGTGTCAAGTCATTTGACCATTATACCAGTAGGCCATCTAAAATAAAAAATTTGGCTGTCATGCAAGCCACAAACTTTGAAGTTATTCAGGAGAATAATCTTTGCTTGCAGCTTTGCTGCGATGGCATAAAGGACGGTATTGGACAATCTCCTTTTATCGGATTCGACTGCGATCTCTTGGCAGTGTCGTCAATGGTATTATCCACTTAGTGTAATGCGAGGGCTGATGACGTTTCCTTTGTGCCTCCATTTGCCGCATGTCACTATTTGCTACTGCCAGCTGTAACTGATACTCGTTTCAGGTGTAAAGGATTTGATTGGATTGAATTTCTTTCAAGTCCTAAATGTTTTCAATTAATAAAAGAAAGTATCTCACGAGATAAATCTTTATACTCGTTTTCAAGCTTTTTCTACGTAAGCAGTGTGGGATATGCCACAATGACAATAATTAATATAAAGAAGTGCAAAAAAGTTTAAAGTATGTTCTATAAATATATTTTACTCGGTAAATAATATTATATTTTCCGTATAAAAAACATAGTTTGCATTATACCTATGTACATGTATGTCAAACGCAGAAAAAATGAAATGACGCTGATATTTACTAAACGATGACAAACTTTTTAATCCATTTTTTTTCAATCTTTGCTGCATGAATATTAATAAATATTTTTCAGACTTTCATTCAGCCTTTTATACAAATATTTCAATCATGTTAATCTAAAACCATATTTTATTTGTACGACCTTTTATCATAGGCACTAGGAACGGAAATATTATATTGAAATTAATGTTAATTTTATCATGTGTTATTACAATTTAATATTTCGGTTCATTGGTTTTGTTTCCGCGAACTAATTTGATCGGTTTTATTATTTCAATAGGATGGTGCTATACCATCGCTGAGGTCATCTTGTTGCCTGCAGATCCGGGACCTCAAAAAGCCACTGAAGGCGAGTCCGCACGTAGGTCCTTGCGAGTGCGAGTCTTACCCGAGGTAAACTTGGATCATTCAAAAGTTATCCTATTAACCTGTTTCATTAAAAAAATAATGCTGCTATAGAAACATTAGTCAGTATTTACCTTCACTACAATTACTTACCACGTTGGAAACCGGGGGTGCTTTTTATGATATTATCAAAATTATTATCCTTCTATTCATATCTGTCAATAAAAATATTTATGACTATTGACCACATGCACCCCACGCTTTTTTACAATAAAAAATATTTTTTCTTAAATACACTATTCTTAATTCATATTTAAGCAAAAATATTTTCCATTTTTTAGTTGTATTTTCTATAAAAGCGTATTTTTTTAGTTTTTTTGAACTATTTGTAACGCTTGCACGTTGCGCTTGCACGTTACCTAAATTTAAGCTGATAATTAAATAATACAATGATAAATAAGTTTTAAGCTTGATACTAACAATAGATGGGCGCCATCTATCCTTGACTGACGTTAACGATTGACTGTTTATCGACCTATTCCTATTGACGTCATGTTTCTAATTTGCTCAATAGATGTCGCTATGAAATCCGATAATTGTTTTGTAATTGATGTCTCTCTTAAATAAAATCAATTTACCTGTTATAATTAATAATAATCCTAAATCTAATAATTTTATCTAATCTTTAAACTGAAATTGCAAAATGTCTAAATTAAAGCTTAACTAATTATAAAGTCAGTTTGACATTTGACTGTGGAGCCGGATGTTAATTTTTGAACGATGGATCGGATGTAGTCTGTGATATGCGTTTTTGATTGCGGGACTTGTCAACGTGATTCTGGGGGACATCGCCGCCGATGGCCCCTCGGCCATATCGAGGCTAATCCTCGAAAACTAAACATGGCTTAAATTCCGCTGGGAATTTACTAAATTTGGCTACCTATCTAAAACTAAGAAGAACACAACGGCTGAATTACTGGCTGAACTACGTTTCTGAATTACCGGCATTGAATACCGGTGGAGATCTCCCCGTGTCCAGCCATCTTCGCCAGGAGTCACCCGTCAGGCCAGTGTCCTTCTCTACCATGCCAATACGCTATCGCATCATGGGTCAGCTGAAGAAAAATTTCGGCTTTAAAATAAGGTACCTCTACATACAAGACATCTTATTTCGAACCCATACGCGACATATTATTTTTTATAATAACTAAGCTCTTGAGCTTAAATAGTGAAGTCCTTTTTTATCTATATAAGCTTTACGGTTTACTTTAATACTAAAATATTTAAATCATTCACTAGATGGTAAGAAGCACTTCGTGCAGGAGTCATATTAGTTCAATTTGTTTACCAGTAACAGACGTCGACTGTATTGACGTTTATTGATAGAATTAACTACCCGACATTTAAAAAAAAGAAAATGACGGTACCAAATTATTTTATACTAAGGAATTGAATACAAAATTGTATGGTTTCAGTACAATATGTGAACGGCAGAATAAAAATAAGCGATCATTTTAAGCTCACTGATAAGCAAACAATTGAAGCTAACATGACTAGGTGCAGGGACACGTTTAGAAAACTCATATTCTGAAGTACATAAGCAAGGCTCAAATCTTTCTCCGAGGCCAAGTCCATACCAATTAAACCATCATTAATCATCTTTGCAAAGTAATGATTAATTATCATTACTTTGCAAAGATTGATTACTTTGCAAAGATTATTATATCATCGTCATCATCATCAGCCTTTATCCGTCCACTGCTGAACCCCTCCTCCCCTCCAAACTAAGTCTCCCTCGAAAAATGCCGAGACAACCGATCCCTCGCTACTCGCATCAAACACGGACCGGCCACTGTACGGAGATCGCCTTCCCTCCTGGTTAGTCACTAACCAGGAGGGAAGGTGATCTCCGTACAGTACAGCCGACCAACACTTCGTCTACCCAAACGCGGCCTCCACTCTTTAACCCTATTGGCCCATCGGCCATCCGTTCTCCTGAGTGTATGACCAGCCCACTGTCACTTCAACTAGCTTAATCTTCGCGTAATATCGGTGACTTTAGTTCTCTGGCGGATGTCTTCGTTTTGAATCCTATCTGCCAAGGAAACACCCAGCATAGCACGCTCCATTGCAAGTTGAGCTACGGAAAACTTACGGACCGTAAGTAATCGTAAATTTAGAGGCCACGTTTTGGCCCCGTAGGTCATCGCGGGGAGAACGTATTGGTTGAAGACTTTCGTCTTTAAACTCTGTGGTATAGACGACGTGAGAATATGGCTAAGCTTCGTGAATCCCATCTGATCTGCCCATCCCAATTGAACCCTCCTATCGGTTTCGCTTTCGAAGTTATGTCTACCTAGCTGCTAAGTGTGTCCAAGGTACAAATACTCTTGCACGACTTCGAGAGTTATGCCATCAACGTTAACCGGCCTAGGCGTGTTTGTTGAACATGACTTTCGTCTTGTCCAAGTTCATCCTGAGGCCCACACATTATATAAAACTCACTATTTGACACCGCAAAATTGAATGTGCAAAAAAACTTAGGTCTTAAATAAAAACCCTTTAACAGTCCTTGATTAGCGGGCCATCCGATACAAGAAGACTTTTTCTAATATGACAGGTAATTCCGGAGATTATCGTGGTTACACACAATAAAGTCTACAGTTGCAGACACTTAAAATTTTAATAATAAAATACCTACATAATCATTAAGTAATGTCGCTTGAATTACAATGGATAGAAATCTGCCAGCTGGACCGTAATTAATTCATGCCACATGATACATAAAGGCCAAGTGATCTCGCTGATTTATGTTCGCAGTTATTGCTTTTGAAGCTTCATGTTGCATCAGCAGATACTCATGACATCAACAATAGATGCAAATGACGATTGCATATAATTTTAATAATAGGCTGTTTACAGTATGGAATCAGGTATTTGTAGTTATTTATTATTTACTGAGTTCAAAAGGGTTTTCCCAATTAGTCGGAGTATTTTAAGCACGTTCGTAGATATTATTCTTCACGGTATGAATAGTAATTTAAGTTTTATTACATAGGAAAACTTAATGTTGATTTTTGATAAATTATGGTTTAAAAAAACACGCTTTAATAGCAAACCGAACTAAAAAAATCGGTACGATTTTTGATTGACGATAGTTGAACGTGACAACGTCATAAGATAAAAACATTTTACAAAAAATTAAATCCGACTTCAAAAATAATAAACTAAAAAGTAATAAAATAACAGTTTCTTTATTGTTTGTGCTTAGAACATATAATCAACTTAATCTTCCACTAATGTACAAACTTTGCGTTTACCACGTCATTATAGTTACTTTTGGAGTCGGTGTCAGCCAAGGTAGGTAGGTAGGGTACAGCAATAAATACGACACCGACTCCAAAATAACTATAATGACGTGGTAAACGCAAAGTTTGTACATTAGTAGAATAGTTGATTATAAGTTGTAAGCACAAAAATTAAAGAAACTGTTATTTTATTACTTTTTAGTTTAGTATTTTTGAAGTCGGTTAAAATTTTTTGTAAAATGTTTTTATTTCTTAATTTTTAGTGATTCCGAAATTCGTCGTCTTGGCGTTCATTGAAGGAGGCATGTTTAGCAGTGGATGGATAAAGGATGATGATGATGATGGTGATGGTGATGATGATGATTCCGATACCCGCGACATACTATGGTGTGCTACCAAAGCATCCTATACAATTGTTACATCGACACGTAATAAAATAATCATATCATCAAGGTAAACAAAACCAACCAAATAGGCATTATTGGGAATAACTAAAAACGGCTTGCCAGATCTTAATAAAATTAATATGGGACCAAATTGGAAACACCAGCTCTGCCGTCCACTAACTAAAAGGCAGCTAAGTGCAAAAAGTAGTTTTCGAGAAAACGCAAAAATAAGTGGGAATTGATGTCTCTTGAAAAGTATGCTACCTAGGAACAAGGTTGCAAGTTATATACGTAGGCATAGTCTTTGTGCACAATATGTGATATATTTCATTCATTTATATTAATCACATTTTATTTAAATTCATTTTCTAACTTTTAGCTAAGTAATTTTTTTCATTTTCACATAATATACTGCACTATAAGGCCGCTAACCATACCTTAACTGCTTTATAGTAAAGCAATATCTAGTAGCTGCCATGTCTTGTAATTATAGTAAAAGTTATCAAAATATACTTAGTTATAAAGCAGTTAAAGGATTTTAACAGACTTGTAGCCTAGTAACTAACACTTAAAAGACTAACTTTGCTTACTTAGAAAGCAGTTATGGGATTTTAAACGCTTTTAAGCTCGGTATTGTAAAACATATTTTTATTCTGATTCTCCTATTGCTTAACTAGAAGGCAGTTAAAGACATCTCGCTCGCAATTAACTGCCTTTTAAATAAGCACTTGCCGGTAAAAAGTTGAGAAGTTAAAAACTATTTTATGAAAATCGGAACTTTATTTATTAATAAAAAAGAATAGACAATCAGTACGTCTAATTAAATTATGTAGGAACTTAACAAATAGCTTATTATTAATTAAATAATATAAAATTTATAAAAAAAAACAAGTTAAATCAAACTTTTACAAATCTTATTCAGTAATGAGATCACAATTACATCTTTAATAATAATTAATCAGTATTCGCGAAACAATAGGAAAAATTATATTATAATTATTTTATAAAAATACCCAAAACATGTAAGTATCGTTTTTGAAAGTTTTATGGCACACGTTGGTTTTTTTATATAGATGAGTGGGCAAACGGATAGTCGGTTCACCTGATGGTAAGTGAAGAGCGACATCCACAGACACCCGCTACACCAGTGGATTAGCAGGTGCGTTGTCGGCCTTTCAGATATTATGAGTATGCTCTTTTCGTGAAGGTCCGTAAGTCGTATCGGTTCGGAAACACCATAGGAGGCAGCTGATTCCATATATTAGTAGTGCGAGGCAGGAAATGCCGTAAAAATCGATTTATATAATAAAATAATTCAAATTCCTATGCACTTATGAAATAAACGTATCACAATCAGAGATCAATAATTGCAAAGTTGAAATAATCTAATTGTGCGTAACACATAACGTAATCAATTAAATATTAGAGTTTATATAAAAAAATATAAATTTGACAATTTTTTATGCTTAAATACTAATTAAAAACTTTAACAAAATGAGTAAATCAGATTAGGTAAATAACCAATTTATATACCTAGTAAAACTCGTGTAGTCTTATATCTTTAAATGAGCAATTCTTGTATATATATATAATTGGAATCTCGGAATCGGCTCCAACGATTTTCATGAAATTTAGTATATAATAGGGGGTTTCGGGGGCGATAAATCGATCTAGCTAGGAATCATTTTTAGAAAATGTCATTTTATTTTTTAAAAAAACCGAGCAAAGCTCGGTCATCCAGGTCCTATAATATTAAAATTAAGTAATAAAGTAAACAAAAATATTTAATAAAATATAAAAAACAACATTGTTCTAAAGGCACTTTTTCAGTCTTTATGTTTACTACATATCCTAGTTTATAAAGTTACGTTGCTTTTGTTTTTCTTCTGGTTCAATTCAGATATATTATATCCTTCAATGATCGGTAAATTTTGCCAAAATAACATCTTATATTTAGGTATATTGGCGATAACTTTGTTAAAAGATTAATCTTTCTCTCCTCATCTATTCCTTTCGGTTGAGACACATATTCCTCATCAAAATCGACAAAAAATTACGGATTTAAACTTAACTAGTCGTGGTAAAATAATTACTTTTTCTAAGTCGCTACTAAAATATATCTGTTGAGTAGTCTGTTCCAAAGTTTTGTGTAAATCATTTAATTCTCTTGCCTCTTTATACTTGTCATGGTGTTTTGGGCAAATACCTGTACCTGATTGTAATGGATGTTCGACATGGGCATGTTGAACATCCATTACAATCAGGTATAGCTTGCGTGCGTACATTATGGTTTGTATCAAGACTATGTAATCTGTAAGATTCGCATATTTCGCATTCCTCATTTCCTAGTCGAGCGAACGATATGTTTAGACTCTTTAGATGTGATCGGTATAACTCATAGCCTACTCTGTATTCTGGATATTTCGAACAAAAGTCAGAACACATAAACGTAATATTAATTTCACTGGGCAAATAACGACGATGAGGAGCGTGTTCACGACGATAGTGTGGTGCAGCGGGATTGGAAGATTCAATATGTTCCGTAATAATATCTCTACGAGCACCGAAATGAAAAGGAAGGAATTATAGAATGAGCTGGTCAAACCGTTTGCGTTTGAACAGCTCAGCCTATTTTATTACGCTATTTGCGTTACGCAAAGCACAAGCGTTTAACTGCTTTTTAGTCTAGTATTGTCGTTTAGCTGCTCTCTAGCGATTTATATTTAGCTAATACTAATTTCAATACATAACTTAAAAGCCGCTATTGGCGTATAACTGCTTTCTAGTGTAGTTTTTCTTTATAACTGCTTTTTAGTTAAGGCACGATGTTCAGATGGTTATTTGTATGACACAATACATGAAGGTAGTTAAAGATGCTTAGCTGCTTTTTAGTCAAGCATGACTAGATAACGTACTTATAGTTAAGTAAATTTAGAAAAAATGATACATCAATTTGCCGTTAAAGTATGTTAACGTCTTTCTAGAGAAGTATTGTGGCTTAGCCGCTTTTTAATTAAGGGAGTAACGAAATTTATGTGGTTTAACTGCTCAGCAAATTTCTGTATCTCTAAAACTATAAATCATAGAAAAATGATTCTTACACCAAAAGATAGAGCATCGAAAGTTGTTTAAGACTACATTAAAAAGTGATAAACGACCAACTGTGGCTTAACGGCCTTTTAGTTAGTGGACGGCAGCGCTTTGAAACAAAAAATAACCATCGAAATCCATTCACAAACGGCGGAGATATCGTGTCACATACAAAAAAAAAAAAAAAAACATTCAGTCGAATTGAGAACCTCCTTTTTTTTTTGAAGTCGGTTAAAAATCGAACGCCTCAGAGCGAGGTAACGCCGCATGCGTCATGTTGTTTCGTTCTTGCAGCTGGCTCCATTGAATTATAAGACGTTGTCACGTCAAAATTTGAAAAAGAATTTTATTAAGTAAGTACAAGAATTAAATGGATTAACAAGGAAAATGATATTATTACTTGTTGCAAAAAAGCGTGGTGCTTTGTACTAAGTTTTGAATAAAATATAATATACGGAACACTGTACACTCTTTACGTTAAATAAAGCTTGCTTTCCCCTTTTTGTTAGTGGGTTTTATTGCAGTCGGGTTTTTTGTTTTTTTAATAATTATTTTTATTTCGTACTTTTAAATTTATTATAAGTGGCCCAGTTTAGATTGCTTAAAGCACCTCAGAAGTTGTGAGTTCTTTATTTCTAAGGAAATTAATGCGGAGAGTTCAGACGCTTACTAAGTTCCCGTAAACAATGGAGATTGGAGCTCGCCATGTGGCAGATGCAATAACTTTTTCGGGTTAAGATTACTGATGGCTAGTCCGTAGTCCGTCCGTTTGTAAATACATAATATGTATGAACTGAGGTCTGAGGTCCACAATGGCTTATTTTATGTTCGGATACAAAATGTATACCCGGTGTCACTTTTCCAATAAATACGAAAAAAAGTTTTCTATGTTCCTGGGTTATAGATTTGTATTAAATATTATATTGTGTATTATAATATAGAAATTATAAATATAATATGTATAGTACAATAGTATTAAATATATATTTCCGTTGTCTGGTAGGTACCCGTAGCACAAGTTCTTCTAGAACTTACCACGGGACCTGATTGACGTGGTGTAAAAGCGTCCATATTATATTATATTATATTATACTAAATTAGGCATACATGGCCTATCCCCACCATGGTTCAGGCCTTGACGTGGCGGTGGGGCTCAGTAGCCTAGGGTGATCCCAGCATCTTGGCCGAAGCCTATTGAGCCGAAGGGGCTCTTTGTACCCCTCCTATAAGAAAAGGGGACAAAAGAGCAGGGGGCAAAGGGTGAGGATGAGAACCTCATCCCATTGTTTTGTCCTGAAGTTGGGAGGGGTTGTTCTGTGTTGCGGAACAACGCCTCTGTGGAGGTGGCGTCTGTCCCTTGCGGGACTGACTAGCCGTCGAGGTGCCCTGTTAGCTTAATAGATCCGGGGCACCTCACCAAAGGTGGCACTGGTGGCACTCGCCAGGTTTTAGTGGGTAGAGCTGCGTCCACTTACCATCTTTCGGGCGCAGCGACTCCCACATACCCGTCTGGAGAGAACCACTCCCCAGGCGGAATGCCACAGCATTTCTCGGCATTAAAGAAAAAAAAAAGCATACATTGCCCATACTCGAAAACCTATTCACTCCAACTTAACATTGATGAGTTAAACACTGAAGTATATATTTTAATACTTAAGGACTTTGTAATTTTAACAAAACAGGCATACATACTCCTTATTAAATATATAATTATAGTTATGTATATATAATACAAGTTGATTTTCACTGTGATCTTTTTAAAGTTAGCAAAAATAAGTAAACTGGAAAATAAGTCATCTTTTTTTTATGTCATCAGGGGGCAAACGAGCAGCTGGAGCCTCACGGCAACGACGCCCATACATATCCGTACAACCAAGGCCATGCAGATGCGCTACCCTCCTTGTCCCCTTCCCTCCCAATGGGCTGCCGGAAACTCACATACCGCACGAAACGCGACATAGCTGTCACTTGACGCCGGTGTTATGTGAGCGAGAGGTACCACCCCGGTCGTGCCGGCCCAATTCGGCTGCAATGCAGCATGGCACTACCCCACTTTGGGCGCCACTTGTCGCGTTTGGTGGGTGGTAGGACCCACGATGCGAACAGATTTAGATAGGGTTCTAAATAAGATGCTGTAGGGGTACCTTATTTTAAAGCCGAAATTTTTCTTCAGCTGACCCACGTTGCGATAGCGTATTTGTACAGTAGGGAAGGACACTGGCCTGACTGGTGACTCCTGGCGAAGATGGCTGGACACGGGGAGATCTCCACCGGTATTCAATACCGGTAATTCAGAAACGCAGTTCAGCCAGTAATTCAGCAGCTGTGTTCTTCTTAGATTTAAACAGGTAGCCAAATTTAGTAAATTCCCAGCGAAATTTAAGCCGTGTTTTATTTTCGAGGATTAGCCTCGAGAGTCGGCGGCGATGTCCTCAGACTCACGTAGACAAGCCCGGCAGTCAAAAACCACAGACTACATCCGATCTATCGTTCAAAAATCAACATCCCGTTCACAGTTAAATGTTAACTGACTTTATAATTAGTTAAGTTTTAATTTAGACATTTTGTTATTTTAGTTTAAAGATTAGATTAAATTATTAGATTTAGGATTATTAATTATAACAGGTAAATTGATTTTATTTAAGAGAGATATCTATTACAAAACAATATATTAAGCAAATTAGAAACACGACGTCAATAGGTCGATAAACAGTCAATCGTTAACGTCAGTCAAGGATAGATGGCGCTTATTTATTGATAGTATTAAGTTTAAAATTTATTTATTACTATAATATTTAATTATCAGCTTAAATTTAGGTAACGTGCATGCGCAACGTTACATACTATCTGCTGGTAAGTACTCAACAGAAGCTGTAAATTTCGCGGGTAGCGAATAACGCATGTCTGTCGCATACTCTGATTATCCTGAGACACAAGATGGTAGGTTATCAGTATTTACAATATCATTTAATCAATATGTTATACCATTAGTATAATATATTATGGTGTGCCCAGAGGGAGGACCTTCCAGATATTTTCTCCAATATTTGATTGAAACCGCTACGGGAATGCGACCCCGGACTGCTCGAGCTGATACTTTCACACACCTCCGTCTTCCATGACAGTAGCATCTATCCTATCATCTCTTCTACTTCTTCCTTCAGTTTCCTTACTACCCGTCCCTTTTCCCTCTTTTCGCTGAGTAGCAAAACTCGAAGTAAAACCTGCAGAGCAGTAGTGATTGCATCTAAACCTTCCACTGGTTGTAGTGGTTCCCGTTCGACTGGATCACGGGGGGTGCGGGCAAGAGAGGGCATCTGTGGTTACGCGTCCACTTATGCACTAAAAATGTTCCTGCGCAGATGACAGCTTCCGGTTTTTGGACTCCGAGTTAGTAAGCCCCATGGCGATAGAGAGAAGATATAGGAGAGAAGCTCGGTTTGATGCAGACCGGGCTTTGTCTGAGGCCTGCACGTGGGCAGCCCTGGGGGTGTTGTATGACACTGCACTGGGGTGACAGAAAGAGTTCGGCAGCACCCAGGGTGTCAGAGCAGCCCTATTCAGAGATGGCACTGCTCTCCTCGCTTAGTCTTGAGAGGGACTAGAAATGGTGCCCTAAACTAATGCTCACCCCGACCAACAAGGAAGGTATTAAACACGGCTACCTCCGTATCTATCAACACGTCGACGTAACAATAGTAAGAACAAAGATGTTACTACTACTTTGAATATGACATTTGGCACGTGGAATGTGCTGACGCTAATTATTGATCGCGATGACAGCGCCGGTTCAATGCGAAAAACCGCCTTAGTAGCTTGGGAACTCTCTCCTTATAAGGTAGATGTAGCTGCACTTAGCGAGACACATCTTGCCGAGGAGAAAGAACTGGTGGAGCGCGGTGGCGGGTACACTTTCTTTTGAAAAGGTCTCGCTTCGTCCGAACCGCGACGGTCAGACGTTGGATTTTCGATCAGGAATCAGCTTATAAAGCAAATCCAAGAGTACCCGGTGTACATCTCGGACCGCATTACTACACTACGCCTTCACCTGGATAATGATACTTACCTCAATGTCATCAGTGTCTACTCTCCTAAGCTGGACAAGTTTGATAACATTAGGGAACAGTTTTATGAAGAGCTTGCTTACTGCATATAAAACGTACGTCCCAGGTAAAAGGTACTTCTGTTAGGCGATTTTAATGCCAGAGCAATCAAAATCACAGGCTTGTCGTTACAAAACTTCGTATTCGCTTCCGCCGCCCGCGTAGATCTGGCAGAATCAAGCCGACGCGTCTTAACGTGGAAAGGTTCTCAGACCGTAGTGTGAGGAAGAAATATGCCTCGACTTTGTCTGACCTGCGAACGAAAATAACGGTGATGTTGACGATGACTGGAAGACATTATCAGCTCACATTTTAGACACCGCTACTGACACCTCCGTAAGAGTGAGGATTGTTTTCATGTGAATGATGATGTCTTCAGGAAGGCCATTGACAAGCATTGATGTCTGTTGCGGCGATGTGGATGCACAAGCCCTCGTGATATTGCGGAGGTTATGAAAAGTAACTTCGAGCTTCGGAGGTTAACTCGGGAAACCAAAAACAAAAGGTGGCAGGAGAAGGCTCGACACATGCAGCAGCTCGCTGAGACCAACCAGCTGGGTGAGTTTTATGTAGAGGTACGCAAATTATTAGGCACTTGCGAAAGTGCCGCTCAAGCCTGCTAATGGCGGAGGCCCTTTTTAAAAACAAAGAGGAAGTGTTACAATGATGGGCGGAACATTTTAATAATCTGCTGAACGTGAACTGGCCAGTCGACATAATTCATGCTACTTCGATTCCTTAACTCAACATCGACTTTAAGCTGGACGAGGCACTAATACGTGGTGAGGTTGTTCTTGTCATTAAACAACAACAGAAAAATCGCGCGGCTGGCATTGACTTTATACCGGGTGAAATACTCAAATATGGCGGTGAGGAGTTGGATTCAGTTTTATGGGAGACTTTTGTTCTTATGTCGAAGGAAGAAAAAGTCCCACCAGCTTTTAAAGTTTCGCGTATTAGGGCTCTATATAAGAGTAAGGGCGATCGTTTTGAGTGCGACTCCTACCGTGGTGTTTCTCTACTCTCCGACCTCGGAAAAGGTTTTGCTAGGGTACTACTCAACCGCCGTCTGGAACTATACGAAAAGTTGCTGTCGTAAACCCAGGTTTTTGGTTTCCGAGCTGGCCGAGGCACCTGCGAGGCCATTTTCTCGTTAGGGCAGCTACAGGAGAAGAGCAGAAAGCAAGGTCGTCATATAATGTATCTCTGCTTTGTCAATCTAGAGAAGGCCTTTGACAGTGTACCTCGAGAAGCCCTCTGGGTAGTGCTTGGCAAGATTGAATGTACTGAAAAGTTTCTAAGACTCCTTCGACTACTGCATGATGACATGCAGTGCTGCGTTGCTTTCGACGTTGAACATTCAGATTTTTTCCCGTTACCTGTGGGGTGAAGAAAGGGTGTGTATTAGCGCCCACATTGTTCGCTTTGTACTTGACGGCAACATCTTTAATCTAGCGAGGCTTAAAGCCCGCTCAAAAGTTTCACACGCAGTCATAACTGAGGGTATGTATGCTGACGATCTGTTTTTTGTGGCAGAATCTGCAGATGGCCTGTAACAGCTAATGTTGGACTTCCACGAATCTTGTTGTAAATACGGCCTGAAGATCAGTTTCAAAAAGACGGATGTCATGTCATTGGATATTGATGGTCATGAGGCACTGACGATCGGACTCGGTAAAGACAAGCTGAAGCAAGTCAACAAATTTCGTTATCTGGGGAGCACATTAACATCTAAGTGCAACCTGGACCTGCGGCTGCAGCGTTCGGAAAGCTAAACACTAAGGTCTTCTGTTCGCATGACCTCAAGATGAATACGAAGATCTCGGTGTATATGGCAATTGTTCTCCTCAACATGAAGTTATACTCAGCTGAGACTTGGACTGTGTACCGTCGACACATTCGCATATTGGATTGATTCCATCGCAGATGCCTACGAAAAATCCTCAAGATCCGATGGTCTGACTATGTGCGGAACACAGAAGTGCTTCGCAGAGCCAACGTAGGAGGTATCGAGTCCTATATCATTAGACGACAAATTCAGTGGTGCGGACATGTGTCACGAATGGCGGAACAGCTAGTGGCTATGGCTAATCTACTACGAAATTTTCTATACTATTTGTATCTTATGGTATAAATTGCTCTTGACCTAATGTTTATTAAAGTTTGATAATAAAATATGGACGCTCCGTTAGGCGAGAACTAAACCATAAGCTGTCCAGTATCCTTTGGGGGTAAAGGGATAAATGATTAATAAAGGTTGATTACTAAACTTTCAACCGCAATTTCCCGGTAATTTACCGGAACAGCCTTTATATTATGTACCATGGCTAATACCGATGTAGGTATATTGAATTGCCTTTTTTTTTTGTTCCCGCTGGGGAATGCTCTTATGCATACCACCAGGCCCGGAGGAGCCCGGGGGTTATGTGGGACTCTCTGCGCCCGAAAAGATGATTAAGTGGGCGCAGACTCTACCCACTAAACCCCAGCGGTGCGGGATTCTCCTCGTCGTACTGGCCCGGTGCGGGAACTATGTTATGGTCCGCACCGGCGACGGTGTGCCTGGAGGCACTCTCCTCTAGAGGCAGGGGAGTCGACATCCCCTCCTCCTACTCCGCTTAAAGCACCCTGAACACACAAGCATGCCTTATAGCCCGGACCTTAAGCGCGCGTGGCGGATCACCCGATCAAAGGTTAAGTGTCAAAGGTTAAGTTTATAAACAAATTTGTTTAGTTCGAAAAAACTTATTTTATTAAAATATATTTTTTTAATATTAATTTTATAATTAATATTAGGAAACAATATGATATGTAAAAAGACCTGTGCGTCTCGGGACACCCCATAGAAGTGATAACTTAAGCTAATATAAGTTGAACTGTTTAATATTGAAATTGTTTAACTTGAGAAAAGCTTAGGTTATTAATTAAATGTGGATTAGTGAGAGAGGAGGAGCCGCGTTACTGACTGGCACTGTAACGTAACGTAACGAAGTGTGAAGGGTCGTTACGTGACGAAGTGGTTTACCCTCCCATAAGAAGTTATCACTTCAAAAAGACTCACGTAAACCCAGTGAACAGAAATAAATATCTCATAGATATCACGACATGAACCCAAACAGAAGGTAAGCCTCTGTGATAATGTCATACCTATTCAAGAATTCGGTTATTGTAATGATCCGAATTGATACAAATAAGCTAATAGATTACAAATCGGTGTAAGAAAATGAATAAGATACGTTAATCTTGATATCGCTCAGAAACATTGAGACAATCCATAATAGCCCCTCTACATGTAGGTAGGTTCATCGGCAGATGTCATCGGCAGACGCGTACGCTTACGGGTACATGGGGTGATTAGTTGGTGTGTCGTAGGTATTCAACGTCGGCAGATGCATCCCCTACAAATCCGTTTGCTGTCAGTTTTTCGTAACACGGATCATAGGGTTTCAGCGCGAACGTTTGGCGTCCGACAGACGTGTCGACGTGTAGACAGGCCGAAGACTCATTGATCGATATTCAATTGCGGTAATACCGTCAAGATCGAAGGTTTTTTTTCGGATGGATCTATGCTAATGGCCTGAAGGCCCTAATGCTTGGCCCTAAACAAAAAATCAGTGTGCCCATTTATCTCACTATTGGTTTGTTAAAGTGGGGGGTTGTCCCCCGCCACCCGTGCAGACTGCGACCACACGGCCTCCTGGTGTCGGGTTGGCCAATATCGAAATGTTGGATTTAATATTTTTTATATCCATAAATCAATTTAGATGGGAGAAAATACCTACAGGCAATAAGCTGGTTTTTTGTACTTTACCTGTAATATAAATGAAGTATTTTTAATAAAATATACTTCTAAACAAAAAATCGGTTGTCTGTAAAGTCGGTTTACTGACGATAGTTGAACGTGACAACGTCATAAGAAAATGGAACGCCTCAGAGCGAGGTAACGCCGCATACGTCATCGCATACGTCATGTTTTTTCATTCTTGCAGCCGGCTCCATCGAATTATAAGACATTGTCACGTCAAAAACAGATTTTTTTCTTATTTAATTTGTCTTCATTTAAAATATAATATTTAAGTTTTATTAAAAGTAAAGTTTAAAACGTTTTTATAATAACGGCGAGTATTTTTCTTAATACGATATTATTCTTATATGTTTTTACTTCAAAGATATTATTACAAAAATGAGATTGCAGTAATATGGATTCATGTTATAAAAATATATTTGACACCTCAGAATACGAACGTTGTATAAAAATATTAGTTTAAGCGTTATTAATATCCTAGCTTTATTTGCTAAAGCATCAACGTTCTGAAGGCTCTTAATTAATATTGAAAAGCATTCAATATTCAATTTACTGTCAGTAACTTTAGCCCGTTGTTCTTAGTTCTTACCGGCTGTCGAGATAGAATCAAGATCAACATATTGTCTAATTAATTATTCGTAAGTTTTTAAATATCCGGACTACATGTGACATTTATGCTCAGGTTACCCACGAATAGAATCTGTGGCGATGATATAAAATATCATTATATTATCGTCACAATAAACCCTTAGTTCCTAATTCTTAAAATTGGATAAAAATTTAATTTTTTTTTTTTTCGACTGTGGCAACACTAGAGTTAAGACGTCAAACTAAAGTTCTCCCAATTATAATATTCTAAAAATATATTTTTAATGTAAATAAGCTTGCTCTAATAATATAAAAATAAACATTATCAGTGTAAAATTCAACTAAGAGATAAATATTGTGCCCACAACCAGTTCTTGTGTATTTGTAAAGGAATATATCCAACTTCATACCGACTGTCAAGGTAACGGTAACATTTTAAATTAAAAGTTTTTTACGCCTATTCACATTTAAATTAGTAGTACTTTATATTTAATTAGTCCTACCTAGTAGTATTAGACGTACCTAGTAGTTGGAAATATTCACTAGGTATAAATTTCCGTCATAAGCTTCAGTTCAGAATTGCACCGTAGATCTATATTGATTTATAGCTTGCGATATTGATACATCTCAGATTCATCCATTAACATCTTATTCACCCTACTCGAGCGTGCGTGACCACTATACACCGCGCATACACTTAACCATCTAAAAGTGTTGAGTAGCTGGGACTTATAGGGAGGACTGGGCTGTGTTAGTTGACGCCAGCTATTTATTTTATTATCTTTCATTATTTTCCATTGCCTGTTTCTTCTTATATATAAACAAAATGATGACCCGAGCAAACCTGGCCCGCCAGACAGAAGAACAACTTCGCCTGGCTCTCCAGGAATTAAAAAAATATAAAAAGCAATATGAACTGTTGCTCTCTGAACGGAACGATAACGAACAAGAAATGCTACTAGTATTACAAAAAAATACAGACTTGAAATTTGAATTAAGTAAATTAAGTGAGGATTATAATAAAGTCGCTCACCAAAACCAAGATCTACAAAGCATTGTAGACAGTTTTGACCAATGCCGGCATGAGTATGAAGAGTCACTGAGGAACTCGGCTACATTAAAATGCAGGCTGGAAGAAGCTCAGGACCGTATTACTGAATTAGAAGAGCTTACACGCCAGAAAGAAGTCACAACAACTCAAAACTTATATGATGAACTGATTGGGAGGGAACCGTGCCTAGTAGCTGATATCATCACCCCCATGAACATTACCACTATAGATTTGACTGATGATACGGTGCCTTCCTATTCTTTTCACAGTAAAAATAAATTAAAAAAATATATTAAAATAAAAAAATCCATGAAAAAAACACAGGAACTTCTTTTAAAAAACAAAAGAATTATTAATAAAGTTAGTAAATTATCACAAAATAATATAAAAATAACAAACCAGTATTCCAATTCCTTAATGGAATTGGAAAATGTTAAATGTAACTATGAGGCAGATGTTTGCAGCCTTCAAGCTGAAATCTCTGAACTCCATAGTCAATTACAAATAATATCCAGTAAATATGAAATAGCCCAGAAAGAAATAGCGGGACATATATCAGCTCTGAGTGGTTTGCTGGACATATGCCATTACAATGAGGACAGGGTTGAGTCTTTATTGAGTCGCAACTCTCAATGCATATGTTCAACTGTGAAACGCTCAGCGCAAAGTATAGGTCAAACTTACACGGGTCCAAGCTTGGAGGTGCATGCTGACCCCTTTAACAAATCATTTATAAAAACTGTACCACCAGCCTCTACAAATAAGTTTATTAGTTTATATAGTGATGAGATAGGCCAAGAGGTTGGTGTGTTGTTACACAGGTTGTACGAAGGACAAAAATTGACTAATACTTGTATGCCGGGGGCATCCTTTGATCAAGTTGTAAATAAGATTTTAAATGCCACACATTGTCCAAATACAACCATTGTAATTATAGTTGGGAGAAGGGGAGGTGTGAACGGGAAACAACTTGCTAAATATATAGAAAATCTTTCAGGTTTACCCAATGTTGAGAGGGTATTTCTATTCACATTTCCCTACATTAAATCAGACAAGTTGCCACAGGAGAATAAAATTAGACTAAAATTAAATAGCCTGTTACACTGTGCATGTAACAATAACTGTATTTTACTTAATGAAAATAAAAGTAACATAATAAATATAATTGACATTAACAACATTTTAAATGATAATAATTGTAACAATCTGACATCTGATAGGTATTACCTATCAAAATTTTATAAGCGACAAATAGCAGCCTCGCTATTATATTTTTTATCTTTAAGTCCAGCCAAGTATTTGGCTAATCCGACCACTGTTTTATTTGAACAGTGTGATAATAAAACATACAATTTTACAAATTTGGAATACGTTCCAAATAGTTTAAACTAGAGTATAAGACAATAGAGGAAATCTCTAGCCCATTAATTAGTAATAATAATAATAATATATTAAATAAAAATATTGAACAAATCAATGTAAAGAAATTAAATAAAAAATTGTACTCATTTAACCTGGTGCATCAAAACTTACAAGGAATGTTAGGCAAAGACTTGGAAATTGAATTATTCTTAAAAAACTACAATATAGACATACTGTGTATTACCGAACATTGGTTAAAAAAAAATGAAATTATGTTCAGCTTCAGTGAGCACCAGGTGGCAAGTTCGTTCAGTAGAGAAAAAGCCATAAGAGGTGGCTCACTAATAATTATTAAAAATGAAATAAAATTTAAGGAACGTACGAATATTGTGGGCCTCTCTGCTGAGCGTACTATTGAAATAGCCTGTATAGAGATGGAGCGCCTTATTATTGTAAGTGTATACAGACCTCCAAATGGATTATATGATTCTTTTGAGAAAATCATGGAAGAATTATTAACTAAAATATGTGGGTCTAACAAGCCCATACTAATTTGTGGTGACTTTAATATTAATTTACTAGAAAATAATTCCACCACAGTTAGATTCACATCATTGTTAAAATCATATAATCTGACTAATCTATTTTCAGAACCAACAAGAATTTGTAGTTCTACAGCTACATGTATTGATAATATTTTTAGTAATTTAACTCCTGTCCACAAAGAAATTATCAACAAGTTGAATTCTGATCACTGTGGTCAATTAGCTGAATTCCTTATAAGTTCTAATAGTAAAAATTGTAACAAAAATAATGTGTTTGTTCCTGTGAATGTAAGACGTATTGAGAAATTTAGGAGTAGTATAATGGCAAATATTACATATTTGAAAGATAACAAAAGTCCAGATTTCGCTTTTGGTGAATTGTTTAATTTAATTAATACACATTTTAAAGCCATTTTTACTTCTAAAACAGTCAGTTCCACAAATAAAAAGGGCTTTAATGATTGGGCAACAGCAGGAATCCACAATAGTAGACGTAAATTATATGACCTTTACCAAGAACGCACATACAATCAAAATCAATCATTTAAGCAGTATGTCAAAATATATTCAAAAACATTCAAACAAGTTTGTATCGCGGCCAAATCGCTTTATATTAAGGAAAAAATTAAAAACGCAAAAAATAAAATAAAAACTACTTGGAACATAATAAAGGATGAAACTGGGAGAGTGGGTAGTCGTAGCTCTGAATTTAATTTAAATATTGAAAATAGAATAATTAAGTCTGACGAGGAAGTTGCGACAGTATTTGAAAAATACTTTTCTGACATCCCGATTTCGACTACAAAAAATTTAATCTCATGTCCTGCAATTGCCGAATCATTGCTTAAAACCAATGTCAAACAATGTGAAGCTAACTTTAAGTTTAAAGAGATAGGACCCAAAGATATTTTAAATGCATTTAACTTATTAAACAATAAAAATACCCCAGATTTATGGGGAATATCTGTAAAAGTCACTAAGCTCATAGTTGATGTAATTGCACCCCATCTAGCAACAATTTTTAATAAATGTATTGATAGTGGCGTTTTTCCTGACTTAATGAAACATAGTCGAGTCTTGCCTCTTTTTAAATCTGGCAGTACATCAGATGTTACAAATTTTCGACCAATATCAATACTCCCCTCATTTAGTAAAATTTTTGAAAAAATTATGTTAAATCAGTTACTATATTACTTTGAAACCAATATGTTACTGCACAAAAAACAATTCGGATTTAGAAAGTGTCTCTCCACAACAGACGCTGGCGTTAACTTAATTGACCACATTTATGAGGCCTGGGAGGAGTCACGTGATGCTTTGGGAGTTTTCTGCGACTTATCCAAGGCGTTTGATTGTGTACAGCATGAGACCTTGATCAGGAAATTAAGCCACTATGGGATAGACGGTACGGCACTGGATCTTTTGAATTCCTATCTTAAAAACAGGACTCAAAAGGTCGAGATAAATGGTAAAAGATCATCCGGGACTAAAATAGAGATGGGGGTCCCACAGGGGTCCATTCTAGGTCCATTTCTTTTTCTAATTTATGTAAACGATTTACCTTACCTAGTTAAAGACAGTCAAGAGGTAGTGTTGTTTGCTGATGATACTTCACTTATTTTTAAAATCAAACGACAAGAAACTAATTATGACGAGGTAAACAACACACTTTTGAGAATGGTACATTGGTTTAGCGTTAATAACTTGCATTTAAATAGTAAAAAAACTAAATGCATAAAATTTTCCTTGCCAAATGTTAAGCAACTGCAAACAAATGTACTCTTAGACAGTGAAAACTTGGAATTGGTGGACTCCACAGTTTTCCTAGGAATAACTCTAGATCTTAAGCTGCAGTGGGGTCCCCACATAGCTAAATTGGCGAATAGACTCAGTTCAGCAGCATATGCAGTGAGAAAAATAAGACAGTTTACTGATGTAGATACAGCGCGAATAGTATATTTTAGCTACTTTCATAGCATTATGTCTTATGGCATACTTTTATGGGGAAATGCAGCCGACATAAACAACATTTTTGTGCTGCAGAAGCGGGCTATTCGTGCAATTTACAAGTTGCCTCCCTATTCATCTTTGAGAGAAAAATTTAAAGAAATAGGAATTCTGACTGTCACCTCTCAATACATCTTAGAAAATTTACTGTATGTCCGTAAAAACATAAATGAATTTTGTAAGAAAAGTGATATTCATAGTAGGAATACACGTAATAGACACAGGTTACATGCACCAATGATTAGACTTTCGAAAGTAAGCAATTCTTTTAAAGGCAACTGTATACGCTTTTACAATAGGATCCCAGAAAACGTTCAAAAGCTCTCCATAAAAAAATTCAAAAAAGTTGTTAAAGAACGTTTGTGTGGTAAAGCATATTATAAAGTAAAAGATTTCATGGAAGATACCACACCCTGGGAATAAGGCGTTCCTCCCGGGCATTTCAAGATAAGATGTTAAAATTGTTATTAATATATATTATTTGAAAAGATTAGTTCCACTGAGTTTGTTTCGCCGGTTCTTCTCAGTGGGCTTACCTTGGAACCGGTGGTAGATTCAATTGACGTTCAAAAAGATACTGTATTAGTACTATTTTGAATAAAAAAATTTGATTGATTGATTGATTGGATCATTTAATAGAAGGGTTTTACAGTGATTAAAACAATTAACATATTTATCATCTAAAACTATTTTACTGTCCTTTTTTAAACATTGAGTTAATGGTTTAATAATTCGGGCTAAATCGGGGATACATTTTCTATAATACCCTAACAATCCTAAAAAGAGCTTAATTTCTGTAGGGGTTTTTGGTATGGGATAGTTTTCGATAGCTTTTACTTTATTCGGGTTTGGTTTCACTCCTTCTCTGCAAATAATATGTCCTAAAAATTCTGTTTCTAACTTTAAAAATTCGGACTTATCCATTTGGATTTTAAAGTTAGATTCTCGCAATCTTTGGAAAACCTTTTCGAGATTTACAATATGTTCTTGAAGGGATGTACTGAAAACTATGATGTATCTAAATAAACCAAACGGATCTCATTCTGGAGGCCTCTCAAGACATTATCCATAACTCTTTGAAAAGTTGATGGAGAATTCTTAAGTCCCATGGGCATCCTTAAAAATTCATAATGACCGTTCTCTACATTGAATGCTATCTTTTGTATGTCTGTTTCGTCCATTTCTACTTGGTGAAATCCACTAGCTAAGTCTAATGTGCTAGAATACTGACATCGGCCTAATTTATCTAAGACGTCAGAGATATTAGGGATAGGATATTTATCATCGATGGTCTTTTCATTTAATGTTCTAAAATCTACTACAAGACGCCATTTGGTTTTGCCAGATGCGTCCGCTTTTTTTGGGACAATCCATATAGGAGAGCTCCATGCAGAATCCGAAGGTCTTATTATATTTTGATCTAACATCTTGCTAATTTGATCCCTGACTTCTTGTCTGTGAACGTATGGATATCTGTAGTTTTTTGAATGTACTGGGGACTCATCGGTAGTTTTAATTCTATGTTTGATTTTATTGGTAAATGTAAGCGGTTCACCGTCAAGATAAAATACGTCAGCATAGCGAGCACATAGTGTTTCCAAGTTTTTAATTTCTTCCGGATTTAAGTGTGATGTACGAAGTCGAGATAGAACTACTTCTGAGCGATTGTTAGATACGTTATGACTATTACACTCTACGTTATAAGAATGCTCAGCTTAAATGGGACGGTCTAAAGAAAAAAATAATATCATTTGGGCTTCGGTTAAATACTTCGATAAATCCTCTATTATTCCTTACTTTAGTTATACAGTCACCTATCACACAATGGCATATAGTTTGTTCGTTAATAATAGCGTCTCCGTCATGTACATTTATAGGTAGTCTGATAAGTTTCGAACTCCCAGCTGGTATTATGTCTTCATATAAATTACAACTTCTAGAATTATACATTAAGATAGGGTTAGTTGCTAGCATAGTAGTTAAAGTTCTATTTTTTTAGTCGATTTTAGCCTACCACTTCTCTAACAGGTCTAGTCCAATTAATCCGTCAAAATAGTCATGAAATTTATAAATGAATAATGTTATGTCGTTTTGGTCGTTAAATTCTGTAAAACATGGTACAGTTATAGAGTAGTCATTACGGGTGGTAGCATGTACATTGGTTACTTCGAATGGTTCATAATTACAGAGTAAGTTAGGATAAAATTTATTGACTGCATCGGGGCTAATAAATGATTGGTTGGCTCCGGTGTCAATTAGCAATTTTATTGGGGGATCTCTTATCTGTATGTAAGGTAGTTGTCTTTGAGTCTGTAAGTTAATCTCTATCTTGGTCTGTTTAATTTGGGAACTTCCTGAAAATTTTGAATCTCCGCGTTATCACTATGGTTTGTATCCTGAGAGTAATTATTGTCTGTCATTATTTGTTGGGGTTGGTCGTCTTGATATTCATAAGGATATTCAGTCAGTTCTGTATAGTCGGGTTCAGCATAATATTCGTAATTTTGATATTGGTCATAAGACATGTTGTATGGGTTGTAATAGTTCGGATCGTAACACTCATTCATATTTAACTGTCTTGTTTTAAAGTAATTTGACGGGGGTGGATTGCCTTGCTTTGTCCAATCATGTCCCCTAAGCATTGCGGGTCTACTGACAAAATGACTAACACCACTCATAGGGGTTGGTTTGTTAGTTTGATTGTTTTGAGTTACGGGCATATTCCTATTAGGTATTTTAAAGACATTACTCTGCGGGCAATAATTTGGTGGAGGAGCACGGAACATCTGTTGAGTTCGAGTAAGTCCTGGATTTTGTGACTGGTTAAACATTATTGGCTTAGCTTGCCACATTTGTGGTCTAGGCTGCCATACTTGTGGCTGTGGAGGTTGAAATTGATGTGATGGTCCGGGCATATTAAATGAATTAAATTTAGGTGGATTGATATTTCGTCTGTCCGTATGTTCGTTCCTGTTTTGCATGTACATTATATTTATTTCATCATGAACGTATTCTAAAGCCTTCTCTATTGTCTCGGGTCTCATACAGCGTATACGAGAGCCAAGAGGGTCTTTTAAACCTCGTAGAAAAGCCTAGAGAGTTAATTTTTTATATAGGTCTCGTTTGGCTTCAATCGTAGTCGGAATATTTTCATGTAAACTAATGTATGTGATTAAGGTGCTAAAGATGTTCTGGCACTTTTCATAATATTCTTGTGGAGTTGAAGACCCCTGACTTAATAACGCAAGGTCGTTATACAACGAGGTTTCATCGCGCTGATCTGCGAAATTATTAACTAATGCTGTCCTTATACCAGCCCAGCTATCGGGTATGCCGTTCGAATTTATTAGTCTAGCGGCAGGCCCAGTTACTTTATTAAGTATGCCATTTATAAGAGCCAAGTTACCTAAGTCGTTATTCGGTGTAACAAAAGTTTGCACTAGCTGATCACACAATTTAATAAAACGCGTTAAAACATTAGGGTTCCCGTCGAATTCGGGCAATAATCTTAAAGCTTTAAAAATATCACCTACGGTTGCCATGTTGTTAAGATTATTATATACTAATTTCCTATTAGAATCTATACTTCTACTTCTATTACTTAATCTAGGAGTCCTCGATTGTCTTGGATAGAAAATCTTGGAAATATAATATGAAAATTATTTTAGGACTTAAGGATACGATAGGAGCAATTCTAGAGTGATTCTAAAAGTACTCACATTAATACTTCCGCTTTCCTTGGATGGATCGATGGCTGGATACGTCTTCTTGCTCGCACGTAGATTCTTCAGATAATTCGGTTAAGATTTGAGAATCAAGTAGCGATCGCACGCGCACGATTGCGAATCCTTGACGAGGGCTACTCCGAATTATCCTACCGACTGCGCCAAATAAGTAGTGCGCCAAGCAGACTTCCAAAAAAAAAACGAAAGTTTCTTAAACGACTTTTATTATAATATATTAATTATTACAAAAAATACTATAAACTAAATGACAATAATGTTCGGCGATTGAACAATAAGTGCTTTACAATAAAATAGCTACAATTAATGTTAACACGATGTCAACGCTGCATCAGCACACGTGCCGCCGCCTCGTGCCTTCGCGGGAACGCTGCATCGGCAATCTTCATGTAGTGTAGGGACGTAACACATACACAAATATTTATTTATAACTCTCAGGAACCTGAAAGGCTTAGTAATGTATTTGATCGTAAGTGGTGTTTTTAGATTAATTGTCGGAATTGTGAGAATCACATTGAAAATTATGAGGGCTAAGGCGGAAAATTGTTTAAAATTAATTGTTGAATTTTACGTCTGATTTACACATTTTTCCTTTTAAAGATAAATCCCAACCCTTTTTAATTAATTAAATTAAAAACATTTTTAATAAACAGAAAATACAGGTTGCTCGCTTGTTATGAAAGCTTCTCTGCGCTATTGGCCGGTATTTTATTTTTTATTTGTAGGAGTCTGTTTCATCTACATTTCTGGCTTTATTATTAGTCAATCATTTACGCGTAATATTCAAATGAAAAACAAATAATAAAAAGTATGTTTATATTATAATTTGTGGCAAAGAGTTTGGGCAACTTTGTTAGTTACTAGTTCTGGCTGTATAGTACAGTTTGGCGATCCGAGCGGACGCGGCTATGCCACTCCAAGTCTCAACGTTGATCTGCTCGATGTACTGCGGTGGTACTCGGAAGTCATATTCATACTCTGGCAGTTCCAAAGTGTAAGAGAACGGAACGCCGATTTTCTGCAATGAAACATAAGATACATTTTTTATGGCATAGAAGGGCAATGAGCAGTCGAACCCGTTTGGCGATTACCGACACCCAAACACATCCGCATAACCAAATAATATACAAATGCGTTGCCCTCCTTTTCCCTAACCCCCCAATGGACCACCGGAAACTCACAAACCGCACGAAACGCGACAGCATAGCTGTCACTTACCGCCGGTGTTATGTGGGCGAGGGGTAGCACCCCGGTCGTGCCAGCCCAATTCAGCTGCTAAGCAGCATGGCACTACCTCTTAAAATAAATGTTAATTATCAGAAAAAATACTAGTTAATTATCGATGTTTCTTTGGCATATTTTTGACTAGCTGTTGCCTGCAGCTTCGCCCGCGTTACTCAACTCCTATAAGTCACAGCGTGTATTAATATATTATAATTATAAAGCTGAAGAATTTGTTTGTTTGTTTGAACGCGCTAATCTCAGGAACTACTGGTCCGATTTGAAAAATTATTTCAGTGTTAGATAGCCCATTTATCGAGGAAGGTTATAACCTTCCTCGATAAAAGCGTGATATTATATCGCCTATAGGCGATATAACCTGTGACATGTAGGAGTTGAGTAACGCGAGCGAAGCTGCAGGAAACAGCTAGTATTCGATAATCGTCTTTCAGTTGTTTTTTTATTCAGCGACAAGAAAGATGGATACCTACTTCGAAAATTCGGGTGAATTTTGAATACGAGTTCCGACGCGCAACTAATGCGGCAGAAACAGCTCGCAATATCAATGTTGGGTTTGGAGAGGGGACTTCTAATGAACGAACCGGGTAATTTTGATTTAAACACTTTCGTGATGGAAACTTTGATTTGAAGAACGAACCACTAGAAGACCCACTCAGGTGAATAACAATGAATTGAAAGAGATGGTGGAAGCCGATCCGAGCCGAACTACCGAAGAATTAGCTTCATGGTTTAACGTTTTTTTTCTTCTTTTACGCCGGGAAATGCTCTGAGGCATCCCGCCTGGGGAGTGGGTCTCCCCAGGTGGATATGTTGGACTCGCTGCGCCCGAAAGATGGTAAATAGACGCAGCTCTACCCACTAAAACCCGGCGAGTGCCACCAGTGCCGCCTTGGTGAGGCGCCCCGGATCTTTTAAGCTAACAGGGCACCGCGACGGCTAGTCAGTCCCGCAAGGGACCGACGCCATCTCCACAGAGGGGTTGCCCCGCACCACAGAACTAATATTCTAACTATTTTTCCCAACGTCGGGAAATTACAATGGGATGAGGTTCCCATCCTCACCCCTTGCTCCCTGCTCTTTTGTCCTCTCTTCTTATAAGAGGGGTACAAAGAGCCCCCTCGGCTCAATTAGCTTCGCCCAAGGTGCTGGGCTCACCCTAGGCTACTGAGCCCCACCGCCACGTCAAGGTCTGAACCATGGTGGGGGTCCCACAACACTTGGGCTTTGTATACCCAAACTAAAACTGCGAGTGCATTCAGCCGATTTTTGGAGGGTCCTGAATCTGCAAGCAACAGAAGCACTTCAGAGACAGGCTGACCCCAGCGAAAGTCCAGACTACTCTTCGTAAGGGGGACTGCCCGGCCACCACTAAGTAGTCTCAGCGAAATCGTGCTGTACTGGACTGGTTCCCATCCTGAATCCGACACAAGCCCCATGCGTTACTGGGGGCGCATTGAGTAGCGCGTAGGAGCATGCGTAAGAGACGCATCCCTGTTCGTCGCCCGCAGGAGAGCCCTCGTTGGCGGCCTCCTGTCTCACCCGCTCGTCGGCCTTCTTCTGGGATATTTCTGTCTCGCAGAAGGAGACCATCGTCGTCCAGGACTAGTCGTCACAGAGCATCGCAATGATAATGGAATGGAATGAAGTGGAAAATGAAGTGGAAATATGGAATATTTCCACTGTTCCTGTCATATTGAAATCATTTTAATTGGGAAGTCCTTGGTTTTAAAAATCGAATACCATTATTTATTTAAAAAAAGGTCTTGTCACAAGGTCTTGTCAAACTTATTTAGTCGTTGAGAAAATGGAATTGACTCGAGAAAATTCTAGAGCGATGATTTATTATGACTTTCGAAGTGGTTTAACACAAAAACAGTGTGTTGACCGGATGATTTCTGCATTTGGTAATGAAACCCCATCCAAAACCACAATTTATCGCTGGTTTGCTGAATTTCAACGTGGACGTGTCAAGCTCAGTGATGATCCCCGTCAAGGTCGTCCAAAAACTGCAGTCACCCAAGAAAACGTTGATGCTGTGCGTAAGCTGATTGAGGAAGATCGACATGTGACATACCGCGAAATTCAGGCAACTTTACACATTGGCATGAGTCAAATACAAATAATCTTGCATGAAAAATTAGGTGTAAAAAAGTTGTTTTCCCGATGGATACCGCATTTGCTCTGTGAAGAGCAAAAAGTGGCTCGCGTTACTTGGTGCGTCAGAACTCTCGAAAGATTTCACGCAGGATCCTCAAATGCGGTATACATCATTGTATCAGGTGAAGAATCCTGGATATACGCGTACGAACCCGAAACAAAAAACCAGTCACGAGTTTGGGTGTTCGAAAATGAGTGAACGAACAATTTTTGTAGGCTTTACCTACAAAAATTGTTCGTTCACGGAGTGTTGTAAAAAAAAAGTGTCCACGTTTGTCTCCAAAACCGGCCATGTTGCGACTATTCCTCTTGAGGGACAAAGAACGGTTAATGCAGAATGGTATGCTAGAATTTGTTTGCCACAGGTCGTTTCTGAACTCCGTAAAGAGAACTGCAACCGCCGCATCATCCCTCATCACGACAATGCGAGTTCTCACACCGCGCACAGAACAAAAGAGTTTTTAGAGCAAGAAAACATAGAATTATTAGACCATCCACCGTACAGCCCCGACTTAAGCCCTAATGATTTCTATACTTTCCCTAAAATAAAGAATAAATTGCGTGGTCAGAGATTTTCATTGCCTGAAGAAGCTGTAGACGCCTACAAAACGGCCATTTTGGAGACCCCAACTTCCGAATGGAATGGTTGCTTCAATGATTGGTTCCATCGTATGGAAAAATGTGTCAAATTTCGCGGAGAATACTTCGAAAAGCAATAAATACATTTTAAAATAGTAATGTTGTGTCACTTCCTTGATTCCCGAAATTTTCAGTGCCGCCCTCGTACGTTCTTTCTGACGACCTATTTTTACTTAATAATGAACTAATAATTCACTTTCTTGTTTTTATTCTCAAAATTGGTTTTATTATTGATGAATATACACGAGGTTTTGAAAAAACGGGACAATGTGTGTCCCGAAGCTGTCTGTCACGGGTGTGCGTAGGAGGCGCTACTCCAGTAACGCCCTTTGCTCGTGTCGGGATCAAGATGGGAACCTGGTCCCAGTATGGCACGACGTCACGGGGACTGCTTAGTATCGGCCGGGCAGTCCCCCCTTACGAGGAGTAGTCTGGCCTTCGCCGCGGCCAGCCTGTCGCTGAGCTGATCCTGTTGCTTGCAAATCCAGGACCCCCAAAAAGCGGCTGAAGGCACTCGCAATGGGATAATGGGACAGGTTATTTAAAACAGGACAGTCCCGTTCAAAACAAGACGTCTAGTCACGTTACGTGTAGTTGACTCCGAGTTGACTTAATTAAAGTTACGACATTATAGGGAAATAGTTATAGTCAAGACAGCAGTAGTAGTTTGAATTACATTGACATTTAATATTCAGTGCTGGAATTCGAATCGAGTCTAGTAGTATTGATTTCCACTAAGTTAATTACAAATTGTTTAACATTAATCCCTGACCTGTGCCTCAATGGTTAGCAGCGCTTTGGCGCTCAAGCCGGAGGTAGTGGGTTCGAATCCCGCCAGGGAACAAAAAATTTTCGGTATTCCTGGGTCATGGATGTATATAAAATATGTGTATTATGTATGTATAGTATGTATGTATGTGTAGTATAAAAGTATTCAATATATTTCCGTTGTCTGGTAGGTACCCGTAACAGAAGTTCTTCGAGAACTTACCACGGGACCAGATTGACGTGGTGTATAAGTCTCCATAAATATTGTAATATATTAAAAAAAAAACAACCAGTCACAGGGACTGCCGATAGAAGTGAAAACAAAACAATTAAATTCAAATACCTATTAAATACAGTCTGTAAAAGATTATGACAGCTTATACAATTTAAACGGCGCACAAAATGGCCGCATGATATAATTTAGAAGCAACACAATTTGAAAAACAAATATTGCATAATTTTATGTAAATAAATCAAATGTCAAACTTCGTCGCCAGGTGCGCGTGCGGTGTCGCGAGTCGACGTCATATAAACGTCAAACTGCGTCTCCAGCGTTTCGTGTGCCGTGTCCCGAGTTCAGAGATTTTATCTCCTCTAATAATATGCGTACCGCGCTAAAAGAACCATCGCTTCAAAAACTCGGCAAATGGTTTTGATTTTATTTTAAATTTATTCTGATATCCCGTATAAAAAAAAAAGTGTGAATGTGTCAGCTCCGACGCACAATTGGAGTTTACTCCTTACGAACGATAATTATTATGATATATATCGAGTAGAAAAAAAGAGTAAATGAACGCATCTGCTAAAATGATAAAAGAAACAAACATAATATATCTGTAATTATTCGGATTATTTATATTACTTCAATAAAGCGTACCTATTACATAAAGTATGTTACAAAATAATAATAATAATAACAAAGAGGAGAAAGATCAGGGAGGATCAGGGGCATTTCTCTTAGTACATTTGGTTTTTGGTATGGGATTGGTAAAGTCGTTCTATTGCGTTAGATGGCGCTATTTTGGTTTTTTTTATGTCTATGAAATTTTTACATGTTTTATGTTGAAGACTAGTTATTCTTATATAAAATATATTTTAGTCAATTAAAAAGAATATTTGAAAAGAATAAATATAGGTATATTAAAATTACTAGACTTTTCTGGGCTAAAATTTAAAATAGGTAATTTTAAAATCGCCGCGAGAATTGGAACGTAATTACTTTTTTTAGTCTGTGCTAACATTTCTCAATTTTGAATTTTTGAATTCATTTTTATTATTACTTAGTATTCCCTAGTTTGTGTTTTTGATTATTCAATCTTGAATGTGCTCTAGTTGTTTTATTTTCTTATTTCCACTCATGTTTTAAAAAACCATTATGAGTTGTGACTATGATAACGTCATACTACTCAAACTACATGAAGACAGTTTTCTATACGGAAATTAATACAATGCCAATTACATAAAAATCAAAATTGTGATTTCATAATATGCAATTTGGTTAGTAATTTTTTCACATAAATTAGTGGTGCAAAGATATAAATAATATATTAAGTGAACGCAGAAGAGACATGATAGTGATAGTGATACAGTAAAAATGTACCTAGTCAATATTTTAATAATAGACGAAATAATAAAATATTAGTACCTACACATTGTTTTATTTAAAATCCTACATAATAACGTCACGTCAATTTTAGCTAATGCTGACCAAATGGGGGATACTTATTTGTCTTGCAAATCATTGCAACGGAATAAAGTATTATCCCCATTTTTTCAGCATTAGCTAAAATTGTTTAAATATCTTATAATATTGCATATATAATGGTCGTGTGATTGACTTTTAGTGCTGTAATATTGCGTTAGATGGCGTTGGCGGCATTATTTTAAGATACGCTGTGTAATGTATTCCATCTCATTCTTTTACACGTTCAATCCTACAGATATATATGTTTGTCTCTTTCTACGTAACGCCTCAACTTTTGTGTTACACTTGATTTTACTCCTCATAAAATTTCCGTACCGGGCCTTATAACTCAAATCGTTTCTTAAGGAGTAAACTCCAATATACAAGCAGTATTAGTGTACTTCAAATAATATCAACCTTGTCCTATCATTTTATTTGATTTTGTTAAAGCTTTTGTGTTATTTGTGATTTCAACTATTAATATTATGTTACCTGTCCATAATCCTGAGCACTGCCCGATGTGCCGTACAACAACAGATTGCTGTTCCCAACCGTATAGTACAGTGCTTTGTTTAGTTTTAGGGCATCGATTGCAGCACCCATTACCGCTCCAACATGATGAATCTGCACCGCATTTGGAGGTAAGCTTGCGTCACCGTAGCCGTACAAAATCCAGTTGCCAAAGCTATGGATATTGAGGTACAATTGCAAGCGATCTAGATGTTCGTGTAAAATGTCTCTGACATAACCAGTCTCTAGTTCGGAGAAAGGCTCGGCTCCAGGGTAAGTGTTAGCGCAAGGATTCGATGACACTCCAATGGTGTTGAAGGAAGCATTGAAGTTGCGGTTGGCGTCAACTCCGTAACAGCTGGTGCTCACGTCTGGTCTGAATGAACGAGTTTGACGCCACAAGCGTTCCTGAAATACAAATTCAAAATTTTATCTAAAATTAAATCGATGTTATGAGAATAAAAGTTTATAATTTGGTTTCCCTCATCACAAAGTGGACTAGCAATTAATTTGACTACATACGTAATTAGTTTAGTCCATTTCCAAAAGCGCGATTACCTGAATATCCAGCTGATAAATACGTATTAAACGTATTTATCAGCTGAATAGACCTTCGACCTACACATTATTTTTACCATATTAATTTATACAAAAGTGGCACATTATTAAGGGCCCCTTATCCCAAATTGTTGTTTCTAGATCGAGGTGTTTTCATAGAAGTCGTCATTTTAAAATAATAATAAAAAAATCCCTAGATCTAAGATGTATAGATACATCTTAGATTTTTTTGGATAAAAATTACAATATTTAACATTTTACATGATCAAAAAAAATTCTAAAGTAACGTCGATTTTAAAAGCAAATTGAGTAGTATGAGACTTCGGGTAACTCAATTTTAATGAAACTTTTACGTTTAAATTGCTAAACGGGGATGACGTGGAAATGATTGGATAGATCTTTATTATGTCACTTCAAAAATTTTTGAAAAATAAAAAACGATAAAAATGGCTCTCGTGCATCGCACCACGTCGCGCCAGTTCCCAGCCGAGCGTCATTGAAGTAGGACCTGTGCCGCTTTTGCTCGTGACTACGTTGTTACCGAGCATTTTATATTATTACGTCTAAATAAATAAGACGACACAGTGTAAATAATATAGCTACTTAATACTTACTAACAATTGTTGTTCTTAGTTGTAATTAGTTTGCAATACAAAACCTTTAATTAGTGTAAATAAATAGATACTTGAGTTTGTGTAGTACCTAGTTATTTAATTGAAATGGCGAATAAAAAAGTAAAATAAGGAAAAAGACTCTTAATACAGTTTTATCACAAACTAGCTGTTGCCGAAGCTTCGCCCGCGTTAACTTAGATATACAACCATATACGCATTGATGATAATTATATTTTATCTATGGACGGGCGTAGGACTTTATTTTATAATATGTAGTGATTAATACCGTATTTTTGTGAATAGCTTTTACATTACCGCTTTATAATTGGCAATTTTTTAAAGTATTAAAATGGATATAGGTAGTATGTTATATTTAACTAATGTAGACATATTATGCCATCGCAGACGTTTCAGTAGGCATATTTAGGATACACAATTCTACCATATTACATGGATACAATAATAATTATTATCCTAACTTTCGGAACCGGGCCCGGCTAAGGTGTACAATAATGTAGTACATTATTTTGATCTATCTGTTAGGGTTCATCCAGCGTTTTCAATGTAAGTGCAAAAAATGTGCTTATTTATGACATCACATCAGAAACTTCCAAAATTATGAGTGTTTATCTACTATATTATGCATGTACCTATTACCTTCCTCTGAATCATTCTATCTATTAAAAAAACCGCAATAAAAATCCGTTGTGTAGTTTTAAAGATGTAAGCATACATACAGTCATACGCGGGAAGCGACTTTGCTTTATAGTTTATACTATGTAGTGATGTCTTCTTCCAGAAATTGTTAACACTTGAAGAATTCAAATTGTCCGACAATAAAGAAAATGAGGAACCTTCATCACAAAATATTTCTGATTTGCAATCATTTCCTAGCCCCTTACCCACAGGGCTCGTGTCGTGAGGACTATGGCCTTGACCCTCTTCTCAGAGGAGACCCGTGTCTAGCATTAATCAATGATATATGGGTCGATGAAAATGAACATGGACCTAGCATACGACAACTAAATTTTGTTGAATTTTAAAACAATTAAAACAATTAATATACTATAAAAGAATATGTTTGTCTACAATTTATTTATCTCCTACAAGCATTCTTAGAATGATGCCTTAGATGACTACCGACTCCCATAATAATAATAATATCTAAGGACGCTTTTTGCACCACGTCAATCTGGTCCCGTGGTAAGTTCTCGAAGAACTTGTGTTACGAGTACCAGACAATGGAAATATATTTAATTTTTTATACTATACACATATTTAAGGTTTTTTTATTTATAATACACATATTTAATACACATCCATGAACCAGGAACACAGAAAACTTTTTGTTCCCTGGCGGGATTCGAACCCGCAACCTCCGGCTTGAACGCTAACGCGCTAACCTTTGAGCCACAGAGGTCGTCCTCGTAAACATCCACACAAGAGATAATGCAGATGCATTACCCTCCTTTACCCCATCACTCTCACGCGCGTCACTTGACGCCATTATCATGTGAACGAGAGGCACCCCTACGGTCGTGCCGGCCCAATTCGGCTGCAAGCAGCATGGCACTACCTTTTAGACCTATGTAGCTAATTCATCCTTCCTAATCCTTACTAATATTATAAATGAGAAAACATGGATGTTTGTTACGCTTTCACGCGAAAACTACTTAACCGATCATCATGAAACTTTGTACACATATTCTTGGAGGTATTAGAAGTAACATAGGATACTTTTTATAAAAAAAAGAACTAAAGAGAGGTGTCAAGGGACACCCGGATGGATCGAAGTTCCTTTCGATTAATTAGTGAAGAAATAAAACTATCTTATCCTGCGCAGACGAAGTCGCTGGCACCAGCTAGTATTTCTATAAATCCAAAACTACATAACTATAACAACAACAAGATTTTGTTATGCATAATTATTAATTATTACATCTAAGAATAATTCGAGCATAGTCAATCTACTGCATATATATAATCTACTGTATACTGTGGCGTGCTTGCCGGCCGTGGTAGGTCACCGGAGTTCATATAAAGACATCTCCCGCGCAACGCAAGTACAAACCGATTCGGTGCGTTAAATACCTATAGTTTTGGGAGAAGGGGCTCTTAAGACAATACTAGCTGTCGCCCGCAGCTTCTCCCGCGTTAACTCCGATTAACAGCCGTATCTGAACTGATGATGATTATTTTTATTTTTTTTACTCAGCAAAGTTAAATATATTTTTTAAAAATCGAATTCCTAGCTAGGAAGATTACTTCGTTCATCAAACATCAAACGTACCACTATAGAAGTAAAAATTTCGATGTATATTAACACTAGGTACATCTAATCGATCTGATGAAATTGAATATCAGATAACACTAATCTATTCGCTGTCTATCGCTGTTAATCTCGAAACAAGCTGCGGTAGAAAGGAAAATCTTTGTTTATAATATTTAAGAATTTCAATTTAGAAAAAACGTGATTTAAACTGGATTATCCTGGAAAATGATACATAAAGCTTCACAAATCTTATCACATTGAAAATTTCAGCAATGTTTTTCGAGTTTATTGGATTTTACTCCATAAGAATCGATTTTAATATTATACAAGTTGAACCCGGCAAACGTTATCGTGCAAAATGGATCCCTTTACGGATATATTTTTTATACAAATCTTGTACTAATGATAACACAATATAAATAAGAATTATCTAATGTACATACATTGTAGATACATTTCGGGAATTCTATTTTATTTATAAATAAGCCCGTAAGCTTTAATTGTAATTGTAATAATTACTCCAGTCGTGCGTCGGAGCTCACACGCACACATACTTTTTTGTTATGCGTTTTACCTTGGTAAGAACTTGTTATAAATTACAGGTTTTTTCCCAATTTATTTTTTTTACTAATAAAATATTTTTTATAAAAATAAATATATGGTTAGATGTATTTTATTTATTAATCCAATATTTTAAAAGTTATCGGTGAGATAGAAAAGCCGGTTGATTAAAGATAATATTGATTAACAATTAAAGTATAACATTATTAAATCTAAATGTACGTGATTACATTACAATAATTATTTATAATATTATAGCGATGTTTATAATAATAAGATTTACTATAAAAGGACGCCAATGGCGGTCTTGTTATGCATTCTACCAGTATACTTTGTGAAGGCTGTAACTCTGCCGAAATATATTTTGATCGAGAAGATTCAATTGTTTTTAATCGAACTTTTGAAATGCGAGCTTTTTACACAAGTTTACAAGAATTAAATTTTGCCCTAAAGTGCCCAAAAATATTTTTTCAAGACGAAGCTTGAAGCTCTATCTGGATCACTCAGCAGTATGTGATTTTATACTTTGTCCAAAGAAAACGGCTATTTTTGAAACCGACTTCTAAAAAAAGATGAGGTTCTCAATTCGGATGTTTTTGTGTTTTTTACTGTACAAGTACATAAGTACTTGTGTTATAGCGACACAAAAAATATGAAATAAAACTTCTAATATTTTGCATCATATCTGTCAATGAAGGCCAAGAAAATCTTTGTGCTCAAGATAATTAATTCTAGCTCATGACAGCTATGCATGACCGGTGAGATTTCTTTGAAGGTGTGTGTAGTTCACCAACCCGCATTGGGTCAGCGCATCGGTGAACTATGGCCTAAAACTCTTCCTCGCCTGATTTCGAGGAGGAGACCCGTGCCCAGCAGTGGGACATTATATAAGGGTTGATATTATTATATTATATAATATAGTGTATGTGTCAGAAAAAAGTGGTTATGTTTTCATTGATTTGAGCTTTATTTTGATCATATATACACTTATATATATACGATAACACTTGGTACGTGTGGAATATGAACGTGAGTTTGGCAGGACAATACCGTTGAGTCCATTAAACCGGAGTGTTCCGTATGAATGACGGGATAGCCGATCTCATACCTAATAGGCGGTCGTTTGGCTCCGTCGGGCTCTTATCTTAACTATCTGTCTTTGCAGAAAATATATAAAATCTACTATAATAGATTACGCTAGTTTTCGACTTATAGCAAGTATTTTATAAAGTAACTTTTTTCTAAGTACTCTTTTAATGAATTTCATGAAATAAAAAAAAACGCAAATGACACTTAATATTATATAGTATACTTGTAGGATTTGATTTTATTCTCTGATATTTTGATACTCTGTGTATATCGACTGGTTAAAGTAGGTAATATACGAAAGGTCTTTTCATTTTTAATATACTTAGTTCTAAATCTTTAAGTGCGAAATCAAATATTCTACACATAAAATCAATATATATTGTAGACAAAACTTAATAAAGGATATTATAAAGTAAAAGATTTCATGGAAACCACCCCCTGGGAATAAGGTTTTCCTCTCAGACATTTCAGGATAAGATGTAAAAATTGTTATAGAATACATAATTATATATAATACATTTGTTCAAAAAGATACTGTATTGGTACTATTTTGAATTAAAAAAAATATATTTTGATTTTAGATTTTGAATATAGGATAAAATTATTTATGAATGAAACTCGTGTAAGCATTATTACATTACAAATTTACTGAACACAATATTATTAAATAACGTCGTCCAATAATCCGTAAATGGTTGATATATATAATTTATTATTCCGAACATGTCTGGTTCAAACCAAATTTCATTGAAAGGAAATTAAAATTAAAAATGCAGGAGGAATATGCTGTAGCATATTGTCAAATTTCAGTGCTCCGAAATCTCACTAAAATCCATTTCAAAATTTTAGGGGTACACCCAAAGTGTGCCAACGGGAACCTATTACTACGACTTCGCTGTCTGTTTGTATGTCCGTTCGTCTGTCACCAGGCTGTATCTCGTGAACCGTGATAGTTGACATTTACACAGATGATATGTATTTCTGTTCACAATATAACAACAAATATTAAAAAACAGTATAAAATAAATATTTAAGGGCAGCTCCCATACAACAAACGTGATTTTTCACCGTTTTTTGCTCGATATTAATAACGGCAACAGGTAGACGCTTGAAATATTGACAAAATATTTACTTGTATATGCAATTTAAAAATTAAAAATTAAATTTAAAAATGTATATATTTAGTGCGGAACCCTTCGTGCGCGAGTCCGATTCGCACCGGTTTTTAAAGTCTAATGCTACTGTATCACGGTAACAGTGGAACGTTTGTTCTGCTTCTGTAAAAATTTAAAGACGATCGATGACATCTAGTAGGTATATGAGTAAATAATTTTGTTGTGATGAAAAAACGAATTAATGGACCGATTATTTTATAACACCAATTTTTTTCAAAATCCAGAAAGCAATATTTTAATATCTACATTTTAATTTCAATGCTAATTTCTTCGTCTATTCATCCAGCTCTATAAATCACTGATTTTGTTGTAAAAGTTTCAAGACTGGGTTCACATAATATGTCTCCATTACAAATATTAATTATTATTAATATGCATGCAGGTGTCAATATTCCCGATACAGAAGTTTCATTGCATTGAGCCTGTACGGTACAGACACATCTTTTAGAATGATTGGACGATTAAATTGCCATTCAAATCTGGACTTAGATCATGCTACATACACATAATAGATACACATATCTAAGTCATACATATAATCAATTATACTTTAAATAACATCACATTGTGACCTGGTTTTGTTGAAGATGTCTTTTACGCATAACAGAGGCTATGTGGAATTCGACTCCGAAAATATAAAATTACTTAGATGTCGAGAGAAAGCCTAACTTAATATGAGCTTCACTGCTGAACTCTCTGTATGTCAATTAGAGTAAGGTACCCGTGTTAAATGTAAGATTGTGTCGTTATAGCTCCAGAAGGCAGCAGCCTTCTTAGGTTGGGGGGAGGACCTGGCGCAGCAGCCGTATGGCAAAAACCTGACGGTTGCTCTGCGTCCGGTCCTTGAGCGGTGGATGCGCCGTAAGCGCAAACCCCTCACCTTACGTCTGACACAGGTGCTCACCGAGCATGGTTGCTTTGGTGAGTAGAGTACCTGTGCCAGACGGCCCGCAGGGAGCCGTTGACAGTGTGTCACGATTGTGGCGCGGCGGTGGACTCGGCCCAGCACACACTCGAGGTGTGCCCGAGATGGGCGGCGCTGCGTCACAGTCTGACATCAGTCATCGGAGGGGACTTGTCTCTGCCGAGCGTCACCACTGCGATGCTCGGTGACGACGAGTCCTGGACGGCGATGGTCTCCTTCTGAGAGGCAGTAATGTCCCAGAAGGAGGCTGACAAGCGGGTGAGAGAGGAGGCCGCCGACGAGGCCTCCTCCCGCAGGCGACGAACGGGGGTGCGTAGGAGGCGCTATTTAATGCGTATCCAGTAACGCCCCTGTGTTCGTGTCGGGCCTAGGATGGGAACCTGGGTCTGTATGGCACGACGTCGTGGGGACTGCTTAGTAGCGGCCAGGCAGTCCCCCCCCTTACGAGGAGTAGTCTGGCCTTCGCCGGGGCCAGCCTGTCGCTGTTGCCTGCATATCCGGGACCCTCAAAAAGCGGCTGAAGGCGCTCGCAGTGGTTTTAGTTCGCGAGTCCCACATTGGGTCAGGATCTACCCGAAGGTCCTGGCTGCATCCATAAGGATTTCCCTGCGAAAAAAAAAAAACAGCCTTCTTAGGTGTTCTATATAATCCAAGATGCTGATGATCCCGCAGTGATTTTGAGGGGGGTGGGGGCGATTTTCACGTCACCCTCAGTCATCCCATACTAGGCCTTACAGTAACTCATTATCCTCGCACAAAAAAGGGACAAAATCTTAAGAGATGACAATGGTTGTTCATAACGTATAAAATAAATTAGTTATAAAGGAGAAAGAGGGATATGACAATTTATAATAGCTTAGTATTATATGTTTTTAGATGAAGGTAGAACAAACCGTGGCGATTATAATAAGCCTACTCAAAGCTCGTTCCTTAAATAACTACAATAATTTGATTATAGCTATGTCGATATCTACGGTTAATTGGTTTTATTAATTGAATATTTATTTATGTATAAAAACTATTCCATTTATTTAATTATAAAATTAGTGCGAAAGAACCAATTTGGTTTACAAAATACCTTTATTAATAATGCAAAAGAAAACAAGTTACGAACGAGTCGTGTTCACACATAAAGGGTGCACAACACTACACAACACACAACAAATACTATAAAACAAGTTACGAACGAGTCGGGTTCACACATAAAGGGTGCACAACACTACACAACACACAACAAATACTATAAAACAAGTTACGAACGAGTCGGGTTCACACATAAAGGGTGCACAACAACACAAAAAATACTATAAAACAAGTTACGAACGAGTCGGGTTCACACATAAAGGGTGCACAACACTACACAACACACAAAAAATACTATAAAACAAGTTACGAACGAGTCGGGTTCACACATAAATGTGTGCACAACACTACACAACACACAACAAATACTATAAAACAAGAAAATATATATAAAAAAGGAAATATTATATGTAACATAATATAAATATTTCCTTTTTTTTTCTTTAACGCCGGAAAATGCTCTGAGGCATCCCGCGGGGGAGTGGGTCGCCCCACGCGGGTATGTGGGACTCGCTGCGCCCGAAAGCTGGTAGTGGACGCAGCTCTACCCACAAAAACCCGGCGAGTGCCACCAATGCCGCCTTTGGTGAGGTGCCCCGGATCTAATAAACAAACAGGGCACGTCGACGGCTAGTCAGTCCCCCAAGGGACCGACGCCACCACAGCGGGGTTGTCCCGCACCACAGAACAACTCCTCCCAACGTCGGGACAGTACAATGGGGTGAGGTTCCCGTCCTCGCCCCTTGCCCCCTGCTCTTTTCTCCCCTCTTCTTATAAGAGGGGTACAAAGAGCTTCCTCGGCTCAATTAGTTTCGCCTAAGGTGCAGCGGCTCACCCTAGGCTACTACCCCCACCGCCACGACAAGGCCTGAACCATGGTGGATATATATATTTCCTACGACAACACTAAGTATAGTATTTTATATAGTATTTCATAAAGGAAAGCAATATGCGTATAGAATTTTAGTAGTTTCCCTCAATTTTAAACCTATATTCAATGCACCATTTGTAAAACAAATTCAAATACTACTTACGTTCGTGTGTGAATACTCGTAGCCGTCAGGATTTACAATCGGCAGAACAATCCAATCGATATCCTCTAGCAGGTCTCTGTCCCCATCTCTGAGGTCCTCCACCAGCCGGTGTATAGTGTACAGGGCCACTGGCGTTGTCACCCATTCTCTTGCATGAATCATAGCGTCCAAGTAATATACGGGTTTACTAGCGTCATTAAAATTTGTCGTCGATATCTATAATTATTTAAAATTACTGAATATTTCCAAAATCAAATTGCAGTTTTTTTGGTACCGGATTTAGGCACAAACTGAAATAAGATCAAGGCGATTATCGTGTGATAATATAAAAATATTGTGAACCGTGACCGAGTGGAGAGAAAGTTTCAATTTTTAATAAAAAAATATGGTATTAAGGGCCCCATACATTTAAATATTTTAAATTATTTTTTTTATAAAGTTAGAAAATAGAACAATGTACTTGTGATGTCTGAATAACTTTTATGTAGGATATCGGGCCAAAAGAGTAAAACACAGATTTGTTTACAATGCGCCTGTGACACACTGTACCGCCCCCACAGCTCGGTATGGAGTGTCCGGCAAATGAGCGGTTCACAGACACAGTATTTATTCAAATAACAAATGCTATATGCCACAGTACTGAACAGGAGCATCAAAATAGCATAGAATATAAAATGTTTTAATTTGCATAAGGACCATATTTTTACGGTATGTAAGCAATTATATGTTGGCGATGACTTTAGCCCATCGTTGATAGGTAACTAATATCATGTACAGAATATTGTAATAAGCGAATCATGTCATGAGGATAAAACTATTGGAAGCATTTGGGTATAATTTCGTATACAGGCTACGAACAATATTATCGTGTATAATATGAGGTTCAATTTAATGTACATTTTCCTCTCCCTGTAATGGAGATTTCCTTGTAAATTATAATGATGAAGGGATCGCTACTAGAAACAACACTCCATAATAACATTACAGACACAGCAATATAAAAAATGATTACAAAATTAAATTAAATAGTTCGAATGAATTATTTAAAAAATATATTTTCTTAGTTATAAATTACCATAAAAACATACGTTGGAAATATGACAAAGGAGTTTTTAATTACAAATGATAATTGGACCGTATTGTTTTAAGTAAGCGCGATCAGTTTTCATATTTAAATAACGAACAATACAGACGCTGTAAATGGGCTGTTATAATTGAAAATTCCCTCACATTTATCCTCACATTTTATTTTGTTTTATTTAAAGAAACATTACCTTTAAATATTTCACTGCACGTCCTTCGTAACTGGGACCAGCATTTACCAGAGTGACAATGTCAGGATAGTCTCTTGCGATCTTCTCTATATATTCGTCAACCTAAAATAAGAGTATTGCCATTGTATAATGATTTTCAAAATATATCCATCGTTTTGTACTGAGCATCAAGAGATACACCTGAGTATAACTTTTAGGTTTGAGGCTCTAATAATATTGAAATATGAATTAGAATTTGCATCCTAGAGATGTGAACAATCGTATGTCGTAATATCACATTGTCGTGTATTTATAATATAATTCTTTAAAATGTTATTAATAATAAAACAACATTTATGAATGTTATCCTTATAATATAATTTTTATTGTTTCATTACGTTAAGGGAAATTCGCGCAAACAGAAAGCAATAAAGTATGAATAATATTATCATCACAATTAGTAGATACTTTATTACTACTATAGATTTATACTGCTGGATATAATTAGTAGATAAAATTGATTTCTACTGCTGGATATAATTAGTAGATAAAATTGATTTCTGCTGCTGGATATAATTAGTAGATACAATAGATTTCTACTGCTGGATATAATTAGTAGATACAATAGACTTCTACTACTGGATATAATTAGTAGACACAATAAATTTCTACTGCTGGATATAATTAGTAGAGGCAAAAGAGTTCTACTGCTGGACATAAACACCAAGGCGGCCAATTCTTCCCCTGCGACTCGGACATAACTAGGACCGACAGCTGCGTGGAATCAATAATGGAACGACAACCCAAATTTCGTTATTGTACGCTTAAAACTCGTTTAGCTAGTTCCTAATTAAAGTTTAACTGAATGCTTTTTGTTTAAATTTAATAAAACATATTAAAACAATTCTAAACCAGCTATATTACAGTTGCTAGACTGTGGGACTATCTATTTACCTCAGCGTATCTTGGAAAATCTTCAAAAGGTACCATACTATTTTGTCTATTTAGTTTCCATTTCATTAGTTCAGCGTCATATTCTTCAAATGCCCTAAAAATTTAATAAGTTAAACAATATATAGAAATATTTTGTCTTATTTGATTTATAAAAATCTTTTGTATTTTTGCGGTATTTTTACGGTTCATTGTTATGTTAATATTGTATAATGTTGGACGGATGAATATTTTTTTATGTTATTACATTATATTCTTTTGCTATAACTTAAATTATTTTTCATTCTCTAACTCATTATAATAACCTTATTTACATTAAAACATTACTTAGTTTTGTAGAAGTTAAGTCTCTCTCAGGGATATTATCATCGTTGTGATTTTGAAATTCATAAATTCTTTTTTTCTCTTTCTTCTACACGAAATCTTCAGGTAGATTTTAGATTTTAAACAGTCGTTTTCAACAGTAGTAGTAGTAGTAGTAGTAGTAGTAGTAGTAGTTGCTTCCCATTATTTGACTTTTGTTTATTTCACCTAATAATTTCTAAAATATGCCATATCATTTGATATGGCATATTTTTGTTATACAGATTTCTAAGTAAATATTCTAGAAATTTACTAACTACTACTCCATATTTAGCTCCTATCAGCTATATAATGTACTTAATTATAAACATAAAAAAACTTTATGTTTATAATTTACTTTTGTAAAATTAAAGACTAGCTGTTGCCTTCAGCTTCGCCCGCGTTACTCAACTCCTATAAGTCACAGCATGATGTTAGCCTTCCTCGATAAATAAGCTGTCTAACAATGAAAGAATTTTTCAAATTGAACCAGTAGTTCCTGAGATTAGCGCGTTCAAACAAACAAACAAACTCTTCAGCTTTATAATATTAGTATAGATTTCAGTAATATTTGTTCTTGTAGCGATCTTCTATATTTGCATTTGTCGCCGTATAACTCTTATAGGTTTCCAGGAAGTTCCTCGAATACAGGTATATACGAAGGTATAACGAATTCAAGGTACTATTTTATACACCTTTTCTACTAGTTACCTGCGCAAGTAACTAAAAAACTACCAAACCCTTTGGTTGCTGGTCGTTTTCACCTGTGTAATTGGAGACAAACACAGATATTATATACTTTCAGCTTTATAAAATAATGAAGTTTTGGCCGTCGTGGACTCTCGCTCTATTATATTAAACTATTTATACCACCCAGGAGGACACTGTATTTATCTATATATAGAGTGAAATAAGCACAAACTTTACAGTTTTGAAAGAAGATTAGCGAACTGCGCTTGAATAGAATTCTCTGGGACTACTTTTACAAAGTTTTAAGACCACTTTACTTCTTTTTCAAAATTCCAGGGTTAATTTTAAACTGATACAATTTCGTGGCAGCGCATGTAAAAGGTTTATCTAATTTCCTGCAGCTCCCGTAGGAATCGACCTGTTGTATTTTGAATTTGTCGGATTTACAGTTCCGCCTACAGGATTTCTTCAGAGGGAACGGTTGATCGTGTTGACTTTGAAGTGTGAGTTTATATTACCTTAAATATTCGGTTTTATACAATACTAGCTTACGCCCGTAGCTTCGCCCGCTTAAACTTTTGTCAAAAAAGGCGTGTACTACCCATAACATTTAGGGGGATGAAAAATAGGCGTTGACTGACTCTCAGACCTACCGATATGCACACAAAATTTCATGAGAATCAGTCGAGCCATTTCGGATGAGTTTAATTACAAACACTCATGGTGTTTTCGTTCACGACAATTTTATATATATTAGAAGATCTAATATATCCTTGTATTCTGAGTTGATTTCTTTCTCTACTCTTGGGTTTTATATCTTTCCCTCATGTTTTTTAATGTTTTCATAATTATCAATCTTTTAGATATAGGCTTCAGTAAATGAATGCGAAGAAGCTAACCACTGGCATCCAACTAGGATTGGTAACTATACGTAGATCATCGATCCGTCCATTTGACGACCTCTGTGGCTCAGTGGTAAGCGCGTTGGCGCTCAAGCCGGAGGTTGCGGGTTCGAATCCTGCCAGGGAACAAAATTATTTTATGTGTTCCTGGGTCATGGATGTGTATTAAATATGTGTATTATATTATAATAAAAATCTTCAATATATGTATAGTATAAAATTACTAAATATATTTCTTTTCTAATGTTTACGCGAATTTCACTCATTATAATAAAACAATTTTTTACGGATTTTATCGCGGTTTATTAAGATTTTTACAAGCCCGACGTTTCGGATACTTTACAGCAACCATGGTCACGGGAGGACTGAGGTGTCATACGTCCTATTATTACAAAGTTATTTGAAACTACCCTATGATACATCAATATTTTGGTCAGTCCTATCTACGCAGAAAGTGCTAACTGTATCTTTAATCTGTGACAATTTCAATACTTGTGGTTTATCAAATCTGATATAATGGCGAGCTTTGTCAAGACTATGTTCACAGATGGCAGACTTAGTGTAGCGACGGTGTTTTAAATCAGCTATATGTTCTTTCACGCGAGTTTTAATAGATCTTTTAGTTTGGCCTATATAGGAGAGACCACAGTCACAATCAAGCTTGTATAAGCTCGCTTTAGGATGAAGCCAATCTTGTCAGTGACGCCTTTAATAAACGGGAGAACTGCAGGTACTCGCTCGACGGTGGTTGGTTTCACACGTTCACTGTGACGGAGACGCGGTACCCGAAGCTTGTTGTCACGCAGTAATTGCTTGACATGTTGAAGTTCGGTCTCCAGGTGTTGCTCATCACAGATCCCTTGTGCTCTCTGAAACAAAGATTTACCCACGGTAGCTAACTGTGTTGGATGGTGGTGAGATTCGCCGTTTAGGTACTTATCCGTATGGGTATGCTTCCTATACATATAAGCCACACAGTGTATAGGAAGCATACCCATACGGATAAGTACCTAATCGCCATTATATCAGATTTGATAAACCACAAGTCCTCGCAAAAGAACACAGATTCCAACCAAGGATGATCCGTGAGGCTATTGAAATTAAAAAACATCCTAATTTCAATAGAGAAGATGGCTGGCTTCTACCACCTGCTTGGGATCCCATTATTAAAATTATCAAATCAAAATCCAAGCATAATATGTCACAGATTAAAGATACAGTTAGCACTTTCTGCGTAGATAGGACTGACCAAAATATTGATGTATCATAGGGTAGTTTCAAATAACTTTGTAATAATAGGACGTATGACACCTCAGTCCTCCCGTGACCATGGTTGCTGTAAAGTATCCGAAACGTCGGGCTTGTAAAAATCTTAATAAACCGCGATAAAATCCGTAAAAAATTGTTTTATTATAAACAAATATATTTCTGTTGTCTGGTACCCGTAACACAAGTTCTTCAAGAACTTACCACGGGACCAGATTGACGTGGTGTGAAAGCGTCCATAGATATTATTATTATTATTATTTAAGCGATACTTACTTAGTCACGTCTGAAAGGTGTAAATAATGTGTGATTCCATTTTTGTCTAATTCGTCGAAGAATCTTATTCTCTGTGCTGGTGAGACCATAACAAGGGTATCTCGTATATCAGGTGCCCCGTGCTGCCATACATCTAGATCTAAATCACTTTCGAGACTGTGAATGATAGCCTGGTCTACGTTGTTACGTAATTTTATACCGTGGACGGAGTACCTAAAAAAATGTATTAATACCTAATAATCGTACAGTTTTATTAGAAAATCTCAATTAGCTTAAATTTTGTACAATCAATTAAAATCAAATTGTATATGAGTTTGATTTACATTAAACGATTATTATTATGAATTTATGTACATTGACCACCGCATTGACCATTGTAAATATAAAGTGCTACATAATAGAACGATAATGTTGTGTTTTGATGAAACAAATTCCGCCAAATTTGTGTGTGATCACTGGTTGGTTGAATTGTTTTTACGTCAGTGACAAATCACTGACATGTTTCGGAAGTTTATAGCTCGCATTACTACTGTATCCGGTTATATGCTCGGTGAGTGCTATCAACGACTTACTAAAAAATAATATACAAATTGTTGTAAAAATAAAGCTTTAAAAATACCATACCCTGAATAAATATCATGTTTTCCACCGCAAGCCAGTCCAATAAAGGATAAATATATGGTAAATACAAGAAGATCCATTTTTAAAGCGTACTCATAAACAACTGATAGAAGTAAAAAATGGAATATTGTTTCAATGTGGGTACTAAACGTTAATATGGTTATTACCCGTATTGTAATCCGCTTATCGAAAGTTTATGTTTGTTGTAAATTAAGATAAGTATTAATCCATTCTATTTGATGTACAAATTAATGCGTCCCTACTAATAAAAAATGATATTGATGTTTGTGTCACTATTATTAAGTTTTAAACGTGGATTATAGAAGTAAGGACAACCATCTGTGTATGCAAAGTGTCCGTCGAAAAGTGAAAAATTACAAGTGGCGCCACAGTAGCAAGAGGAAGGAACGTGTGTGCGCCAAGAAATTACGCACACATACATTTATATATACAAACAGTCCGTCCACATGCTACACCAGCGCCATTGTAGAAGATTTTTGAAACTGTTGTTTGCGACTTATTTGCGTTTTTTTCAACTTGTCTCATATACAAGATGGTTCTCTTTACTTATATACTCCATGATTTTAAAATTGATAAATTATTGTGCGTCTTAACCACTAACCACCTGATGGGTTAGCCAAGATGCCATTCTACAATCGTAAACGCCAATAGATAACTAATAAATGTATGGACATGACATTTAACACCACGTCATTTATCGATGGGAAATGTCATTTTCATACATTTATTAGTTTTATACTAGCGTTTACGATTATAGAATGGCATCTTGGCTAACCCACCTTAACAGCCGAGATAATTTTGTGGTAATTGGAATAGTATAGGATACGGATATAAAACGACCTTCACCGAGATGTTTATTTGATGAAACGTATTTAATATTTAATTTAATATGTCAATAAATATATTGCATATGGGTTGCCTAACAAATTTTAGTCCAGGGTATGTTTAATTAATAATTAAAAAAAAAACATTTTACCGGTATTAATTAGATAAATTCTATACCAATCGAAAGTACATTCGAGAAGTGGGCTTCGAACTGGTCGAACACCCGCCCTATTTTCCAGATTTAGCCCCCAGCGACTTTCATTTGTTTCCTCGGCACAAGGAACACCTCAGGGGCAAGAAATTTGACGACGATAGCGAGGTGATGGCTGCTGTAGAGGCATTTTGGGAGAGCTCTGATAAAGATTTTTTTAAAGGGTATTTTGGTTTAGAGAAACGTTAGACTAAATGTATCGACTTGTTAGGAGACTACGTAGAAAAATAAATTAAATTTAAATTAGAATCGTTGTTTTATTATACTCATTATCATTACTTTTTGATCGCCCCTCGTATAGAAGCCCATAGAATATGCAAACGTTAGGTTGCCTATTCTTTTCCGGTCCGGTATAGATTTACTTGTTATACAACCCGATAGTTGTGTCCAGAAAAGAATAGGCAACCTAATGTTTGCATATTCTATGGGCTTCATACTTTCGATTGGTATAGAATTTATCTAATAACAAACCGGTGAAATGTTTTTTTTTTTAATCTGCATGCCCGATGAGATTAAAAGTCTTTAAAGGTGTGTGAAGTTCACCAACATAACTGACTAACAAGACTGATAATATTTAAAATCCAAAAGAGTATAAAGTATCTTCAAAAGTTAAGCAAAGTTTTTTCTTTTATTCAAATAGTCTGCGATCCTTTCCTTAGTCCCACTTGACATCCTACAAAATTATACAAAGTGCGAAGTTTTTATTTTATGAATATATTTTAAAACTATAAAAACGAACGGCCTTCGTGTAGATCTTCATTCTTCAGTAAAACATTGGAGTGTCAATGTGTACAACTATGGAACAGTATTGAAAATCGTTTAATTTTTCACGTGAAATATTCGAAACGTCCATATAATTGTTTATAAAGCTATTTTCCTCTATACTCTGCAATATCTGAAACGTGACGAGAGCAAAATGCAGATTTACAGAGCAGATTTGTAAAAAAAAACAATAACAATTTCATGTATGAACCTACTGGTATTGTTTTTTAATTTAAAAACTGGGCTAACTATTTATCAGATATACGATTTATCTAATTTGACACATTATGATAAATTGATTCCGCTTCGAACCAGTATTTTCTGTATGAAATTCGTGTTTTTGTCTAGTCTTTAATTGAATGTATACCCATTGCAAGCCTAGAATAGGTATTTGGGGGTTTAGGCCTCCTAGGGATACCTTTTATATAACAACAACAAAATATTTTTATGTTTTGTTTTATGTTTTATAATAATAATAAAATTATCTAATATCTTACATACAATGATATGATTTTGGACACAATTCGAGAAAAGAGCATACTCATATTTGAAAGTCCTGCAAACCACTTGCATATCGTCCGGTGCACTTTACATCACAATACTAAGACTTGGATATAGGTCATATCAATATGAGTAGATATGTATTAAAAATGTTTTTTTTTCCATTTAAATCTCACAATAATGTCAGTCATGTTACTAGTCAAAATCAAAAATTCAAATTGTTTTTTTTACGACGTCTTATTCACACAATATCTTTATAAATTATACTAATAATATAAACTTCACAATAATTATAATTTTCATTCAATAAGTTTCAATCTTTTCAGTAGTTTTTGTGTGAAATAGCAAGAAACATCCATACACACAAATATTCGAATTTATAATATTAGTAGGATTTTCTTTCTTTTTTCTTTAACATCGGTAAATACTCGCCCCACGGGGGAGTGGGTCTCCCCAGGCGGGTATGTGGGACTCGCTGCGCCCGAAAGATGGTAAGTGGACGAAGCTCTACCCACTAAAACCCGGCGAGTACTACCAATGCCGACTTTGGTGGGGTGCCCGTTGAGCTGTTCTGTTAAGCAAACAGGGCACCTCAACAGCTAGTCAGTCCCTCAGGGGACACATGACATCTCCACAGAGAGGTTGACCCGCACCACAGGACAATCCCTCCCAAAGTCGAGACAGTACAATGGGGTGAGGTTCCTATCCTCACCCCTTGCCCCCTGCTCTTTTGTCCCCTCTTCTTATAAGAGGGGTACAAACAGCCACCTCGGCTCAATTAGCTTCGCCCAAGGTGCTGGGCTCACCCCTAAGCTACTGAGCCCCACTGCCACCTCAAGGCCTGAACCATGGTGGAGAATATTAGTAGGATAGTAGGATATTAGACGAATAATTTTTCCACACATTTGTCTCTATTCTAATTTTATTTACACATTTATGCGAATAAAAGACAAGAGTAAAACTTATGAACGGGGTTACGATGGTAGGTCGACACGACTGGGGCGTATGCACACACATTCCTTTTATTGTTCCCGTTTACATAAATATTTTCTTAGGCGCTGAAAGATATTTATCTATGTTCAGTTTCAGTAAGCTATTCCACCTTAAGTATGTACGGATACGAATAATAACTATATTGTATAGAATCGAATACGAATAATAAAAGCCAAACCAGCCGCATTGGCATTAAATAAAGAACGCGTATGTCCAACATCTGCCAAAAAGGTTGATAATAATAATGGCGAAAATGTTGAAATGTTGAATTACAGAAAAGGATAAAATAAATTAAATGTTTTTAGAAGAAATTTAGATGTTGCGCCAGAGGAAGAGTTGAAAGGTGACCATTTGATACTGTGTAGATAGATTTTCAAACTACAAGAGTCAAGTCAAGTCAAGAAAGAGTATGAATGATGATGAATGAGTAAAAGAGTGGATTGGTTGGAAAAGAAATGGATAACCGACGAAAATATGACAAATATTTGACTTCGAATAAGGAAATAATGAGTAAGGAAAATTTACTTATCACCTTTCTATTTAATATTAATTATCCCATACCGGTGGGAGGGAAGCGCTGTGCTGCGCTCCCGGCTGCATGGGTACCACCATCTTGCTTGTTTCTCCCGTGAAACAGCTTTGCTGTGTTTTGGAGAGAAGGGCAAAACAGGCAGTGTTATTACTGGCACCGAGACTAAGCATCTTATGTCTCAGGATAGGCAACACATATATGAGTTGCCTGGGCTCGTTCAAGGTAAACTAGTTGTATGTTGTTGTAATGTTCATGGGCGACGTTGACCACTTACCATCAGGTGGCACGTTAGTCAGTTTGCCTATCCAACTAACATTAAAAAAAACATTATTTATGATTGTCCTCCTTTTATGTAATACGAAGGTGCACCTGTTTCCCCACCATGGTTCAAGCCTTGTCGTGGCGGTGGGGCTCAGTAGCCTAGGGCTACTGAGCTAATCGAGCCGAGGCGGCTTTTTGTACCCCTCTTATAAAAAGAGAGGACAAAAGAGCAGGGGGCAAGGGGTGAGGATGGGAACCTCACCTCATTGTACTGTCTAGACGTTGGGAGGGGTTGTTCTGTGGTGCGGGACAGCCCCTCTGTGGAGGTGGCGTCGGTCCCTTGCGGGGCTGACTAGCCGTCGAGGTGCTGTTAGCTTAACAGATCCAGGGCACCTCACCAAGGCGGCACTGGTGGCACTCGCCGGGTTTTAGTGGGTAGAGCTGCGTCCATTTACCATCTTTCGGGCGCAGCGAGTCCCACATACCCACCTGGGGAGACCCACTCCCCAGGCGCGATGCCTCAGAGCATTTCCCGGCGTAAAAAAAAAAAAAAAAAAAAAAGGTGCACCTGTTTAGGATTAAATTGTAATAAATATTGAAAATCCTTATGTTTAAAGATTACGTACAATGTTGATGGTTTGATGGACTTGTGGATGGATGGTTGGATGGCGACGAACAGAGGCGCGTTGATGGCGCTACGTAATGCGCCTCAAGTAACGTCCCCGTGCTCCTGCTGGGTTAGGATGGCAACCTCGATCGCTTTGTGGCGGCTGGGCAGTGCCCCCATATGATGAGTCGTCGGACCTTTCGTCAGGCCAGCCCGTCGCTGAGGTGATCCTGTTGCCTGCAGGTCCAGGATCCTCAAAAGCGGTGAGCTCGCAAGTGGTTTAGTAAGGGTAGTAGACTCCGAAGTGCAAGTCCCACATAAGGTCTAGGGCCTACACAGGCAATCTAGAAACCTACATTTGAAATAAATTCCCTTGCGTAATAAAAACAAAATGACCTGCCCTCGCTTTTAGTTAACTTATATCAGTAAAAGTTATAAACAAATGAGTAAAGAAAAAAGCGTATTTAGTTAGGACTTTTTCAAAGAAAAGAAAAACTTATTATTATCATTCAAATCCTTCAACAATACCAACAAAAAATAGAATTATCGTTCGCATTTTCAGTCTAAATTATCTCTAAAACCAGATATTTTAATTTTCTGCTGAAAATTAATTATTATAGAATAAATTGATGTGACCGTACTGACCGACGGCTTCTTTTAACACATACATAACAATACAGCTATAAAGTAAAATATATTTTTTTACGTTTAGAAGAATACACTAGATCTATAAATTACAATTTTATTGAAGAAAAATACGCATAAAAAATTATAAATTCCGTTCAACAAAAACTACATTGATTTCTAATTTTTATAGATTTAGGAAATCGTGTGTTATTCACTTGAGTTTTAAATATCTGCAATGAAAATAAAATGTATATTATGCATTCGAAATGTGTACTTTATTCTCTTTTGAATCCCGGTAAAATGTTCCCGTTGTACCTCCAGGAATACCGCTAAATATGAGGTTCATTAAGAATATTTGGAACATTACCATGTGTGGGATTCGTGCAAACAACCATGCTGTAATGAGATTACATTTGTAAAGTGGTATTGCACAAATTTTCTCCCTGGAACAATTAATTGTAAAACGTTCCCGTCTAGTTCAGATATTCCCGTGGGAGTTTTGTGCGAGTTTCACTTGTTTTCCAACAAGTTAACTATGTTATTTGTGCGTTGTTAGCTGAAAGTAACTGTTAGACAAAAACCACGATTTGGAATTACTCAATCTAGATAATATATCATATCATAGTTAATCTCTAAATAGGATTTATGCACAAAACAGTGGTTCGTATTGTGTGCAACTTAAAAGTACTGAGTTTCACAATATCCCCACTGGGATAGATGCAGGCAAATGAGTGAATGCGGTTTCGAACAATACTATTTCACTGAGTGATTCGGGACTGGATTATAGTAATAGTCACTGGGTATTGGACATTGAGTCGAACGATACTACTATAGACGTAGATAAACTATAATGGATAGAAAGTATAACAAGGACCAAATATCTAGATTGTTTATGTAAGGCGTAATAGGCCAATTGGGAGATGAGCTATACGATAGCAGGTGGTCTTTCCTCTTCAATAAAATATAATATGTTTATCCTACCAATACGGCAGCCTTACTCTGCTATGTAAAATCTACCATCATTCAACTTTAAGCAAGTCTAAACTAAATAGATTTATATTTTTATTTAATTGGGTTTAAAAAAAAAACAAAAAAACATTTTTTTTTGTTATTTTTCAATTTCTTTTTACTTTAAAATTGGGAAAAAAAGGAATAAAAAATTGATTTCTAATGTTTACGCGAATTTCACTCATTATAATAAAACAATTTTTACGGATTTTATCGCGGTTTATTAAGATTTTTACAAGCCCCCCTTTTCGGATACTTTACAGCAACCATGGTCACGGGAGGACTGACTGAGGTAAAAAACTGAAAATCCGTAAAAATTGTTTTATTATAAAAAAAAATATATAAAAAAACACGTGACTACAAACGCGCCACGATTGGCCGCCATTTTTGTGACGTCATTATAATAAAAGAATATTTTATTCGATTGAAAGTCAAAACAGTACATCAGCTGTGTATTAAAATGAGTAGTAATTACCATTGTAACGTCACACGCATTCGTATTTGTTCGGGAAGTCAGCGTGTTTTCGGTACCTACTAAGTTAAAAAATAATAATATTATAACTTTTTAATTAGAGCGAAAAAAAAAATTGTTTCGTTATAAAACATGTAAAATACGGTCTTTCCATTTCATCGTCATCATCATCACCAGCCTCTATGCGTCCACTGCTGAACATAGGCGGTCTTAGCATTCATTTGGCTCCCCAAATGAACGCCACGACGGCCGATTTATGACAAAAAAAAATCATTAATCCAATAGTTTAGCCGTAAAATCGCTTATTATAATTAACACGTTACTTGACATTATAATTAACACACGTGTGTAGCCTCTGGGTGCGCCGCGATGGAGCCGCGCCTTTATACTGGTGAAATATATAATATTTTTTATTACACGAGTAGTTTCGAAGATAGCTTCCTACACCTCACAAACAAGAGCTGCCAATATTTCTATGCTAATATATTGTCATGTTGTTTCATCATCATCATCATCATCATCATCATCATCATCATCATCATCATCATCATCATCATCATCATCATCAGCCTCTATCCGTCCACTGCTGAACAGAGGCTTCCTTCAATTTTATTTGTCTGCGATAAACTCATAATTTAAAGAACCTTTTTTAATGAACACATTTTATATTACCTATACTAGTTGTTGCCTGCAGCTTCGCCCGCGTTAATCAACTCGTGGAGCACAGCGTGGTGTTATATAGCCTTCCTCGATAAATGGGCTATCTAACACTGAAATAATTTTTCAAATCGGACCAGTAGTTCCTGAGATTAGTGCGTTCAAACAAACAAACAAACTCTTCAGCTTTATAATATTAGTATAGATTTGCACACTGTATGTTGTTTGGTCCGACTTGAGTTATAATAATTAATAATTATAGACACAACATGCATAGCACCATTGTCTACGACGCGAGTTATTATGAGAATAAAATTAAATATCTGTACATGTATAGGATGTGAACCTGCATATACAGGATGTATTTCATATCAGTAAAAAATATATTATAATGAATATATTATAATAAAGCGATCTACTTCATAGTATATATAAAAGTATAGATTCTAAAAGTGGTTTGCCCAGTCACAACAAAGCATTCTGAAGATGTACTCTACAAATAACATTCGCTAAAATGTATTAGTTCAGATGATATTATACGTGATAGATACGTGTAACCTAGATTTAGTTTAAGTATTATAACTCGATTATGTACTTCATTTTTTAAGTAAAACTAATAATATTGTTCCTTCATGTTTTATGTTTTTAAAGAAGCAAGGGTGATCAAAATTTTACTATAATTTATGGGTTCGATTATCTATAGAATATTATATACAAAACCTTTTATTTTTATAATTTATATATGTATTAAAAAAATTCCTTAAGTTTGCACAAGTCGCTCATCTTTCCATACAAACGCAGAACAGTAATTACTACAATGTTTAACGTTGACCACGAAAAACTAAGTAGAATATAAATTGATCTCGTCATTAAATATGTCTGTATGCACCCAAAACCGTAAAAAATATACATTTAAAAAATACAAGCTTGTTACGTATGTAACCTATACCGATATCGAATGGACATAGTACAAAATCCTAAGTACCAGTGAATTATAGCCAATCTCAATAAGGCCTCGGACTATAATTAAAATAAAATATTGATAAGATGAAAGTATTAAAGTCACACTCCTGGACTATATTAAAATCACAATTCAAGCATTTTCTGTGGAAATTACAACACCTTCGATTATGAACAGAAATCGGACAATAGAAATGCCAACGCAGGGTTCCTGGATCATCGCAGCGGCCCCAACTCCGTGGGACCGTCAATTTAGTGTTAAGTTTATTCACTTGAGATCCAACTTCGATCAAAGCCAAAGTCTTAAGTTTAATTGTAATTATATTTTATTCCAATAAAATCTTAAATAAAATTGGTTTTTTTTTGAACCTCCGGTTGCGAACACCATAATTGGCGCAGTCGGTAGGATTTATAGAAGCAGTGCGCGCGCGAATAAAGGAAACAAAAAATCGTTATCCTGCGATCTCGCATGGTCGCTGCTCGTACTCCCAAGTACCTTGTCTATAAGTCGAACTTTGGTTGAGTCGCGGCCGGATAAGAAGAACTCGGACACTACAATCAGTGGGCTGAAAAGTATGCGGTGAGTACATTGAAATTATTGTGCTTATTGTGTCGTATCCTTTTATTCCTATATTTTAGTATAATTTACCAAAATTTTTCACCCTCGGAAAGACGCTGAAAAATCTGTCTCTTCAAGACAGATCACTGCGCGACAACAGGGATTAGATTCACATAGGTTTTCTTTAGGTAATAATTCTTTAGATTTATTGAATAGTTTAGGAAATAATTGTAGCTTAAGCGAATTAATAGAAATGGACCCGGATATTATTTTCAAGGCCTTACGCCCGGTGCCGAAATTTGACGGCAATCCTAACATTTTGACTAGATTTATACGTATATGCGATCAAATAGTTTTAAGGTTCCTTAGGAATGATCCAGATGCAGAATTAACAAATTTATGTCTAATTAACGGAATATTAAATAGGATAACAGGCAATGCTGCCCGGACCATAAATTCAAATGGAATTCCGGAGAGCTGGCAGGGTATTAAAAACGCCTTAATAAATAACTTTGCCGATCAGAGAGAAGAGACAGCTTTGTACAACGATTTATCACTTTTAAATCAGGGGAATAGCACTGCTGTCGAGTTCTATGATAGATGTCAGAACCTTTTTGCGACTATTATTACATACGTGACGTTACACGAGTCATTGCCGACTACCATAGAAGCTAAAAGGGAGTTATATCGAAAACTAACACTCCAATCATTTATTAGAGGTCTAAAAGAGCCTTTAGGTTCTCGCATACGTTGCATGAGGCCGGCAACGATAGAAAAGGCATTAGAATATGTTCAGGAAGAGTTGAACGTAATTTATATGCAACATAGGAATGAGCACGGAGATAAAAAGACATCATCATCATCATCCGGTACACACCCACAGGCACCCGCAGCGTGGAAATTTCCCACTAACATGTTAAATTCACCCGCACTTAAGCCATTGCAATCGAATCATCATCAGCCTAACTGGAATAGACCGATGATGATGACGCAATCACGTCCTATATTTAACACTCCATATAACATGTCAAATTTTTACTCTCCACGAATGCCTACTCGCACACAACAGATGTTTAGCGCTCCACCACCTAATTATAACCGCCAACAAAATTCTTTTGCCCCTGCTCACACAAGCCCTGCTCACACAGGCCCTAAGCCAATGAGCGGCGTTAATCATTTTGTAACTAAACAGCTACCGCTATGACAGGACATGACTGGAGAAGGTCTGGTAATCCGCCACCTTCAAATTATTTTAGAACACGCGAGATGAATTTCAATGAGACTGCAGACATTAACGAGCCTTACGATTATTACCCCGATATGCCTATATATTATGACTATAATAATTATTATCCTGATTTCCATCCGAATTACTCATCTCCTGATTTATACGACACACATCATTATAACCATAATTACACTGATTATTATTATAATAATGCTATCGATACGCCAGAGGAGCCACAGCCCTCAACAAGCCAAAACCAAAAATCTAATAAGCAGGATTTTTCCAAGGATCGGAACAATCCCGAATTAAAATAGAACTCAATTTGCAATCTAAACGAGAGTTACGTTATATACAGATCGCTAATCCGCCTCTTAAATTTTTGGTTGACACTGGCGCTAATCAATCATTTATTAGCCCAGAAGCTGTAAAAAAAAATTACCCCAACGTTCCATTAATATTCGATCCATTTGAAGTTACAAATTCACGTATTACAAGCATCCATGATCATTCTATGATAATACCTAATTTTTCGGAATTCAATGACAATAAGGATATCAAGCTATTAATATATAAATTTCACAATCATTTTGACGGACTATTAGGTCTCGATTTATTAGATGGCATTCAAATTGATTTGAAACGTAACTTATTAATTACTAATAACGCAATAATTCCGCTCTCTTTATACAAATGTAGAAAGGCCAGTTTTCAAGAAATAATACCTGCTCAAACGTCAAAAACTATTGTAGTACCTATGTATCAAACGGTGATGTCCATGTGCCACAACAATTTATGTGCAATTGTATTATTCATGAATGCGTAACATCTATTATAGATCAAACGGGTATTTCGACTCAGACATTACTCTAACATTCGACTCGCATATTAATGTCGAATTATTTAATTTAGAATGCGAGTACCAAACAAAACAAGATTTAGATAGAATTAGTAATGTACTTTCTCGGCTCCGTACAGACCATCTAAACGCCGAAGAAAAAGCAAATTTAGAAGCTCTCTGTAAAAAATATGCTGACGTATTTTATATTGAAGGAGAACAACTTACCTTCACCAATAAAATAAAGCACCAAATTAAGACGACTGATGAACTACCCGTATACACCAAAACCTACCGTTACCCATACATCCATCGACAAGAAGTAAGGGAACAAATAACTAATATGTTAGATCAAGGCATAATACGTCCATCTGATTCTGCGTGGAGCTCCCCCCTCTGGGTAGTCCCAAAAAAAATAGACGCATCAGGAAAACAAAAATGGAGACTAGTGATAGATTTTAGGAAACTTAATGATAAAACTATAGACGATAGATACCCAATCCCGAATATAACCGACGTACTTGACAAATTAGGTAAGTTTCAGTATTTTACAACACTCGACCTAGCATCAGGCTTTTATCAAGTAGAGATGCACCCTGACGACATCCAAAAAACTGCATTTAATGTCGAAAATGGGCATTTTGAGTTTCTGCGTATGCCAATGGGCTTAAAAAATTCACCGTCCACTTTTCAACGAGTTATGGACAACGTGCTAAGAGGCTTGCAGAATGAAATTTGTCTAGTATACCTAGATGATATAATCGTTTTTTCAACATCTTTACAAGAACACATTTTAAATTTAGAAAAAGTATTTCACAGATTACGTGAGTCCAATTTTAAGATCCAAATGGACAAATCCGAATTTTTAAAATTAGAGACTGCGTATATGGGACACATTATTACTAAAGACGGAATCAAGCCTAATCCCGATAAAATATTAGCCGTACAAAAGTACCCTTTACCTAAAACCCAAAAAAGAAATCAAACAATTTTTAGGACTTATTGGATATTATAGAAAATTTATACCGGATTTCGCACAAATAACTAAGCCCATGACGAGGTGTTTAAAGAAAAATAGCAAAATCACACTTGACCGGAATTATGTAGAATGTTTCGAAAAATGCAAAACTTTACTATCAAATGATCCTATCCTTCAATATCCCGATTTTACGAAAGAGTTCCTTCTCACCACAGATGCATCAAATGTAGCAATCGGAGCAATTCTAAGTCAAGGACCAGTAGGTTCAGATAAACCGATTTGCTATGCCTCTCGTACTCTTAATGAAAGTGAAATAAATTATAGCACTATTGAAAAGGAGCTCTTAGCAATAGTATGGGCCACCAAATATTTCAGACCTTACCTGTTTGGGCGTAAATTTAAGGTTTTAACTGATCACAAACCCCTTCAGTGGGTAATGAATATTAAAGAGCCAAATTCGCGACTTACGATATGGAGACTCAAACTTAGTGAGTATGATTTTACGGTTATTTATAAAAAAGGGAAACATAATTTAAATGCACACGCACTCTCGCGAATTGAAATCAATAATGAAGAATCCAGTTCTATGGTAGCCAATCCTTCAGAAAGGCCACCTTCTGTAGCAAGCTCCTCCACTCTCTCCGCCCACACTAGTGCTGAAAATCCTATCCTCGAAATCCCAATAACCGAAGAACCATTGAACAAGTTCCATCAGCAAATCTGTATAACTATTGTAGGGGATATTATGAAAAAGGCAAAAGTATTAAAACCATTCGAATCGAATTTAGAACAAGATATTGTCGATGCTATCAAAGAGTATGTAGATCCTAGAATTAAAACCGCTATCAAAATTACACCTCCATTAGGAATGTACTCAGTCATTCCTATTCTTCAAAATAGTTTTAGGTCTTCGGCTATGAAATTAGTGCTAACAACAAAAGAATTAGTCGACGTAAGTGACTACTTAGGCCAACAGGATATAATAAAAGGATATCATGAAGGTAAAACTAACCACAGGGGAATAAACGAGTGTTACACAGCCTTATCATACAGGTATTATTGGCTAAAAATGAAAGATGAAATAACTAAATACATTAATGAATGTTTAGTTTGTGGGAAGGCTAAATATGACAGACGACCCGTAAGACCACAATTTAATATAGTGCCTCCAGCTAGTTACCCTTTAGAAAAGATTCATATGGACTTATTCACAGTGCATGGCGATAAATTTGTCACTTTCATTGACGTATTCTCGAAATACGGTCAGTGTTATCATCTCCGAGATGGTACAGCCATCAGCATATTACAGGCCTTACTTACCTTAACGGTCTCCCACTCACTATCGTCACAGACAACGGAACCAAATTCACAAATCAAATGTTTGCTGAATTCGTAAGATTACATAGAATAACCCATCATAGGACCTTAGCTCATGCCCCTAATGATAACGGTAATATAGAAAGATTCCACTCAACCCTTTTAGAACATTTACGCATATTAAGATTAAAGTACCGAGATGAACCAATATCTAATCTCATGCCATACGCCGTCCTAGCCTATAACAATTCGGTTCACAGTTTTACCAGATGTAGACCACAAGATATTATAAGAGGGCACTTCGACCCTAGAGATCCTTTTGACATCGACACTACAGGACATATGATGCAGCAATATATAATATCTCACAAAAATAAAATGAAAATAGTATATGATAAAATAAATGAATTCTCTCTCGCTGATCGTACACGCATCATAGAAAATAGAAATGAAACCCGTGAACCCGAAATTGAATATGCACCTAACCAACAAGTTTTTGTTCAAATCCACTAGCGCAACGAAATAAAACTGCACCTAGGTACACTCACGACACAGTAGTAACAAATCTACCAATCCATATTTATACCTCACGAAAGACCAACCCTATTGCAAAATCCCGCTTGAAACGTGTCCCTAAATCCTCACAATTGTTGCAGGGTAATCCTGATCATAATCCAACTGACAGTGATAGTGGCGCAAGAGATAAGACTTGAGAGCCTTGACAATGGACCTGGGATTCTTCCTTTCAAATGTGGACAAGCTAGACTCATAACTCATTACCACTCATTTTTACAGTACATTGACTTATCCGCAATTAATGACCAACTTGACAAAATAGACTCTCAACTTCTATCATTTGAAAATGAGCTTAGTAATGACACGTATACTCTCTATGAACTACAAATATCTTGGCTTGAAACTAATTAAAATTCGTAACCAGCTTAGCACGCTAGAACTTGACAGCAACCAACGTTTTAAAAGAGGTCTCGTAGACCAGATTATGGAACCTAGGCCAGGTTCCATAATCAGAAGCATTACCGGCAATCTAGACCAAACAGATGCTGAAAAATATAACAAAGCTATTAGAATATTAGAAAATAACGAAAATCAAATTTTATCAGAAGTAAATGAACATATAAGTCTTAACAAAGAATGGATATCGCAACATAATATATTACTAGAACAGATAGCAGAAAATCAGAAAAGCATAAATAGTACTTTTAGGTTAATTTTAGAAAGTAATGCTCAAGCAGAAATAAGTCTTTTTAAATATGCTAAGTTTGCACAGTTATTCGTTATAATTAGTGAAAATACTGAAGACATATATATAGAACTACGTAGAATAGAAGATATTTTAGCATTTGTACGTGCATCGAGTACGCACCATAGCATGTTAGGCATTAGTAATTTAAGAAATATAATACATAAGCTAGAAGTAGTCTATGGTCCCGAGCAAGTTTTAAAGACAGATTTAAGAGAATATTATAGTATCATAAAGTCCAGTTATTACTATACAGGTAACAAAATAGTTATAACTTTTAAGTTCCCAATAGTTACAACAGATAGATTTGAATTATATAAAATTGCGTTAGTTCCGAATAAGCTATCCCAAACTTATATCCCACCTTATCCATTCCTAGCGACCAATAGAGGCTGAATGCCCGAAGTTCAACGATCAATATCTATGTGAGAATAAGCCCAATCATTTGTCAAAGGAGCATGCAGATTGTGTCCAAAGAATTATTACACATCAAGTTATAGATAAGACTTGCCGGCCCACCAAGGTTTCGTTCGAAAGGGAAGCAATCGAGCAGCTTGACGACCAATACTATACGCTGATCTTTCCAAAACCGACTAAGACAGAATTATATTGTACAAAGAGAGAATTTGTTACCCTTCAAGGAAGTAATCTTGCAAAAATACCACAAAAATGTCTATTACGCACTGAGGAATTTAGAATCATTAACGATAACGATCAGATCAAAGGACAACCTCTTATAATAAATGAAATACCGCAAAATTACTATGACTCCAATGCAGGTGTTGAAGTACAGCATACTATAAAACTAAACTCAATAAATCTAGAAAAACTACATTCTATAGAAGATAAAATTGTTATGCAGCATCCTGTCAGATTAGAGAAGCCTGATATAATGGTATACCACACAACTCTGCCAGTGTACGGATTATTACTTGGAGTTACAATAGCTGCCTCTATAATCATCTTTCGGCGCAGGATTCTTCGGAAGAAAAATATCAAGAAAATCGAATGTCCTGAAATATCATATCAAAAAGAGCATATTGAAAATTCTGAAAGCCAGAAAGGATCCAATCCTGAACCAGCAATATTCTCGCTCAAAGTCCTCAAATAATTGCTGTTCTGAGGGGGAAGGTGTTACGTATGTAACCTATACCGATATCGAATGGACATAGTACAAAATCCTAAGTACCAGTGAATTATAGCCAATCTCAATAAGGCCTCGGACTATAATTAAAATAAAATATTGATAAGATGAAATTATTAAAGTCACACTCCTGGACTATATTAAAATCACAATTCAAGCATTTTCTGTGGAAATTACAACACCTTCGATTATGAACAGAAATCGGACAATAGAAATGCCAACGCAGGGTTCCTGGATCATCGCAGCGGCCCCAGCTCCGTGGGACCGTCAATTTAGTGTTAAGTTTATTCACTTTAGATCCAACTTCGATCAAAGCCAGTAGTCTTAAGTTTAATTGTAATTATATTTTATTCCAATAAAATCTTAAAAGGAATAGAGTGGTAATTTATAGTCATTATATTTTACATGTGTTATTTTTTTTTATATTCATTAGTAAAGAACCTAAAACTAAAAACCTTAAAAAATAAAATAAAATAACTTAAGTAGGTATATTAATAAAAAGGAGTCCCTTTAGGCAAGGTCCCGAAGAACCTCCGGTTGAGAACACCATAATTAGCTTCTAAACTTTCGTATTTCAACACTGATTTTCGCTCAACTTTGGGCGAAAATAAATAGTATACCGAGCACGAAAGCTCAAAAATAAAGCCCGTATAGACATAGGTTAGATATTCAAAAGTTGAAATAAATTTATATTAAAAGAGCATACTCATATCTGAAAGGCCGGCAACGCACCTGCTAATCCACTGGTGTAGCGGGTGTCTGTGGATGTCGCTCTTCACTTACCATCAGGTGAACCGACTAACCATTTGCCCCCTCTTCTATAAAAAAAATTCTATAATAACTGTTTTGCTAAAAGGATATTTTAGGAACGAATTTTGTGCATTTCATTCTAGCACAGTGTTCGCGCACTATGTCAGGTGAGATAGCATTCATTTAGTGGAAGTTCGCGCCATCGACTTGTTCAACCTTAAGCAGTAGTGTAAAAATTTTGCTGACTTTTTTTAGCAGAAATACTATTTCATCCCCAAAATAGCCCCGCCCCAACTTGGTAAAATTTAAAAATATAAATTTGCAAATTATGTATTTTAACTAATGAAAAATATCCCTAAAAATCCTCTAAAGTATAACGCACTTAAAATAAATCCCATCCCACTTTTTCCCCTCAATTTAAGGGGAATTCCGTAAGTTGGCAACCCTGATTAACAAGTTCACTTGGGACTAGTCTAGGTAACTCATCCAAGTGTTGTAAATTCGGAGACCCAAAATGTCCAGGTGCCAGTAATTACACTGCCTATCCTGACCTTCTTTCAGTAATACGCGACAGTAATACCAATAAGTGCTTTTTGGCTCTAGGAGCTACAAAGTTGACTATAATAATATTATATAGAATAATCTATATCTATATCAATAATTTATTGTACGCCTTAATTGTCATATATATATGATACAATACTGCCAATTGTAAGTTGAATATTAAAATGTTTTAATATATATGAAGTGGTTGTACTTATTAAATAAATAAATAAATTAAATATGAATTACCGAAATGTATGTACGCACATAACTTTAGAACCATTACACCAAATTAGACTATTATTTTTTGCGGTGTTGGTTATCGTCGTTATGGTTTGTATTAAAAAATATCCATCAACAATACATTTTGGATAAGACCAGCTGGCCTAGCATGCGCGCAAAAAGAAATGTCTACACCTTTTCTTGTATTATCTTTCTGTCTAAAGTAGCTAACATGCGTTGTAATATTAAAGACAAAATTAAATAATTTAAACATAAATAAATAAAACCGGGTGCCTATTTTTTGTATACCGTGGCGTTTTCCTACTATAATTATATAATTTTGGTATACGAAGAGTGTTCTCGTAGTAGCAACCTAACGAGCAATCGAGAAAATACTCGATGTAGACATTATCTTTCTCTCTCTAGCCAAGAGATATCTCGTTGCACGCATGCTAACCCAGCAGGACAACGTTTGCCGAGTTCAGCTTGTACTGAAAATTGAAATATAAAGAGTGAACTATGGCTTAAATAATTCTTTTACGATGAATATTCAGTATAAAAATGTCTGGTTTTTGAAATCGTGCTACGTAACCTTAAAATACTTTTAAGAATAGAGATTTGAGTGCTGTCCTAGTATCTATTATCCAATGCTGGCAAGTGGCTTCGAAATTGTTCAACGTAGAATTATTTTTCTATTTCTAGCTTCTTTTAATCCAACAAGGAAACTTTAGTTTCTTTATTTTCCAGAATAAAAGTCAGTCCAAACAGCTAAAGCGTACTTTTATTATTTTTTATAAATATAACAGCTAAGACTTAGATTATGGAAACACAAAGGATGGAGGAGACGGAACTAGATTAAGATGATATGATTGTTTGTAAAAAACCATTTAACTGCTACGATTTTAATATTTTTTATAGTAAAAAAATATTTAGTTAGTCGTAATCAGGGTGAATGCCGTCGACCCCACCATGGTTCAGGCCTTGTCGTGGCGATTGGGCTCAGTAGCCTAGGGTGAGCCTAACACCTTGAGCGAAGCGAATTTAGTTGAGGAGGCTCTTTGTACAATGGGGTGAGGTTCCCGTCCTCGCCCCTTGCCTCCTGCTCTTTTGTCCCCTCTTATAAGAGGGGACAAAAGAGCAGGAGGCAAGGGGTTACTGTTCCGACGAAGGGAGGGGTTGTTCTTTGGTGTGGGACAGCCCCTCTGTGGAGGTGGCGTCGGTCCCTTGGGGAACACTCACCAAAGGCGGTGGCAATCGCCGGGTTTTAGTGGATAGAACTGCGACCATTTACGAGCTGTTGGGCGCAGCGAATCCCACATACCCGCGTAGGGAGACCCACTCCCCAGCGGGATGCCTCAGAGCATTAGCCGGCGTTAAGGAAAAAAAGGGTGAACGCCGTATTTCTGATACTAGAGGCAGTTAGCTGTCTGGAGGTATCTGAAATAATAGATATAAATACCAATTTTTTGAATACTTTTTATTGATAAAATACTTTTGTAAGAAAACAATTTCTTTGAATGAAAGTTTTTTTTTAAAGTTGAAATCGCGTTAATCACATAAACGTGACACAACATAATATTATTATATTTTGAAGATTTTTGAGACTTAAATAATACCAGTTCTTTAAACAGTTTATCACTCAACTTTTCGATGAGGTCCTCAAATGAGAAGAGTTGCTCCACGGGGGCAGATGTGCTACGTCTCTGATGATAATATTCAAATCTTTATTTAAGGTCGGTGAGAGTGATGCACTTCTGTCTTATGTTTCTTATCGTGACATATAAAATAGCCTGTATCCACTCGATGGTAAAAATATATTTTTTTTATAGTAGAGGGGAGAAACGGTTCACCTGATGGTAAGTAATAGCGACATCCACTGACACCCGCTACACCAGAGGGTTAGCAGGTGCGTTGCCGGCCTTTCAAATGGGAGTATGCTCTTTTCTTGAAGGTCTCTAAGTCGTAACGGTTCGGAAACACCGTAAGTGGCAGCTGATTCCATATTTTCGTCGTGCGAGGCAGGCATATATAAATAAAAGTAGGATTATTTCAATAACAGCCAAAACGTCCGAACTTCCAACTTACAATCTCCCTTAATAGCCTGTATGTGACGGGCCCACTGCCACTAAAACGCGCTTTTTTGAGTCAAGAAGGGTTATATTTATCTAGTGTAGGAGAGTGTGCTAATGTTTATTTGTTTATTGGCATTTCTCTCTCAAAAATAAATTGTATTTGTAGTTGTTGTTAGATTTTCTGTAAAAGTGGCGTATGAAAAAGAACATTTTATATATAAACTTGCGGACACGACCGACGCTGTACTAACATTGCCCTTTTTGCTAACACTTTATAGTTTTTTTTTCTGATATTGACAGGGGGCAAACGAGCAGGCAGCAGCAGAGCCTCATGGCCGCGCCGATGCCCATACACATCCGCACAACCAAGGCCTCTCCTCATTTTCCCTATCCCCCCAATGGGCCACCGGAAACTCACAATCCGCACGAAATGCGACAACATATCTGAGAAGTAACACCCCGGCTGCAATGCAGCATGGCACTACCTCTTATCAATGATTACACTTACCAATATTAAAAACCACCACGATTACAATTTTACAAATTTCTCCTGCATATTCATACAATTTTAAATACTAACAAAATATTGTAACTGAGCCTGGGTAAATGATTTTTTATTATGATATAATTTTTTGCATGAAAAATGTCACATTACTGACTAAAACACGACCACGATGCTTTCTACCGAGTTCTATTATATTACCAAACCATCCAGAGACATGCTAAATACACACCTTTAGTCCAAATCGGTAAAGCCCTTCAATAGGAGTTAGGTGACAATTACATGTACAGAATACACAGCATATTATAGAATTGTCTACACTAATATTATAAAGAGAAAATATTTCATTGTTTGTTTGCTTTGAATAAGCTCCGACACTACTAAACGGAATTGTTTGTTTAACATTTTCCCTTTTTTTTTTCTTTAACGCCGGCAAATGCTCTGGCAAAGGCATCCGCGAGGCAGTGGAGCTCCCCACGAGGGTATGTGGAACTCGCTGCGCCCGAAAGCTGGTAAGTGGACGCAGCTCTACCCACTAAAACCCGGCGAGTGCCACCAATGCCGCCTTTGGTGAGGTGCCCCGGATCTAATAAACAAACAGGGCATCTCGACGGCTAGTCAGTCCCCCAAGGGACCGACGCCACCTCCGCAGAGGGGTTGTCCCGCACCACAGAACAACCCCTCCCAACGTCGGGATAGTACAATGGGGTAAGGTTCCCATCCTCACCCCTTGCCCCCTGCTCTTTTGTCCCCTCTTCTTATAAGAGGGGTACAAAGAGCCCCCTCGGCTCAATTAGCTTCGCCCAGGGTGATGGGCTCACCCTAGGCTACTAAGCCCCACCGCCACGCCAAGGCCTGAACCATGATGGGGTTTAACATTTTCCCTGATGAGCATACGCTACAGAATATTTACAAAAAGTTAGGGATCCGTATGAACACTTTTGATAATGTAACCCAACGTGTGAAAAAATATAAAAAAAATCCTTATATCGCGGACGTTGCGGAAACTATTGACAATAAAGCATATAAATTTTGTGTCATGGTGCTTGTAGATACTTAAACAGATAAAAGATATGAAAATAAGCCTGAATAAATGTGGAGGTAAAATATGGAAATACGTTTCAAATCCTGTGACACTACATAAGGACCCTCGCCAAGCTTTTAGCAGCTATTGATTTAAAGTTAGAAATGTCGCTTTTCCTTTATTGAATTTAAACTCAGCTTTATTTTAGCTATTCATGTTTTGTTGAGCCTAAGCATATCAGTTACTAACTTCGGGATACGAATTATTGATAGAAATTTTAAATTCTATGGTAAATAAATAATTATTTATAGATGTAAAACGCTAACAGTAAGTCACAAAATATGTTATATAATGTTTTAGTATTATTTTTTGTTAATGATTAATTATGCGCCAAAACACAGGCATTTAGAAAGCTTGTAAGTGTTTTTATTCTTTTGATCCATAAAATGTCTGATTCGGTGAAATCTTTGAATTTGTAGTAGCTTTATTGATCTTAAAGATACCTTTAAATAACGTACTCATAACTTAAAGTTGTAAAATAGTGAAAACAATAAAAAACGAAAATGTATGCATGCTAGGAACGTGAGCGGATATTCAATTTTGAGATAAATTTGTCGCCACAGCAACCTATATGGGTAATTGAGTCACAGGTTTATTTGATCGCAGTAAAGCTATACCGCTATAGCCTACTGTCATTGATCATCATCACCTGGAATGAAACAAAGATCCATATTATATATCCACTAGCTGTTGCCCGCAGCTTCGCCCACGTTTATTAGATTTACAGCCGTTCGGATTGATGATGATTATTTTTATTGCCAAAGTTACGCCTTATAACGTCAGCTATCTGCCAGTAAAAGCCTCGTCAAAATCGGCTTAGCCGTTTCAGAGATTAACCGGAACAAAACAGACGGACAAAAATGGTTTTTCTTAATGTAAGTGCAGTATATTATTTCATAGATTTTAACCGCGACTTCGTCCGCGTATAAGAAGTATTGTTTTAAATCTTATTTTTAAAATAAAGTAGTAGTAGCCATGCTGCTTTGCAACCGAATTGGGCCGGCACAACCGTTGTGCTACCTCTCGCTCACATAACACCGGCGTCAAGTGACAGCTATGCTGTCGCGTTTCGTGCGGTTTGTGAGTTTCTGGTGGCCCATTGGGAGGTATAGGGAAAAGGAGGGCAACGCATCTGCATAACTTTTGGCTGTGCCGATGTCTATGTGCGTCGGTAGTCACCTCCGGCTCCGACTGCTCGGTTGCCTCCATGTGACATAAAAAAAAATGGTTCCTATTTACAAACTATAATAATTTAAAGAATACTATTTACTTCCACTGTAAGGCCCGATAGTAGGTTTTTATAAAATATTGTTAGGGATATGTTGTAAAAATGAGGGTAGGACGGCCGAGCGGTAGGAATGTTTTGATTTTGTCGGCGTCGCACCCAACTATGCCTATAAAATTGAGGTAAACCTAGTCCGAGGGCAGAATTGTATTTGCGAGCTCGAGGAGGACGGAAGTCTGGCCGAATGGCTATCGGTCATGTTAAGTTTGTTAATTAATGTCTTTAAAGCCATTCTCTTTTAATTATGTAGCTGTCTGTTGTAGTATTTGTGATGTGTGTGGTTTAGGTATGTGAATGCACGTGCAGTGTGGGTAAGGAGGGAGGTGCTTTATGCATGCACATGCGTGTACCCATTTACATCTAAATATATCGAACCCTGAGATTGTTATTCTTTTACTAATACGAATAAATTGTTGTTATTTTTAAACGTATTTCCCTTCTGATTTCTTATAATATATTTATTTAATTTAGTAGTACATTTTTATTATATTTAAATAACTTTTACGGATTTTATCGCGGTTTATTAAGATTTTTAAATGCCCGACGTTTCCGATACTTTCCAGCAACCATGTTCATGGGAGGATTGAGGTATCAGACGTCCTATAGTATTTATTTTGTGTCCTGACGATACAAAATTATTCGTAACTACCCTATGATACATCAATATTTTAATTCAAATTAGTACCTACTACCAGCAAAAAAACTACGAAAAAGTTATATTTTTTATTCATATATTTTATTATTGTTCCTAGCATTGTTTATAAATAGTACTTTGTCATTTATTGCAATTTTAAATTATTAAATAATTAAATAAAAACATATTGGATATAAAATTACAAAGAACTTAAAACTAGAATCCTTAAAAAATATAATATAATAACTTAAGTATATTAATAAAAAGGCCCTTGCCCTTTAGGCAAGGTTCCGAAGATTTTCACAGCGTTCCCCCTTAGAATTGCTAGACTAATTCTTTGTCCGAGGTAGCTGCCAGCTCTTCGGTCTCCTGTGATATATCACCTTAAAGAGCCTTAAAGCGCTAGGACCCCACGTACCAAGGGTCTCGACACCGAATGGGACAAAATCATATTCGGAGCCTAGACCCCTGTATTTGCATATTTTAGCTTTTTCAGCCGCTTCATTATTATATATAAGTATTCGTTTTTTATAATATAATGAATTCTATGAATAAATCATTTTTGGATAAATTACTAATATATGAATACTTCATTAAAAACGCGTGCAATACAAAAGTGCGATCCTCATAAGGATTCGCAACTTGTAATGGATAGCGTGATCTACATTTTGTGTTAACGCCATCTATTGACACATCCAAAAAACTTCTTGTTACACTAATTATACATCTTATATCTTACCTAGGGTCTCAAACTATCTTCATATCAAATTTCACTCAAATCGGTTTAGTGGTTTAACAAATACATAGTCCCGACGTTTTAGCTGCACAACTCCCGTTCCCGTAGGATTTTCAGGATAGCAACTATTTTAAGTCCTAAGTTAAGTTCCAACGTATCTTCATACCAAATTTCACCCAAATCTGTTCCGTGGTTTAGAAGATAGACAGTCCCGGGGTTTTACGCGCATAGTTCCCCTTCCCGTGGGATTTTCAGGATAAGATTTAAGTCCTACGTTAAATTTCGAAGTACCTTCATATTAAATTTCACCCAAATCTGTTCCGTGGTTTAGAAGATGGTCTGTCTCGGGGTATTACCGCATAGGTCCCGTTCCCGTGGGATTTTCAGGATAAAAACTATTTAATGTCCTATGTTAATTTTCAAAGTATCTTCATATCAAATTTCACCCAAATCTGTTCCGTGGTTCAGAAGATAGATAGTCCCGGGGTTTTACCCGCATAAATCCCGTTCCCGTAAGATTTCTGAGATAAAAACTATCCTATGTCCTTTCTCGGGTTTCAAGCTATCTTTGTGCCAAATTCCATCCAAATCTGTTCAGCGGTTTAGGCTCGAAGAAGAGACAGACAGAAAGACAGACAGACAGACAGACAGAGCGAGCTACTTTCGCATTTATAATATTAGTAAGGAAGTAAGGATAGTAAGGATTCCTACGATACTGTTAGTGGATAATTCAGGCGAGAAGAGTCTTGGGCTATTGTTCGTCTATACTATTGTGCGCTTTGGGCTAAGTACAACAGTACCTAGACATATTCTTTATTTTTTTAATAATATAAAGCACTAGCTGTTGCCTGCAGCTTCGCCCGCGTTAGTCAACTCCTACATGTCACAGCGTGATGTTATACAGCCTATAGCCTTTCTCGATAAATGGGCTGCCTAATACTGAAATAATTTTTCAAATCGGACCAGTAGTTCCTGAGATTAGCGCGTTCAAACAAACAAACTCTTCACCTTTATAATATTAGTATAGATTCGTGTGTGATATAAGTGTACCTATTAAATTACAGCTTAGTTATTTCTTTACGAATAAGATTCTGGCGACATCCATAAAATAAACAAAACACAAGGGTCCCTTGATGATTTTTTTATATCTCAGGGGATTTTTTTTTCTTTAACGCGAAATAACTTAACGGGAAATGCTCTGAGGCATCCCGCGGGGGAGTGGGTCTCCCCACGCGGGTATGTGGGACTCGCTGCGCCCGACAGCTGGTAAATGGACGCAGCTCTACCCACTAAAACCAGGCGAGCGCCACCAATGCCGCCTTTGGTGAGGTGCCCCGGCTCCGAAAACAAACAGGACACCTCGACGGCTAGTCAGTCCCGCAAGGGACCGACGCCACCTTCACAAAGGGGTTGTCCCACATCACAGAACAACCCCTCCCAAAGTCGGGACAGTACAATGGGGTGAGGTTCCCATCCTCACCCCTAGCCCCCTGCTATTCTGTCCCCTCTTCTTATTAGAGGGGTACAAAGAGCCCCCTCGGCCCAATTAGCTTCGCCCAAGGTGCACCGCTTACCCTAGGTTACTGAGCCCCACGGCCACGACAAGGCCTGAACCATGGTGGGTATATCTCAGGGGATGCTCTGCGATATAAAAAGGCTTGCTAGAATTAAGGCGAAAATAGTTTAAGACCAGTTCGGCTATACCTTGGCCAAATACAATTTTATCAACTTGTATGAAGTTTACTTGTGTTTTTCTTCTCCTGTGAGCAAACGACAATGTCATCGTCTGGTGAACTAATTTACACAAACCCAAAAAAAATAAAAAAATAGGTGTGTTCAGGCTAGTCTCGAATACACACCGAACGTTTGTAACGTCTAACTCGAGTCCTATCCCTCTAACGTCTAACTGCTAACTGAAACGTCGTTCCTCTCGTTATCACCTAAGCCCTAGCGCCTTATTTAAGTATTAGTACAGGCCGAATCAGCGCATTAGTACCGAAAACTATTCCACATAAATTTTTTATGCGATCTTCTTTCAATCGCCATACAGATTATATAAATCCATGTTGCCAAGTGGCAAACAGTTGCTATATTGTTTAAAGTGATTTTTTTAAACTATTGCAAGGCCAATTTATTTTCCAACGTTTTAGCTCATAAACGGCACAAATTTGTGGACGTCTCTAATAATATATATATATATATCGATTATCCGTTTGCCCCCTCTTCTATAAAAATAATAATAATAATTACTGTCAACAAACTCATTTATTTTCTTTTATACAGACTTTTAAAATAATTCTTCTTCTGTTCATTTTTTTTCTTCATCTTTTGCTCAGAATTAGTTACGTACAACACATTTGTGACATTATTTTGTTACCTTGCAAAAAATCGTTTTTAAATATATTATTTTTGTGAATGTCTGAACGTTGAAGGCTTTGTAGATTCCCAGATGCTTGTTAACTTATGTTATCTTGTTTTACGTTTTTTGTACTTACTATACAAAGACTTATTGTCGGGCCTACACTATACACCTCATACTTAAGTACTAATGCTGTAACATAATAATATTATATGTATAACTAATGATTTTAAAAGAGTAGGTAATCATGGAGTTTCCACCATGGACCAGCACGAATCGTGCACCTTTTTCGCCATTTTATAAGAGCTCATCTAGGCCTAGGTATGTGAAATAAAATATTTTCATTTTGATTTCAGCCCGACAATTTTTTTTATATAATTTATTATAATATTTATTTTCCAAGAATCTGCATGCCCGTAGCTGATAGCAGAAATTATTTTTATTCCGAATCGTAAGTTATTTAATGTTATTCACTCTTAGTATCAATTTTCAGGCTGGCTTCTCCTATTTTATGTGAAGGAAGTATAAGTAAGTATTTTTATACTAAAAACGCACAACTATAAACAAATTAAAAAGGTAAGTCGTAAAATTTATGTCTTCTAAGCTATAAGTTTTATGGAAGCGGGCAATGTAAATTTTCATAAGTCACGACGGCTAAATGGAACTGAATTTTAGGAATAATGTACCTAGCATAACTTTAAAATAATGCAACTAGGTGAGCTTTAAAATAATGTACTTAGCGTGACTTTAAAATAATGTACCTAGCATAACTTTAAAATAATGTAACTAGGTGAGCTTTAAAATAATGTAACTAGGTGAGCTTTAAAATAATGTACTTAGCGTGACTTTAAAATAATGTACCTAGCGTGACTTTAATATAATATACTTACTTAGCATAACTTTAAAAAGCTAGTAGCAATTTTTCAGTTATGACGAATTTTTATTTGCACTTATCAGGCGTCGAATTGATTTCATTTAATTAGAAAGAGTTTAAATAATAATTATTATAATAATTGTTGTTATAATATTACTTAAAATGGGTTCCTATTATTTGTTATTTTTACTTCTACTAAATATAATCTAATTTTTCCATATAAAAAAGTAAAACCAAATTACATTTAATGATTAATAAAAAAATAAAAAAATTGTACTAAATATAGATATATTTTATTCCTTTTTTTATTTCCAAATACCAAATAACATTTTTTTGCTTACTATAATAATATATTCTGAAGGTGAGTTACGATTGTGGACATTTCGGCCTTTGTTCAGTATGTTTATTTAATAATAATGTAATAAAAAATTATAGTAAAACAATTTGCGACATATTGTATGAACACTACTATTGCGCTGTTGCCTATCTTCGTTACTTTGACCTAATGATAACATGCGCTTGCTTTATGCGACGTTGCCATATAGCACGACGACGCTCGAAGTATATCACGTACATTTTATTTCCGAAACTTAGCTATGTCGTTCTAAGGTAGTTGTGGTTTGTGGTTTACTGGTATCATAGGTATATATTCCGGGTTTTGTCAAGTGTGAAAAGAATATCATGTTTATAATTTCAGGTGATATTATTTTGACGTTCGGAGTGTCGGCCGTAAGTGTTATCTTAGATTGTTTGTTTTGAATATCAATGTTATTGACGATTGAGTTTTTTTTTTTTTTTTTTTTTTTTATTTAAAGTCGCATAAAACATCTAGGGTCATTAGCGACTACAGAGTATATTACAGTAATTAAATTAAAGTATAATAGTTAGTTAGTCTTAAAAATTTCACAGTATTTTTATAGTCGCATATACACTCTTTTAATGTCTTACGAAGATTAAGAATACATTTCTGAGTTAAACATTGGGCAATCAATTAATAAATGTTTTATATTGAGTTCACTATCACATCTAGAACATTTATTCTTTGGGGTTTTAGTGATAAGATGTATATGTGTGGCATTACAATGACCTATTCTTAATCTATTTAAAACTATTTGATCTCTTCTATTGTCAACCTGTAAATTACATTTTTCAAAAATTGATTTTCTTATATCGAACAATGCACTTTTATTATTTTAATATATATATAATAACCCAATAGCTGTTCCATAGTTTTTTAATATTGTATTTAAAATATTTCTTTAGATCAGATATATTCGAAACTAACAAATTAGATTCGTTTAAATTAGTAGCTTCTTTAGCAAGCACGTCTTCTTTTTCATTCCCCGGTATGCCTTGGTGACTAGGAATCCAAATTATTTCAATTACAAAGTTATTATTGATCAAATTTAATAAGTCTTCTTTTATTAGGTTTATTAAAGGGTCTATATTTTTTGTGTTCGATAAGGCAGCTAAAGATGATAGTGAATCCGACAAAATTAGGTACTTTTTTGCTGTCGTTGGGTTGTTCTTAATGACCTCCAAGCATTTTAAGATAGCTACGGCTTCGCATGTGAATATAGAATTATAGTCGGGTAATCTGTACTTGTAACTGCTATTGGGTGATATAATTGCATAACCCGTTCTATCATTATAAATAGACCCATCAGTAAAATACATGATATAATCCGAATATTGTTCTCTAATTTCATAAAACAGGTTCCTGTAAATATAATCAGGAGTAGTTTCCCGGGGATATATTTTTTTAGCTATGTCTAAATTTATTTTATATACCGTTTTATTCCAAGGTGGCAGTGAAGAAGGGTGATGACGTGAAGAAGTGAAAAATTGGTGGGAGATCAAAATTATTTTTTTTCAAATAATTTTTAACTCTTAATCTTAACGGGACGGAAAGGGACGGGCGTAAATGATATTCTATATCAGACAATAAAGGAGGGCCTAAAAAGAGAGAAACTTTATTATACTATATGTTTTGCTGCATATGTGAGGCATAACTCCTTTCTTCTTAACATTAGAGGTATTTCATCTGACTCAACAAGAACGCTGTCAACAGGGCTTGTTCTGAAAGCCCCTAAACTTAACCTTAGACACGTATTATGAATGCTTTCTAAAGTTTTTAAAATGTTTGTCGAAGCTGAGTCATATATAACTGAGCCGTAATCAATTTTTTGCCTTATTAAGGTTTTGTAGGTATTTTTAACACATTTACTATCAGATCCCCAACTATTTGATGACAAAATTTTAATAATATTCATCCTATTATAACATTCAGATTTAAGTTTTGTAATGTGTGGAACCCAGCTCAATCTAGGTTAAAAGGTCAGTCCCAATATTTTTAGTCTATTAACTTCATTTATTTTACAGTCATTAATAATTTACAAATTAATACATTCAATTTATCTTTATTTTACTTTTTTGATAGGATCATGACTTCTGTTTTAGTTTCTGAAAATTTAAAACCAGTTTCTTTACTCCATTGACTTAATTTATCTAATATATCCTGTACAAGTTTTTCTGTTATTTTCAGATTTTTGCCACTGCATAAAATTGTTAAATCGTCTGCAAATAAATACTCTTTCATTGGTCGTTTTATAACTTCCAAAACACTATTAATTGATAACAAAAATAAAATCACACTCTCAGTATGAGCGGGATTTGAAATAGTACCATCAATTTTAACCCATATAGATCTATTCGATAGAAAATTAATAACAAATGCAAGTAGATTACCTTTTAGATTAAACTGTTGCAGAAGTAATAAAACTCTGTGTTTCCACACCATTTCATATGCCTTTTCTACATCAGGGGCGACTAATAATACTTTATTATTATTTGTAAAGGACTTGAGAATATCGTCTTCTAAAAGGGTTAAATGATCTAATGTAGATTTAAACTGTCTAAATCCAAATTGAGAAGTAGCTAAATATTGATTGTGTTCCAAATACCATCTCATTCTATTGCTTACAGTTTTTTCTACAATTTTACAGAGATTGCACGTAAGTGATATTGGTCTGTAACTTGAGGTCATAGTAGGCAATTTACCTGGTTTTAGGATAGGTATGACAGTTGCCTCTTTCCACAGGCCAGGAAAAACTTGGTTTATCCACATGTAATTATAAATATCGATAAGTCATTCAAGAGCCAAAACCGGAAGATTTTTTATAATAGTATTTGAAATTTTGTCGGGACCAGGGCAGGAATTTCCCAATTTTTGTATTATGAGGTTTACTGCGTTCATCCATGGATAAATTTTGGTTTATAGGATTACTATTATCTTGTAAATCAAAATCTGAATTAGTTTCTTTTTTTTCTCTTTTAAATTGTTTAAATTTATGTCTATAGTTATTTGAACTAGAGTTTTCTGCAAACCCCCTAACTAATATTTCAGTATTAATTTTGGGATCAGAACTAAGTTCTCCTTCGTTATTTTTTAAAACTATTCTTTCTTTCTTTCTTCTTTTCCCATTTATAGCATTTATTCTTCGCCATATAAATCCTATGGGCGTTTGGCTGTTAATCGGTGAAATATATATTTCCCAATTTATCCTTCTTCTTTCTTTGAAAAGTCTTCTAGTCTTAGATCTCATTTTACGGTATTCATTCTTTAATAATTCTTCCTTACGTTCGTCATTTTGATCAAACACTTGTCTTAATTGTTTATTAAGGTTTTCTTTTTTAATTTTTACATATTTTCTATATGCTCTTTTCGTTTCTTTTAGTGACTTTGAACACTCATCACTCCACCCGGGACATGTTTATATTTCAACTTCCCACTGGTTTTAGGAATATATTTGTTAGCTGAGTTGATTATTATTTCGTTAAATTCGTCTATAACTTTGTTTATACAAATATATGAGTAGAAATTTATTTTTTCTAATTGTTTAATTTGATTTTCTATTTCATTACTAAAATTAAACCAATCAGCATTTGAATATTTCCAATACTTAGATACAGTTTGTGTAGTGGTATTTAGTGGTATTGTATTTCAGCAGATAATAATATTGGAAAATGATCACTGTCATAAAGGTAGTCAAATGCATTCCAATCAAAATATGCTGATATATTTCGAGAAGCAAGAGATAAATCAATACAACTTGTGTGACCGTTACTAGAATTAAAATGTGTAGGCATATAATTGTTTGTATTTCCAGAAGTGAAAACACAGTCAAACGCATATTCTGGCTGAGCAAGTCCCCCCACTATATATACTTAATAATAAAAGAAATATTCAAACTTTAAAATATAGAAAAAAATTAAAATTTCAATAATTCAGGCATTTGCATGAAACAACCACACGAAATATGAACCACAGTCCAAACCAAATGAATAATAATCCGCAGGCAAAAAACTTTCATGGCAATTTTTCAATTAGTTACGCTATAGTTGTTCAACAATTTTATTCTGGATGAATATGAAAAGTGCATGCATGATAATTGTAGAGCTATAAATCTCTTGTTTTTCTTTCTTAAAACTTTTCACATAATAGGTCACGTTCTACAATCAACCTGATGATTATCCACCTACTTTTTCCAAATGCGAGTGCCATTTCACAGCCCTTTTTTTCTTTTGCGTCGGGAAATGTTCTTAGGCATCCCGCGGACTCCCCCAATCGGGTATATGAAGTGCGCCCGAATGATGGTAAGGTGGTTAGGTATGACGTCATGCTGAGTGCTATCAAGATATTTTTTTTATGTATTACGCATGGAGCGTCACTATCACAGGGCTTTACTAAAGATAAATATCTATATAACGCATCTGCTTACGATCTGCACAATGAAGCGGCGTGACAGTAGCACTCTATAATATATTATGTATACTCTAGGATGGCATTGCTTCCCCACCATGGTTCAGGCCTTGTCGTGGCGGTGGGGCTCAGTAGCCTAGGGTGAGCCCAGCACCTTGGGCGAAGCTAATTAAGCCGAGGGGGCTCTTTGTACCCCTCTTTTAAGAAGAGGGGACAAAAGAGCAGTGGGGCAAGGGGTGAGGATGGGAACCTCACCTCATTGTACTGTCTCGACGTTGGGAGGGGTTGTTCTGTGGTGCGGGACAACCCCTCTGTGGAGGTGGCGTCGGTCCCTTGCGGTGCTGACTAGCCGTCGAGGTGCTCTGTTAGCTTAACAGATCCGGGGCACCTCACCAAGGCGGCACTGGTGGCACTCGCCGGGTTTTAGTGGGTAGAGCTGCGTCCATTTACCATCTTTCGGGCGCAGCGAGTCCCACATACCCACCTATGGAGACCCACTCCCCAGGCGGGATGCCTCAGAGCATTTCCCGGCGTAAAAAAAAAGAGGTAAATCTTGGTGCCAGTAATTACACTGCCTGTCCTGCTCATTTTGGTTTACCGGAGAAATAAAACAATAATATACCTATTTCCTCTTGGAATACTCTAATCTCTCTTCATGAATTTCATTTTTTAACAAGTACCTACTCAAAGGATAGCAAATAGCGTTGATTTGATTTTAATGACGCTAAATATATTTGTGTTTTTTTTATGTCACAAGGAGGCAACCGAACAGTCGGAGCTTCATGGTGACTCCCGAAGCCCATATATTATATACATCCCCCAACCAAAAGTTATGTAGATGCGTTGCTCTCCTTTTCCCTATACCCCCCAAAGGGCCTCCGGAAACTCACAAACCGCACGAAACGCGACAGCATAGCTGTCACTTGACGCCGTTGTTATGTGAGCGAGAGGTTCCACCCCGGTCGTGCCGGCCCAATTCGGCTGTAATGCAGCATGGCACTGCATCTTACAACTTGTGTAGGGACAGGACAAAGCTCGCCGGGTTCAGCTTGTTTGTAATTAAGGTTCATCAAAATTATCTGTCCCTAGAAATAGTGTCAAGCGGTTGTCCACAAGGGCTACCTAAATCATCCCCATTTATGTTCCGCGATTTTGCGTAGTTTTTGAGCTATGATTATTTTTCGTATTTTTTTACTAATACCGACTTGCGAGATTAATCGTCACAGAGAGCTCAATTATTGAGATATGTGCTTGATTTATTTTATCAGCCAGGCGAATAGCATGAATTGCATACAAAAAACAATTGTGGGCAGCTCGTCATTAAAAAAAGTTTAATCCCATAGCTACTAAAAATTCAAAATCTACATAGGCTTTTCGATGGTGAATAAAAAAAGTAACTAAAAATATGCCCAGACCTATCTTTAAAAACTTGCTAATTCTATCATCTAGTTACCCTTCTTTATTTGAGCTATCTTTATTGCATCATACTTAAAATTTGAAACAAAGCGTAAATAACCAAAGATAACGTTGGTACGATCTAAGAATCGGTAAAGGATGAGCTAAATAAAACTAATTAAAATATTAGTTATGTTATTGTATTTACAAAAAAGTATACAAGACCTTCGTGTTCAATGCTTCTTCTAAAGAGCTATGTTTTAATCTTAAAAATGCTACCCTGATAGTAAGTGGTAAGCGATATCCTCAAACACCCGCTACACGATAGGATTAGCAAGTCCGTTGCGACCATATACAGGTTGTTTCAACAAATAAAATGTTAATATTTATTACAGTGCTTATCATTCATCGTGTCACTCTCAGTTTTATTGGCAATATTACGTAGAAAGACACATAAGGAAGAGAAGTTGAAGAAGTACCAGAAAAACCTCGCGGCATCAAAATTACTACCGGCCAAACCCCTCGTTCTGGAAGCACCCTCCGCACCGCCGGCAGAATTAATGCCGCTACAAGGTCATCTGTATCCTGAACTAGGAAATGATGATATGTATAAGTAACGACATTTTAGTATATTATTATTGATTTTTTACCAAATCACTTGTTTGTTATTTTTCATTTATTTCTAATTCTGTTCAACTAATTAAGTAAGCCGCGTCTTTTGAATAATGATGCAACCATAAACCATTTGAATTTGTCGTAACATACAATACAATGCAGTTATTATTTAATAATATATGATGAACTAAATAAAGTGTGTTAAGTTTATGGTCGTTTTATTGTTTACACTAACAAGATACCCAACACAAATCACAATCACTCTACCCATCTCTGCTTGAACTACATCGTAGGAATCTAAGATGATCTCATTCATATTAGTAAGAAACAACAAGAACAATGATCTCATTCATATTAGTACCTAGCGAAAGAACCTATAAATAATACGCACATTTTTATTACACCTTATTATTTTTAGGTTATTTTTATTATCACCACCATGGTTCAGGCCTTGACCTCTTGACAGGGGGCTCTTTGTACCCCTCTTATAAGAAGAGGGGACAAAAGAGCAGGTACAAGGGGCGAGGACAGAAACCCCCTCGTACTGTCCCAACGTTGGGAGGGATTGTTCTGTAGTGCGGGACAACCCCTCTGTGGAGGTGGCGTCGGTCCCTTGAGGGGCCGACTAGCCGGCGAGGTACCCTCTTTGCTCATTAGATCCGGGGTACCTCCCTAAAGGCGGCATTGGTGGCACTCGCTGGGTCTAGTGGGTAGAGCTGCGTCCACTTACCAGCTTTCGGGCGCAGCGAGTTCCACATACCCGCGGGGGGAGACCCACTCCCCTGCGGGATGCCTCAGAGCATTTCCCGGCTTTAAAGAAAAGTTTATTTTTATTATAATAGATTCAAGAATTACAACAGATAAAGAGATATTATTATGGTTATGTTACAAAAGTAAGTATTTTGCGTGTATAAGTTAAAGTCAAATGAAAAACTCACAAAAAATGTTTGATTTATAATATCTTCTTCATAAATTTTAGTTTCCCGAAGATTTGCCAATATACCTAATATTGTCATCCTATCCTGTTAATCCTAATATGGTGTAGCGGGGTGTCTACAGATGTCGTTTATCACTTAACAACATGTGAAAAGACTGTCCGTTTGCCCCCCCTTTTATAAAAAAATAGGTTAAAAAATTCTTATAAAGTATCTATAAAGTAAGAAATACTGCAGTTAGGCGGCGAGTAGAAGTTGTATTATTCTGTGGTAAAAGTAACATCAAAAAAGTTATACCTATCTGTTTAGATTGAACTCTGCGTTTTAGTCTTTTTTTTATCGCAGGGAAATCCTTACGGATGTCTCCTAATGTGGGACTCGCACCTGGGAGTGCCCACCCTAACTAAAACCACTGCGAGTGCCTTTAGCCGCTTTTTCAGGGTTCCGGATATGCAGACAGACAGGATCACCTCAGCGACAAGCTAGCCCCGGTGAAGGCCAGACTACTCCTCGTAAGGGGGGACTACCCGGCCGCTACTAAACAGTCCCTACGATGTCATGCCATACAGATCCAGGTTTCCATCTTGAGCCCGACACGAACACAGAGGCGTTACTGGAGGCGCATTAAGTAGTGCCTCCTACGCACCCCCATTCGTCGCCCGCGGGAACAGGCATCGTCGGCGGCCTCCTCTCTCACCCGCTCGCCGACCTCTTTCTGGAACAATACTGCTTTGCAGAAACATCCACCACCATCGCCGTCCAGGACTCTTCGTCACTGAACATCACGGTGATGACGCTCGGCAGCGCCGCCCATCTCGGGCACACCAGCCTTGAAGTTTAAAAAATATATATATGTTAGTTGGATAGGCAAACTGGCAAACGTGCCACGTTTGCCAGTTAGTTGCCTGATACACTAACGAACATAAACTAGTTTACCTGGAACGAGTCCAGGCAACTCATCTATGTGTTGCCTATCCTGAGACGTAAGATGTTAAGTCTCGGTGCCAGTAATTACACTGCCTGTTTTGACCTTCTCTCCGAAACACAGCAAAGCTGTTTCACGGGAGAAACAAGCAAGATGGTGGTACCCATGCAGCCGGGAGCGCGGCACAGCGCTTCCCTCCCACCGGGAGGGAATTCTGCTATAAGCTTCAAAAAGTTAAAGAAATGATAAAAATATCCGAAATTTTTATATTTTTATTTATAAATCGTTATTTATTTGTATATGCAATATTATTTCTATCAAACTAATTGAAAATTTTAAAGAAAAGTACCAAGTGCGAGTGGTCTCAGTGAGGTCTGACTGCAAGCCTAATCTGTGTGAATTTCTTCTGTACCTAATTATGTTAATATCTCTTACTCCCCAGTGCGGGAAAATCTAAAGGAAATCTGCACGTCCGATAAAAAGTTGATCATGCCTGATGTTCTTTTTTCATTGGATTAACAAATAGGCGAACTGTGACATTTTTTTTATTTTACTATTTTTTATATGATTAGGCAAACTGGCAGACGTGGCACCTGATGGTAAGTGGTCGTCGTCGCCCATGAAAATCTGGAACTAGCCCAGGCAACTCATTCATGCGTTGACTATCCTGACACATAGTTAAGTCTTTGTACCAGTAATTACTCTGCCTGTCCTGCCCTTCTCTCCGAAACAAAGCAAAGCTGTTTCACGGCAGAAAAAAACGGGATGGTAGTACCCAAGCAGACGTTGTCCCAACCTGTACTTATATACCTTGACTGTCTGATTTAAAAGAGAATAAGGCTCGTATACAATAGTTGTATTAACTGGCTGAACTGTACTAACTGGTAGAAGAAGTAACGTAATGGCATTATGTACATAATATATTTCAAAGTTTACACAAATCTCACTTCATTATATTGAAAAACTTTTGTACCGATTTTACTGTTTATTAAGATTAATTACCAACCATAAGACATTACCAGTGTTTGGGACATTTCAAAGCAATCCTGGTCACGGGAAGACGGTCTTCTCGATAAAATCCGAAAAAAGTTGTTTCGTTATAACATAATATATTGCATTTTCACTTATACTTCAACAATGGAAAACCAAAAGGGCCTGGCGGGCTTTATCTGATTTTTATTTAGTTTATTTACGATTTGGATATACCAGAAAATTGGTTTCAACAAGCATAATCAATAAACGTTGTTGATTTCGAAGTAATTTGTGGCTGTTAGTATTATCTAGATGTCCTTTATTATCTCACTCTTTGTTTTGTTTTAAATCAATTTATAATTAATTATATCTTGTCATTTGGCGTACAAATATTATTACAGGTGATGATGATACTGATGATGGAGATACTGGTAAAGTGTAACAAGAGAGAGAGCGGAGGCAGACGTCGCGACAGTGGTGGCGCCAAACCTGAACCCCATAACAAAGAATAACTAAGTAACAGAGGTATTACATACATATTGTACCTAACCTCAATGATTTTTTATTTTCTTTCTTTCTAATCATTATGATACCTGATATAATCATGATACATGATATGTGTCCCACATATCTAACTAAATCCCCAAGGTGTTCTTCCTCTTGGTGCTGGATCGGCTCGGGAAGTGTTAGTGTTTCGCGCCAGCCACCGACTGCGCTCCTACGCACTCTCCGCTGGCAAGGTACCTTGTACACAAAAGATGCCTTTTTCAGACCTTCACGCAAATCCCCCGAATCAGCTGCGCACAGGTCTCTTGCAGCGCGACAACGTGTTGGCGCCGCATCTCTCCGCATGCCGGAAGTTCACATGGCAACTACGCCAAGATACTGCCAAAATAACCTCCTCCACCATCAGGACGGCAAAGGCGTCGGACAGGCTGGTCAGGTGCCGCAGGGCTGGTGCTACAGCCTTTTGTCACCGAAAGCACTACGCCGGCCACGGTGTGGATTTATCAGATGACTTGACCTAATTTAAGTCTTTTAACCAATGAAACACAACAAGAAAATTTAGCTTTAAAAATAGAAGGATTTGATTATAATCTATTTTTTTAAACAAATTATTATTATATTTATTTTTTGTGATGTGAATAAATTACAGATATATCTACTTGTGTTATGAAAAAATTAATTGATATCCATAGGTGTTTATATAGCTTTTGTAATTTTTTTAAATATAATATTAATATAATATGGCGTTAGAATAAAATAATAATATACCTTTATTAAAATATTTAGAAAACTTTTTTTATAATCATTTTATTCATATAATCGACACTTATACTTATACTTACAGTATAAGTATAAGTGTCCACGGCTCAAGTTAGTTGTAAGAGGTAGTGCCATGCTGCTTTGCACCCAAATTGGGCCGGCACGGCCCGTGGCTCATTTGGGGGGATGGGGAAAAGGAGGGCAACGCAATAGCATAATCTTTGGCTATGCGGTTGTGTATGGGCGTCGATAGTCGCCAAAAGGTTTCGACTGCTCGTTTGCCCTCCTATGCTATAAAAAAGTGGATCCTCATACGAATGATGAACTGATATGCATATTAAGTACAATTTGTAACCAATAGACCCTCTATCGAATTGCTAAATCTTTGACATAATCAAAGATATTTTCATATTAAGAATGTAGCTCTCCCCTATTGGTGTTTTCTTATGCTGTTGTACAAAGTGACCACTGATATGGCAGCTTTTCTAAAACATAGATTTTAGCCTATCGCAGTCGTTTGAATTGAGAACAAAAATGGCATTCCGTGAAAATTTTATGTGGTGTTACTAAATTCTTCTCAAGTTTTTATTAACGCCTAAATGATTATAATATACATTGACATCATTTTGCTTATTATTTTGGTAAGTTATTTGAATATTTTTCTTATGCTTATGTATTCAGATTCATAGAAATTCTATAGCGTAAGCGTATGTGTTTTTATTTGGTCTGGCTACTTTTATTTATTACATGCTTTTATTTAAGAAAAGCTTTTGGGGGAAAATATTTCTAGGCTAAATATCTTGTTTTTAGGTTTCTAGTTTCATAGCCTTTAGGCATATGGATCACGATAAGCGTACTTTCAAAGCGTTATCATATAATATTATAGTCCTGAGACCTTTTTTGCATTTACAATATATTTTTATTGTTATATGATGACAGATATTAGGAATACAAAGTAAGAACCTATCAATAGGTAATGTTAGAATGTTAGAGAAATGTTATATAAGAAAAAATATGTTTCTTCATTATGTTACCTTAGATATATAATAAAGAACTTGAGTAAGTAGCCATCGCACATATATAAGAGTTGCTGAAATAATCGTAGTTTATTAGGGTAGTAATATCCTAACATTATGAGAGGCCTTGGAAACATCAAAGTATAGCTGTTATAATATTATTATATAAAATTACTCTCTATGGACTATTATGTCATAGTTCATAGAGAATGGCTAGATTAAATTACCGGTGGGAGGGAAGCGCTGTGGCGCGCTCCCGGCTGCATGGGTACCACCATCTTGCTTGTTTCTCCCGTGAAACAGCTTCGCTGTGTTTCGGAAAGAAGGGCAAGACAGGCAGTGTAATTAATGGCACCGAGACTTAACATCTTATGTCTCAGGATAGGCAACACATAAATGAGTTGCCTGGGCTCGTTCCAGGTAAACTGGTTTATGTTCATGGGCGACGTCGACCACTTACCATCAGGTGGCACGTTTGCCAGTGCCTATCCAACTAACATAAAAAAACTAGCACTATATGTATTTTAGATGCTATTATTCCTGCTGGTCAATCTATACCACTTTTGTTGAGATTTAGATAATATAGATACTCAGATTTTGACAACAGCATATGTTGGCTTATAATATATTTACATGCATTATTATTTAGTTGTAGTTACTATCGAACAAAGAATCATACGAGTACATTTTTATTGACTTCTTACATTTATGCGTTTTTTTTACAAATCTTATGTAACTTCAAGTGTTAAGGTTTTACTGTCAATGTTTTTCGCAGTGGCGGAGGTAACTATACCTATGTACGCGAATTTAGGTACCATCTGAGGTCATAAAAGTATGCGCCGTGATAACCAGGTGGTTTTAAATAAATTGTCCGGAAGGCCCTTAGGCTGGGGGCCCGTCGTGCCTGGGTCCGTATCCGTCATGCCACCCTTTAGTTACGCCACTTGTTACGGAAACTTTACAAAGGAAAGTATAATAATTAAAAAGTTACCTTTAGACGTTGCTACTTCCTCACTCGGTAATCATTAGGGGGAAAAGAAAGCTTCGTTTTATATTAGGGCTTATCTCACTATCATAGGAGATATATGGTTACAAAGTATCATTAACACGCCTTGACGTACGCATATTTTTTATGGAATGCATACGTCTGTGTAATAATTAATTAATTAATGTGTGCATAAAACAAAAAAAAAAAGACGTTAAAATTCCATTTCTGATTTCTAAAAGTATTCGCTTGAGTGGCATTCGGCCAGTTAAATTCAATCAAGAACTGGGAGCCTCGAGTGGAGGCCATGTTCGGGGATGCGAAGGGTTATCTTATGAAGAAAAGTTGATCTCCGTGGCCTATCTTAGCTTGTTGCAGGTGACGGGAGATCGGCTGTTTTAGCATTCATTAGAACAGGCCTATTTCCAGGAATGGAAGGGGAATGTTTGATAACCACGTTGATTTGCTTATAAATTTTGTTCTGAATACACAACTTGTACGTTCGTCGCATGAATTGCTGAACGCCGTTATTAACTTACATGCCGATGTAGTAGCGATGTTCCAACATCGCTCGGTTTGCTTCCATTTAATGACATTAGGGGACATGCCACTTAGAACTTACACGATGGGCAGTAAAAACAACAGTATTAACTATTATCTAAAATATGGTGAGCATGTTATGGTTAGAGTATGTTTTTCTTATCCCTTTATCATCATCAGACTGCATCGGATCGGAGGGGACTTGTCTCTGCCGAGCGTCATCACCGAGCATCGCGGTGATGACGAGTCCTGGACGGCGATGGTCTCCTTTTGCGAGGCAGTAATGTCCCAGAAGGAGGCCGACGAGCGGGTGAAAGAGGAGGCCCTCCCGCAGGCGACAAACGGGGGTGCGTAGGAGGCGCTATTTAATGCGCCTTCAGTAACGCCCCTGTGTTCGTGTCGGGCTCAGGATGGGAACCTGGGTCTGTATGGCACGACGTCGTGGGGACTGCTTAATAACGTCCGGGCAGTCCCCTTCTACGAGGAGTAGTCTGGCCTTCGCCATTCGGCGTTCTTGGTTGGAATCGGTGTTCTTTTGCGAGGACTTGTGGTTTATCGAATCTAATATAATGGCGAGAATTGTCAAGACTATGTTCGCAAATGGCAGACTAACCCCCAAATATTCAAAAGAATCTCAAATTTAAGACGTACTTAAACGTGTCAGATTCAAAGAAAAAAAGAGGGACAACACGAGTTTAAGTAGGTACGTCTTAAATTTGAGATTCGTTTGAATATTTGGGGGTTAGTCTGCCATCTGTGAACCTAGTCTTGACAAAGCTCGCCATTATATTAGATTCGATAAACCACAAGTCCTCGCAAAAGAACACCGATTCCAACCAAGGATGATCCGTGAGGCTATTGAAATTAAAAAAAACATGAATTATAATAGAGAAAATGGCTGGCTCTTTCCACCTGCTTGGTATCAATATGTCACAGATTAAAGATGCAGTTAGCGATAAAATCCGTAAAAATTGTTTCATTAAAATTTCAATATAATATTTGCAATAAGGCTAATATACTGTAATGATAGAAGCACGATTATTATCAATGTCAATCATAAACAAGTAACCTAAAGTTAGCCCAGGGAACTCATTTTCGTGTTTAGCCCAGACAACGAGGTAGTGCCATGCTGCATTGCAGCCGAACTGGGCCGGCACGACCAGCGGTGTACTGTCGCGTTTCGTGCGGTTTGTGAGTTCCGGTGGCCCATTGGGGGGAATAGGGAAAAGGTGGGCAACGCATCTGCATAACCTCTGGTTGTGCCGATGTGTATCATGGCGTCGGTACTCTAAGGCTCCGACTGCTCGTTTACCCCCTTATGACATAAAAAAATCATGTGCTGCCTATCCTGAGATGTAAGATGCTAAGTCTTCGTACCAGTAATTACACTGTCTGTCCTGCCCTGCTTTTCGAAACACAGGAAAGCTGTTTTACGGAAGAAATAAGCGTGGTAGTACCCATGCAGACAGAAGCGCGGCACAGCGCATCCCTCCCACAGGTGTGAAGAAATTCCGATGTGGTATTTGAGGTACTGGTGTCATAATTAATTGATGCTTTGGGAACACTACTGGATAATCTAATGCCAATTCAACCAGTGATAAGGAAAAATACATTATATATCAAAATCAATCAAATACATCTATAGAACGTATCCCCAAAGATAACGTTACACGTCATCAATGTATTTACATTGTTTGTATCTTTTATCGGTCCAAGTTGTTATAATAAAATGGTGATTTATATCGCTTATTTTAAGCTGTAAATATTATAATACGCGTTTCACTTTATGGCTGTGTAATTTATTGTCTCTCTGTGAATACCGTTAAATCCTATCGTAATCATTTGTATGTTGCGTGGGGTAGGTAGATTAAATCTTTTCCTTATTATTATTATTTATATCATAGGAGGGCAAACAAGCAGTATCAGTTGTCTGGTTGCCATAAGAACAGGCTCTGCCTAGTTTGGGATCAGATGGCCGTGTGTGTGTTGTCCCAACATATTATATGTTGGGACAACACACACACATTATTATTAATTTATATTATAAAAGTGCCTACTATCATATTTCAGTTGCTGTTAGTCATTTTCGCATGCGGCTACTGCGCGTACCACGTCCATCACATGCAGCAGAATGGGCAAGTGCGTATATTACATATATGTATGTATGTTTTTGTATTATAAGAGCTTTACCTGTGGAAAGGGCTCACTTTGAATCGCTCGTCCGCCACTTATATTTTCCTTGAATCAGTTTTGATCTCGAAAAGAGGAATCCTAAAGTCGATGCAATCCATCTAGCATGTTCATAGGATAAGTCCTACCACCAGGTAAGTTTTAATTAATCAAAATAATTTTCTTCAGAAAATATGCAGAAAGGTGGTATTTATGCAGCTCATCCCATTCACAACAGCATGCCTGAATATTATGAACTTATTTTTAAATATTATTTTATAAATCGCTATTATTCATTTATTATTACTAACACGTAAAATTTTTATATGACTACCTAAATGTACTCATTTTATAGAAGAGTGTGATTTGCATTCAAAGTTTGGTTGAACTGATTGACAATAGTAAAATTAATGGACCGGTGGTCGATTACCTGCATTTTAATATAATTTTCACATTTTACGTTACTGAATTTTTCCTGAGAATATTTTATATTAATGATCAGTTAATTAAAAGTTTATACTTAATATTGCATATCTCATTAGTTATCGAATTCTGTGAATTATCAAGTTTCTCTATAATTATTATTTATTAAATAATTTAGAGTATTATTATAATATTCAAGTAAAAAGTTTTTTTTAGACCCCTTTGTAAAAGGAACCCTAGAAAGCTAAGTAAAATTTTAAGAGTTAAATTTTCGTTGCTTGAAATTTGAAAAATTGAAATAGAGACTGAAAAGGTGAAAAATTATTAAGATAAAGTAATAAATCATACATCAAATAGAATTGGCTAATATTCACGTGTTTTCACTGTCTATGAGCCTACTAGTGCCGCGCCCCATGGTTTCACTCGCTTAGTTACCGTTCCTGTGGGAATACGGAGATGAAGTATAGCCTATACTTACTCGTTGATAATTTAGCTTTCCATTGATAAGGGAGTTTTCAAAATCGGTTAAGTTATTAAAGAGTGAAAGCGTAACAAACAAATTCACATTCTATTTTATGTTAGTAAGGATTGTAATATGATAATAATAAAATATAAATATTTATTTCGTAGGTCGCTATATTACTGAAACCAACAAAGGTACTTTTCTCCCATAAAAAGGATGACAACTCTGAACAATTGAGGTACGTATTTTTGAAACTATTATTGTAATGTATTGAATCTGTAGCAATAAGTACAATAAATAAAATTTATGCTGCCTTTATCAACTTATTTAAAAAATGCAAAGTACTGAGGCGTACTACTCACCGCCTGATTTGAGGTTTGTGGCAAATTATTAAGTACATGCGAAAGCAATAAATTGTCAGCAATATTTTCTCAGCAACAGCTAAAAGTGAAAATACTTTAAAAAATGGTAGTCATAGGGACTGACGATAGAAAATTTGCCTTAAAATTAGAATTATGACACCATGGAATATTATCAAATTTTAATAGTAAAAATTAGAAACTTTATATTGACGTCACATTAGCAAGTCACTGACGCGAACCTATCAGGAGACACGTTAGTGTCTAGCGCCAAGAACACATCCAAGTAGTTTGGCGTGAGGCACTGTGTATATATTCTCGAGACATATGTAAACATAACCTCCTCATATTTTTGGGGCTAAATTTTGTTATTATTGCCAAAACACTAAGACTTCACACTATTTTTAATAAGTTTCTTTTTACGAATTTTACACATATTACAAAAAATTATTGGGTCTTAGCAATTATTTAATACATTTCAAACATGAAAATTATCGCTTGCGCCGTTTTGCGATTAAAGAGGTTTAGAGAAAATATTTTATATGACGTTACAGTGAGAATTTTGAGTTTTGACATCGAAGTTGGTTGCTTGTTTTTTAGTTTTATCCTATCGGAACAGGCAAAGGCTAGAGGCCATGCTGCCTATCGTTACCAATATACGGTGTTGTATTAAAATTAAGTATTTCGTTTTTTTTCTTGTATTCTCTATAACTTATTTTTATTTATTTTTTCTGTCATATTTTATATTTGATAAACGTCTTTCGTATAATATATTTTTTCTGTCGTATTTTTTATTTGATAAACGTCTTTTGTTTCGTATATTCGTTTCTGTTAAGAGCTCAATCTTCTTGGTTTCTTCCCAGTTTCCCGTTAATTAATTGTTATTTTGTGTTTTGTTCATTCTGAGTGATTTACTAGTGTTTGGTTTAAAAAACTGTATATATTGTGATTGGTTGGCGAATATTGTGGAGAACTATTCTGGAGTGGTTTTCTATTGTAGGACTGTTCTGATGGTTTTCTATAGTGTTTGTTTTTAAAACTTAATCTGTGTAATATTTAATGTGATTCGTTGGCGAATATTATGGTGAACTGTTCTGGGTGAATAGAATGGGAAGTGATAGTTGATTGATGGGTGCTAGAGGGGCAGAGCCGCGCTTTTTGGCATTTTCCGCCGTTTCTCCAAAGCACAGACAAGATATTTTTGTTAACACAACAGATATGGCAGCATGGCCTCAGGTCTTAGCCGGTTCCAACAGAAAATGCCAATTGGAAAGAAAAATGACAATACAGTCTAATTATTTTTCGAGGGAATGGCGGGAAGCATCGGGACGCGCGGTTGTGTTTTTTTGGTTTCCCGTTAATTAATTGTTATTTTGTGTTTTGTCCATTCAGGGTGGTTTTCTATAGTGTTTGTTTTTAAAACTTGATCTTTATATATTGTGATTGGTTGGCGAATCTTATGGAGTACCGTTTTGAAGTGGTTTTCTTAGTAGGGCTGTTCTGGCGGTTTTCTATAGTGTTTGTTTTAAAAACCTAATCAGTGTAATATATAATGTGATTGTTTGGCGAATATTGGTGGACTGCCTTGTGTGGATGGAATCGGGAATGATAGTTGATTGATGGGGGCTAGAGGGGCGAAGCCGCGCTCCTTGGGGTTTCCCGCCATTTCTCCGTATTACAGACCGAATAATTGTATTTTGTATGGCTAATAGCCTAGTAGCTCATGCCTTTAAATGAAAATAATAATAATTATTATTTTTCGAGAAATAACAAAATTATTTAACAAAGTGAGATGTACTATCTCAATCTATGTAATTGTGGTGCTTTAACCTCCTAACGCCTGAGGACCTAAAAAAAATCCTTCTACAAGTTAATGGTTGACGCCCAGCGTTTAGTTCGCTTTTATAAGATAGACGCCCAAGGGATTTTTTAAAATCCTTCATTTTCAATAGCCCTTAGACTACACAATTTTAGTTGGGATGACAGATATTTGTTTCGGAACGTTTCCGGAAGTGTCTGTATTATCTATGGACCATCAGTGGTGCCAATAGAATTTCATTTTATCAGTCATTTTCGACGGATTGTGAAGAAATAGAGAGGGACGTCGCAAGCACGGTAAATAAATTCGAGCTTTTCTTTGCTATCTTTGCTTTACTGGCTATTATTCTTATCAGAATCTGGTGCTGAAAAACTAGATTTTCGTTTGGTATGAATATTTTAAGCCAAACCCTAAAACTTTTTTTTACTTGACCTCTTAAATTTAGAAGACCTTTTTGAAGGTATGTGGGTTTCAAAATAATCCTGGATTTTAAAAGCCTAACTGGGTCCTAAATTTGCTTGGATTTTAAAACGCTTGTGGGTCTTTGTGCTTATCTTGTTAGTGTTATAATTATTGATTTTATTTCCTTTTTCGATGATATTATTTTCCTAGTTTTCCTAAACGTGGTTGTCTCTAAGCCTACTTAAGGTTGCAGTATTTACAAGTTTAATAAAACTTATTATAATATAATATAAAATATTTTTTTATTTACAGTAATTAACCCCCTAAGAGATGAAGAAATCGCATCATTCTTAAAAGATTCAGATTGCGTACTCGACCCCTTTGGGGATAATGTCAAGATTTTCGTCGAGATCTTTTGAGAAGATAAATGACAGATTGATTAAAGATAAAAAAATAAAAAAATATTGTGTAATAAGGCGAGGCTTTTAAAAGGATTAAGGGCTTCTATCACTATAGCAGCTGATTGATCACTTCTCTAAAAACTATTGGAAATATTTTAATAACAGCATTGTTAATTCAAGTTTTAATCACTTTCATCCTCTAGGTTAACTATCTAGCTTACCATTAAATAACAAGAATGCCAATTTTACTTGAAAATTAGACTAATATTTACCTCTATATGGACGACGGCTGGATTTGAAAAAAAGATTATGATGAAAAAAATACAAAACAATTTTTATTTTATACTTCTATAATTTTACATCATACTTTTGTAAAAATCAACCATTCTGCAATAGATATAACCAAATTACTTTGAAATTGAAATAAAAATACAACTGGTTTTCAATAGTAACTGCGACCCAGATGCCTATTAAAAGGTTGTTTATTTTCGGCTTTCTGCCTAACTAAAAATCGTCTTTACGCATGCTTGATCTACCAAAAAAAATCCCACGTTTGTATGATCAGTTTAAAGTACATTTTCGAATGTCGATATCTCTGGGCGTCTACCATGCGAACCTTTTAAAAGGACTTTAGGTGTCTAGCACTACTTGCGCAAAAAAAAGCTGGGCGTTAGGAGGTTAATGTGATTTTAATGTATTTTTTTATTTAGTTTCAACCGATTTTATTCTGTCAAAACTCTAAAAATTTGACATGACCGCATAATAAATGCCGCTGGAGTTTGTTTCTTGACTTCATCTCCTACCAATTAAATTGGTATTAAATTTTTGTCATAGTCTACTATAGGCAATTGATTGATTTACATTAGTCAACTTATCAAGAATGGAAACAATGTGGAATTAACGGAGAAATGCTGTTATGTTTACAATAGAAAAAAAAACAGTTTGGTGGCTGTAGCAAACCAAGAAGATGGTGTTTATAAGTTGGTCATGGAACATAAACAATGTTTTTTTACTCCTACTTCAACAGTAATTAGTGAAGAGTGTCATAGGAGATTGGCCATTTGAATATAAATGACCAGAATAAAATGAAAGATGGAGCAGTTACGGGAATATCATACACAGACAGCAATCTGAGGAAGAAAATGAGGAACCAGTACCATTTACTTTTAGTAAAGGGGGACCCAAATTAAGTGAATAAAAAAGCTGCCAGAGCATTATAGATTTCCAAATCTATGTACAACGTTGAGTCCAAATGTTACTAATGATCCAGTCTGTGTCCATGAAGCTCTGGAGAGCCCAGAAAGAGACAAGTGGATTGAGGCAATAGAGGAAAAGCTGCATGCAAGCTTTTGAAAAAAAATATGCATGGGTTCCTGTGAGTGAATTACCTTTTGATTAAACTTTAGTACAGTGCAAGTGGGTATATAAAAGGAAATTAAATAGTGATAATAGTATATGTTACAGAGCATGTTTAGTGGCTAAGGGCACAAGGTTACACAGAGGCCTGGTATTGATTATGAATAGACTTTTTCACCAGATGTCAGACATTCTACTTTGAATTATATTGTTCGCACGATCTGTTCAGTTAAATTAAGATGTCACTCATTTAGATGTTAAAACAGCATTCTTAAATGGTTTTCTTAAAGAGGACATTTATAAGGTTCAACTAGTTATTAATTGTGATTCAAATAAGAATAAGATTGTTAAACAAAGTAATTTATAATAATAAAAAAAATTAATAAAATGTTTATTTCAGAAACTTACATATTGAGTACAATAAAATCTATAATTACAATGCAATGTTTCTTAGGTATTTACAATATATGTACTGACTGCCTGAACTAGGAAATCCTGTGTTTCAGGCTAAAAGGGCTAGTGTACTTGCTTCACGAATCATATTTTATCATTTATATTAAACTATATATAACTTATAAGATAAAAGTATAAATAGGTAAAGTCTAATCTAACCTAATTAACGAATTATCTGTCTCTTCGTACGACCTACTTTGTTGCGACAACTGGATTTTACTTCAAATTTCTGACTTGTCATACTTTTATTATTGTCAATACAATTTGTTTTCCCATTGTTACAGACCGTGCAATAAAAAAAACTTTAAGCGGAAAAGAGCTGGTTGTAAACAAAAATTGCGAGACATTATGTGTGTAGTATTTCTTAATTTTAATTATTTTCAGTTGAAGTTATTTCCTTACTGTTTTACATTTTTTTAGCTTCTGGAAAGGAGAATATTTAAAGGCCTTAAAGGACAATAAACATAATAATAAGTACATTGGTATCAAGTAAATTTATGACTTTCTTCTTATGGAGTTAGATTTGAATTATTCTTAAGAAAACAATAAAGAAAGTAATACATATAAAATTTTGAATTTTTTTTTATTCTGAATGCATGGTAGTGTTCAACTATAACTTAATAAATTTAGGGTAAATAATAATGAATCATATATTGGACAAGAACAAAAAATATAAAATTTTTAATTACATATTTGAGCTTATTATTATATGATTTACTAATAAGCAAATATAATATTTTACTTTAATTTAATTATTGATTTGAACTGCCGGTCAAGTTGCATGTTGCGCCATCTGGTATCTAACTTTCCCTTTTACACTCTAAATATTTAAACAGGAGGAATAACAGGAACGCATGCTCTATGTTAATTTTGAAAATCAAAATAACATTTAAAAAAATATGACTATGTTGCATTGGTCACTGGTCAGTCACAAGCGTCATTTAAAGTAAAAGTATTGTAATAGTACTAACCTCTTTTATTATTAAATTATTTGAGAAAATTTATGAATAAAAATTTTGATGAATTACTCAAGAAGTTTAAGTTTAAAATTTTAAAGTATTTGAAATAAATTACTCAAGAAGTATAAATATTTAAAATATTAAAATATTTGAAATGTAATTATGTTAATTAATTTATGCTTTACAAAAAAAGAGATATCTCACAAAAAACAGTTTCACTGTAAAATGTCGCGCCAAGTACACGTCTAACTATATACACTTATAGCAAAAATAAAAAATAAACTAATCTTTACAAAAAATATGAAATAAAAGCAAGTACACAAAACCTCTCGGATTAAAAGAAACACTCATTAAAAACTGAAAATTGAAAAAACAATTGGTGTAGTATATTTACAAAAAAAAAAAGAAAAATTTGCAATCTCCAAAAAAATATAAATTAAAAAAAGTAATCATTGTGATTTTCAATAATTGCAAAATTTTTGTGGCAAATTTTACAATTGAAAACAATTTTTTAAACGTACTTGGCGCGCGTCATTTTCGATGTATTGTAAATGGCTTCACAATATCACTAAGATAAATTATTAATGTCAACTATCAGTTCGAGAAGTTTGTGTTCCTCAAGCATTCATTAATGTTATAATTTTCAAAAACAATTTAATAAACATTATCTAAGGTAAAGTACCCAGTAGCTGCTCAGGAACCAGTACCTGCCCACTCTCTGCATTTGTATATCTATATTCAAAAATGCAGATATACAAATAAAAAGAGTGGAAAGGTGGTTCTGAGCAGTTACTGGGTACTTTACCTTACTAGTAATAAAATCATTTCCTTATTTCTTGATTCAATTAAAAGGCAAGAAAGCGTCATATTCATATATCAGTATAAATGTAATAGGAATAAGAAATATATAAAGAAATGGGTACGAGCTTGAATTTTAATTCTAATAGATTTGATTGAAGACATCAAAATAATCATTAGTGAGGCCAACTACATGGCGTAGAAGGGTTGCAACAATTGTTGTTTTTATACTCCTTTTCCATACCAATTTCCTGGCTGTAGATCACAGAATAATATTACCCTAGCTCTAGATTAGCCATGAAAAAATTTGGGTTACTCAATGACGCGCGCCAAGTACGTTTAAAAAATTGTTTTCAATTGTAAAATTTGCCACAAAAATTTTGCTATTATTGAAAATCACAATGATTACTTTTTTTTAATTTATAATTTTTTGTAAATATACTACACCAATTATTTTTTAAATTTTCACAGTTTTTAATGAGTGTTTCTTTTAATCCGAGAGGTTTTGTGTACTTGGTTTTTTATTTAATATTTTTTGTAAAGATTAGTTTATTTTTTTATTTTTGCTATACGTGTACTATATAGTTAGATGTGTACCTGGCGCGACATTTCACAGTGAAACTGTTTTTTGTGGGATATATCTAAATTCTTAGCAGAGCATTTTCCCTCTAGTAAATATAAAACCAAAGACTCGCTTTAAAATTGGCAAATCCTCGCGGGAGCCATTATAAAACAAGAAGAAGAAGACACGAACCCTATAAGTTTTGCCTCTACCAAAAAGTGCTCAACGCGGCCAAAAAGTTTCCATTTCAAAAAGGTTCTTCTCGTCTGCCACTTGATTTGGGAGCCCGTGGCATTTTGGCCACCCGCTACGCTATAGTTACGCCATTGGCTTAAAATATAATGAAATTCGATACTGGTAACACTGCAATTGTATTTCACGAAACAATTTTTGCCGTGGTACGCCACGCACTGTAGAAACGTTGTTAGTATCATCATCATCATCACCATCATCAGCCTCTATCAATCCACTGCTGTACATAGGCCTCCATCAATGAATGCCAAGACGGCCGATCTCTATATGAGTACAAAATATATGAATACTAGCTGTTGCCCGCAGCTTCGCCCGCGTTAACTTAGATGTACAGCCGTACACGGATTGATGATGATTATTTATCTATGGACGGGCGTAGGACTTTATTTTATAATATTATGAAGTGATTAATACCGTATTTTTGTAAATAGCTTTTACATTACCGCTTTAAGATTACCAATTTTTAAAGTATTAAAATGGATATAGGTAGTATGTTATATTTAACATAATATAGACATATTATGCCATCGCGGACTTTTCAGTAGGCATATTTAGGATACACAATTCTACCATAATACATTGATACAATAATAATTATTATCCTAACTTTCAAGGCTCGGGCGCGAGGCGCGCCATCACGGAGCGCCCGGCTCGCGCGGCAATCACGGTGTCGCATTATTTTGATTTTGCTATATCTTCTAAGATATGCATTTCATTTGCATGGTGTAAACGGGAAAAACAAACTTCATGAAATGCTCAAGCTAACTAACATATTTAAACTGATAAGGATTAATACCACATTGGTGTAAATAGCTTTCCAACTACCGTTTTATAATTGCCCATTTTTTAAGTATTAAAATGGATATAATATGTTATCCTTAAGAGATACACATATGCCATCGCGGACTTTTTGTAGACCTTTCTAAGGTGTACAATAATGTATTACATTATTTTGATCTATCTGTTAGTGTTTATCCAGCATTTGCAATGTAAGTGCAAACATGTGTTTATTTACGACATCACATTAGAAACCTCAAAAATAACAGTATTTCTCCACTATTTAATGGATGTTATTATACATATAAACCTTCCTCTTGAATCACTCTATCTATTAAAAAGACCGCATCAAAGTACGTTGCGTAGTTTTAAAGACTTAAGCATACAAAGGGACATAGGGACAGAGAAAGCGACTTTGTTTTATACTATGTAGTGATAATAATTTTACCAACGGCTATTCTCGACCCAATTAATATTTTTATATCCTTAATATTTTAGTCGTAGATTTCAGTTTAATACATTCTGTACCGCATACAAAAAACCACTACAAAAAACAGGACAACTAAATGGTTTTACTACCTATAGCAATGTTTAAATTGGTTCTAACGTTTTTGTCAGAGTTTCTAAAGTTGATACACAACGTAAAGTTTCCCGATACGATTCGTGTGTTATTATTATCATTAATCCATTCGCCTTCTATTATAGTTTGGAAGCAAAGACGGTTTTCTCTAGACTTTAAGCGCGTAACGAGTTTTTACTAAGACCAAGTTCATTAAGTAATAATATTTGCTAATTAACATCTTCTTTTTTTTTCTTTAACGCCGGGAAATGCTCTGAGGCATCCCGCGGGGGAGTGGGTCTCCACACGCGGGGATGTGGGACTTGCTGCGCCTGAAAGCTGGTAAGTGGACGCAGCTCTACCCATTAAAACCCGGTGAGTGCCACCAATGCCGCCTTTGGTGAGGTGCCCCGGATCTGTTGGGCAAACAGGGCACCTTAACGGCTAGTCAGTCCTACAGGGGACCGACGACACCTCCACAGAGGGGTTGTCCCGCACCACAGAACAACCCCTCCCAACGTCGGGACAGTACAATGGGGTGAGGTTCTCGTCCTCGCCCCTTGCCCCCTGATCTTCTGTCCCCTCTTCTTATAAGAGGGGTACAAAGAGCCCCCTCGGCTCAATTCGCTTCGCCCAAGGTTCAGCGGCTCACCCTAGGCTACTGAGCCCCACCACCACGACAAAGCCTGAACCATGGTGGAGTGCTAATTAACACCTCGCCCAGTATCACGCTGTATATACCATTGTAATATTATATATTTTTTTGTTAAATAACATACGTACCGGTCAAAATCATAACCCTCGTTTTTTCTTCGCTGTAGTTAGGTAAAAAGTTAATTTAATAATGTAATTTTTACCTTAAAAAATAATTTTGATGGCTTGCTGGTCGAGTGGTCAGGCTACTGAACACTACGCAGCGGTCACGAGTTCGAATCCCATCAAGTGCAGATAATTAGTATCACCATGTCTGCACCGGGTCACGGACGTATATGTATGTGGTGGAACCAATCAGCGCCACATTCCTGAATCATGCTATCGAAGTTCCACAGCTCGTCGCTATACATACAACAGCTGAATTGATAGCAAGTGGGCTTCGGTCTGACCGAGCATACCATCTAGCTCGGCCGGAGATCTACGCGACGATTGTTGTCCACGCGACGTTGTGTCCTACTCGGTCACAAGCTGAAGCTCGACACGAGCACAGGGGCATTACTGTAGGCGCATTTGGTAGCGCCTCCTACGAATCCCTGTTTGTCGCCCTGGGGAGGCCTCGACGGCGGCCTCCTCTCTCACCCGCTCGTCGGTTTCCTTCTAGGACATTACTGTCTCGCAGAAGGAGACCATTGCCATCTAGGACTCGTCGTCACAGAGCATCGCGGTGATGACGCTCGGCAGAGATAAGTCTCCTCCGATTACAATACTCATGTATCTACATACCCAATAATAGTCATAATATAAAATCAAATATAATATTATTATATTCAAAATATTATACATCATGTAGCCCATATTTATTCATTATTCGGTGCTAAGATATTTATGTTATTTGGTGTGAATATAAATTAAAAGGCAAATTAGAATTTGTATTCTTTGCACGACTTGCCCGTTGCGAATATTCACAATTATTTGGCTTAAAAATGTAAGATAAACAAAGCATAACTTTTGTGTAAATAAAATCAGAACAACATTGTACATTAATTATTGTGGTTTTATTTAAAAGTGTAGACCTTTCTAGTCGAGCATTCCGTTTATTTTAATAAGTTCGATTTTGTTTTGAAACGAGATCAAACGCCACAAAATAACAAAAGAAAATGTTTTTCATGGAAACAGATACTTATAGGAATTTAGCAAAATTTATATTTTTAATAAGTTTAAAAAATATTTTGTTACCCATATTGTTGTGTTTTACAAAACATTACATAATCATGATCATCATGAGTGGTCTTTGTATGCTCCGCTGTTGGCACCAGTCTCATCGTCGGAATCAGGTGTCATCGATGCGCTGCCCCAACACATGGTGGTGAACTTCACACATCCTCTAGACTTTAAATCTCATCATGCATTCAGGTTTTCTCACGATATTGTTTTCTAAAGTTTACGTAAATTTCACTCACTAATATGAAACAATTTTACGGATTTTATCGCGGTTGATTATGATTTTTACCAGCTCGACGTTTCGGATACTTTACGGCAACCATAATTCTCCCATAAACCATAAAATCCGTAAAAATGTTTTCTCGCGATGTTCCTATCCTCGCCCCTTGTCCCCCATGCTCTTTTGTCCCCTCTTCTTATAAGAGGGGTACAAAGAGTAGCTCCCTCGCTTCAATTTTATTCGCCCAAGGTGCCCCACCGCTATGACAAGGCTCGAACCTTGGTGGGGTGGTTATTTCCTCTGTATTAGCAAAAAATAGGATGAGAATATTCTATCCCGCCACTGCTTTTTTTTAACAGTAAGTGATCAACTGTTTTTTTGGTCCCTGGATCAGAAAGCGATTGTACGATTGTTTATTTTCGTTTGTTTGTAGTATGTGCACTGATCGTAGCTGCAGCCATAATAAACCATTTTTTTATCATACCATGCCACTTCGACTGACAAAAAGACAAAAGGTAAAAATGTAAATAATAGCTGCATGAAATGGACAAACAACGTATACAAAATTTGATTGCACCCACTGTTAACAGTAGCATAGCTTTCTTAGTTGGGAGAAAAGAAAAGCCCTACTCTCTAGAACTAACAAATGCAATGCTTACAATATGCTGTACAGAATGTTATTTCCTTTTATTACAAAACAGGGCTCTGTTTTGAACAAAAGAAATATAATTTAAAATAATACATTTAAATTGAATTTAAATTTTATTTGTGGGTTGTCTTGGGCACGACATAATAAAACAGACGCAGAGCATATTATGTCCAATACATTAAATTTGATCAATAGCATATTTTACTTGAAATTCAAACTATCGAACAAAACGATTATTCTTCACGATTCAATTATTTCCATGTACTTGCAATATATCTGCCCGATTATACGCTCAAGTGAATTCAAACTTACCTGAATATCTACACTTAATACCGGCTGCATACATTAGCTGAGATACCCCGACACCCAAGCCGAGACCGAGACCGAAGGCATGGGTTTGTATTTATTCTGTGGCATGGGTATACACAGTGATCTTGTCTCGTTTCTTCTGGTTCGCCTCCATGCTCTCGGTCACCTATCGAAATTATTGGGCCGAAATCAAAGATCCTCATAGAATTTAACGAGAAGAATAACACTCTTCTAATTGCACGCTTGCGTTTCAAGGCTAGATAAACCAGTGATTAGACTCACAAGAGTAAGTAATTCTTTTAAAGGCAATTGTATACGCTTTTACAATAGGATGATAATGTTCAAAACCTCCCAAGTAAAAAATTCAAAAAAGTTATTAAATACCGTTTTTGTGGTAAAGGATATTATAAAGTAAAATATTTTAAGGAAGATACCACACCTTGGAAAAAGGGCGTTCCTCCCAGGCATTTCAGGATAACAACATGTGAAATTTGTTATAAAATATTTGAAAAGATTAGTTCCACTGAGTTAGTTTCGCCGGTTCTTCTCAGTGCGCTTGCCTTGGAACCGGTGGTAGACTCAATTGACCGTCCCAAAAGATACCCTGTTGTAGTAGGTATACTATGAAAAAAATGGATTTGATTTTTGATTTTGATGAATTACTACACGAATTCTTTTTTTTACAGGACAGTAGTGGCTTATCAGAACCCGTTCACCGGCGACTATTGTGTTCATAAAAATAGGGAGCCCAAGGGATACTTAAATTCTATTGCGTCTTTTGATTCCACTGATAGCGGAGTGTCCGATGAATACGAACCTTTAAACCTACCACCTTTGCCCGAAGAAGAGCAGATCACAAGCACGCATGAGTCAACGAGTCGAAACTATTATCTAGTAAGCGATTATTTACTAATTTATTTGTGACCTCGAATAGAAAAAATAAAATTAATTTAATTAAATATATTTTTTTACTTCTTTGAGATGTAAATCTGTAACGAGAAGACTTCCGTTAACTTTTTAGAGTCCCTAATTTGCTAGGTATAAAAAAATCTACATTGTTCACAAACAAATTAAATAAGATGTATATTCTGCAGAATCATGACTTCAAACCTCACTTCACACCTTAAAGGATGACTTGAAAAAGTATTTTTAGAAACTGTTTCTTTCTTTTCATTATTTTATTAAATAGTCCAATTATTAGGTGATTATGTCACCTCCGTAACAGAAACTATACAAAATGACAACAACATTAACACATCCATATAACAAAGAGTAGCACTATATTAAGTTAAAATAATAATAATAATACAGCAGAGGACCAAGAACAAAGCCACAGTTATGTGTGATGTCTCAGTCCCACTGCATATCCGTGTGGTTGATCTTACCTTACCTAGTTTCTTCGATATACAGCAAATAACATCCTGCACAGAATCCCAACATCCTCCAATACGAGAGAGGCCAAGGCGTTGTTGCAAGCTCCTACATGGAAACCCCAGTCCAACACTTGTCTCTCACATACGTTCCGGTCAAACTCCATCAACACATGATAGACATCGTCCCCACCATGGTTCAGGCCTTGACGTGGGGCGGTGGGGCTCAGTAGCCTAGGGTGATCCCAGCAACCTTGGGCGAAGCCAATTGAGCCGAGGTGCCTCTTTGTACTCCTCTATCTGTGTAGAAGAGGGGACAAAAGAGCAGGGGGCAAGGGGTGAGGATGGGAACTTCACACCATTGTACTTTCCCGACGTTGGGAGAGGTTGTTTTGTGGTGCGGGACAACCCCTCGGTGGAGGTGGCGTCGGTCCCTTGCGGGACTGACTAGCCGTCGAGTTGCCCTGTTAGCTTAACAGATCCGGGGCACCTCACCAAGGCGGCACTGGTGGCACTCGCCGGGTTTTAGTGGGTAGAGCTGCGTCCATTTACCATCTTTCAGGCGCAGCGAGTCCCACATACCCACCTGGGGAGACCCACTCCCCAGACGGGATGCCTTAGAGCATTTCCTAGCGTAAAAGAAAAAAAATGATAGACATCGTCAATGACGTCACAAACTGGACAATTTTGAGAATCAGCTTTTCCCATTAAGTGTATGAACTTGTTGTATATAATGTGAACAGTACCCATTCTCAACAAAGCCACTGTACACGTTTCCTGTCCATCTTTCTTTCCTTAAACCACGAGTAACTAAGCGACTTACACTGTACTGTTTTGTACCAAATAACTTATAAATAAGTATGATATACATGGCATATATACATATTATATAAATGGCGTTGCTCGTCTTAAATAAACCCATTAAATGAATGTTCATGAAAATGTATTATTAGAAAAGACAGTCATTTTCTTTATAAAGGAAAATGTTTAGCTTTAATTAATTTGAACATTGTTTTAACGCAGTTATGATTAATAATGTCGATGTGATCAAATTTGATTATTTTTGTGAGGTTGCCTGATTAGTAACAAAATAAATATGTATTATGCTATATAGATATATTGTTTAAGAATGAAATCCGCCCAAGCCACTAGAATAGTAAAAAAAGTTACTCATTACGGAACGCCCGAAAGAAGTTCAAATTAAAAGTCATAATTAATAGCAATCTAAAACAAATCGAAATTCCGTAAAGGAATGAAAGCCGTTTGCCATCACGGCATTCCAGACGCTTTTACTGTCAGGGCGTGCGTGTGTCACAAAATGTGTCACAATAATCCTGCAAAATTAATATTTTTCAATTATTGTAATCTACGGGTGTACGAAAAAGCTTCCGACGTAGGTAGCATGGACAAACCTTTTTTTGAAGTGAAACTTCTTTGCGCGCATGAGGGTAATTTTTTTATGGATGAAATGTCACGAAAATGACAACGTTTTTGTCCAATAAGAGGGAGATCGTGATTGAGACCGATTGAGATAGAGAGTGAGAAAGGGCGAACGTAGCATGAAGCACATAGCCGTGGAGTGAGAGTAGGGAGCAAGCGAGTGAGAAAGATCGATAGAGAGAGAGTGAAATTGAGTGAACTTCGCATTATAAGTCTCGGAAATTGAAAGCTTTAGATTAGTATAAATGTAAACGAGATTTAAAAATTAGTTCCCCAAATAAGTTTCACTTCTGACATTTGTACATTGTACGCAAGCAGTTTTTTTTCTTTTACACAGGGAAATGCTCTGAGGCATCCCGCGGGAAAGTGGGTCTCCCCAGGTGGGAGATCCCGAAAGATGGTAAAGTGGAACGCAGCTCTACCCACTAAAGCCACCAATGTCACCTTTAGTGACATTGGGTGCCCCGGGTCTGTCAGGAGTACAAAGAGCAGCTCTCTCGGTTCAATTGGCTTCGCTCAAGGTGCTGGGTTCACTTTAGGTTACTGAGGTCCACCGCCACGACAAGGCTTGAAATATTGTGGAGAGAATGGACATACTTATTATTAATATTATGAAAATTGTAAGTGTATTTTGTGAACTGCCATCGAAATATTGTGCCAGAGTGCGACGGATAAATGTATACATTCTTGCTTTCGATTGCAAAATATATCTTTTAAGATTAACTAGCATTACCTATTTCAAGGTTTTTAATGATATAAAAAAGATTCCGACGAATTGAGAACCTGCTCCTTTTTGAAGTCGGTTAGAAATGCATTAATTATTTCCGAAGGTGTTTTTTGTGCATAAACTTTAATCTTTATCTATAATAAACAAATCAAATAATATAAATCAAACCAAAATTGTCGTCACTCAAGCTACATCACAAATACCTCAAGAAATATTATGAAATATTCATGAATAACTTGCATAGCTACTAAATATGTAATTTTCTGACAATACGACGGCCGGACGATCCAAACATAGCTGACCTCACTGTGGTATGCAGAAATGGCTACAAATTAAATATTTTGAATCAGTTACTGGCCTTCCTACTTAAGGCGCGGCACCACCGCGGCGCACACAGAGGATATGCACGTGTGTTAAAATGTCAATTGCAAAAAAAATGCGTAGCGTGTCCGTGCGTTGCGGTGGAAACAATCTTAAACGTTTTCTTGCGAAGCGAAATTTGACAAATGTGCGTAGCCTTTCCGTGCGCCGCGGTGGAGCCGCGTCCTTATGATTATGTCATCTTATTTAAATTGGTTTGTAATATAAGGTATTAATTGTGTTTTTCTTTCCAGGATAAAAGTATGGCAAACAGGCAGAAACCAGATAATAACTACAGTGTCGAGAAAACATGGAAATGGGATTATACTGAGTATCAAATTTAAAATGTTAAGTGTTATGTTAAGAAATAGTCGAATATCTGCGTTGAAATTTATTAAAATTAAAAATATAAATATATTATAGACAAAGTTCTATAAAAGTATATATTTATAAATAGTAAATAAATAAAAATGAAAATAGGTATAGAAGGATTTCTTCTTCGTTACAGTAAAAGTCATACAGAGCCTTTAGAAGTAATTAAACTTTTTACTACGGACGTAGAAATACCTTTGTTTGTCAGCTGGAGGCGGTATCCGGCCAAAAAAACCTACACTTATACCATTTTTAATGAACATGGTTATTTTCATTACTAATATTATTTAAAACGTGATATTTACCATGTTTTTCACTTTTATTTCGCGGAGTTCGCTATTTCAAAATTATCTACGATTTTTTTTTCATATGGTAAGTATCCCGTTTTAAATAATTTTAGTAAATAAATTCCTGTTAAACTTAAAATAAAACAGAATAGAGAATAGGACGAGAGATGCCTTTTTAACAAATCATGCAACAGTTGATCGAGAAAACTGACTTAATTTGTTCCAAAAATATCTCTTATTTTTGAACATAACGAAATGAAATTGTGATAAAAATAGCCATTTATTTTTACATCTACAACTAATCACAAAAATAAAACTTAAATGTCTGTATTTCTTTAATCTAAAAATTAGAGTTTTCTAATAAAATATGCATAAAAAATAATATGTCACTGTTTGTTAAATATGATTCATCTTCAAAAAGAATGGGTGTAAATAAAATAACATACTATATTTAAAAAGCTCATTCTTTTTTGATTTTTTTGGTTACTGACAGAAACATTGGATCCCAGGAAATTGTAATCAAAATTTAATTCAAATAGATGAAATACTTACCCAAACAATGTACCTAAAATTTGTGATCATATCATAATTACATAAGCTACAAAATTTATTATATTCAGTCTGTAAAAATGGCTGTCAAGATAAGTTATAAAGCGAAGCAAAAACTAGTCATTACTTTTATGTTAATACTAGCTGGTGCCCGCGACTTCGTCTACGCAGGATAACATTTTTTTTTCATGAAAAGTATCCTATGTTACTTCTTATACCACCAAGAATATGTGTACAAAGTTTCATTATGATCGGTTAAGTAATTTTTGCGTGAAAGCGTAGCAAACAAACTTACTTTAACATTTATAATATTAGGACGCACGCGACAGACGCTTCACTTACATAATATAACAAGACAACAAGAATAAGATGTTGAGGTTTCGATAGGGGATTATAATAGCTGTTGCACGCAGCTTTGCCCGCTTTAACTTACTTAATATAACGCCTTTTAGTTACAGGGTGATGTTTCATAACCTAGGTATAGCCTTCGTCAATAAATGGGCTAACACAGAAAGAATTTTTCAAATCGGACCAGTAGTTCCTGAGATTAGCGCGTTCAAACAAACTCTTCAGCTTTATATTTTAAGTATAGATTTGGACATAAGAAATAATGCCATAATATAATGTTTAAAACAAAAATATGTATGAAAAGGAATATTTATTAAAGATTGAAAGGAGACGGTCCAAAATTGTATGGGGCGTTGGTCTACTTTTGTACATGTAATGAGATGAAGGAAAGAAAATATTGAAACAGTTTTGATTTGTTCATATCCATGAATTCATCTCAATTTCAGCGCTAGCATAATTTAATGTATCTAAAATTAGCACCACTACGAATAAGTATACAACAATGGCGTATGGATATTTCTATTTTTTGGCGTTATAAGTCAAATATAAGGAAATATATCATTGATCCATCGGCATCTGGTTCAAAAAAGTTTTGGGTTCCAAAATTGTATTGGACTAGGACTATACTTAGGTATTTTTTTTCTTTAACGCCGGGAAATGCTCTGAGGCATCCCGCGGGGGAGTGAATCTCACAATCTCAGTCAAAGCTGGTAAGTGGACGCAGCTCAACCCAATAAAACCCGGCGAGTGCCACCAATGCCGCCTTTAGCGAGTTGCCTCCACGGCTAGTCAGTCCCCCAAGGGACCGATGCCCCCTCCACAGGGGGTTGTCCCGCACCACAGAACAACCCCTCCCAACGTCGGGACAGTATAGTGGGGTTCCCGTCCTCTCCCCTTGCCCCTCTGCTCTTTTGTCCCCTCTTATTATAATAGGGGTACAAAGAGCCCCCTCGGCACAATTAGCCCAATGTGCTGGGCTCAGCCTAGGCTACTGAGCCCCACCGTCACGGCAAGGCCTGAACCATGATGGGGTTGGACGTAGGTCTACTCTTGTACAGGTCATATTTTGATATGTTCAAATCCATCATTTGATCCTAGATGATGATGAATCACGATCGTGTCGGATCTGATTGTTTCTTTGATAGCGCATTTAGAGATAATTTTTCAGTAGTTGTGACGACTAGCACATTCAAATATACAAACTATTTAGATTTCTGATAAAAGTATAGATTGAACAGTGAGACCCCAAGGCACGCATATAATATATATTATTTTTATATATATTATATAATTCTTCTGTGCGTGTGTATGTCACTGAACTCCTCCTAAGCGGCTGGACCGATCTTGATGATTTTTTTTGTGTGTGTTCAAGTGGATTCGAGAATGGTTTAGATTCACAAAAATATTTTGTACAGGACAACGTCTGTCGGGGTCACTAGTATATATATAAGTCATGTCATATCAACAACATCTGTGGCACGTAGACAAAACAATGCTATATTACAATGAAAGCCTTATATCAAAACATAGGTACTACGCAGATGGACGCCCGGACCGAGCGCGTCCCGCCCATCAGTATAATATAAAATTTAAATTAGATGACTGTCGACTATATATAGCCTAAGTTACTCCTTATAACATCAGCAATCTGTTAGTAAAAGTCCTGTCAAAATCGGCTGTGCCATTTCAGTGGTTAGCCGGAATAAACAGACAGGCAGAAAAAATAATGATTGTATGATGTATTTTAAAATATTTTACATTATGTTCAGTGAAGCTGTTAATTTTAAATTACAAACTGACGCTTCAATTTTATTTATTTGTTTAAAAATTAATTGTTATTCCACTGAGGATATATTATGAATTTATGACAATAATTACTTGTTATAATAAATACCTGTACTTTATATTATAACAGAGAGTAGTGTGTTTTTAAAGCTTTTTCCCCGTTGCAAATAATTAAATAAGTTTTTCTCTCCATTCTGTAACCTCATTCGGTACAGGTATACATTCCATTTAACAAATTAGCGCTCTGATATAAAGGCAAAATTCCTTTATTTTTGGGCTTTATAGAGAACAATCGTATATTAATTATGGATACCAGAATACTAGTTGTTAACCGTGGCTTTGCGTAGGCTCGTCGGCAGCCTGCTCTCTCAGCTGCTCGTCAGCCTCCTTCTGGGATATTACTGCCTCGCAGAAGAATACCATCGCCGTCCAGGACTCGTCGTCACCGAGCATCGTGGTGATGATGCTCGGCAGAGACAAGTCCCCTCCGATGACTAATGTCACGCGACGTAGCGCCGCCCATCTCGGGCACAGCTCGAGGGTATGCTGGGCCGAGTCCACCACCACGCCACAATCGTGACATACTGTCAGCGGCTCCCTGTGGGCCGACTGCCAAGGGTGTGGCAAAAGTGAAGGCCGAGGTTTTGGGTTTGCGCTTACGTTGCATCCGCCGCTCGAGGACTGGACGCAGAGCAGACGTTAGGCTTTTGCCATATTATGGCTGCCGCGCCAGGTCCTCTCCCCATATCCATATTAGCGCCCATTGCCATAGTTGGCGGATCTGCAGGATCCCGTCCAGCGTAAGGCTCTCTCTGAAAGAGCTCCAATCTGATACATAGGAGTGCGTTTCGGCAAGAACCACGAGTTCCCATGGAGGGTCACCGACCAGGCCAGTAGCTGCTGCCAACGCGGTAAGATGACCCGCCCAGATGGGTGCACCGTACGTTGCCATACTCCGGTAGATTTCGGAGTATAGCTGCCTGCAGGTAGTGCTGGCTCCACCGAGGTTCGGGAGGAGTCTGCCTAGCTCGATTGCCACCTTCATAACCTTCGGTGCCAACATTGAGAAATGTGGGGCCAAGTTCCACCCTCCGTCAAGGATTAGCCCCAGATATTTGATTTGGGGGCTCATCCTGATCCTCATCCCTCCGACCAGGTGGAGGTCCTTTCCGCCTGGTCCTGCGGAAGAAAAGGGCTTCGGTATTCTCAGTCTGAACTGACCTTACCTAACCTCTCTATGCGGCTAATCATGAGCCAACCTCGGCAAGCCGCACCGTCTCCGTATAGCCCCGTCCCCAGGAGTAGACTATGGTGTCATCCGCGTAGCAGATACGGAGGAGGCAGGCCTCGCAAGACCCAGTCGTACCCAAAGTCCCACAGGTATTAATTTATTTTTGGCTTTTGAGTGCCTATTTGGGTTTTTGAAGTCGCTTTAATTATTTTATAAAAAGAATTTATTAGATGACAAATTATCCGGTCAAATTATGTTATTGTCCAGCATATTGTTTTTCTTATGAAAACGTCATCACTACGATCACTACAATAGAATTATATTATGTATAATTTATATATATTATATGCACTGGTATAGCATAGGTACTTAACAAACATTAAACCAAATAATGTACATATTACGATCAAAGAAGCTAACACGCTGTACTTTGAAAGCTGTATCAAAGGACTTGTTGTCACATAGACATTCTGTTTATCTTGGGCTTTGGCAACTCCGTAACGGGATTTGAACCACAAAACATACATAATTATGGAAGCGGATCCCGAATCGATCCTGAAATGCGTCCACAATTTATTCGTCTAGCTCCTATAGACAGTTGTGATAAAAGTAGATTACTAAATATTATCACAACTGTTTTGTAATTAATTAAAATTACATCCTTATTTGTTAATCCTTTAATAATATCAAGATAGCCTATCCAACATTAAATTATGTATGGAAAATTATTTAATTCCACTATATGGTATCTCTGGTCTTCCCGATTTTGTCCTGTAATCTTTTTATTCTTTGAAATGGAAAAATAATGTATGAATTTCATTCATTATTCGTCTATAGTCTATACAATGCTAGACATTTGCCTATTTCAATGATCCTGCCTTTCCCCACCACTTGCATTCACATCGTCATCCTATCTAGTATGTCAGCCGATTTATTGCGGCCTTCTCTCTACCATTATAACTATTGGCTTTTTCATGTATGAGATCCGGCTTTTTTGCCTTGATAACGTCTTATAAATCGATGAACGCTGGTTGCACGTGCGAAAAAGTATCACGTTCGACCTGAGCCTAGCTTGCAAGCGAGAGCGCGGAACAAGTGATAGAGACTACGATGGGCCTATGCGTTCGGCTTGTTACGCATTATGTAGTTATCACGTAAATTATCGTCCGTAAGCTGACTTTACATACAACATATAGGTGTTTTATAGAAAAAGAGGACAATGGTAAAATCGGTTCACCTGATGGTTAGTGATTACCGTTACACACATGCTACACCGGAGAAACAATGTACATGGTACGTTATAATATAACAAAATATACTAGTTAATATGAGGCTGTATAAATACAAATTACACGAGTAAATACAAGTTATAAACCACAAATCGACGCTAACGTGCTGCACGCATTGCTAGTAGAGTGCTCGTATTTGCTGATCTGTTTGTGGTTCAGAGTCAAAACCGCATTCGTGACATATTCCTGTTACCATATAAACTGTGTACACTCAAGAAATGATACATTTTCGCGGTCATATTGTCGTATACAATCGGATTAATGCCTCGAACCGAAATTATCTGCCGGCACGTTAGTGCCAATGCCAATTCGAGCAAAAAAGCGGTCGGGCCGTACATTTTCTCAAAGCAATTCAGACCATTTACAACTCCCCATTACTTCGTTGTGAATAAAACTAGAAGCCTGAATTTTCAGCGACTAAGCAGAAATTGTATAAACACAGTATATTTTAAATTTCATTCAATGTGAACCAATAGAGTTAAGAATTTTGTCACTTATTAACTGACTCACTGACTCACTGACTCACTGACCGATCATCTAAACTCTAAAACACTAACTCTTGTAACGTTGCGCTTGAACGTTACCTAAATTTAAGCTGATAATTAAATAATATAATAATAAATAAGTTTAAACTTAATACTACCAATAAATAAGCGCCATCTATCCTTGACTGATGTTAACGATTGACTGTTTATCGACCTATTGACGTCATATTTCTAATTTACTCAATAGATGTCGCTATAAAATCCGATAATTGTTATAATTGTCCGTATTTATGCAAAATGGAACCACACGACAATTTTCATTTTTTACTTTTTTTTTAAGAATACTCATTTAAAAGTGGTCAAAATTCTTATACAAAAGAGAACCACATGATTTTTCCCTAGAAAACAAGGTATACTAAAAGCAGAACAGAACCACCAGCAACAAAAAACATTATATATGAAGCAAAACCGAACCACGCCACCACGGGACTCTTTTGTTCAAACAAATAAATGATATTACTATCGTGTCATTTTATACAAAATAGATACACACACACTTGATACCATTTTACATTACACATATTTTATATTAATAACAGTTACTTTTAATACACAAAATGGAACAAAGTTTCTGTGGTATGGTTATGCTTAAAATAAATTCCTAATTTAATTGCTTTTTTCTTTTTGCAAAATGAAACCACAGGCATTTGGTTCTATCATGTATAAATAAATATTGTAAAACAGGAGAACCACTAGTATGTGATTCTATTTTGCATATAACGTTTTGAAACCTGTCAGCACCAAAGGTACCAAATGACATGACTCTTTCGTTTTTTACATTTCGTTACATACCTCTCATCTTTAAACAACTAAATATATACTTTATTCCATTATTTAAATGGCTCAAAGTGCAACTCAAAGTTTCAAAGTAAAACGCCAAACATTTGTCAATATAGGTGACATTCAACGAATTAGTTCAAATGGGTGATGACCGTTTTTGACGTGACAACGTCTTATAATTCGATGAAGCCGGCTGCACGAACGAAAAAATATGACGTATGCGGCGTTACCTCGCTGTGAGGCGTTCCATTTTCTTATGAACGTTGTCACGTTCAACTATCGTTAGTAAAACGACTTTACAGACAAGCGATTTTTTTTTCTCCGCGAAGAAGATCTATTGTTTTTGTTTATTTCCTTTAAAATTAAGTGTGAAAATGTTCCCCACCATGCTTCAGGTCAGGTGGGGCGCAGTAGCCTAAGGTGTGCCCAGCACCTAGGGCGAAGCTAATTGAGCCGAGGGGGCTCTTTGTACCCCTCTTATAAGAAGAGGGGACAAAGGAGCAGGGGGCAAGGGGCGAGGACGGGAACCTTACCCCATTGTTCTGTCCCAACGTTGGGAGGGGTTGTTCTGTAGTGCGGGAAACCCCCTCTGGAGGTGGCGTCGGTCCCCTGAGGGGCTGACTACCCGTTGAGGCGCCCTGTTTGCTCATTAGATCCGGGACACCTCACCAAAGGCGGCATTGGTGGCATTCGCCGGGTTTTAGTGGGTAGAGCTGCGTCCAATTACCACCTTTCCGGCGCAGCGAGTCCCACATACCCACCTGGGGAGACCCACTCCCCAGTGGGATGCCTCAGAGCATTTCCCGGCGTTAAAGAGAAAAAAGTGCGAAAATGTTATGTAGAGGCAAGAAATTGAATAAGATAAGAAGATAATAAGAAAAGCATTGGAGACCAACACCGAATATAATAATAAAGATGCAACGCGTAAATAGTTGTAGCTTTCTTCATCTTCAAGCGAAATTTTAACTTCGTCTAATCACTTAGGAGAATATTCCTCGCCTATAGGTATTAGAACTGCTCCAATCATCCCCATTGAAAACTCCTATACACTCCCGATGATTATGTGCAGGGTATGAAAGATTGCAAGAAAAAGAACCCACCCGCTTACAGTAATAGTTACGGAAAAATCTGATTTTCTGGGAACTTCTAAGGTTGAGAAAATGATTATTAACAGAAAACGTATATATTAATAAAGAATGTATTAATTGGCTTCATAACCGGGAAATATACCTGAAAAGAGACTCACCAAACTTAATTTAATTTCAAACAGATTTCCTTGGTAGTTCTGTGGAAGTTAATATAGGGAGAGCACCTGTTCGCAGCAGACCAGCTGTAATCTTGACGGAACATTTAGTTCCACTGTGGCCGTCAGGGAAGCAAGTATCACCAGCGAAACTAGCCGATATTCAGTCCATATTACATCTCATACCACAAGATGCACAGAGTTTTTATAATTGTCTCATTAGTGTAGCAGCAATAGAAGACGACATAGATGGACTAGACACAATGGATTTCGAAATCCAATTTGATGATAACGTCGAATAAACACTCTCTATAATATGTATTAGGTACCTACTTTATATTTTTTGTGAATTAAAGATATAACACGATATTATAAATACATAGTTTCATATAAATCAGTAAATCCCTTAGTTGTGGTTCTTTTTTGTTTATGATAAAACATATCAATTAGTAAATGTTAAAAGGAACCACGTGCACATTTTCTTAATTATCTAGGAAGTTTAAGAGTATTCAGAGCAAATTTATATACAAATACTTAAATTAGTAATTTATCAATTAATTTAAATAAAATAAATATTAATCTTATTCTAATCTTTAAACTAAAATAACAAAATGTCCAAATTAAAACATAACTAATTATAAAGTCAGTTTGACATTTAACTGTAGAACCGGAGGTTGATTTTTGAACGATGGATCGGATGTGGCGAGGTTCTGTGTTTTTGACTGGCGGGCTTGTCAATGTGAGTCTGGGGGACATCGCCACCGACTCTCGAGGCTAATGCTCGAAAATTAAACACGGCTTAAATTCCGCTGGGAAGTTACTAAATTTGGCTACCTATCTAAATCTAAGAAGGACACAACGGCTGGATTACCGGCTGAATAACCGGCATTGAATACCGGTGGAGATCAGTGGAGGTGGGTCAGCTGAAGAAAAATTTCGGCTTTAAAATAAGGTACACTCACAGCATCTTATTTCGAACCCCTACTTCTATCTGGTCGCATCACGGGTCCTACCACCCCTCAAACGCGACACTCTTATATGTTGCAATTTTGTTGTTAAATAGAAGTTGCAAAACTACTGCATCATGAGTAATAATATTCGTTACAAAATAAAGAATTATTCAATATCATTCATTTCATTATTAGATATTAATTGAACTACGCAATTACGTGACTGTGAAAAGCGGTGACGATTTAATAATTCACAATAATAATATGTCACACTGAAACAGGTCTTACCGGTTTTATGTTTACCGGTGGGAGGGAAGCGCTGTGCCGCGCTTCCGGCTGCATGGGTACCACCATCTTGCTTGTTTCTCCCGTGAAACAGCCGAGAAGGGCAAGACAGGCAGTGTAATTACTGGCACCGAGACAACATCTTATGTGTCAGGATAGGCAACACATAAATGAGTTGCCTGGGCTCGTTCCAGGTAAACTAGTTTATGTTCATGGGCGACGTCGACCACTTACCATCAGGTGACACGTTTGCCAGTTTGCCTATCCAACTAACATAAAAAAGGTCTTTAAATGTCATGTAAGATATTATAATCCTCTAGGCTCAATTCATATCTAAATAATTATTCAATTCACAAAATCATATTGGAGTCAATTTGAAATAAAAGCATATTTAATAATTTTAAAATTAAATTTCATTTCTTAATTTATTTACATAACAATATATATTACGTTTAAGTACAATAAAATAATCTCAATTAATATATTTATACCACTGAGGTGTACAATAATAATGCAATATAATTGAGAATTTAAATCAATAGGGTTACTTATACTAGGAAAAAACGCTCACCAAATAACCTTGAAACTTCTGAACCGATTTTGTAAAAAAAAGTTAGTTTGAAATAAATTACAAAATTCCACCTGAACAAGCGAAAAGGAGAGGAAATGAAAATACGTTTACAAATAGGATTCATAATGAATATTTTACACGAATTTTAGAAAATGTTGTTTCATTTAGTTTTTCCATCATCATAGATAAAGTTGTCTAGGTAAAATGTAAAAAATATCACGAAAAAATACAGTTTGAATTTTTGAGACGGGTCAGTAAGGGCCTTAACCATCCATAACTTTTCAATATATCCGATATTGCATATACAGATTTTTGAAAAAAATTACGGTCAGCGAAAAAATGCTAAAATCGAAAAAATTATGTTTTTTTTTTGCCTATCGATCTTACTTTGTATGGGGATCAAAAAACTCTATGGGACCATTAAAATTTACATTATGAGTAGGTACTAGAAATGTCAGAAATGGCCAAAAACATTTTCCGTACCGGGGAATAGGACTCAGGGGACCGATGCGACCTCCACAGAGGGTTGTCCCGCACCACAGAACAACCTCTCCCAACGTCAGGATAGTACAGTGGGGTAGGTTCCCGTCCTCTTTAAAAGGGCCCCATCGGCTCAATTCGCTCCGCCCAAGGTCCTGGGCTCACCCTAGGCTACTGAGCCCCACCGCCACGACAAGGGCTGAACCATGGTGGGGTGGGAGCATTTCTCGGTGGAAAAGAAAAAAAGGTCTAAGAGAAGCCACTTATTATAAATATCAAATAAAAAATCGGTTGTCTGTAAAGTCGGTTTACTGACGATAGTTGAACGTGACAACGTCATAAGAAAATGGAACGCCTCAGAGGGAGGTAATGCCGCATGCGTCATGTTTTTTTGTCCCAATGTCGGGACAGTATAATGGGGTGAGGTTCTCATCCTCGCCCCTTGCCCCCTGCTCTTTTTCCCTCTTCTTATAAGAGGGGTACAAAGAGCCCCCTCGGCTCAATTAGCTTCGCCCAAGGTGCTGGGCTCTCCCTAGGCTACTGAGCCCCACCGCCACGTCAAGGCCTGAACCATGGTGTGGCGATCGTTTTACCTACTCCTAAACAGTCAACTAGTTTGCTTCTTCCTTAATTCGTCACCACTCAAGTACAAAATAAATAACCCAATTTGTTTCACAGAACAATTTAACGAGATATTACATAAAGGGCGCGTCGTAGTTATTCCAAAATTGTTCGCTCTACTATCGGTTTTCAATTTATCATTTAGACATTTGAAACTATAACAAGCTTATGAAGGACATGTAAAATTAAGAATTCATAGCATACGTGTCATCATCATCATAATCATCATCAGGCCCTTTCATTTACTAGCTGACGTTAATGCGACAGATACCTACAAAACAAACATAATATACTTACTTTATGAAATGATTTTAGGCATCCCCAGGCGGGTATATGGGAGTCGTTGTGCCCGAACTATGGTAAGGTGGACGCAGCTCCAACTCTACGGGCATCTCGACGGCTAGTTATTACCCTAATGGATCGACACCACCTCCACAGAACAAGTCCTCCCAATGTCGGGACAGTTCAATAGGCTGAGGTTCCCATCCTCATCATTTGTCCCCCACTGTTCCTTTCCTCGATCCTTTGTCGCCTCTTCTTATAAGAAGGGTACAAAAAGCAACTCCCTCAGTTCAATTGGCTTCAACCAAGGTGCTGGATTCATCTTAGGCTACTGAGCCCCACCGCCACGAACGCTTGAACCGTGGTGGGTATCTGCTTAAAGCCTATTTTGTTAATTATATATTTTTTTATCCTTACGTGTAAACTTAGTTATAATCCTCAGGATAAATAAATAAAATATAAAACAATAGACAGCAAAATATACAACTTAAATTAATTGAATTAATTTACATTAAATTAAATACATTTCATTTAGAAAAACAATATTTTCTGGTACATTATATTTTTTACATTTTTACAATTATTATTGAAATATATTGTTGAATATAAATATCCTAAAGGTCAAGGTTAGACAAGTTGAATTTATTAATTACTATTTCGACACGATGAATTTTGGGTCCACTTTCATCAGATTAAAATTTTATTTTGTTAAAATTAATTATTGTTATATCCCGAAATATATTTTAAAATTGATGCCGGCTTAAAGGTCAGATCCTCTTTTAGTTAGGTCAGCTGGGTTCGCTCTGACTGATAGTTTTAATCGAGGAATACTGATGTAGGTATATATAATTATTAAGTTTTATATCCAAGGACATAGGTAATTAATTAGTTGTGCAAAGTCACTCTATTGTATGCCTCAAGCGAAACGTTGAGAGTGTTCTACTCTCAACGTGTCAAAAAACGCAGTTTTTGTACGTTCTGACCGTACATCGGGCGGCGTCAGCAATGCCCTCGTAAAAATATTATAAGTATGGAATAATTTCACAATTATAGTTAGATCGCGATCAGCATTCATTGCGCGTTCTCATATCATTAATCAGTATTAGCATCACTCAATAAATATCATTAGAACACTCAATCAAGTTTTTATTTGTGAAATTTATAAAATGAAATTCCACGTAACAATATTCTATTCTTACAAAGTATAATTTTAACGCACCTAATTATAAATTAAATGAAAGTAGAAGCAGTATAAGTTAATCAAATTTTATTTGTCACCGTTACTGAATTTGCTCTTGTTGCTTTAAATAATAATTATCGTATTAATTAGCCCATAACTATCTAGGCATCTCCAACTAGCCTAGGGTGAGCCCAACACCTTCGGCGAATCCAATTGAGCCGAGAGGGCTCTTTGTACTCATCTTATAAGAAGAGTGGACAAAAGAGCAGGGGGCAAGGGGTGAGTATGGGAACCTCACCCCATTGTACTGTCCCGACGTTGGGAGGGGTTGTTCTGTGGTGCGGGACAACCCCTCTGTGGAGGTGGCGTCGGTCCCTTGGGGGACCGACTAGCCATCGAGGTGCCCTGTTTGTTTATTAGACCCGGGGTACCTCACCAAAGGCGGCATTGGTGGCACTCGCCGGGTTTTAGTGGGTAGAGCTGCGTCCACTTACCAGCTTTCGGGCGCAGCGAGTCCCACATACCCACCTGGGGAGACCCACTCCCCAGGCGGGATGCCTCAGAGCCTTTCCCGGCGTTAAAGAAAAAAAAGTCATCTCCAACTGGCTACCTACGTTTTGTTTAAATAACGGCCTCATTATAGCGCATGCTATCGGCATGTGAGTAGGGTCACAATGGAGCTTTTTCCTATCTAATACTACAAGTATTTTCCTATCCTTTATTTCTTTATTCTTCTTTATATAAAAATAATAATTTACTATTGGTTTCATCTATGCCGCCTCGATGAAACAATAATCATATTTCAGTCATTAAATTGATGCCTTTAATATCGTATTACTGGCTATATGCAACCCGCCGCAAAAGTTAGATCTGATTTATGGTAGATCGTTTTGGGTGTAAGCCGCATCTGTGTCTACGAGTATGAAACTCAAACGCTTGGAACATATTCGTGATTTCCATAGATTTCCATAAGTTCCACCCACTATCATCATAATCACATCCTTCTTATTTTGTTTTGGCAATTCGTTTTTAGAGACGCCAATGCAAAGGCACCGTTTGTAATTTCATATGCATTTAGTAAAGAGATGTTATTTTGAGATTACAAACAGACACTTCAATTTTATTTATCTGTATAGATTGAAAGCAATCACGAAAGATTTGCTGCCATATTTTACAGTGTAAAATCTTTTTAACGTCGTTCGTTATTAGGAAAAACTGTCTATAAGGTAGAAATTAGTTCAATTTGGTTGGTTTACCACAAAACCCATACATTAATTCACTCTTTATAACGCAACAGACATTCTCTATTACGAAGAAATATTTTCATATTTAGACATCAACAACATAATATTTAATAGTAGTATGTTTTATAATCAGCTTACAAAACTAATCTTTTGACGTTCCGAATAGCCTAAGAAATATACCTCAGGTCATAAACAGCTGTCTCGCTCTTGTGATTGTTAATTGCCATAACACTAATGCCATCATTCTTAGATTAAATTGCCTGTAGGAAATTTTAGTCTCAGTTACAACCAAACATCTCCAACATCACCAAATTAAAATTGATATAACGATGATGTCGAAATACTATGAAGCGCTTCCAAAGCAACTTATACAGTTTTTTTTTTCTTTTACGCCGAGAAATGCTCTGAGGCATCCCGAGGAGGAGTGGGTCTTCCCAGGCTCCAGACTCGCTGCGCCCGAAAACTGGTAAGTGGACGCAGCTCTACCCACTAAAACCCGGCGAGGACCACCAATACCGCCTTTGGTGAGGTGCCCCGGATCTGTTGAGCAAACAGGGCACTTCGACGGTCAAGTAATCAGTCCCTCAGGGGCCCGACGCCACCTCCACAGAGGGGCTGTCCCACACCACAGAGCAACCCCTCCCAAAGTCGGGACAGTACAATGGGGTGAGGTTCCCATCCTCGCCCCTTGACCCCTGCTCTTTTATCCCCTATTCTTATAAGAGGGGTACAAAGAGCCCCCTCGGCTCAATTTGCTTCGCCCAAGGTGCTGGGCTCACCCTAGGCTACTGAGCCCCACCGCCACGACAAGGCCTGAAACATGGTGGGGATATGAACACATACCTACCTAGCATATTGTTTTCTAATGTTTACGCAAATTCCACTCATTATAATAAAACAATTTTTACGGATTTTATCGCGGGTTATTAAGATTTTTACAAGCCCGACGTTTCGAAATACAATGTAGACGACGTTAAGAAATATAATGTAGTAAAGGTGTGACCTTCATTCCGAAACAAATCTGTTTGACGCATGGTGGCTGTATCCATACAGACAGCATTTCGGCACAGCGAATCCTTCATATATTTACAGGCTTTTCGTAGCTCGATGAGCTATAATCTAAACGAAAACGAAAGTTTAAAAATGAGAGTAGCTGATATTATACGGAGAATAAACATGCTGAAGGAGCAGTGAGTTGGCCTAATACGCCCAAAAGCTTTTGGGCGGTAGGACCGTAGAGAAAGTAGAGTCGTAGAGTAGAAGCCATTTTCGGAAAAACGGAGCGTCAATTTTCCAACCCGAAGATCACCTATAAATTCGGGGGTTATTTTCACTTCAGAAACATATTAGTTACTTTGAAACTACGGCGGATGGCTGAATTTCAATTCTAAGTTACACAATGACTTTCTATCGTATCCGATGATTTATCCTCTAAAGTAGGTTGAATTACAGCTATCTATACAATATAACTATGATCCGCTGTAAGAAGGCAAATTTCAGTCAAGGATTTCATATTGATTCCAGTCTTGGCGGTTGTGTAATAAAATCTTTGGATATTCATTTCACTTTGTTCAAATACGATTATTTGATCTGCAAAAAATATAAAATCTTATTTATAACTTGCATAATACACGAATAAAACCTTAAATTCACTTTAAGTAATATGTTAAGTATGTCTAAGACAAATAAAAAGACGTAGACCGTAGCTTTAAAAGCCTACAGGCAATCTGCTGTATTTCGGCTACATGAGAATAGAAGAACTATTTTATCCCATAACTATTGTCTGATTCCTGATTTTCTTTTTCTTTCCTCTTCTCAGGGAATATAATATTATGTATAGTAAACATGAAAAAGGTAGGCGACGTCACAATACAAAGAAAAGGAACAGTATGACGTCTCTGCAGCGTCCTTGATGTAATTACTTACGCCGCCTCGGCACACAATTAATGCGTCATAAGCTTTAGGAAGTTATAGAAGGAATGGACTGAGTAGTGTTTAACAAAAAATCATTTTACGTCATTTTAATAACCCAAAAAACGTATCACCTATGTTCTTAAACGGTTTTATTTAGATTCATCGAGGCGTCTATTTTTTACCTACAAATTAGCCACGGTAAATGCGCGTGAGTCCCACGCCGACCGTACGTAACTGCGGTGCGCGGAGTACTCGCGACTGATGGTTGCCGAGGTATGCTGACTGAATTCGAGACGCGTAGGTATAACTCGCGTTCCGGCCGTTTATATGTGTTCGCTACGTTCATACTATTTTGTGTGTCTGCTCTCTGTAGTAATCATTTATTACCCAGTAAGTATTTTAAAAATGTTTTTAACTTAATTAAGCTGTTTATCGTTAGCATAAAAATATCATATTTTCTTTAGATTGTACAAATATAATAATTATAATATTGAGTTCATTCTGGTAATAGTTGAAAATAATTTAAATATATTTCAGACGTAATCGACTTCACAAGATCGTTGAAAGATTTATTTAGCTCTCAAGATCTCCTGTAAGATCTTTATTCAAACAACTAGCTGTAGACGTTTCAAGCTGTTTCACCGTAGATGCTGCTCTCGACAAACATAGTGTAGTTCTTTCCGTACTTCTGACTTTGTGCATATTGATTAATATTGATGTGAATAAAAGACATTCTTTGTACAAGAGTACTTCGTAGTCGGTTCAATTTTTTACGTATCATTGCTATATTATTAGCTACCGTAACAATTTACCTATATAATGATATTGTGTGTAAGTTTTGGTTATTTTGTACTAGGCAAATACTAATATTAAAGCATGAGTGACAGTTTTCGGGGAAAGTAATCCGTCAAAAATGTAATCCCGGGAAGAATTTATGTGAACCTTATGTAATAGGGGTCATGTTTATGAAGATAAAAAAATACAGGATAAAGAGAAAAGGTATTTTTGAGGTTATTTAAAGACGTGTATAACTAGCACAGTTAATTAATTTAATAGGAGAAATTTTATATACATATTAAATAAGTAATAGTAGTTCATAAAATCAGGTGATACTTTGTGATAACCCATTTCTTACCTGCTTTTTTAAACTATTAGCTAACCCGACAGACGTTGTACTGTAGCCTAGTCCTGATAAAAAAAAAAAAACGTCAAAAATTCCATTTAACAAGTTTAGTAAGGGCGCTACTTAAGTTAACGGTTGATCAGGCCCACTAACGAATCATTAACCGGCTCTGAGTGACAACTTTTTGAAATCTTTACTAAGGATGGTTTAAGTCATCATCAAATCGTCTCAGAGTGCTGCCGAGGGTCAGATAATGATTCGTAAGTAGCCCTAATCAACAATTTACTTAAGGTAGCGCCATACCATTACTAAACTTGTTAAATGGAGATTTTGACGTGTCGAATTATTTTTTCATTTAAAGTCTGCTATTTGGGACCCAGACCGATCAAAAAAAAATCTTAAAATCTGTTCAGCCGAGCTTAAGTTATAATTGATAACACCCCGATTTGTTGTATATTATAAATATAAAATATAGCTTTAATTTTTTATTTCAAACTTGTTATCTATATCAAGTTTGAAATAAAAAATAAAAGCTTATTAACAGTTGATATAATATATTTAAATATCCAAAACGAATAATGTTACATTGAATCACGCCACAATCAACATGTGCAAAAACATTTTGGATATTGGCTAACATAACCTTTACAAAATGTGCTATGATATTGTTATGGGGATGTTATTGTTTGTGGCCTGCAATAAATTCAGAGCTTTTTAGGGTCGTGTTTCATTCTGGTTGTTTTTTTTTCTTTAACGCCGGGAAATGCTCTGAGGCATCCCGCGGAGGAGTAAGTCTCCCCACGCAGGTATGTGGGACTCGCTGCGCCCGACAGCTGGTAAGTGAACGCAGCTCTACCCACTAAAACCCGGCGAGTGCCACCAATGCCGCCTTTGGTGAGGTGCCCCGGATCTAGTAAACAAACAGGGCACCTCGACGGCTAGTCAGTCCCGCAAGAGACCGACGCCACCTCCACAGAGAGGTTGTCCCGCATCACAGAACAACCCCTCCCAACGTCGGGATAGTGCAATGGGGTGAGATTCCCATCCTCACCCCTTGCCCCCTGCTCTTATGTCCCCTCTTCTTATAAGAGGGGTACAAAGAGCCCCCTTGGCCTTTAATTAGCTTCGCCTAAGGTGCAGCGGCTCACCCTAGGTTACTGAGCCCCACCGCCACGACAAGGCCTGGACCATGATGGGGCTGGTTGTTTTAACATAATATTATGTTTCAAAAATGATGACGATGAGCTAGTTGGTATGGGCTCGACCTCTTGAGTTAAAGGTCCTGGTTCGATCTTGCTGTAATGCCTTGAAATGCATTTTTCTAAATTTCTACGTGCATACTACGAACACGAAACTATCGCTTGCTCACCGGAGAAGGAAACGTCGGGTGGAAACCTGCATGTAGATTAAAAGTCTTAGAAGGTGTGTGAAGTTCATTAGCCCGCTTTGGGCCAGCGCATCGGTGAACTGTGGCCTAACACCCTTCTCGCCTGATTTCGAGAAGGAGTCACGTGCCCAGCAGTGAGACATATAAGGGTTATTATCATATTCTAAATATCAAAATATATAATATAGATAGTTAATGATTCAAAACAGGCCTAGGTAGAGAATGCACTAAAATAGAAAATCAAACGAACTTACCTGTAAGCGAAGTTCGATTGTTATTAAACGAAGTGATTCGCCCTTCGAGATTACATATATTTACAAGTAGATGTTTAGATAACTACGAAATAGCTTGTAAAAAACACAGTGTGGATATAACAAAAAAATTTTATCAGAAAATATGTTCCATATATTAAAGTGCAATAATCACACTCAACGAAATTTATACATTAATATAAGATTAGCGTTACCTGTTGGAAGCCAACCTACAAGAGAGTAAGCAAATTAATGTAATGTATCAGTAACTCTATTGTTAAATTTGGCCAAAAGTTTGTAATTTGCCAGTTCCACCGGCTGCTTGTTTTCTAACGTCTTAGATATTGACACTAAGTCGGGTCGCAGCAGGAGTAGCTGCGTTAGTCTTACTGTGAGCACTAAACACTGATGTGTCAATCCCACTCTCTTGGATCCAACGGCCCCAAGTCTGTGAACTAACATACTTAAACGATTTCGGAATAAATAACAATTTTAGGACGTTTTTCAGAAGATAAATTTAAATTATAGTATTAGCTAGGCAAATAGTTGTCTCATAATATTATATATAATATACTAAATATATTAAAACATATTGAAATTATTTTTGTAATTTTTTATAATATTTAATAATTTTATTAGCGTTAGTGCTTAAACACGATGGGTCGTAACTAAGGCCAAGTCATATACTAGTTTTATTCAAGTATTATAATTCAAATGATTATTCTTCATTACGATAATAATAATATAGCCTGCCTAAATAATTTTATACAATTTGTGGGGTCCCAAATTGTGTTATATTTTGGAAACGGAGTGCGTAAATTATACACTCCCTTGCATTTTTTTTTTAAATTCTTAAGTCGTTTACAATATTTGAGCATACAATTAGTGCTAAACCCGATTCAGCAGAATTAATGGTTCCATAATTACTTAAAGAAAGATGATTCATTTGATTAAAAAATGAATTTTATCACAAACTGACGCGGTATAAAATATCTTCTTGACCATACAATATGTACCGTTGTCTTATACAAAGGAAATATTTATATATGTAATATGTTATCCGTAATGGACGTTAACACAACATCGCGTCTGAAAATATCTGAAATCTGCAATATGTAGTTTTGTGAACAAGTTAGCCTTAGTACCCACTAAGGCTAACTAAGCCATAATGGTACAACAACGACACCGAAGATTTTGTATTTTTGGTTTTCCAAAATTATTACAAAGTTTTTGTTCCAACTCAGGATCATTCTGACCCTCTGATCTGAACGCGACGGGACTTTGCGTCAGGTTTTTCCTTTCGACCTTTCGTAGGATGTGCATACATAATATATTATATCTTTTTGTTCTCACTACCTCCAAATTATTATGTACTAATATCTTTTAAATGAGGGTACCGAATAACCTCCCTCTCCATCCTATTTATGTAAGATGACCGCAGCGGAAGAAGTAGAGCTGTCAATAATTCTCAATAGAATTTAGTTATTTTCTAAGAGTTGAGAAAAAATAAAAAATAAAGTATGTAATGTGAAAAATGCCACTTTTAAATCTTAAGAATGTTGTACGAGACGGGACAGGCAGTACCTATCTCCATTCGATAATTGCCTGTCTGAATGGGGCTAAAGATTTTATAAATATTATAAATCCATCCGTCGAAATCACTGATGAAATGTTTTGGTAAATTAATATTTTCCTTATTGCCCGTAATGATCATTAACTTTTAAATAGAGATAATGAGTTCAAAAATGTTTGTATATGAGTACCATTTTGCATATGTATTAATAAATGGATATTAATAATCCAATCAATTGGGCAAAGCGTCGCAGTTTACATATCTTTGAAATTCGAAACTGTTGGTTGCTATATACAGAAAACAAGGAGGCAAGCAGAAAAAACCTAAAAAAGATTAACTGACTTGGAATTTTTCCTATTTCGAATGTAAATCACAAAATCACTAATATTTTTTTGTCAGATAATAATTTTGTTTCCATTACTATCAATTATTTGTGTAATAAGAAAATATCTCATACCTATGTAATAGGTAGATAATTAGCCCCGATTAGTTAAACATTGCATAACTGGTCGCATGATTTAAAAAAAAATGGAAAGCGCTAATGTTTAAGCCGAATGGTAAAACTTAAAATCATATCTTTCTTGGAAAAAATTGGCATTATAAGATTCAACGCTGTCCTGAAATCTTCAAGTTTGAAGTGTGGCGCAGCTTAGGTATAAAAATTATTAAAAATTTTAAAGTTCAAAATAATCAATTATACCATTACACTTTTTCATAATAAAATACACTTCTTAAAATATATCGAAATATATGCGATAGAAGTTGACCAGAACATTAACATATTATCGCACCTAAAGAAGGATTTAACTTCTTATTTCCCTGTCATACATGATATTTTTAGATGTATGAACACAGGTATGATTGCCTAGACTCTAGACCACAACAGAATGAAAGGGTGCACGTAAACCTTGTATCCAAGATAATATCACAGTGTCCCTCGTGGTCTGCGCCTATGCCTTTTTAAAGAATGAAAGTGTACCTGCTTGCTGGTGCTGGAGTCGAGTTGTGTCAGGAGCGCTATCTAGCGGCGCACAGGCACCGTCGCTCCGCCCTTTGCGCACACCTGCTGTGAAGCTCGGATTCAGTTGTGAGGAGCTGGAGCTGGAGTTGGAGGCGGGCCCCTTTAGTTTAGAGACCTAGAGGTGGATGGCTCATTACGTCTCCTGGATGGTAATGACCTCCTCTTTGCTACTGAAAAAACTCAGCGTCAGTCTTAGAAGTCGCTTTTATGAGTTTTAGCTTTTTTCTGGTATCGGTTTACAAATACATAACACAAAATACGACCAAAATTGCTCAGTATTTTTTACTGATTATCGTTATTGTTGCGAGATTAAATAACATTCATGATGAGGTTAAAATTTTCAGCCACACCGGATATAGTAACATCAGTTGATTTCGCTTTTCTCGTAAAATGGCAACCATTTACAATAACTGCCGCCTTTATTCTTGGGGTTAAGAGTGGATATAGATAGATATTTTCTCTAAGCCCATTTACCATAATATCGGTTCATCGGTTTCATATTTTTATTTATATCAGGCCCTCATGTATGATAAGCATGATCAATTGATCAGTGTCTAGGTCCCCACCATGGTTCAGGCCTTGTCGTGGCGGTGGGGCTCAGTAACTCAGTATATATCAGTTGTCTCATATTCATGATACAGGCTCTGCCTAGTTTGGGGTCAGATCTCCCAACAAATTCATTATTATTATCTAATAAATCATAATTATATGCTTTATAATAATTATTGCTACATACCGTTATATAAACCCACCTTAGTCTAGGATGTTTAGCTCCTAGGTTAGTTTTTGTGATACAGTCTCACGGACTGTACTCTAAAAAACTTTCAATTAATATCACGACAAACCTCGCGGATTGTGCTCTATAATAATGAGCATCGCTTGAAGAATGAAGATTACGTCACCATGAACGTATAGGACGGTTTTATTTGTTTTAGTGGGTAATAATCTCTATGATTAAATACCATTGCACATTGAAAAATCGGTATTAAATTTTGTTCCACTTACCTTCAATTCTATTCTCTGGTATATTATTTTGTAAAATATTCGTGAGCATCTAGGATAGTTTTTATGATACAGTCTCACGGGCTGTACTCTAAAACACTTTTAAATATATTCGTGACACAACCTCGCGGATTGTGCTCTAGAATAATATGCATCACTGATAACGACATAACCTTATAGGATGGTTTTACTTGATTTTGTGGGTAACTCCATTGTACATTGAAAAATCGGTGTATATATTTTTCCATTTATCTTCAATATATAATAAAATATTCGTGAGCATCTAGGATAGTTTTTATGATACAGTCTCACGAGCTGTACTCTAAAAAAACTTTAAAATGTATTCACGACAAAATCTCGCAGATTATGCTCTAGAATAATATGCATCACTGATAACGATACAACCTTATAGGACGGTTTGATTGGTTTTAGTTAGTAATAATCTTTCAGATTAAACTCAATTATTCATTGAAAAAAGGCTTTATAAAAATATTTCGATTTAACATCAATAGTATTCTCTGGTGTAATATTCTGTAAAATATTCAAGATAGACTCGATATTACTATCTTCCAATTATTTTTCTTATTTTGTAATTCATGCGTTTTTACAAGCTTCTAAAAACTTTAAAATTTTGATTGATTATAAATTTCACTTTAAAAGGAAAAAAATTAAGAAATAAAAGCATTTTACAAAAAATTAAAACCGACTTCAAAAATACTAAACTAAAAAGTAATAAAGTCGTAGTCGTAGTCGGTGTCAGCCAAGGTAGGTAGGTAGGTAATGTACAGCAACAAATACGACACCGACTCCAAAAGTAACTATAATGACGTGGTAAACGCAAAGTTTGTACATTAGTAGAAGATTAAGTTGATTATATGTTGTAAGCACAAACATTAAAGAAACTGTTATTTTATTACTTTTTAGTTTAGTATTTTTGAAGTCGGTTTTAATTTTTTGTAAAATGCTTTTATTTCTTAATTTTTAGTGATTCCGAAATTCGTCGTCTTGGCGTTCATTGAAGGAGGCATGTTCAGCAGTGGATGGATAAAGGATGATGATGATGATGATGATGGTGATGATGATGATGATTACGATGACCGCGACATACTATGGTGTGCTACCAAAGCATCCTATACAATTATTACATCGACACGTAATAAAATGATCATATCATCAAGATAAACAAAACCAACCAAATAGACATTATTGGGAATAACTAAAAAACGGCTTGTCAGATCTTAATAAAATTAATATGGGACCAAATTGGAAACTACAGCTTTCAAACAAAAAAATAACCATTGAAATCCATACACAAACGGCGGAGATATCGTGTCACATACATACAAAAAAAAAAAAAAAACATACAGACGAATTGAGAACCTCCTTTTTTTTTTGAAGTCGGTTAAAAATACGTGCACGATGGCCGGCACACAAAACGTGTATGAGGTGACGTCTGCAGGCTGTTATAGAGGGCGTCAGTGGAGAAAACAAGTTTACTTTGTCTAGCGTTGCTCTAAAAGTGTGTACGATGGTAGCACATGGGATGTGGTACTACTTGTAAATATATGTAATCTCGAAGGGCGAATCACGAAGTTTAATACACACGATTTACTGCTAGGAACCCTGTTGTGTTCGGAAAAAAACACTATAAGATATAATTACCTCTACCAAGTCCTACCATCTTGAGTACCAGGGCTTGTCAGTTCAGTCATCTGTCAAGGAGAAAAACCCAGCTGACTTTTCCTCCTTCTTTAACAGGCCCAGCACTTGTGAATTATTGTTGAGGTTAATTCATGTTTATTAGTGTAATGGATCACTCAAAAAATGTTTTTATTTTTTATGTTAGTTGGATAGGCAAACTGGAAAAGGTGCCTGCCACCTGATGGTAAGTGGTCGACGTCGCTCATGAACATAAACCAGTTTACCTGGAACGAGCCCAGGCTACTCATTTATGTGATGCCTATGCTGAGACATAAGATGTTAAGTCTCGGTGCCAGTAATTACACTGCCAGTCTTGCCCTTCTCTCTGATACACAGCAAAGCAGTTTTTGTATTTTTATATTCCTATTTCTAGTAACATAAAAATACGAAAAATTACTTTCTTACTTACATCTAAAGTTTCTTACATTGTAGGTGAACTAACAAAAAAGTATTAGAGCAAACTTGTTAAGGAATAAAGAACTTTATAAGTGCTTTTCTCTGTCATAAATGAATCAAAGTATTTATTTTTACTGTAATGTGGAAACCCTGTTTTTGGGAAATCGGGAATGTTTAATAATATTATGGATTCCTAAAATAATAGTGAAAATTTATAAAAGGTATCACCATCTCTTTGAGTTTATTGAGCGGTTAGATGAAGATAAACGTTAAAGAAGAAAAATATCTGTTGTAAAAGACTTCGATCGCCGATGTGATAGTAGAAGCGAAAATGAGTTCTGTTGAATTATATTATATTAAACAATATAATGATATATGTTCAGCAGTGAACGGATAGAGGCTGATGATGATGATGATGATGATGATTATTATGAAATAAAATGACGGCTGGTCGAGTGGTCAGGTTACTGGACATTTTACGGAGCGGTCGCGGGTTAAAATCCCGCCAATTTCAGATAATTTGTATGTTGAAGATATGTCTGCACTGGGATCATGAACTGTATATGTATTTATATTTATTTCCGTTAACCCGTAACACCAGTTCTTGCGATCTTACCACGGCGCTAGGTTAACGTGGTGTGATTGTTGAATAATATTTATTACTTAATCATGAAGGACCCTCGGATATTAATATACTAATATTCACTTGTATATAAAGAAGTATATAAAGAAACATAAATCGTAACAATTTTAAAAGTTTTGTGTCCCTAATACAAGGATTATCTTAGTATGAAAAAACTAACACTAATTAGAATGTTAAAGCATATATCTACCTAAATCTTTATATTATATCATTAGTATGTACTGCGAATAGTTTTTGTCGCCATATTAATAACCTCTAATATCTGTCATGTATGAGTAGTATTGGCTATATCCCCACCATGGTTCAGGCCTTGACGTGGCAGTGGGGCTCAGTAGCCTAGGGTGAGCCCAACACCTTGGGCGAAGCTAATTGAGCCGGGGGGCTCTTTGTACCCCTCTTATAAGAAGAGGGGACAAAAGAGCAGGAGGCAAGGGGTGAGGGTGGGAACCTCACCCCATTGTACTGTCCCGACGTTGTTCTGTGGTGCGGGAAAACCCCTCTGTGGAGGTGGCGTCGGTCCCTTGCGGGACTGACTAGCCGTCGAGGTGCCCTGTTAGCTTAACAGATCCGGGGCACCTCACCAAGGCGGCACTGGTGGCACTCGCCGGGTTTTAGTGGGTAGAACTGCGTCCATTCTCATCTTTCGGGCGCAGCGAGTACCACATACCCACCTGGGGAGACCCACTCCCCAGGCGGGATGCCTCAGAGCATTTCCCGGCGTAAAAGAAAAAATAAGTATTGGCTAATATACATTAGATTCATTACAGAAAGACGATGAACTTTAAATGTATTTTAAACCATATTTAAAGCTGACATAATATTGACGTTTGCTAATATGTCTTCAGGGTACACTTTTTTACGCCGGGAAATGCTCTGAGACATCCTGCGGGGGAGTGGGGACTCCCCAGGGTACCTCGTCGCCTAGTTAGTCACTCAAGGGATCGACGTCACCTCCACAGAGGGGTTGTCCCGCACCTAGAACAACCCCTCCCAAGGTCGGGACTTGTTTACAATGGGTTGAGGTTCCCATCCTCACCCCTTGTCCCCTCTGCTCTTTTGTCTCCTCTTCTAATAAAAGGGATACAAAGCACAGCTCCCTCGGTTCCATTTAATTCGCCTAAGATGCTGGGTTCACCTTAGGCTACTGAGCCCCCCACCACGACAAGGCTTGAACCATGGTGGGGATTTCTTTAGGGTGCACCTGCATGCTGCAGATGATGTATATATTTGTATAAAAAAATACCGATCGAATTGAGAACCTCCTCCTTTATGTTGAAGTCGGTTAAGGCGAGGATGCAGACCGCTACTTACCCCTCTGGGTGATGAGGTGTGGGACGCCGCGTATGTGGCGGCCGCGAGACTTTACGCATTATAACAATGCAGGAATTTTGAATTTTAATACGTATTTCACTCGCCGGAACTATATAGAGCTGCTCATACTTACTATCATTTAATTTTATACCGATTTTAGTATTTATCTATACAGATAAAAATTGGAGTGCCTGATTGTAATAATAAAATAACCGCTTTTTATTGAATGGATATATATGAAGGGCTTCATAACAAAGGGGCGTACACAAAAGTACAGTTTTACTGGAAAGACAAAATAATGAATAAAACAAAACTAGTTGATTGTATAAGGCTTGATATTTGGCATTCTTTTTCGACATAGCTTAACGTCTGGTAAGACTTTTCAAATTATAACACGCATAGTTTTTGATAAACGGTAAATACGCCTCTTTCTTTCAACGCAATTTTGGCAACGTCTACTATATAGTAAAAAAATTGATACTAATTTTCAGGCGTACAAAAGAGAATATTGTTTTATTATGATGAATACTTAATTTCTTATTAAAGTACTGTATTCAATTTATAACTATCTTACAAACATTAAGACACTTACTCCAGAGCTGTAATTACTTCATTAATATCTAATATGATTTATGTGCGCCCTTTTGTTACCACTAAAAATATGTTGAATATATTAAAACAACAGGCGTAGAAACAAGTCATTATTTCAGGGTTAGCTTTGATCACATAATTTTAAGAACTTTCTAATTACGTATAGCTTTCTTACTTAAACCACTCAGTCTCTAACCTATTAAAAAGTATATTATTGTTAAAACACAACGTTATTTGTATTAATTTATTAAAAGTAACGCCAGCCTCATTTGCTTTTAATATCACTTTTTTTACTTGTTAGTAGTACTTAATAGTTTTCGTTTGTTTGGCAGCTCCTGAAAACGATACGAAAATGAAACTAAAAAACAAGGTACTTATGAATGTGTAATAGTTGGTGGAACGTTTTTGTAAAACCTATTTGATGTCAATAATTTAGTTTCACCTTCGTGTACGTATGCCATCAAGTTTGCATCATCATCTTTATTGTCACACTCTGGGATAACGTGGCTGTGTGGCGATGGAACACATTGATTTGTAAAACCCTTTTTGTGTAGATGTCGTAAAATAGAGTCTGTCCAGTCCTTTTGCCATTTTCCATTAGCCCATGATAATAATAATAATAATATGCTGGGACAACTCACACACGGCCATCTGATCCCACCAAACTAGGTCTGTCTTGATGATACAATGAAAAAATGATGAACAAATGATAAATACTGATATATTTTTAAATACATTCATATTATAGATAAATTACACCCAGACACAGAACAAATGATCATGTTCATTACACAAACATTTGCCCTGTGTGGGGATCGAATTCACGACCTTCTGGTTTAGCAGTAAGGATCACTAACCACTAGACTAACAGGCCATCTTTGCTACAAATTACGTGGAGCCCATCTATGCCAGATTCACCTAGAAATTTGAAAACTTTACCGTTATTGAATCAGAATCTGATATTTTCCTCATTTTAAGGGAGTTGAGAGCAGCATATACATTGGATCGCAGAGTTTTAGACTCCAGCAGTTCTAAATTATCCCAATCATACATAGGGCACACTACGTCACCCATCGTATTGCTTTGTACAACTCTTCACAATAGCTTCTTTCAGCGATTTATTCTTATAGATGAAGAGATAATAATATACCATTAATGTTATTAGCCGTGTTTTAGGCTTAAATTCTTTAGTAAGTAAACAAACTTTCCTAAATAGGTCTGCGATTTGTTACTTTAAGAAGTGTTTTTCAATTTCTGAGCAAGTACTTACTGAATATTTGTCTTTATCAATTCTAAACCATTTAGCAATGGTTTGGCATAACACTTTTCATACTCTTTGCTCACCTCTCAATCTTTTAGTCCTTTGACTTTTAATTCCTTTCGTCTACGCTTCAGTTCCAAAGTTTGGTCTGAGATCAGGTATATCATTCCTATTCTTCTGTTTATTCACTAAGGTGTCACTGATTAGGAGCTTCAAGCTGTTACAATTAGAGTCAGCAGGTTTTTTTTGCTCTTTTTTCTTACATTTAGTATAAATATTCCTGACCCTATATATAAATAAAATACGTGTTTATGTGTGTGGTGGTGGTATAATTGTGTATATATTTTTACGGTGGTGGTTGTATAGTTTCCGTCTTATTTTAGGTTGCATTTTTTTATTTATTATTATTATTATTACATATTTTATATATATATATATATATATATATAATTGGAATCTCGGAATCGGCTCCAACGATTTTCATGAAATTTAGTATATAGGGGGTTTCGGGGGCGATAAATCAATCTAGCTAGGAATCATTTTTAGAAAATGTCATTTTTTTTTTTTTTTAAACCGGTCGGTCATCCAGGTACTTATTTTAATACTCTATTTAAATTTTATAGTTTTTTATAAGTAGGCAACTGACATCAGTGGCGCACTCTACCTGTGGTTTGGTTGAAAACCGGTGTCAGATACCATTTTTACCATGGGAATCTGGCTTATGCCGAACCGAACCATTTTGGCACATTCCTGAGGCACACGATAGTTTAATTTAAAATAGTAAGAGCATATTAGTGTATATTATTCTATAGATTTAAACTATTTCTTGTTGTCTCGTATGTGTGTGTCAATAAAGTTCTTTCTTTCTTCTTTCTTTCTTTCTTTCTTTCTTCAGTCTCGAAATTCAAGGCTTCTGCGGACTTCAGTTTGTTTTCCATTGTACCAAAGTGAATTTTCTGAATGCGGTACCTCATCTGAAGTGTTAAACTTCAAGCTGAAATAGGAATGCCAGTTGCTAATTTTATTTGAAATATAGGGAGTATTTTCCCTACAACACTTATTGTAAATGTAAAATTTTGATTGTATGTCTGTTTCCGTTCAATAGCATCCTCATCGAACGACACCTCATTTACGAAAATCACTAAAGCCGTTCAGTCAGCAGGAGGGGCCATAAACGTACTTACATACATAAATTCACCCGAATAACATTACCCTCCTTTCTTTTGGCACAGTCGGTTAAAAAGGAATCTGTTTGATTACCTAATAGTAGCAAACTATAAATTCAAAAAATATCGGTTACCGGTATCAAAATTAACTACTTCATATACATCCTGATTCCGTGTCATGGTATGTTATATAAAAAAAACATTTATACTTTAATATAATATACGAGTACTTACTTTTTCATAAATCTCTTTTTAACTGATCTCCTTCTCGATGTTGAAATTGACATCTTACTCTTCGTTTTATCCGACCTTGACAGCGGCCAAACCGCGACTGCGGGGTCGCGGGCGGCACGGTATTGCATCGGCCCGCCCGTTGTTGTTTTTATGGTTTTTTAAGTTTTTGTACCGAAAAAGTGAAATAAATTAAATTTGAATAAACATAGGTTACGTAGGTTGAAATGAAGAAAATTATGATATAAATTTCAAATTTAAGAGAAATATTTTTTCCTACAAATGTGTACAGGCTTTGCTTAAATTTATGCTATGTTTGGGATTTTTTATGATCGAGTCAAGTTAATCTAATCGTGTAATGAACTTACAAGGGTTCTAGGTAATATCCTTGAATATAACATATCTTTTTTCCAGGCCGATAAATTACGCGGGAATAATTTTCCTGATATTTTTTCCAAGCGCTTCTCACTGTGTATTTGCCAATATACCGCCTAAAAAATACTTTTTGACAACCCTGCAATAATGTTGCGTATAAACTGCGGTCACCCGTTTACAGTTTAACGAGCTCCGTGCCTTCAATTAAAAGTCTACAACGATGTCACATTTTGACATCGCTTACATAGATTTAACAGTATTATTATTTTTCCGACTACGACCAAGCCAAAAGGAAGGTAGATATAATATGATTTTATGTATGAATTATGGCCGCAGTTTCGTTTGTTCCCCAGCCTGAGGTAGCGAGTTCGAATTCCGTCAGGGAACAAAATATGTTTTTTGTGTTCCTGGGTCATGGATGTATATTAAATATGTTGATCATATTATAAAAATCTTAAATATGTGTATTGTTTAAAAGTATTAAATATATTTCCGTTATCTGGTACCCGTAATACAAGTTCTTCGAGAACTTACCACCAGATTGACGTGGTGTTAAAGCGTCCATAGATATTATTATCATTATTACCTTTTACGTACTGAAATAAGATTTGGTACTATAATACATATGTCTTTTTTTGGTTTCGCTGGGGAATTCGTTTAGGCATACTATCTGGTCCGGGGGTGGGGGGGTTATGTGGGACTCTCTGCGCCCGAGAAGATGGTAAGGTGGACGCAGACTCTACCCACTAAACCCCAGCGGTGTTCTCCTCGTCGTCTAGCTGAAGTATCTAGCACGCTAAGTAGATATACATTAGGAACGTACAGACCCCACCATGGTTCAGGCCTTATCGTGGCGGTGGGGCTCATTGACCTAGGCCCTAGGGTGGGCCCAGCACCTTAGGCGAAGCGAATTGAGCAGAGGGAGCTCTTTTGTCCTCTCTTCTTATAAGAGGGGACTCCAGTCTTCACCCCTTGCCCCTGCAAGGGGTGAGGACGGGAACCTCACCCCATTGTACTGTCCCGACGTTGGCACTTGCCGGATTTTAGTGAGTAGAGCTGCATCCATTTACCAGCTTTCGGGCGCAGCGAATCCCACATACGCGCTTGGGGAGACCCACATCACACACACATCCCTCGCGGGATGCGTCAGAGCATTTACCGGCGTTAAAGAAAAACAAAAAGTGTGTGCGTGTAATCTTTACGCGTGATTGAAGTAAAACTTCATAAAAATCTAAGTTACCCTCTAGTCGCGCCTAAAGAAGTTTTACTTAAAAAAATTAACATTTAAGATTTTTACAAGTCAAATCAATATCACGTTTTTGATTTTTTCTTTCATTATTATTTATTGATGAACGAGTTAAATGTTCCTGGCCTTCAGCCATTTCATTTAAGTGATTACTATTTCCTTTTATATTCCATATTTGTAAATCGAGCGGACTATTAAATAAAAGAAATAAAACTTCACATTAAATAATTATAAGTCACAAAAATTATTAACAAAAGAATTAACAAATTATGAATAAAGGTATTCAAAGAAAAATATAAGTAAGTTTGACACAAGTTAACTAGAAGAAAGCCCTCTAAAGAATAATGTGTCAACCTAGTGTCAACATGCTCAGTATGTCACTGAATGCATCGCCTGATGATCAGGTGACAGGTGATTTTTGAATACTGAGCGTAATACTTCGGTCAGAAAAAAAATCTGAGTTACTCCCTAGTCGCGCCTAAAGAAGTTTTACTTCAAAAAGTACGTACAAAACCCCAATGGCATGAGCGCATTTTGAAACAAACGCAAGTCATAAAAACTGTCTAAAAAGTATGTACCATACAAACCGACATCCGCCAGTCATGTGTCAAGAACGTGCGGTTGCCGTTTCAATAATATTCACAATTCACAAGCGAATTGGAATCAGTGCAGCACTCAGCCAAATCTGATATCCGTATGTATCGATTCATCTGGTTGATTTGGTATCCGTGTAGCGATTTTATAACAAACAACGACGACAACAATAACAGTAAGATTAACAACAGCAACAACTCGACAATACCTTTCAATAATAATAAAAAAAAAAAAACATTAAACATAGCAAAGTATAAAAGCTGGTGCTACCACTTTCATCCATTTTAAAATTATTGGTATTCTCTAGACAACCATTTCACAATGAACAAAATAAGAAGTAAAATGGGTATTTTATTTTTAGCACCTTTTTTTTCGGATGGATCTATGCTAACGGCCCGAAGGCCCTAATGCTACATCGGATTAGTGTGAGCCCATTCAGCTCACTTTTGGTTTATAAAAGTGGGATGAGATGAGATTCGTTTGAGTATTAGGGGGTTAGAATTCTAATTTCAAATTAATTTTATTTTGAAAACATGGAATTAATTTTCTAAAAGTAGTCATTTCTTTATTGATTAGTGTTACATTTTCATCGCATTTCAATCTTTTTCGTCATCATGGATACGTAAAAAATTCGAGTAATTATGAAATATGAGTACCGTGGCAGCAACGCGGCACAAGCGGCACGCAACATTACAAACCGGAGTTTACGGAGCTAACATTACAAACCAACGCACCACCTGTTATTGGTTTGCTCGCTTCCGTTCTGGAAATTTCGCGGTCATCCGAAGACTTTGGTCGACAATAGCGAATTAAAGGCGATCGTGGAAGCTAATGGATGATATACAATCTACGGCTGAATTAGAAGCTTTCGACGTTAGCGTCAAAACAATATTGGTCCATTTGCGTCAAATTGGCAAGGTAAAAAGCCTGACAAATGGGTGCTCCATGAACTCAATGATCGCCAGCGCGAAGTACGCGTCGAGACGTGCCTTGCACTGCTCAACAGACACACAAATGAAGGAATTTTGAACCGAATTGTTACTTGCGATGAAAAATGGATTCTGTTTGATAACCGCAAGCGCTCAGCAAGTTGGTTGGATCCTGGTTCAGCACCTAAACAATACCCTAAACGAAAACTCACCCCTAGAAAAGTGATGGTCACTGATTGGTGGTCTAGCGCCGGTGTGATTCATCACAGCTTCTTACCAAACGGGGTGAGCATTACGGCAGATGTGTACTGTGAAGAACTGAACACAATGATGATGAGATGGAGAAGCTGGCACATCTCCAACCAGCATTAGTCAAACGCTCGTCTCCGATGCTCCTGCGTGACAACGCGTGACCTCATACTGCACAGTAGACGGTCTTCAAGTTGCAAGAACTGGGGTTGAAACTTGGAAGCTCTCCCTCATCCGTCCTACTCACCAGACCTTGCGCCTACAGACTACTACTTTTTCCAGAATTTGAATAGCTTCTTGGCGGGAAAAATAATCTATACCCGAGAGGCAGTACGAAATGCCTGTGAAGAATTTTTTGCCTCCCAGCTGATTTCTTTAAGAAGGGCACCAATAAACTGCCACAGCGTTGTCAAGATGCATCGATTGCATGGGTGATTTTTTCGATTAATACAAATAAAAATACATGAAAAAAAAAATCGTTTAAATTTTTTCATAGAAAACGGCAATTTCATAGAAAAAGACCTAATATTATAATTTGGAAATAGTCTTTATTTAAAATAACGCAAATTAATAATACAGTTAACAAATTGCTCAAACAAACTTAAAACGCCCCAGGGCCATATTAATATTTCTACGTTTCATGCGTCCATTACGACGACGACGGATAGAGGCTGATGATGATGATGATGATGATGATGATGATGATGATGATGATGATGATGATGATGATGATGATGATGATGCGATGATAGGTCTTATATAATATGTAGTATTATTAAATTAAATTTCCATGCGAAAAAACGCTTTTCACGACGTCGGGTCTAAAAAAAATATAATTAATTACCTTGATCTAAACATTATCATGGTACCGTTATATTTCCAAAAAATATAAATAGTTGCTAAACATAACCGAAACATATTTTAGTTGCACAAATATTTAACCAAAACATATACGTTTGTAATTACTCCACATACCATTAGACTTCTTGGCTAACAGTACCATGAAGTTGTGGAATGATACCTTTCATCAAAGTTTAACTTACTTCTTGCCTTTCCCGTGACGTTTCCATTTACATATACCAGTACACTTTGAATTATCGAATTAGAATAACAAGAATTCGAATAGAAATTCCTAATTCAAAATTCAAACAATATATTTATTATTTTTAGAGTATTATTATATGCGTCTGTATTGCACTTTCAATACTTAAGAAATTTGTTTAAGTAGTTCTTACCAAGGACGGATATACAGCCACGGACAGGCAACAGTAAGTGTACAAATCAACATGTATCACATATAGACAAAAAGTGTGTGCGTGTAATCTTTAGGCGCGATTGAAGTAAAACTTCATAAAAATCTAAGTTACCCTCTAGTCGCGCCCAAAGAAATATTACTTTAAAAAAAAAATACATTTACGATTTTTTACAAGTCAAATCATTATCAGGGTTTTGAATTTTTCTTTCATTATTATTAATTGATGAACGAGTTAAATGAAATGGCTGAGTGCCAGGAACATTTAAGTGATTACTATTTCCTTATATATTCCATATTTGTAAATCGAGCGGACTATTAAATAAAAGAAACAAAAATTCACATTAAATCATTATAAGTCACAAAAATAATTAACAAAAGAATTAACAAATTATGAATAAAGATATTCAAAGAAAAATATTAGTGAGTTTGACACAAGTTAACTAGAAGAAGGCCCTCTAAAGAATAATGTGTCAACCTAGTGTCAATACGCTCGGTATGTCACCGTAGACCCGTGGTACATCCGTGGTATGACTCTCCTGAATGCATCGCCTGATGATTAGTAGCTCTACCATGAGTATTATTTATTCGTGTTGCGTTTTTACGTTAACTACTTATATACGTAACGTAACGTTAACGTAAAAACACAACACGAATAGAAAACTATACCATATCGTAGTTTTTTATTCGTGTTGAGTTTTACGTAACTAATATAGTTACGTTATTTACGCTTGTCACAAAACTCATGGTATATGTACAAGTAACAGGTGATTTTTGAATAAAGAATACTGAGCGTTACTTCCGTCAGAAAAAAATCTGAGTTACTCCCTAGTCGCGCCTAAAGAAGTTTTACTTCAAAAACATAGAATTACGTTATCTATACTAATATTATAAAGCTGAAGAGTTTGTTTGTTTGTTTGAACGCGCTAATCTCAGGAACGACTGATCCGATTTGAAAAAATATTTCAGTGTTAGACAGCTTATTTATCGAGGAAGGCTTAGGCTATAAAACATCACGATGTGACTTATAGGAGTTGATAACGCGGGCAAAGCTGCAGGCAACAGCTAGTAGTTCATATTTTTTGATAAAATGTGATATTACCTATTTGTTTAATCACATTGATAGTACCTATTTAATGTTAAGTTAATTTAAAAAGGCATCACAATCAAAATATTCTAAACATCCAAAAGACTACGCATTAACGTAATTTTAGCAAACTTAATTGCATTCTTGTTTTCACTGAATAGGCCAACGGGTCACCCGTATTCAGAGCTGAAAGCACATAACGCTTTCACCGTGCCCTCACAGACATGAATTTTGTATGCGCCCTAAAAAGCGGCTTTGAATACGCTGCAGCGATGTACTCTCGTAATACAAAAGTAAGCGAAACCATCTTGAGCGCGGTTCATATTTGTTGATAATAGCATCTTTTGGTGGTTCGTAAAAACTGACGCAAAATTCAACTCTCAATTCAACCAGAGATAAAGTTTATTGAACCGCACCTCAAAATTTTAAAACATATATGGTTTTTCTTTTTTTTGTTCTTTTGCGCTGGGAAATGCTCTTAAGGATCCCGCGGGGGAGGGGGACTCCCTAGGCGGGTATGCGGGACTGGCTGCGCCCGAAAGATGGTAAGGTGGACGCAGCTCTAAGGTGGAGGCAGACGCAGGACGGACTCACTAAAACCTGGCGAGTGCCACCAATGCCGCCTTTGGATCATTTGGATCATTTGGATCTATTGTGCAACAGGGCACCTCAACGGCTAGTCAGTCCCCGAAGACCTAGTCTGGGGCCGACGCCACCTCCACAGAGGGGTTGTCCCACAACACACACAGAATAAACCTTCCCAATGTCGGGATGGTGCAATGGGTTGAGGTTCCCATCCTCGCCCGTTTTCTCCCCTTCTTTTTATCTCCTCTGCTTATAACAGGTGTACAAGGAGCAGCTCCCTCGGTCAAATTGCTTCGCCCAAGGTGCTGGGTTCTCCTTAGGCTACTGAGCCCCACCGCCATGACAAGGCTTGAACCATGACGGGGAAAGAATAATATATGGTGGAAATGTTGCACTATGTTGAGTTTGCGTAGTCGCTTATAAAATCCTCACTCTATGGGCCCTAGACTTTCAAAGATAATTAGGTAAGATAAGTTATAAAAAGTATAAAAAGGAAAGTTATTTTGCTTTCGCTTTGGCTTCCGAACGACGTTTCTATTTCAGTACTTCATTTGTGTTTGGCCAGTGCAATGCCACTTGCTAACTTTACCGCGACAAGAAAATTTTGCATTAATTTGCATTCAAAAATGTTCATTCAATCGGCAAAGAAATCCGAATAATGGCGTGTACACAATTTTAGACTTATGAATCAGATAACAATGACATGCCTGACCTATATTCGATAGTTATTAGTTCATTAATTAATCATTTTTTTATTTGTATATTTGTTGTTTCTTTAGAAACTTATCTACTTTTTAAACGACTTCAAAAAGGAGGAGGTTATATGTTCGTGTGTATATATATTTTTTAATGTATGTTAACCGATTTATCTTTTAGGTTAGTTTAGGAGGTTTAGTTTTGACAGTGCCACGGTTAACATCGGCTCCGTAAAATAATATTGATAAAAATATTAAGTGTCGTATATTTGTTAATACTTTATCGGACAAAGTGACTAAGTGTTACGTTAATTAGTGCTAATATAAAATAGTGAAAAAAACATTAAAAATAAATCAAACTGGCGATAAATATAGTGCAAGTCATCTACTAACTTACAACCCAAGGAGAATTTAAGAAGTGGCTTTTTAAGAAGATAAGATGAAACAGGATATCTTCTAACAACAAAAAAAACTAGAATAAATTGCATAGTGAAATTTGAAGCGTCGAGAAAGTTTGAGTGAAAATATTATACCTAGAACTTTAAGAGTGACTTGCAAAAAAGTCTGTTACTCGCTCAATACGAATTTAAATATTATCGCACAGTATATTATAATCAGCGTCATCTAGTCACACACAAGCGCGCACTACAACGCCATTAGTACAAAGTATTCGATCTTAAATAAATCGATAGTCCAAACTAGTAAAGCATAGGGGCGCTAGAGGGCGTCACCTGTTTCCAACTATCTAGTTTGGTGAGATATCACTCGAGGGCGCCACCTGTACCTCGAACACTTAGTTTGGCAAAAAAAAAAAAATCTCCAGAGGGCGACACTTGTACCAAATATACATATAATATAGTCAAAGTTTCTCTTCCAACATGAGTACTAACGGAATGTCATAGGATATGTTAAAATTGTTCCAGATGATGAAATCTGAACTCGACCAACAAACCGCAACAATTTCAAGAAATATTACGGAAAGTGTCATGCACAAAATAGAGGAAAAGTTACAACCAATTTTAGAAGAAAACCAAAACCTGAAATCTGAGGTACAAAGATTGAGTGAAAAAATAAAATATTTGGAAAACAAAAATAAAAATAATAATCTGATACTACATGATATAAAGGAGACAGAGAGGAATCCTCAAGAATTATTCAATATAATAAAAGAAACTCTGGAATCCTTAGATATTAACATTGATCTTTACGACATAAATAACTACTACAGATTGGGAAGAAAACAAAATGATAAAAAAGTAAGACCGATACTTATAACTTTTACGTCACTACAAAAAAAGATAATTATACTCAAAAATAAGATGAAAATGCCTAAGCAAACGTATATTACTGAAGATTTTTCAAAAGAAACATTGGAGATACGCAAGAACCTTCAAGAAAAACTAAGACAAGAAAAACAGAACGGAAAAAACGCATTCATATGTAATAATAAAATTGTCATAAGAGAAACACCAGATGTAAAAAAGGAAGAGAGAGGCCGCATCATCACCTAATAACCAAAGTACATCAGCACACTTCAGTGGTTCGAAAAATAATTTTGCACCTCCAAAACTGCATAAAACAAATGCGTTTGAGTACATGAGAGCAAAATCCTCATCGCTTAGTGAAAGACCAACGCACCAACCCAAAGCATAGGAACTATCGGACGCCGGTAACATAATCATAACAAATCACACAGGTAAATCATTAAGAAAATACAACAAAAGCCCCAATACGGTTGGTCACCGCGGGGATATTGACCAAACCCCCCAAGATGGCAAAAAGACAAAAGAAAATAAAAAAACCAATACTAAAAAGAGACTACACATAGCAACACCCCTGATTGAAAGGGATCTATATGAGGTTTTCAATCTTATCCCGGTCCCACGCATTGTGAAAAATAATAATATTATGATGATTAATGTCAAAACTATCTCTGACTTAGCAGCCATCAACATGAGAAAGGATTCGTACTTAACTATCACAAACACAGATCTACAGTCATGCGTATTACAAAACCCTGTGACTATTCTGTGTCATATCAGAAAGCCTATCCACCACATGAAAAATGATCATAGCCTTTGTGAGACGATCCCAGGCACAAGAACTTGTAACACCAAAACAACCTCGTGCAAGAATGACTGGAGAGAGTTGACAACAGAAAATAATTATTATTACTTATGTTGTAACGAATGTAATTTAAAACTTTTGTGTGAAAAACAAGTTATGGCAGTTAGGTTATCAGATGCTGGTCTGTTGCGTGTTGGGGAAGACTGTTTAGTAAAAACAGAAGATTTTATGGTCTATTCTAATAAAAGATTATATAGTACAATTAGCACGACGACAAAGATTATCTCGCCTGAAATATCACCTATCAATCACATAATAAATATCAGCATGCCAGAAATCTCATATGAGCTTTATAATCCTAATAACTCTGACAACCTCAGGCAATTAGAAGCTATTAAGAGAAGTCTTGACATCATGAAACAGAGTGAGCCTTTGAGCACCGATATCTCCTACCACGACATCCACCAGTATACGTCTATATATCTAATCATATCGGGAATCTTGTTACTGGTGGCAGCTTACTATTTTAAATGTTGGCGGCAAAGACAACGCAAAGGAAATTGTTCCACTTCTACAGCAGAGCGGTCGACAGACTCTACGGGGACTGCGAGGCCATCTCCACAGACCGTTCCAGTAAGTGTTGTGATTGAGTATAGTGAAATTAGGGAAAATGGGCAATCTAGTAGTAAATCAGTGAAAAGTGATCCTAAAAGATTAGTGCTATCTAGTGAGTGCTTACGAAAAAAGGAAGATAGAGGTTCTTCACCGATCTTTCGCGTGTTTTCTCTTCCTGATTTACAATGTAGCGATTATTTTTAATTTGTAATGTTACTTTTATCTCATCTTTTAACACAACTAACCCTACATTACCACTGTAGTATTATTTGAATATTGTTTTCACCTTGTTATTTAATATTAATTTCACTACCCATTTAACTATACCTCATAACTAACCTCATCTTTTTCTCCCCCGGGAGCATGTTCGGGTCAATCACCGAACAATAACGTGTCAGCGTAATTGCGACACCGCGCCTGACGCCTTATATATTTAATGTATAATTTTATTAAAATAGTCAGTACGCTTTCGGATAGCATATCGGGCGCGACTCAATCCTATCACCATTTACCTCATTAGTTCGAATAGTAGTTAATGAAATATAAGTACCTTTTTTATTACCTTTTATCCTAGTTTATCTCAATCTCACCCCAACCCCGAACAGTGATGACAAACTATATTAAAACTCCTATTATACCTAATAACGCCATCGAATTGGAATATGTAAACGAATATACATATCTTGACCAAATAATATCTCCCACAGATCTTACGACAAAAGAAATAAAAAACAGAATATCAATAGGGTGGAAGAAGTATTGGGCTCTTAAGGATGTTATAAAAAACTCGGCTGTACCAATTAAAGATAAAAAGAAGATATTTGACACATGTATTCTACCATGCTTGACCTATGGATGTCAAACATGGAGCTGCACTAACAAAAATATGAAATCTCTAGCCACTTGTCAACATAGAATGGAGAGAAGTATACTCAATATAAAATTAAGAGACAAAATCAGATTAACATATTTTATTCGGAAAGAAACCAATATTATGGATATAAAATACCGAATCAAACAAAAAAAAAAAAAAAAAAACAAAACAAAACAATTAAAATGGAAATGGACTGGACATCTAATAAGAAGCAAGACGGAAAAATGGGCCAAACAAGTGATTGAATGGTGCCCTAGATATAAAAAGAGAAAAAAAGGCAGACAACGTCGTCGATGGGACGATGGCATTAAAAAGATAGCAGGAACAACTTGGATGAGGAAAGCAGCAGACAGATCTTTGTGGAGAACACTTGGGGAGGCCTATGCAGAAATGCAAGACAATCAAGAAACCGGCGTCTAATATATTTTAATTATTAAGTTGTAGGGTCACTGGTTCAACATTGAGACAAACGTACACAATGAGACTTGTCAATATTTCCAAAAGGCGACTTTGCCAGATCGTGCGCATTACCTGTAAAGATGCGTGCCCGATTCCCCTCCCGCTACCCCAGTTTGCTCCTGTGTCGCTCGCGATGCGGACGTGTTTTGGCGATTGAAAGAATTTTTCCTCGAAAAAGTAAGTAATTTTAAAGATTTTTGGCGATTTTTCTTGACTAATTGGTAGCAATTAATTTATTTCACGATATTCTATCCTTTACTACATATTGTGCATTTCCTAGTTACATAGAAACTGACTTAAAATATTTACGTTTAATGGTTTGTAATTGAATATTTTTGTATTACGCACTAGGTGGTGCACAGTGAGACAAAATTAAGCTGGACACAGTGAGACAGGTCTCATTGTGTACTGATTGTTTCTCATCGTGCACTAACTATTTTTTATTGTTTACTGTGTAACTCATTGCTATTGTTTTCATTACAAACTTAATTAGTATACGTCTGCAAGTCCGAACAAAGATTGAGTTTTGATTTTAACATAATGAGGAATATTTTTTCTGTTTAAGATGGGGCGTACGAAAGTTGTTGAGCGAAAGAAGGGTAACCATGCCGCTACGAATATGCTCCAAGATCTTAAACTATACAGGCAAGGTTGGAGTCTACGCAAAGCAGCCAAAGAATGTTCTGTCTCTTTCCAAACCCTGCATCGTTATGTGAAAAAAAATGTAAACGTCAGCACTGCTAATTTAGTTGCTCAAAGATTAGCACCTAACTACGACATTAATAAAGTATTTCAAGCCGATCAAGAAGTAGCTCTCAAAGAATACATCAAGGAATGTGCATTTAAATTTTATGGGTTATCCACGAAAGATGTGCGCCGTATAGCGTATCAAATGGCAATTATAAATAATATAAAAATTCCCGATTCTTGGAGATCAGAGAAAATGGCAGGCTGGGAATGGCTTCGGTCATTCAGATCGAGACATCAGGATTTAACATTGAAAAAGCCTGAAGCCTGTAGCCTTGCTCGTGCGACCGCTTTCAATGAACAAACTGTCAAAAAGTTTTTTGATAATTTAAAAGAGGTCATGCGTCGGCATCCATCTTTCGGCAATGGTTGCAGGGTATTCAACTTAGACGAAACAGCAACCACAACTGTACAGAAGCCGCAAAAAGTCATAGCTCCTAAAGGACGGCATAATATAGGTAAAATAACCAGTGGAGAAAAGGGTACCTTAGTTACCACTTGTGCAATTGTTTGTGCAGCTGGACAGGCTTTACCTCCGGTTTTAGTTTTTCCCAGGAAAAATTATAAAGATCATATGTTATCTGGGGCTCCTCCTGGTTCTCTCGGACTTGCTAACCCAAGTGGTTGGATGACAGCAGAGCTTTTTATTAAAGTTATGGAGCATTTTATAAAGCATACCTCTGCAAGCCCAGAAAATCCTGCATTATTGATCATGGATAACCACGAATCCCATTTAAGTATCGAAGCTTTAGATTTGGCAAAAAAATCCGGAGTGACTTTACTTACCCTGCACCCCCATACTACTGCCAAAATGCAGCCACTCGACGTTGGCTTGAATGGACCCTTTAAAGTTTATTACAACAGTGCTATGGACTCCTGGTTAATGAGAAATCCCGGAAAGCAAATCACCATATATAATGTAGCCGAGCTCGTGGGACAAGCCTATGCAAAAGCAATGACGCCGAATAATATTGCTTCCTCTTTCAAGAAATGCGGTATCTTCCCATTTAATCCAGATGTATTTAATGTGATCGACTTTATCCCATCAGAGGTGTCATCTAGAGAGCTACATGTTGCTTCTACAGAGAGACAGAAACCTGTTTGTTCATCTTCAGTTGCTTTCACAGAGCAACCAATAGAGACGCAGACTCATATTAGTCCAACGTTTGTCACTAACATTGATCGCCCAACACAGATTGAAAGTTTTGTTATCCAAGAGAGTCAGAATCGTATTAGTCCGTCATCAGATGCTACTGATGCTGAAAGCCCAATACAGTTTGATGAGGTTCTTCCTTCTGAAGACGTTGGAACACGTGATTATGAAAGTCCTTCTATACTGGATACCGCATTATCTGAGCCCATTTCTATTGCATCAGTACAACTGACAACTACCAACTTCACATCACCTAAAAAATTTATGCCACCTTTGAAAAGTGAACCGCGGGTTGGAAAACGTAAGCCACGAAAACTAGGAAGAAGTATGATTGCCACGGAAACACCAGAGAAGTCTCAGATTGCTGAAGAAAGACAGAAAGCCAAAGAAAGAAAATCTGCAGCAAACGCAATGAAACGACCAATATTGGTGGAAAAAAACGATGGAGTGTCAAAGAGAAAGACATATAGAAGGAAGGTCAAGATTGCATCAGATATTGAAACCAGCGAAGACGAAAATATTGAAATAATATGTTCAAGTGAGTCTGATATTAGCGATTTGGAAGAGGAAAATTTTGATACTGAAGATCTTCCAATCGTAAATGAAAAGTTTAGAAAATTAGATCGAAAGCCAAAATGTAAAGATTATGTTTTGGTGTCATTTAATGCAAAAAGAATTAAAATATATTATGCTGCTGTAATTACTGAAGTAATAAATGCCGAAACGTACGGTGTGTCTTTTATGAGACTGCAAACAAAAGAGAATATGAAATATAAGATGCCGTTAGAACCGGATTTAGCTGAAGTACATATCAAAGATATTAAAATGATTCTACCCCCACCGCAAGTAAATGTAACGAAAACTCGCAACTCTACGTACATTTTTCCTGTTCGTGTAACACCAAACTTAATTTTACGTTAATTGTCATAAATTATTATATTTTTGTTGATTTTACGACCTGTAAGAAGTTAATTGTTTTTGTTTCTTTATTATTTAAGTTTATTATAATTTTATACGACTGATTTAAATATACTTACCTATTGTAAAAACCGTCTGTGATGATATAAGGACTTTAATAAATGATACTTATAAATTAAAGCGCATTTTCAATTAAATTAATTTTAAAAAGTTAGTAAATGTGTTATGTCTCACTGTAGAAAATAGCTAGTCGCATTGAGTACATACCAGTGTACACAATGAGACAAATCCCTTTTTTTTAAAAAAGGTAATTTATTGGACTAATTGTAAATATCGAAAAAGTAATAATGCCTGTCTATGGCCAAATACATGCCCTATCTCTATAAAAAAATATATATTCCTACTTTCATTTATAGCACAGATATGATACTTTGAAATTTGGGTGTCTCATTGTTGGACCAGTCACCCTACACAAAAAAAAATGTAATTTTAAGATTGTTAATAAAGGCTATCTTTATCTTTATCTTTATCTAACCGATTTATCCGTCAATTGTGGATCGATTTTTTATTCAAAAGAGTCCCAATATAAGGAAACCAGGATCTGATGATTCCATCCAAGAGAAATCCAGAGGAACTTTTTAAAATAGTAGGAGTAACTAGTACGTTTAATTTTTTTAAATTAAGTATTTTAAACCACTATAATATTATATTCTTGGCTTTATAAGCCACTAGTTGAGTCAACTGCCAGCATTGGACCAGCACATAAACGGGATGATTTGGGATGACACTTTCTACCTTTTATATATAAAAAAATCTTCTATATTTCATTTATTAATTAAAATGCATCGGTGAACTATGGCCCTCCTCGTCTGATTTCGAGGAGGAGAGCCCAGCAGTGTGTCATATTATAAGGGTTGATATTATTATATATGCAAGATTATGCAACTTTGGTATGAAATATGGGGTCTTGCGTCTGCGAGAAAAGTCTGCTTTATACAGATGCTTACTGATTTTCTTGTTTCCACCAATACAGATAAAAGAAAAATAAAGCTTAAAAGTATATTATAATAATATCAACCCGTACCCAAAGTCCCCGTGCTCAAAGTTTTACTGCTGGGCACGGGGTCTCCTATTCGAATTCAGGCGACGAGGGTTATTGGCCATAGTTCACCGATGCGTTAGCCAGCCCAATGTCAGTGTGTGAACTTCACACACCTCCAAAGACTTTTATCTCATCGGGCGTGTAGGTTTCCTCACGATGTTTTCTTCACCGGTGAGTAAGAAATGGTCTCATATTCAGGTGCACGTAAAAAATCAGAAAATTCCATTTCTAGTCATAGGCTAGGATCGAACCTGGACCTCTCAGCTCTCACTCAAGAGGCCGAGCCCATACCCACTAGGCCATCGTCGCTCACTTAGAAGTATATTTTAATATAATATTCAATTATGAAACGTATTCTCGCAAAGTAGCACCCTATTCTAAGTATTATCACAGTATAAGCGGAGTCATGTATTTACACTGTGGTATTACTTTGTGGACAGGTTTGCTACCATATATTATGAAGGTTGCACTTCCTCTACTTGACTTGAGAGCTATTTCAATATCTCTATATATTACTCAGCTTAATTGGGATTAGCATCCTAGCAAATTAGCATTATTCAAAGATAAGATTGAATATATACGAGGGCGGCACTGAAAATTTTGGGAATCAAGGAAGTGATACAACATTACTATTTAAAATTTTATTTATTGCTTTTCGAAGTATTTTCCGCGAAATTTGACACATTTTTCCATACGACGGAACCAATCATTAAAGCAACCATTCCATTCGGAAGTTGGGGTCTCCAAAATGGCCGTTTTGTAGGCGTCCACAGCTTCTTAAGGCGATGAAAATCTCTGACCACGCAATTTATTCTTTATTTTAGGGAAAGTATAGAAATCATTAGGGCTTAGGTCGGGGCTGTACGGCGGCTGGTCTAATAATTCTATGTTTTCTTGCTCTAAAAACTCTTTTGTTCTGTGCGCGGTATGAGAACTCGCATTGTCGTGATGGAGGATGATGCGGCGGTTGCAGTTCTCGTTACGGAGTTCAGAAACGACCTGTGGCAAACAAATGCTAGCATACGATTCTGCATTAACCGTTCTTTGTCCCTCAAGACGAATAGTCGCAACATGGCCGGTTTTGGAGACAAACGTGGCCACCATTTTTTTACAACACTCCGTGAACTAACAATTTTTGTTGGCTTTAACTCATTTTCGAACACCCAAACTCGTGACTGGTTTTTTGTTTCGGGTTCGTACGCATATATCCAGGATTCGCCACCTGATACGATGTTGTATACAGCATTTGAGGATCCTGCGTGGAATCTTTCGAGAGTTCTGACGCACCAAGTAACGCGAGCCGCTTTTTGCTCTTCACAGAGCAAATGCGGTATCCATCGGGAAAACAACTTTTTTACACCTAATTGTTCATGCAAGATTATTCGTATTTGACTCATGCCAATGTCTAAAGTTGCCTAAATTTCGCGGTATGTCGCGGTGGGGAAGGGAAAGGTCAAGGGCAAGGAGCAAGCCCAGGAGTTGGAGTGGACGGCGTTCGGTCCCTCCACTTCAAAAGGATCGGCTCCTCAAAGGAGGCAGGAGGAGAGAGCCAAGGCCTCACAGGAGGAAGGCTGAAACGTAGACGGACGTGCTTCAGACGTGCGTGCGTTGGTCGGGAGGTTCCGTAGTGGACGTCACGTTCGCCACGCCAGCCATCGCGCGCAGAGTGGAGAGGTGGAGGGTGGAGACGGGGGTGGAGACTCTCTCAGACCATCGCTACATAAGGTTCGAGGTGTCTCCAGCCCCCGTCCGTCCGGCGTTATCGTCGTCGTCGTTCAGGAGAAGAACTCAGTTTCCGCGTTGGGCACTCACAAAGCTCGACCGGGAACTGGCAGAGGAGACTGCTATCGTCTGCCGGTGGAGCCTCCCACCGCTGTCAGAGCTGGGGGTGGATGAGGCGACTGTCCGGCTCTGCGATGCGTTCACCGCAGTCTGCAGACCAGCCATGCCGCCCGCGAGACGTCCACCCCAGCGGCGGGCGCTCTACTGGTGGTCGGCCGAGATAGCGGGTCTCCGGACTGCCTGCAACGGGGTAAGGAGACTGTATACCTGAAGCAGGCGGAGACGCCCCCAAGACGTTGACAGGAACGACAGGCTGCGCAGGGTCACCTTACCACGAGGAATAAGGCCCAGCTGCACTCGGCGCCGCGGGTCATCGCGGTAAGAGTGATCCGGGGGTACCATCAAGTATCGTGGGCGGCAGCCACTGCCCTAGCCGGTGACCCCCGTGGGAACTCGTGGCGGAGGTTCTCGCCGAGACGCACTCCGTCCGTCCGTCCGTCTCGGATAGGAGGTCTCTTGGTGATAGCCTTACGCTGGACGGGATCCTTCGGGTTCGCCGACTAGTGCAAGAGGCGTTAATGCAAAGGTGGGGAGAGGACCTGGCGCGACAACCGTACGGCAAAACTGCTCTGCGTCTGGTCCTTGAGTGCTGGATGTGTCGTAAGCGTAAACCCCTCACCTTCCGTCTGACACAGGTGCTCACTGGGCATGGTTGCTTTGGTGAGTACCTATGCCGGATGGCCCGCAGGGAGCCGCTGACAGTGTGTCACGATTTTGGCGCGGCGGTGGACTTGGCCCAGCACACCCTCGAGGTGTGCTGAGATGGGCGGGGCTGCGTCATGATCTGACATCGGTCATCAGAGGGGACTTGTCTCTGCCGAGTGTCATCACCGCGATGTTCGTTGACGACGAGTCCTGGACGGCGATGGTCTCCTTCGAGGCAGTAATGACCCAGAAGGAGGCCGACGAGCGGGTGAGAGAGGAGGCCGCCGACGAGGCCTCCCCCTTTGGGTGACGAACGGGGGTGCGTAAGAGGCGCTACTTAATGCGCCTTCAGTAACGCCCCTGTGCTCGTGTCGGGTTCAGGATGGAAACCTGGGCCCAGTATGACGCGACGTCACGGGAAGAAAAATAGGAATATCAATTCTCGACGACAAAAATAACTTATGTTTATAATATTATTATGTTCCACCTCTGTATTTGAAGATATGCTAATAATTGCTAACCAACGTCCACAATTACAACTAACTCTATGTCTCAATGCATGAAGTGCATGTTCGTACGTTGACTGAGATTGACCGAAGTTTAAACGATTGTATTATTATATATTTGATGCAGGGAAATGCTTTATGCATGTAGCCAGGTTTCTGGGTGGTTCACGCGGGGGAGACCTCATCGGCCGCCTCTTGCTAGTACATTACTGTCTCGCAGAAGGACACTATAGCCGTCCAGGACTCGTCATCGCCAAGCATCGCGGTGATAACGCTCGGGAGAGACAAGTCCTCTCCCATGACCGATGTCAGAATGCGACGCAGCACCGTCCATCTCGGGCACACCTCGAGGGTGCTGAGTGAGTCCACTGCCGCATCACAGTCGTGACACACTGTCAACAGCTCTCTGTGGGTCATTCGGCACAGGTACTTACCAAAGCTGTCTGTCTATCTATCTGTCTGTCTACTGTCTGTCTATCTGTCTGTCTGTTTGTTGCGGATAATCCCTCAAACGGCTGGGCTTATTTTGACGGGACTTTCCCTGGTAGATAGCTAATGTTGTAAGGAATAACTTAGGCTACAAAAATAATCATCATCACTCCGGATACGGCTGTAAATCTAAGTTAACGCAGGCGAAGCTGCGGGCAACAGGTAGTATCTCATATAACTCAACGTCTTGTTTACGTCTTGGTTTCTAACACATCAAAGGAATTAAATCAGCTTTTATTCCTCCAAGAGTCTCTTAGAAAAGATGTCTTCCTTTAATGAGCTCACGAGAGTTTTACTAGTACTTCTACGTACGGTACGGTACAGTACGGTACGGTACGGTACGGTATTACTTTCAAATAATTGTAAGGCGCATCTAAAATTACCGAATTTTTCCATTTTCAGTCATAATACTAATGATATGTTGTAAATATCAGATTCCAAAGTTTGTTCAACATTATATAACCGTGTTTACTCCCGCTCGCCTCATCAACTTGGCGGCATTCCAACATATATTTGTTTACTGCCGCGGTGATTCTAATTATCTGATATGTTCTAGCAGTCGTAATAATACTTTGTATCTTGATGTAATGCTTTATGCGCTATTAGGGCCGAAACACATAACCGCGTTGCTGCGCCGCGCCGCTTAAATCAGCAGTGGCGTCATACTTATTGACAATGATTCAGTTTATTTCAAAGACTACTACTACTATTGTTTGTTTCTATCACTTTTGCGAACAACACGCGTAAAGTCAGAAGCAGTTTTAAAATTAAATTTTCATTTATATTTTTGGTTCAGGAACGCCCTTGTTTGTGGGATTACTGTGTGGGTATTTTCCATCGGGATTCATAGCCTTATTACATGAATGTATTCAGTATCTTCTTTGTCGTACATTAAAAACAGAGTTATGTCTTCTTAATAACAAATAAGCAATAAGTTTATTACGATCCATGAGCAGAGACACGTCTATCCACAATCAAAAATCACAAGGAACTGGTTACCCTACCGTAGGACAATAAAACGCTCTTTTTCGCGATGCCGCAACGCAAACTACCGTTTTTAGCGTTGCGGCGTCGCAACGCGGCTATGTGTTTCGGCCCTTAATCCTTTAAAAGGTTCAGATAAATGTAATAGGTAAATATTTTAAGAAAATTAAAAATAATTTTAATTTAAATATAAAGTTTATTCACACGAGTCAACTAAGTTTTACTCTAAAGATAAATATCTGATGAGCCAATTCTTATTTCATCTAACACTTATTTAACTTCTATGTTTAAGTATAAAATATTTTTAATATTTTATAAAAAAAAGTTAAACAAGTATCGCAAACGAAAGTCGTATTAAAAAGTTTAATAAAAGTTGCTTGTTTCTCCCGTGAAACAGCTTTGCTGTGTTTTGGAGAGAAGGGCAAGACAGTGTAATTACTGGCACCGAGACTGAACATCTTATGTCTCAGGATAGGCAACACATATATAAGTTGCCTGGGCTCGTTCCAGGTAAACTAATTGATTTTCATGGGCGACGTCGACCACTTACCATCAGGTGGCACGTTTGCCAGTTTGCCTATCCTACTAACATTAAAAAAAGTAATTTAATTTAAGTTATGCTCTTGAATTATGACAATGCTGGTGCATTTCTTCAACAGGAGGGTTGCGTTTCTTTTTTTTATGTCATCAGGGGCAAACGAGCAGTCGGTGCCTCACGGCGGCGACGCCCATACACATCCGCACAACCAAGGCCACGCAGATGCGACGCCCTCCTTTTGCCCCAATGGGCCACCGGATACTTACAAACCGCACGAAACTTGAAAGCATAGCTGTGACTTGACGCCGGTGTTATGGGAGCGAGAGGTGCCACCCCGGTCCCAATGTGGGACTCGTACCTGGGAGTGCCACCCTAACTAAAACCACTGCGAGCGCCTTCAGCTGCTTTTTGAGGGTCCCGGATATGCAGGCAACAGGATCATCTCAGCGACAGGCTGGCCCCGGCGAAGGCCAGACTACTCCTCTTAAGGTAGGACTGCCCGGCAGCTACTAAGCAGTTCCCACGACGTCGTGCCATACAGACCCAAGTTTATATCCTGAGCCCAACACGAACACAGGGGAGTTACTGGAGGCGCATTAAGTAGCGCCTCCTACGCAATCCCGTTCGTCACCCGCGGGAGGAGGCCTCGTCGGCGGCCTCCTCTCTCACCCGAACGATACTTACACTAGTTTGACCGAAGCTTGAATTTGAGAGCGATTAATTTACATAATAGTACTGTCATTACATTATTGATTTTGACTTCCAAATCATTCGTAATATCTAGGATTAGATCTTTATTGTCTTTTGAATAATAATTCTTAGTGTATCATTTAACCTACCTTGGTAGGTGGGCCTTGTCGTGGTGGTGGGGCTCAGTAGGCTAAGGTGAGCCCAGCACCTTGGGCGAAGCTATTTGAACCGAGGGAGCTGCTCTTTGTATAAGAAGAGGGGACTAAAGAGCAGGCGAGACAAGGGGCGAGGATGGAACCTCACCCTATTGCAATGTCCCGACGTTTTGAGGGGTTGTTCTGTGGTGTGAGACGACCCCTCTGTGGAGCTGGTGTCGGTTCCTTGAGGGACTGACTAACCATCGAGGTGTCCTGTTTGCTCAATAGATCCGGGGCACCTCATTAAAGATGGCATTGGTGGCACTCGCCGAGATTTTGTGGGTCTCTACCCACTGCGTCTACCTTACCATCTTTCGAGTGCAGTGCGTCCCACATACCCGCCTGAGGAGTCCCCCTCCCCAGCGGGATGCCTTAGAGCATTTCTCGGCGTTAAAATAAAAAGTGTATCATTTAACGAGTTTTTTATTATCCCGTGTTGCAATATCCCGATTTCTCGAAAGAATTTATTTTGACCACTGACGCCTCTAATATAGCAATAGGAGCCGTTTTATCTCAAGGTATTATAGGTTCTGATAAGCCCATTGCATATGCCTCCAGAACACTAAATCCCAGTGATGTAAACTATAGTACTATCGAAAAGGAATTACTAGCTATAGTATGGGCAACCAAGTATTTCCGACCGTATTTATTTGGCCGTAAATTTAAAATAATCACCGATCATAAGCCATTGCAATGGATCATGAATCTAAAAGAGCCAAATTCTCGTTTAACAAGGTGGCGATTAAAACCTAGTGAGTATGATTTTACAATAGTATATAAGCAGGGAAAAGCTAATACAAATGCAGATGCTTTATCCCGTATTGAAATTAACGTTAACGATAATGTAGGATTAGAATTAGATTCCATCATAGCACAGTTATCACAAGATAGTAGAACCCTCACAGCACCAGAACTAGACGAACTTGACGACTCTAGAACCCTTACTGTCCATACGTCGGAAGAGAACCCAATTTTAGAAATTCCAATCACTGAAGAAAGAAATTTAAAAGACAGCTAGTTATTAGTTTAGTTGGCGACATCAAAAGGAAACCCGTTTTTAGTAAACCCTTCGAAACTCATACTAGAATATCTGTACAAGTATCCGAATCAAATCTAGAGGAAGATATTGTTCAGGTTATAAAAGAATATGTACATCCCAAAATTAAAACAGGCTTACTATTTAACCCTCCAGCTTCTATGTATACCATTATACCTATATTGCAGAAAATGTTTAAAAGCTCCGCTATGCATTTAGTAGTAACAAAAAAGGAACTAGAAAACGTTAAAGAATATATGAAACAACAAGAAATTATTAATAATTATCACGATGGTAAAACAAACCACCGTGGTATAAATGAATGTTATTTGGCCCTTTCTCATAGGTATTATTGGCCGCATATTAGGGAGCAAATAACCAAAAATATAAATGAATGTATTATTTGTGGACAAGCCAAATATGACAGACATCCCATACAACAGCAGTTTAAATTAGTTCCACCCGCAAGTAAACCTTTTGAATTAGTTCACATGGACTTATTTACCGCACAGAATGAAAAATTCCTAACTATAGTAGATTCTTTTTCAAAATATGCACAAGCCTATTATTTAAAGGATGGTACTGCCGTAAGTGTCGTGCAAGCATTACTCCAATTTAGCACTCACCGTGGGTTGCCTATTACTATAATAACAGATAATGGACCCGAATTTTCTAACCAATTATTTAGTGAATTTATTAGATTACACCAGATACAACATCACAAAGTTGCTCCACATACACCAAATGAGAATGTAATAGTGGAAAGGTTTCATTCTACAATATTAGAACATTTGCGTATCCTCAAATTAGAAAGAAAACACGAGTCCGTAGTCCTTTTAATGCCATATGCCCTCTTAGGTTATAACAGCTCCATCCATAGTTTTACCAAATGTAAGCCAATTGACGTTGTAACAGGACATTTTGACCCCAGAGACCCTTTTAATTTAGACCTTACCTCACATATTCTACAGCAATATACTATTGACCATAAAGACCGTATGAGGAAAGCATATTCTATAATTCAAGAAATGACGACAGAGACACGTAAAGAAATAATTGACAATAGGAATAGAAATACGGAACCTGAGATAGAATACCTCCCAGAGCAGCAGGTGTTTGTAAAAAATCCTTTAGCCGCGCGACAGAAATTAGCTTCAAGATATACCTCTGATAAAGTAATGACCAATCTCCCTATCCATATTTATACTAAAAAGAAAAAGTTACCCATAGCAAAATCCCGCCTTAAGAGAGTGCCTAAAAGCGGTCAATTGTTACAGGACAGTACTGACAATGCTACATCTAAGTCGAGCCCAGGAAATACAACTAGAGACACTTGACGACGGACCAGGACTACTACCTTTTAAACTTGGACAGACCAGGATAATTCATCAATATCACTCATTTCTACAGTATGTAAATCTTGAAGATATAGACTCAAAAATCCACTCAGTACATTCCCAACTTGATGATTTTCGTCCCCAGCTGAATAATAAAACCTTATCCCTGTATGAACCACACATGGAATACCTTTCAAGTAAACTAAGTAAAATCTTTGACATATTACAAACATTTAAAATTTCTCGCGCTAAACGAGGTTTGATCAATGGTTTGGGATCTCTAATTAAAAGCATATCCGGCAATCTGGATTATACGGATGCAATTAAATATGAAAATGCACTAAAAACTTTAAAAGACAATCAATTTGAACTAGAATCTGAATACAATAATCATATTAGCTTAACAAAAGAATGGATGCAACGCCATTCTGTAGTATTAAATAACATATTAGAGAACCAGGTAAAAATCAATAACACACTTAGACTTATCATGGAAAGTGACGTAAATAGGGAAATATAATTAATTAAGTATGCACATTTATCTCAATATCTTTTAATTTTAGGTGACAATATAGATAGCCTTACATATGAGTTATCTAATTTGCAAAATATGTTAAGTTTAAGTTATGCATCTGGTACTGCTCATTCAATTATTAATATATCTATGCTTAAAAGTATGATTAGGAAACTAAAAGTATTATATTCTAATGAAGTAACGTTAGACATAGATCTAAGAGAGTATTTTAATATAATGAAATTTGGTCACTATTATATTAATAATCAAATTGTCTTAGTATATAAAGTTCCGATTGTCTTTCCTAAATCTTTAGACCTTTATAAACTTGCTATCGTTCCCAATAAAAACTATGAAATCCTAATACCAAAGTCACCCTACATAGCAATTCAGGAAAGAGATTCTAGGTACATAGAGACAGAATGCCCAAAAACCAACTCGATATACATATGTGAAGAGAATCCTACCTATAATTTTAAGAACCATAACGACTGCATCCAAACTCTCATAACCAAGCAAGAACTCTTACCTTCGTGTAAAATTACCACCTTATCCCAGGAAGCTGAAGCTTTTGAACAATTAGACCAGAAACATTATATTCTGAGTTTTCCAAAACTAACCAAAATCCAAATCTCATGTGGAAAACTACAATTCAAGAATGTAAAGGGCAGTTATCTTGCTATTATCCCTCAAGGATGTTCTATTCAAACACCAGAATTTCTTATCTCAAATATTAACGACATTATAAAAGGACAAGTTCTCAGATTAACAGAAATAACGCCATTAACAGAAAACCATCCATCAGAATTAACCCTAAACCTGAAATCTATTAATTTGGAAAAACTTCATCAGATAGATTCTAAGGTGATGATGCAGCCTAACATGAAGATAAAGAACCCGAATCAATTTGTCTATCATACCACTATTCCTGTCTACCTCATTTTAATAAGCATTATCGCTATGAGCCTAATCATTCTGTTATATCAACGGCACAAGAAATTAACACCAGTATTGTAACGAGATAGAAACGTCAACCCAAGTGAAATAAGGGTTGATACAGCCAGCATCCCAGCAACCATTCTAGAAAATAGTTGCTGATCTTCGGGGGAGGTGTTACGTCCCTACACTACATGAAGATTGCCGATGCAGCGTTCCCGCGAAGGTACGAGGCGGCGGCACGTGTGCTGATGCAGCGTTGACATCGTGTTAACATTAATTGTAGCTATTTTATTGTAAGGCACTTATTGTTCAATCGCCGAACATTATTGTCATTTAGTTTATAGTATTTTTTGTAATAATTAATATATTATAATAAAAGTCGTTTAAGAAACTTTCGTTTTTTTTGGAAGTCTGCTTGGCGCACTACTTATTTTATGTATATACACAAATATTTCTTCCATTCTATAAACATAACCTTATTTCTGATGTACCTACTTGAGTAAAATTAAGGAACATTAAGCTTATCGTTTTAGTAGACAAACGATATTAGCGGTATTATAATAATTGAAGTGTAAACTTCTTTTAGCGCGTCACGCATATTTTAGATGAGATAAAATCCTTTGACGTTTATATGACGTAGATTCGCGACACCGCAAGTGAGCGACTGGAGACGCAGTATGACGTTTATATGACGTGGACTCGCGACACCTCACACGAGCCGCTGGAGACGCAGTTTGACGTTTGATTTGTTTGTATAGGATTATGCAATATTTGTTTTGTAAATTGTGATGCTTCTAAATTATGTCATGCGGCCATTCTGTGCGCCGTTTTAATTGTATAGGTTGTCATAATCTCTTACGGCCTGTATTATAGGTATTTGAATTTAATTGTTTTGTTTTCACTTCTATCGGCAGTCCCTGTGTCTGGTTGGGTTTTTTTATATCGCAGGGAAATCCTTATAGATGTAGCCACGATCATTGGGTAGATCCTGAGCCAATGTGGGACTAGGGACACCCGGGAGTGCTCACCCTAACTAAAACCTTCCGCCGCTTTTTGAGAGTCCTGGATCTGCAGGAAACAGACAGGATCACCTCAGCGACAGGCTGGCCCCGGCGAAGGCCCGACTACTCCTCGTAAGGGGAGACTGCCTGACCGCTGCTAAGCAGTCTCCACGACGTTGTGCCATACTGAGCACAGGTTCCCATCCTGAACCCGACACGTTCATAGGGGTGTTACTGGAGTCGCATTAAGTAGCGCCTCCTACGCACCTACATTGAAAAAAAATGAAACAAACTTTTTTAAAAAACCAAAACGTATGTGAATACGGTTTGCTTTTGAATATGCAAATCTTAATTAAAAGTTCAAGTATGTATTTGGAACAATAACATCAACCTTTGATACCAAAAAATATTATTTTATATGAAACAAATTGTATAAAATGAGAAAACATACGGGTTATGTTGGTCCCATATGGAAATCTGAATAAATCATCAAACATAAAGGCATTAATTAGAAACTATATTCATATATTTTGATCGTGTAATCGCATCTTCCAATTTAAACATCCGAGCTTATATAATTTATGGATGTATAGGATACTTAATGGTTTGGTAATAAGCGTTACATGGAATTGCTTGAGCTCACTGCTTAGAGAACTTAGTTAAACTTCGCACTCAAGACTCAACAAGATGTCAACGCTATTAATGTTTGACTAGGGAATTAACGGACTAGAGACTCATGCGATCGAGGATCACGACTCAATAATATAATCAATAGAGTATAATATAATATTTACAATAGAATAGGTATGCAGAATGCAATCATTTCTGCAAACAGTTTATAAGGACGATTTGTTGAGAACTCTTATTCTATATTGTACATCTTTAACCCGCCGCACAGTGGGCTAAATATCGGCTTTCATAGACATTTTCATTTGATTTTTTAAGCATGATTTTTTTTCCTTGGATGTGCTTTGGAAGGCTTAGTATAATATTATTAAAAACTTAAACATTAACAGTCGTTCGTGACACAAAAAGTTGCGCGCGCGTGTGTCGAAAAGACCTGTATTTTCAATATATACAAGATACTGTTTTTGTTTTTTTGCATTTTTTTTAATCGAATAAAAAGAAAGTAATAATACAATGCCGAGATATCAAATCTTTATCCTTACTCCTTACTAATATTATAAATGCGAAAGTAACTCCGTCTGTCTGTCTGTCTGTCTGTCTCTTCTTCACGCCTAAACCGCTGAACAGATTTCGATGAAATTTGGCACAAAGATAGCTTGAAACCCGAGAAAGGACATAGGATAGTTTTTATCCCGGAAATCTTACGGAAACGGGATTTATGCGGGTAAAACCCCGGGACTATCTATCTTATGAACCACGGAACAGATTTGGGTGAAATTTGATATGAAGATACTTTGAAAATTAACATAGGACATTAAATAGTTTTTATCCTGGAAATCCTACGGGAACGGGACCTATGCGTGTAATACCCCGAGACAGACTATCTTCTAAACCACGGAACAGATTTGGGTGAAATATAATATGAAGGTACTTCGAAACTTAACGTAGGACTTAAAATAAATCTTATCCTGAAAATCCCACGGGAATGGGAACAATGCGCGTAAGACCCCGGGACTGTTTATCTTCTAAACCACGGCACAGATTTGTGTGAAATTTGATATGAAGATACTTTGGAACTTAACGTAGGATTTAAAATAGTTTTTATCCTAAAAATCCCACGGGAACGGGACCTATGTGGGTAAAACCCGGGACTGTCTATCTTCTAAACCACGGAAAAGATTTGGGTGAGATTTGGTATGAAGATACTTTGGAACTTAACGGACTTAAAACAGTTGCTATCCTGAAAATCCCACGGGAACGGGAGTTGTGCAGCTAAAACACCGGGACTGTGTATTTGTTAAACCACTAAACCCATTTGAGTGAAATTTGATATGGAGATAGTTTGAGACCCTAGGTGAGATATAAGATGTATAATTAGTGTAACAAGAAGTTTTTTAGATGTGTCAATAGATGGCGTTATCATAAAATGTAGATCACTCTATCCATTACAAGATGCGAATCCTTATGAGGATCGCACTTTTGTATTGCACGCGTTTTTAATGAAGTATTCATGTATTAGTAATTTATCCAAAAATGATTATTTTTAGAATTCATTATAATATTATAAAAAAGGAATACTTATATGTATATAATAATGAAGCGGCTGAAAAAGCTAAAATATGCTAATACAGGGGTCTAGGCTCAGAATATGATTTTGTCCCATTCGGTGTCGAGACCCTTGGTCCGTGGGGTCCTATCGCTTTAAGGCTCTTTAAGGAAATAACAAAAAGGTTAGTCGACATCATAGGAGACCGAAGAGCTGGCAGCTACCTCGGACAAAGAATTAGTCTAGCAATTCAAAGGGGGAACCTTGCCTAAAGGGACTCCTTTTTATTAATATACTTAAGTTATTATATTATATTTTTTAAGGTTTTTAGTTTTAGGTTCTTTGTAATTTATATCCAATATGTTTTTATTTAATTATTTAATAATTTAAAATTGTAATAAATGACAAAGTACTATTTATAAACAATGCTAGGAACAATAATAAAATATATGAATAAAAAATATAACTTTTTCGTAGTTTTTTTGCTGGTACTAATTTGAATTAAAATATTGATGTATCATAGGGTGGTTACGAATAATTTTGTATCGTTAGGACACAAAATAAATACTATAGGACGTCTGACACCTCAATCCTCCCATGAACATGGTTTCTGGAAAGTATCCGAAACGTCAGGCATTTAAAAATCTTAATAAACCGCGATAAAATCCGTAAAAGTTATTTAAATATAATAAAAATATACTACTAAATAAAAAAACTATAATAAAAACGTACTATCGGGCCTTACAGTGGAAGTAAAAAGTATCCTTTAAATTATTATAGTTTGTAAATTCGAACCATTTTTTTTTTAATGTCACATGGAGGCAACCGAGCAGTCGGAGCCGGAGGTGACTACCGACGCCCATTTAGACATCGGCACAGCCAAAAGTTATGCAGATGCGTTGCCCTCCTTTTCCCTATACCTCCCAATGGGCCACCAGAAACTCACAAACCGCACGAAACGCGACAGCATAGCTGTCACTTGACGCCGGTGTTATGTAAGCGAGAGGTACCACCACGGTTGTGCCGGCCCAATTCGGTTGCAAAGCAGCATGGCTACTAACTACTACTTTATTTGAAAAATAAGATTTAGAACAATACTTCTTATACGCGGACGAAGTCGCGGTTAAAATCTATGAAATAATATACTGCACTTACATTAAGAAAAACCATTTTTGTCCATCTGTTTGTTCCGGTTAATCTCTGAAACGGCTAAGCCGATTTTGACGAGGTTTTTACTGCCAGATAGCTGACGTTATATATAGGCGTAACTTTGGCCATAAAAATAATCATCATCAATCCGAACGGCTGTAAATCTAAGTAAACGCGGGCGAAGCTGCGGGCAACAGCTAGTTTCTTATATTTTTAACATCAACATTTTAACAAAAATTTAAAAAAATCGAAAAATACTTACTTTTGAACATTTTTTTTTTCTTTTTTTTTAATTTAACGCCGGGAAATGCTCTGAGGCATCCCGCGGGGAAGTGAGTCCTCCCAGGCGGGTATGTGAGACTCGCTGCGTCCGAAAGCTGGTAAGTGGACGCAGTTCTACCCACTAAAACCCGGCGAGTGCCACCAATGCCGCCTTTGGTGAGGTGCCCCGGATCTGTTGAGCAAACAGGGGACCTCGATGGCTAGTCAGTCCTGCAAGGGACCGACGCCACCTTCACAGAAGGGATGTCCCGCACCTCAGAACAACTCCTCCCAACGTCGGGACAGTACAATGGGGTGAGGTACCCATCCTCACCCCTCTTATGTCCCCTCTTCTTATAAGAGGGGTACAAAGCCCTCTTGGCCCAATTAGCATCGCCCAAGGTGTAGTGGCTCACCCTAGGTTACTGAGCCCCACCGCCACGACAAGGCCTGAACCATGGTGGGGATGCATGTAGCTTGCCTGCCCTTCTCATAGTTCTGGAAAACTACCAATACGCTTCGGCGAAACAACACACAAATAACCCACCGGAAATATGACTATTTGACTATTCAAACGTGTCTCAAGGCGGCATTCCTGATAACGCCCACACAATGAACAGATCACCACTACTTAAGGAAAATAAAAATGCAATATCTCAAACAAAATTGCAATCTGTCAGTGGAATTGCAATGTTCACGTGACGCTGAAAATTCCGTGTATTTTATTCCCACGATGCGAAAACTTTAACGCAAGTTTTCAAGTTAGCCTACTGCTTCGAGAATGTTCGATGGATATTTTCCCGAAGTTGTTCTAAAGCAATTCATATTACAACACTATACTTTTCCTTCGTCATTATCAGCAGCGCCAATTTATTAAGACGCCACGCTATTTGATGTGTATAATACTTCCGTCTCTCCATTGCAACTCTAAATGGCTGCTTCTTTTGAGCTTGTTTTTGTTAATTTTCTACAAAATAGATAAATATAGCTTAATTATACTGATTGTACGGCCTGTATCTCTTGCTCGCAATCAGGTGAGGGTTGTGAACTATTTATCATGATGTTATGGCCCAATGAATGTTTGTTGGTGAGGTTCCCATCCTCGCCCCTTGTTCTTTTGTCCCCTCTTCTTATAAGAGGGGTACAAAGAGAACTTCCTCGGTTCAATTGACTTTGCCTAAGGTGCTAGGTTCACCTTACCAACCGCCACAACAAGGCTTAAGCCATGGTGGGGAGCCCCTTACATGGCTATTCATTGTGTTATATTACGAAAACTGCAATAAATGCAAAAGTTAAGCTATAGTTGAATTTTAAATTAAAATTATTGATTACTAGCTGTTGCCTGCAGCTTCGCCCGCGTTACTCAACTCCTGTAAAGTCACAGTGTGATGTTATATAGTCTATAGTAGTGGTGGTTAATATAGCGCATAGCGCCATAACGTAGCGCGCAATTCATACTCAACGTATAGCGTACGCTATATAAATTCCTATTCGGCGCTATAACGTAGCGCCTCACTACATTAGGTATGTAGCGAGGCGGCTAGCGTAGGCCGTAGTTATAACTTTATAACATTCGAACTACGCCGACGTGCTAGATCGTAGACGCTAGACGTTATAATTTTAAATTTATACGTCAGCCAACGTCGAGCGCGCGCTAGCGCTAGATGTGTTGCGCGCTATCCCGGCTGGCTCACGCGAGTTACGTAATTCTAGTCTTGCGACTACACGTTATAATATAGTCTATAAAATAGCGCGCTAGAAAAATATAGTTTATAGTCCATAGCACGTTATCATAAAATAGTTTATTTGCACACCACTAGTCTATAGCCTTCCTCGATAAATAGGCTATCTAACACTGAAAGATTTTTTCAAATCGGACCAGTAGTTCATGAGATTAGCGCGTTCAAACAAACAAACAAACTCTTCAGCTTTATAATATTAGTATAGATAATGGTAGAAAGGATGTACTTCTACTGAATCTTTAAAAATTATAACCGACTTAAAAAAATAAAGTAACTAAAATGTTATAAAATAATCGCGTGTACAATCTTTGCGTTTACCACGTCATTATTGTTACTTTTGGAGTCGGTGTCAGCTAAGTTAAATAGGTACCTACAGCAACAAATACGTCACCATAGTCGTATTTGTTGCTCTAGGTACCTACCTATCTACCTTGGCTGACAACGACTCCAAAAGTAACAATAATGACGTGGTAAACGCAAAGATTGTACACGTGATTATTTTATAACATTTTAGTTACTTTATTTTTTGAAGTCGGTTATAATTTTTATTTAAAATTTTTTATTTCTTAATTTTTTGTGATTCATTAAAGAAAGGCATACAGAGATAGACATTTTGGCATATTGAACCGTATGAAGTAAGCCCAAAAAAATCTGTAAATCGTCGAGGAGTTCCCTCCACTGTCTATAGTCTCCATCATCATAACGGTAATGGCACGTATCACCCATAAGGGTGCAAAGTTCTCATCAGTATAAATTAATTAAGTCCAATCACAAGGTAGCTACTTTAAACTATTTAGGAGTTCCCTTAACTGAGCTTTGTCTTCATCATCAGACCCCCAATCACAGTCACAACCCATCTAGGTGTAAAGTTCTCATCAATACAAATTAATCAAGCCCAAACACAAGGTTACTGAAGTAAAACGTCGAGGAGTTCCCTTGACTGTCTTCCAGCTCCAGCATCAGATCGACTCTAGACCTTCATTAAATTGTAGTGCTTTAAAATGCTTATTTAAAAAAATATTAAGCACACTAGTTATTCCTACAAATTTCGAAAGTTTCCCTCGATTTCTCTAGGATGCCATCATCAGATCCTGGTTTCCTTATCATGGGACCAAATGGCAAGTATACCCTTTCAAACAAAAAAATAATTTTGAAAATCGGTCCACAATTGACGGAGAAATCGGTGTACATACATAAAAAAAATACCGGCCGAGTTGAGAACCTCCTCCTTTTTGTTGAAGTCGGTTAATAAAATTGGTTACATTTTCGTAAAAGCGCGCACCTCCAGATCAACACTAAGCAACCGAACCGAAAATTGTACTATGAATATGAAATATTTTAGTGGAATTCACTTTGTCCAACTCAACGAGTAATTATATCTTTATATATATAATTATCCTGTGCGTGTGTATGTCACTGAACTCCTCCTAAGTGGCTGGACCGATCTTGATGATTTTTTTTTGTGTGTTCAAGTGGATTCGAGAATAGTTTAGATTCACAAAAAAAATATGTTGTACAGGACAACGTCTGTCGGGGCCACTAGTATTATATAAAAATATAATTTACTCATTTTACTCTCCAGTATTAAAATAAATTCAGTATTAAGATACATTGATATTCAAACTTTATTTGACTTTATGTAGTGCGCATTTTATACGCCATTTATAAGTTTTCTTTATTCGTAGGTTTTCAACCATCTGCATAGTTTGGATGACGTCATTCTACTATGTTATTCTATTTTTTTTATCTATATTAATAAAATATAATATGTTACATACTCAAATCTTTTCCTCAAAATATTGATTATTTATTCTAGTGAATTATTATTTTTTATTATTTTTTTATGTTACTTGGATAGGCAAACTGGCAAACGTACCACCTGATGGTAAGTGGTCGATGTCGCCCATGAACATAAACTAGTATACCTGGAACGAGCCCAGGCAATTCATCTATGTGTTGCCTATCCTGAGACATAAGATGTTAAGTCTCGGTGCCAGTAGTTACACTGCCTGCAAACACAGCAAAGCTGTTTCACGTTTCAATAATAATTATTGTATTTTTTTAATGGTGGGAGGAAAGCGCTGTGCCGCGCTCTCGGCTGCATGGGTACCACCATCTTGCTCGTTTCTCCCGTGAAACAGCTTTGCTGTGTTTTGGAGAGAAGGGCAAGACAGGCAGTGTAATTACAGGCACCGAGACTTAACATCTTATGTCTCAGGATAGGCAACACATAGATGATTTGCCTGGGCTCGTTCCAGGTAAACTGGTTTATGTTCATGGGCGACGTCAACCACTTACCATCAGATGGCACGTTTGCCAGTTTGCCTATCCAACTAACATAAAAAAAAATGTCGACCATTAGGTATAACCAGGTGGGAAGACGATATCTGTGCAGTAGCCGTAGCAGTCCGTGTTAGATGATAGTGTTAAGGGATCGGTCGTCTTGGCGTTCATTAAATGAGGCTTATGTGCAGCAGTGGACGGATAAAGAATGATAATGATGATGATAACGATGAAATTATTATTAAATAGTATACGTACTAGTTGACGTTGTCATCCTTACACACCAACGCCAGCTATCGTATCCAATACTATACTATCTTTCAAGTTGGGCCAAACCAAAATTAAAAAGATCGGCTTTGTGATTTCGGTCAATGCAAACAATATGATGTTTTTTTTTTTTTCATGAAAATGGAGGTTAATACCGCGGTAAATAAGAAATTTAAAACACCTCACACTGTCAAAGTTTCGAATTTAAATTAAGATGGAAAAGAGGGTGTAGTGGAGACGCCTCGCGCGACAGAGTTAAATTGTAACTTAAGTCATTTAAGTTGGCTTCCTACACGAAAGACATGACAAGTACATGAAATTTCTATCTAAAGTTGTAAAAGTTACTTGCCAGTAACTTGTACAACTACAATCTGATGACCTATATAAATAAAGTTGTAAGAGGTAGTGCCATGCTGCTTTGCAGACGAATTGAGCCGGCACGACCGGGGTGGTACCTCTCGCTCGCATAACACTGGAGTTTCGTGTGGTTTGTGAGTATCTGGTGGCCCATTATAGGGTATAGGGAAAAGGAGGGCAACGCATCTGCATAATCTCTAGTTGTGCAAATGTGTATGGGCGTCGGTAGTCGCCAAAAGGCTTCGACTGCTCGTTAGCCCTCCTATGCAAAAAAAAAATATTTGGCGTAAAAAAAACTCTTATTACTATTACAGAAGACCCAAAAGTCTAGTTGGATTTAGGTTACTTAAATTAATAAAAATAATTGCCAACTTTAGTGCAGTTGCGCTTTAAGCCCACTAAAGACCTTTTTTTTAATTGTGAGTGGAAGTGGGTCTCCCCAGACGGGTATGTGGGACTTGCTGCGCCCGAAATCTGGTATGTGGACGCAGCTCTACCCACTAAAACCCAGCGAGTGCCACCAATGCCGCCTTTGGTGAGGTGCCCCGAATCTAATGAGCAAACAGACTATCGCCACCTCCATAGAGGGATTATCTAGCACCACAGAATACACAATACAATGGGGTGAGGTTCCGTCCTCACCCCTTGCCCCCTGCTCTTTTGTCCCCTCTATATAAGAGGGGTACAAAGAGCCCTCTCGGCTCACTCGGCCACGTCATGGCCTGAACCATCGTGGGGAGGCTGCTTAAGACCTAAGAAGTATCTATTACTCAAGTACCTAAATAATACAATAGTATAAAATACAATATACACAAAATAGCATATTACAATTAGCAGCCCTATAGCCAATTATCCATTTCCACTATGGAAATGGAGATTAAGAAATAAAGTAACGAAACTTTTTAAAATCATAGCGAAACTTGCACTTACATATATCTATAAGTATACAATACATAGTTCGTGTACACATTTATTCGTTTATACTTTATACAGAATTTTTTGCCCATGAATCGTCTACGTTCTTATAGCTTATAGTTCATTTTATTAAAGCCTAAGCTTTAATAAAATGAACTTTTGTAGGAAACAAATTCGACAACTATATTTTTGTGTATGTTTTTATACAACAGAGATTATTTATTTATTTTATTAGGTTTTTTTGTTAGCTGGAAAGACCAGTCGGTAAAGATGAAGATCCTGCTTGTTTCTTCTATCAAACAGATTTCTCTCTCTATCCACTAAAACCTGGTGAGTGCCACCAATGCCGCCTTTGGTAAGGTGCCCCGGATTTATTGAACAAACACGTTACCTCGACGGCTAGTCAGTGCCAGTTCAAATCGTTATCAGGTTCTTGATTTTTCTTTTATTATTATTTATTGATAAAAGAGTAAAATGTTACTGAGATTCTGCCATTTAATTTAAATGATTATTATTTCGTTTTTAACCGACTTCAAAAAGAGGAGGTTCTCAATTCGTCTGTATGTTTTTTTTGTATGTATGTGACAAGATTACTCCGCCGTTTGTGAATGGATTTTGATGGTTATTTTTTTTTTTTGTTTGAAAGCTGGTGTTTCCAATTTGGTCCCATAAATAAAAATAATAATTTTATTAAGATCTATCTGACAAGCCGTTTTTTAAGTTATTCCCAATAATGTATATTTGGTTGATTTCATTTACCTCGATGATAATATGCTCATTTTATTAAGAAAGAAAGAAAGAATTAGGTTTATTTGACACAAAAAAGAAATACACGTACATATCTTAAAAGATGTAAAAAAAATTAAGAAAAACAGTAATGAGTCTGACACAAGTTAACTAACCGAGAGCCCTTCAAAGAATAATGTTTCAACGTGTTCAGGATGTCGCCGTAGATCCATGGCATCTCCTGAATGTATCGCCAATACAAGTTACTATTTTTGAATAGAGAATACTGAGAGGTACTTCCGTCAGATAAAATCCAAGTTCCCCCTAGTGTCGCACCTAAAGAAATTTCAATTCAAAAAATAAAAAAATAAATAATAGAAAAGTGGATAGGTTCTTCTAGGAGTAGCCTTTTTTTCTTTAACGCCGGGAAATGCTCTCAGGCATCCCGCGGGGGAGTGGGTCTCCCCACGCGGGTATGTGGGACTCGCTAAGCCCGAAAGCTGGCAAGTGAACGCCGCTCTACCCACTAAAACTCGGCGAGTGCCACCAATGCCGCCTTTGGTGAGGTGCCCCGGATCTAGTAAATAAACAGGGCACCTCCGTGGATAGTCAGTCCCCCAAGGGACCGACGCTACCTTCACAGAGGAGTTCTCCCGCACCACAGAGCAACCCCTCCCAACATCGGGACAGTAAAATGGGATGAGGTCCCGTCCTCGCCCCTTGCCCCCTATTGCCCCGAGCCCCCTCGGCTCAAGTAGCTTCGCCCAAGGTGCAGCGGCTCACCTCAGGCTACTGAACCCCACCGCCACGTCAAGGCTTGTAACCATAGTGGGGGTCTAGGAGCAGCCTAGGCCATTCATCGAGATTTATTTATGCTGGAACATAAGACGGTAAGTCTTGGTGCCAGTAATCACATTGCTTGTCTTGACCTCCTTTCTAAAATACAGCAGAGCTGCTTCATGGAAGAACTAAGCAGGATGGTAGAAAATATACAGTCAGACAATGAAGGTGGTGAGTGATTAGATTAAATCAAATAAAAATTCGGAAATGCACTTGTCCGTTTTTATTTGACCTTCTTAATCTTTAATACAGCTATTTACCAAAACCAAAATTCAAAAAGCGGTATCCTTTTTAGGGTTCCGTAGCCAAATGGCAAAAACGGAACCCTTATAGATTCGTCATGTCTGTCTGTCTGTCTGTCTGTCTGTCTGTCTGTCTGTCCGTCCGTATGTCATCACATATATCACAGCCACTTTATTCCGAAACTATAAGATCTATACTGTTGAAACTTGGTAAGTAAAGTAGTATTATTCTGTAAACCGCATTAAGATTTTTACACAAAAGTAGAATAATAAAAAAATTGGGGGTCTCCATACTTAAAACAGAAAATCAATTTTTTTTTTCATCAAACCCCTACGTGTGGGGTATCTATGGATAGGTCTTCAAACATGATATTGAGCTTTCTAATACCATCTTTTTTTAACCTGAATAGTTTGCGCGAGAGACACTTCCAAAGTGGTAAAATGTGTCCCCCTGTAACTTCTAAAATAAGAACATTTTTTTAGCTTCTGGAAAGGAGAATATTTAAAGGCCTTAAAGGACAATAAACATAATAATAAGTACATTGGTATCAAGTAAATTTATGACTTTCTTCTTATGGAGTTAGATTTGAATTATTCTTAAGAAAACAATAAAGAAAGTAATACATATAAAATTTTGATTTTTTTTTTATTCTGAATGCATGGTAGTGTTCAACTATAACTTAATAAATTTAGGGTAAATAATAATGAATCATATATTGGACAAGAACAAAAAATATAAAATTTTTAATTACATATTTGAGCTTATTATTATATGATTTACTAATAAGCAAATATAATATTTTACTTTAATTTAATTATTGATTTGAACTGCCGGTCAAGTTGCATGTTGCGCCATCTGGTATCTAACTTTCCCTTTTACACTCTAAATATTTAAACAGGAGGAATAACAGGAACGCATGCTCTATGTTAATTTTGAAAATCAAAATAACATTTAAAAAAATATGACTATGTTGCATTGGTCACTAGTCAGTCACAAGCGTCATTTAAAGTAAAAGTATTGTAATAGTACTAACCTCTTTTATTATTAAATTATTTGAGAAAATTTATGAATAAAAATTTTGATGAATTACTCAAGAAGTTTAAGTTTAAAATTTTAAAGTATTTGAAATAAATTACTCAAGAAGTATAAATATTTAAAATATTAAAATATTTGAAATGTAATTATGTTAATTAATTTATGCTTTACAAAAAAAGAGATATCTCACAAAAAACAGTTTCACTGTAAAATGTCGCGCCAAGTACACGTCTAACTATATACACTTATAGCAAAAATAAAAAAATAAACTAATCTTTACAAAAAATATGAAATAAAAAAAGCAAGTACACAAAACCTCTCGGATTAAAAGAAACACTCATTAAAAACTGAAAATTGAAAAAACAATTGGTGTAGTATATTTACAAAAAAAAAAAGAAAAATTTGCAATCTCCAAAAAAATATAAATTAAAAAAAGTAATCATTGTGATTTTCAATAATTGCAAAATTTTTGTGGCAAATTTTACAATTGAAAACAATTTTTTAAACGTACTTGGCGCGCGTCATTTTCGATGTATTGTAAATGGCTTCACAATATCACTAAGATAAATTATTAATGTCAACTATCAGTTCGAGAAGTTTGTGTTCCTCAAGCATTCATTAATGTTATAATTTTCAAAAACAATTTAATAAACATTATCTAAGGTAAAGTACCCAGTAGCTGCTCAGGAACCAGTACCTGCCCACTCTCTGCATTTGTATATCTATATTCAAAAATGCAGATATACAAATAAAAAGAGTGGAAAGGTGGTTCTGAGCAGTTACTGGGTACTTTACCTTACTAGTAATAAAATCATTTCCTTATTTCTTGATTCAATTAAAAGGCAAGAAAGCGTCATATTCATATATCAGTATAAATGTAATAGGAATAAGAAATATATAAAGAAATGGGTACGAGCTTGAATTTTAATTCTAATAGATTTGATTGAAGACATCAAAATAATCATTAGTGAGGCCAACTACATGGCGTAGAAGGGTTGCAACAATTGTTGTTTTTATACTCCTTTTCCATACCAATTTCCTGGCTGTAGATCACAGAATAATATTACCCTAGCTCTAGATTAGCCATGAAAAAATTTGGGTTACTCAATGACGCGCGCCAAGTACGTTTAAAAAATTGTTTTCAATTGTAAAATTTGCCACAAAAATTTTGCTATTATTGAAAATCACAATGATTACTTTTTTTTAATTTATAATTTTTTGTAAATATACTACACCAATTATTTTTTAAATTTTCACAGTTTTTAATGAGTGTTTCTTTTAATCCGAGAGGTTTTGTGTACTTGGTTTTTTATTTAATATTTTTTGTAAAGATTAGTTTATTTTTTTATTTTTGCTATACGTGTACTATATAGTTAGATGTGTACCTGGCGCGACATTTCACAGTGAAACTGTTTTTTGTGGGATATATCTAAATTCTTAGCAGAGCATTTTCCCTCTAGTAAATATAAAACCAAAGACTCGCTTTAAAATTGGCAAATCCTCGCGGGAGCCATTATAAAACAAGAAGAAGAAGACACGAACCCTATAAGTTTTGCCTCTACCAAAAAGTGCTCAACGCGGCCAAAAAGTTTCCATTTCAAAAAGGTTCTTCTCGTCTGCCACTTGATTTGGGAGCCCGTGGCATTTTGGCCACCCGCTACGCTATAGTTACGCCATTGGCTTAAAATATAATGAAATTCGATACTGGTAACACTGCAATTGTATTTCACGAAACAATTTTTGCCGTGGTACGCCACGCACTGTAGAAACGTTGTTAGTATCATCATCATCATCACCATCATCAGCCTCTATCAATCCACTGCTGTACATAGGCCTCCATCAATGAATGCCAAGACGGCCGATCTCTATATGAGTACAAAATATATGAATACTAGCTGTTGCCCGCAGCTTCGCCCGCGTTAACTTAGATGTACAGCCGTACACGGATTGATGATGATTATTTATCTATGGACGGGCGTAGGACTTTATTTTATAATATTATGAAGTGATTAATACCGTATTTTTGTAAATAGCTTTTACATTACCGCTTTAAGATTACCAATTTTTAAAGTATTAAAATGGATATAGGTAGTATGTTATATTTAACATAATATAGACATATTATGCCATCGCGGACTTTTCAGTAGGCATATTTAGGATACACAATTCTACCATAATACATTGATACAATAATAATTATTATCCTAACTTTCAAGGCTCGGGCGCGAGGCGCGCCATCACGGAGCGCCCGGCTCGCGCGGCAATCACGGTGTCGCATTATTTTGATTTTGCTATATCTTCTAAGATATGCATTTCATTTGCATGGTGTAAACGGGAAAAACAAACTTCATGAAATGCTCAAGCTAACTAACATATTTAAACTGATAAGGATTAATACCACATTGGTGTAAATAGCTTTCCAACTACCGTTTTATAATTGCCCATTTTTTAAGTATTAAAATGGATATAATATGTTATCCTTAAGAGATACACATATGCCATCGCGGACTTTTTGTAGACCTTTCTAAGGTGTACAATAATGTAGTACATTATTTTGATCTATCTGTTAGTGTTTATCCAGCATTTGCAATGTAAGTGCAAACATGTGTTTATTTACGACATCACATTAGAAACCTCAAAAATAACAGTATTTCTCCACTATTTAATGGATGTTATTATACATATAAACCTTCCTCTTGAATCACTCTATCTATTAAAAAGACCGCATCAAAGTACGTTGCGTAGTTTTAAAGACTTAAGCATACAAAGGGACATAGGGACAGAGAAAGCGACTTTGTTTTATACTATGTAGTGATAATAATTTTACCAACGGCTATTCTCGACCCAATTAATATTTTTATATCCTTAATATTTTAGTCGTAGATTTCAGTTTAATACATTCTGTACCGCATACAAAAAACCACTACAAAAAACAGGACAACTAAATGGTTTTACTACCTATAGCAATGTTTAAATTGGTTCTAACGTTTTTGTCAGAGTTTCTAAAGTTGATACACACCGTAAAGTTTCCCGATACGATTCGTGTGTTATTATTATCATTAATCCATTCGCCTTCTATTATAGTTTGGAAGCAAAGACGGTTTTCTCTAGACTTTAAGCGCGTAACGAGTTTTTACTAAGACCAAGTTCATTAAGTAATAATATTTGCTAATTAACATCTTCTTTTTTTTTCTTTAACGCCGGGAAATGCTCTGAGGCATCCCGCGGGGGAGTGGGTCTCCACACGCGGGGATGTGGGACTTGCTGCGCCTGAAAGCTGGTAAGTGGACGCAGCTCTACCCATTAAAACCCGGTGAGTGCCACCAATGCCGCCTTTGGTGAGGTGCCCCGGATCTGTTGGGCAAACAGGGCACCTTAACGGCTAGTCAGTCCTACAGGGGACCGACGACACCTCCACAGAGGGGTTGTCCCGCACCACAGAACAACCCCTCCCAACGTCGGGACAGTACAATGGGGTGAGGTTCTCGTCCTCGCCCCTTGCCCCCTGATCTTCTGTCCCCTCTTCTTATAAGAGGGGTACAAAGAGCCCCCTCGGCTCAATTCGCTTCGCCCAAGGTTCAGCGGCTCACCCTAGGCTACTGAGCCCCACCACCACGACAAAGCCTGAACCATGGTGGAGTGCTAATTAACACCTCGCCCAGTATCACGCTGTATATACCATTGTAATATTATATATTTTTTTGTTAAATAACATACGTACCGGTCAAAATCATAACCCTCGTTTTTTCTTCGCTGTAGTTAGGTAAAAAGTTAATTTAATAATGTAATTTTTACCTTAAAAAATAATTTTGATGGCTTGCTGGTCGAGTGGTCAGGCTACTGAACACTACGCAGCGGTCGCGAGTTCGAATCCCATCAAGTGCAGATAATTAGTATCACCATGTCTGCACCGGGTCACGGACGTATATGTATGTGGTGAACCAATCAGCGCCACATTCCTGAATCATGCTATCGAAGTTCCACAGCTCGTCGCTATACATACAACAGCTGAATTGATAGCAAGTGGGCTTCGGTCTGACCGAGCATACCATCTAGCTCGGCCGGAGATCTACGCGACGATTGTTGTCCACGCGACGTTGTGTCCTACTCGGTCACAAGCTGAAGCTCGACACGAGCACAGGGGCATTACTGTAGGCGCATTTGGTAGCGCCTCCTACGAATCCCTGTTTGTCGCCCTGGGGAGGCCTCGACGGCGGCCTCCTCTCTCACCCGCTCGTCGGTTTCCTTCTAGGACATTACTGTCTCGCAGAAGGAGACCATTGCCATCTAGGACTCGTCGTCACAGAGCATCGCGGTGATGACGCTCGGCAGAGATAAGTCTCCTCCGATTACAATACTCATGTATCTACATACCCAATAATAGTCATAATATAAAATCAAATATAATATTATTATATTCAAAATATTATACATCATGTAGCCCATATTTATTCATTATTCGGTGCTAAGATATTTATGTTATTTGGTGTGAATATAAATTAAAAGGCAAATTAGAATTTGTATTCTTTGCACGACTTGCCCGTTGCGAATATTCACAATTATTTGGCTTAAAAATGTAAGATAAACAAAGCATAACTTTTGTGTAAATAAAATCACAACAACATTGTACATTAATTATTGTGGTTTTATTTAAAAGTGTAGACCTTTCTAGTCGAGCATTCCGTTTATTTTAATAAGTTCGATTTTGTTTTGAAACGAGATCAAACGCCACAAAATAACAAAAGAAAATGTTTTTCATGGAAACAGATACTTATAGGAATTTAGCAAAATTTATATTTTTAATAAGTTTAAAAAATATTTTGTTACCCATATTGTTGTGTTTTACAAAACATTACATAATCATAATCATCATGAGTGGTCTTTGTATGCTCCGCTGTTGGCACCAGTCTCATCGTCGGAATCAGGTGTCATCGATGCGCTGCCCCAACACATGGTGGTGAACTTCACACACCCTCTAGACTTTAAATCTCATCATGCATTCAGGTTTTCTCACGATATTGTTTTCTAAAGTTTACGTAAATTTCACTCACTAATATGAAACAATTTTACGGATTTTATCGCGGTTGATTATGATTTTTACCAGCTCGACGTTTCGGATACTTTACGGCAACCATAATTCTCCCATAAACCATAAAATCCGTAAAAATGTTTTCTCGCGATGTTCCTATCCTCGCCCCTTGTCCCCCATGCTCTTTTGTCCCCTCTTCTTATAAGAGGGGTACAAAGAGTAGCTCCCTCGCTTCAATTTTATTCGCCCAAGGTGCCCCACCGCTATGACAAGGCTCGAACCTTGGTGGGGTGGTCATTTCCTCTGTATTAGCAAAAAATAGGATGAGAATATTCTATCCCGCCACTGCTTTTTTTTAACAGTAAGTGATCAACTGTTTTTTTGGTCCCTGGATCAGAAAGCGATTGTACGATTGTTTATTTTCGTTTGTTTGTAGTATGTGCACTGATCGTAGCTGCAGCCATAATAAACCATTTTTTTATCATACCATGCCACTTCGACTGACAAAAAGACAAAAGGTAAAAATGTAAATAATAGCTGCATGAAATGGACAAACAACGTATACAAAATTTAATTGCACCCACTGTTAACAGTAGCATAGCTTTCTTAGTTGGGAGAAAAGAAAAGCCCTACTCTCTAGAACTAACAAATGCAATGCTTACAATATGCTGTACAGAATGTTATTTCCTTTTATTACAAAACAGGGCTCTGTTTTGAACAAAAGAAATATAATTTAAAATAATACATTTAAATTGAATTTAAATTTTATTTGTGGGTTGTCTTGGGCACGACATAATAAAACAGACGCAGAGCATATTATGTCCAATACATTAAATTTGATCAATAGCATATTTTACTTGAAATTCAAACTATCGAACAAAACGATTATTCTTCACGATTCAATTATTTCCATGTACTTGCAATATATCTGCCCGATTATACGCTCAAGTGAATTCAAACTTACCTGAATATCTACACTTAATACCGGCTGCATACATTAGCTGAGATACCCCGACACCCAAGCCGAGACCGAGACCGAAGGCATGGGTTTGTATTTATTCTGTGGCATGGGTATACACAGTGATCTTGTCTCGTTTCTTCTGGTTCGCCTCCATGCTCTCGGTCACCTATCGAAATTATTGGGCCGAAATCAAAGATCCTCATAGAATTTAACGAGAAGAATAACACTCTTCTAATTGCACGCTTGCGTTTCAAGGCTAGATAAACCAGTGATTAGACTCACAAGAGTAAGTAATTCTTTTAAAGGCAATTGTATACGCTTTTACAATAGGATGATAATGTTCAAAACCTCCCAAGTAAAAAATTCAAAAAAGTTATTAAATACCGTTTTTGTGGTAAAGGATATTATAAAGTAAAATATTTTAAGGAAGATACCACACCTTGGAAAAAGGGCGTTCCTCCCAGGCATTTCAGGATAACAACATGTGAAATTTGTTATAAAATATTTGAAAAGATTAGTTCCACTGAGTTAGTTTCGCCGGTTCTTCTCAGTGCGCTTGCCTTGGAACCGGTGGTAGACTCAATTGACCGTCCCAAAAGATACCCTGTTGTAGTAGGTATACTATGAAAAAAATGGATTTGATTTTTGATTTTGATGAATTACTACACGAATTCTTTTTTTTACAGGACAGTAGTGGCTTATCAGAACCCGTTCACCGGCGACTATTGTGTTCATAAAAATAGGGAGCCCAAGGGATACTTAAATTCTATTGCGTCTTTTGATTCCACTGATAGCGGAGTGTCCGATGAATACGAACCTTTAAACCTACCACCTTTGCCCGAAGAAGAGCAGATCACAAGCACGCATGAGTCAACGAGTCGAAACTATTATCTAGTAAGCGATTATTTACTAATTTATTTGTGACCTCGAATAGAAAAAATAAAATTAATTTAATTAAATATACTTTTTTACTTCTTTGAGATGTAAATCTGTAACGAGAAGACTTCCGTTAACTTTTTAGAGTCCCTAATTTGCTAGGTATAAAAAAATCTACATTGTTCACAAACAAATTAAATAAGATGTATATTCTGCAGAATCATGACTTCAAACCTCACTTCACACCTTAAAGGATGACTTGAAAAAGTATTTTTAGAAACTGTTTCTTTATTTTCATTATTTTATTAAATAGTCCAATTACTTGGTGATTATGTCACCTCCGTAACAGAAACTATACAAAATGACAACAACATTAACACATCCATACAACAAAGAGTAGCACTATATTAAGTTAAAATAATAATAATAATACAGCAGAGGACCAAGAACAAAGCCACAGTTATGTGTGATGTCTCAGTCCTGCATATCCGTGTGGTTGATCTTACCTTACCTAGTTTCTTCGATATACAGCAAATAACATCCTGCACAGAATCCCAACATCCTCCGATACGAGAGAGGTCAAGGCGTTGTTGCAAGCTCCTACATGGAAACCCCAGTCCAACACTTGTCTCTCACATACGTTCCGGTCAAACTCCATCAACACATGATAGACATCGTCCCCACCATGGTTCAGGCCTTGACGTGGGGCGGTGGGGCTCAGTAGCCTAGGGTGATCCCAGCAACCTTGGGCGAAGCCAATTGAGCCGAGGTGCCTCTTTGTACTCCTCTATCTGTGTAGAAGAGGGGACAAAAGAGCAGGGGGCAAGGGGTGAGGATGGGAACTTCACACCATTGTACTTTCCCGACGTTGGGAGAGGTTGTTTTGTGGTGCGGGACAACCCCTCGGTGGAGGTGGCGTCGGTCCCTTGCGGGACTGACTAGCCGTCGAGTTGCCCTGTTAGCTTAACAGATCCGGGGCACCTCACCAAGGCGGCACTGGTGGCACTCGCCGGGTTTTAGTGGGTAGAGCTGCGTCCATTTACCATCTTTCAGGCGCAGCGAGTCCCACATACCCACCTGGGGAGACCCACTCCCCAGACGGGATGCCTTAGAGCATTTCCTAGCGTAAAAGAAAAAAATGATAGACATCGTCAATGACGTCACAAACTGGACAATTTTGAGAATCAGCTTTTCCCATTAAGTGTATGAACTTGTTGTATATAATGTGAACAGTACCCATTCTCAACAAAGCCACTGTACACGTTTCCTGTCCATCTTTCTTTCCTTAAACCACGAGTAACTAAGCGACTTACACTGTACTGTTTTGTACCAAATAACTTATAAATAAGTATGATATACATGGCATATATACATATTATATAAATGGCGTTGCTCGTCTTAAATAAACCCATTAAATGAATGTTCATGAAAATGTATTATTAGAAAAGACAGTCATTTTCTTTATAAAGGAAAATGTTTAGCTTTAATTAATTTGAACATTGTTTTAACGCAGTTATTATTAATATCGTCGATGTGATCAAATTTGATTATTTTTGTGAGGTTGCCTGATTAGTAACAAAATAAATATGTATTATGCTATATAGATATATTGTTTAAGAATGAAATCCGCCCAAGCCACTAGAATAGTAAAAAAAGTTACTCATTACGGAACGCCCGAAAGAAGTTCAAATAAAAGTCATAATTAATAGCAATCTAAAACAAATCGAAATTCCGTAAAGGAATGAAAGCCGTTTGCCATCACGGCATTCCAGACGCTTTTACTGTCAGGGCGTGCGTGTGTCACAAAATGTGTCACAATAATCCTGCAAAATTAATATTTTTCAATTATTGTAATCTACGGGTGTACGAAAAAGCTTCCGACGTAGGTAGCATGGACAAACCTTTTTTTGAAGTGAAACTTCTTTGCGCGCATGAGGGTAATTTTTTTATGGATGAAATGTCACGAAAATGACAACGTTTTTGTCCAATAAGAGGGAGATCGTGATTGAGACCGATTGAGATAGAGAGTGAGAAAGGGCGAACGTAGCATGAAGCACATAGCCGTGGAGTGAGAGTAGGGAGCAAGCGAGTGAGAAAGATCGATAGAGAGAGAGTGAAATTGAGTGAACGTCGCATTATAAGTCTCGGAAATTGAAAGCTTAGTTCCCCAAATAAGTTTCACTTCTGACATTTGTACATTGTACGCAAGCAGTTTTTTTTTCTTTTACACAGGGAAATGCTCTGAGGCATCTCGCGGGGAAGTGGGTCTCCCCAGGTGGGAGATCCCGAAAGATGGTAAAGTGGACGCAGCTCTACCCACTAAAGCCACCAATGTCACCTTTAGTGACATTGGTGTCATTTTGGCCCGGGTCTGTCAGGAGTACAAAGAGCAGCTCTCTCGGTTCAATTGGCTTCGCTCAAGGTGCTGGGTTCACTTTAGGTTACTGAGGTCCACCGCCACGACAAGGCTTGAAATATTGTGGAGAGAATGGACATACTTATTATTAATATTATGAAAATTGTAAGTGTATTTTGTGAACTGCCATCGAAATATTGTGCCAGAGTGCGACGGATAAATGTATACATTCTTGCTTTCGATTGCAAAATATATCTTTTAAGATTAACTAGCATTACCTATTTCAAGGTTTTTAATGATATAAAAAAGATTCCGACGAATTGAGAATCTGCTCCTTTTTGAAGTCGGTTAGAAATGCATTAATTATTTCCGAAGGTGTTTTTTGTGCATAAACTTTAATCTTTATCTATAATAAACAAATCAAATAATATAAATCAAACCAAAATTGTCGTCACTCAAGCTACATCACAAATACCTCAAGAAATATTATGAAATATTCATGAATAACTTGCATAGCTACTAAATATGTAATTTTCTGACAATACGACGGCCGGACGATCCAAACATAGCTGACCTCACTGTGGTATGCAGAAATGGCTACAAATTTAATATTTTGAATCAGTTACTGGCCTTCCTACTTAAGGCGCGGCACCACCGCGGCGCACACAGAGGATATGCACGTGTGTTAAAATGTCAATTGCAAAAAAAATGCGTAGCGTGTCCGTGCGTTGCGGTGGAAACAATCATAAACGTTTTCTTGCGAAGCGAAATTTGACAAATGTGCGTAGCCTTACCGTGCGCCGCGGTGGAGCCGCGTCCTTATGATTATGTCATCTTATTTAAATTGGTTTGTAATATAAGGTATTAATTGTGTTTTTCTTTCCAGGATAAAAGTATGGCAAACAGGCAGAAACCAGATAATAACTACAGTGTCGAGAAAACATGGAAATGGGATTATACTGAGTATCAAATTTAAAATGTTAAGTGTTATGTTAAGAAATAGTCGAATATCTGCGTTGAAATTTATTAAAATTAAAAATATAAATATATTATAGACAAAGTTCTATAAAAGTATATATTTATAAATAGTAAATAAATAAAAATGAAAATAGGTATAGAAGGATTTCTTCTTCGTTACAGTAAAAGTCATACAGAGCCTTTAGAAGTAATTAAACTTTTTACTACGGACGTAGAATTACCTTTGTTTGTCAGCTGGAGGCGGTATCCGGCCAAAAAAAACCTACACTTATACCATTTTTAATGAACATGGTTATTTTCATTACTAATATTATTTAAAACGTGATATTTACCATGTTTTTCACTTTTATTTCGCGGAGTTCGCTATTTCAAAATTATCTACGATTTTTTTTTGATATGGTAAGTATCCCGTTTTAAATAATTTTAGTAAATAAATTCCTGTTAAACTTAAAATAAAACAGAATAGAGAATAGGACGAGAGATGCCTTTTTAACAAATCATGCAACAGTTGATCGAGAAAACTGACTTAATTTGTTCCAAAAATATCTCTTATTTTTTAACATAACGAAATGAAATTGTGATAAAAATAGCCATTTATTTTTACATCTACAACTAATCACAAAAATAAAACTTAAATGTCTGTATTTCTTTAATCTAAAAATTAGAGTTTTCTAATAAAATATGCATAAAAAATAATATGTCACTGTTTGTTAAATATGATTCATCTTCAAAAAGAATGGGTGTAAATAAAATAACATACTATATTTAAAAAGCTCATTCTTTTTTGATTTTTTTGGTTACTGACAGAAACATTGGATCCCAGGAAATTGTAATCAAAATTTAATTCAAATAGATGAAATACTTACCCAAACAATGTACCTAAAATTTGTGATCATATCATAATTACATAAGCTACAAAATTTATTATATTCAGTCTGTAAAAATGGCTGTCAAGATAAGTTATAAAGCGAAGCAAAAACTAGTCATTACTTTTATGTTAATACTAGCTGGTGCCCGCGACTTCGTCTACGCAGGATAACATTTTTTTTTCATGAAAAGTATCCTATGTTACTTCTTATACCACCAAGAATATGTGTACAAAGTTTCATTATGATCGGTTAAGTAATTTTTGCGTGAAAGCGTAGCAAACAAACTTACTTTAACATTTATAATATTAGGACGCACGCGACAGACGCTTCACTTACATAATATAACAAGACAACAAGAATAAGATGTTGAGGTTTCGATAGGGGATTATAATAGCTGTTGCACGCAGCTTTGCCCGCTTTAACTTACTTAATATAACGCCTTTTAGTTACAGGGTGATGTTTCATAACCTAGGTATAGCCTTCGTCAATAAATGGGCTAACACAGAAAGAATTTTTCAAATCGGACCAGTAGTTCCTGAGATTAGCGCGTTCAAACAAACTCTTCAGCTTTATATTTTAAGTATAGATTTGGACATAAGAAATAATGCCATAATATAATGTTTAAAACAAAAATATGTATGAAAAGGAATATTTATTAAAGATTGAAAGGAGACGGTCCAAAATTGTATGGGGCGTTGGTCTACTTTTGTACATGTAATGAGATGAAGGAAAGAAAATATTGAAACAGTTTTGATTTGTTCATATCCATGAATTCATCTCAATTTCAGCGCTAGCATAATTTAATGTATCTAAAATTAGCACCACTACGAATAAGTATACAACAATGGCGTATGGATATTTCTATTTTTTGGCGTTATAAGTCAAATATAAGGAAATATATCATTGATCCATCGGCATCTGGTTCAAAAAAGTTTTGGGTTCCAAAATTGTATTGGACTAGGACTATACTTAGGTATTTTTTTTCTTTAACGCCGGGAAATGCTCTGAGGCATCCCGCGGGGGAGTGAATCTCACAATCTCAGTCAAAGCTGGTAAGTGGACGCAGCTCAACCCAATAAAACCCGGCGAGTGCCACCAATGCCGCCTTTAGCGAGTTGCCTCCACGGCTAGTCAGTCCCCCAAGGGACCGACGCCCCCTCCACAGAGGGGTTGTCCCGCACCACAGAACAACCCCTCCCAACGTCGGGACAGTATAGTGGGGTTCCCGTCCTCTCCCCTTGCCCCTCTGCTCTTTTGTCCCCTCTTATTATAATAGGGGTACAAAGAGCCCCCTCGGCACAATTAGCCCAATGTGCTGGGCTCAGCCTAGGCTACTGAGCCCCACCGTCACGGCAAGGCCTGAACCATGATGGGGTTGGACGTAGGTCTACTCTTGTACAGGTCATATTTTGATATGTTCAAATCCATCATTTGATCCTAGATGATGATGAATCACGATCGTGTCGGATCTGATTGTTTCTTTGATAGCGCATTTAGAGATAATTTTTCAGTAGTTGTGACGACTAGCACATTCAAATATACAAACTATTTAGATTTCTGATAAAAGTATAGATTGAACAGTGAGACCCCAAGGCACGCATATAATATATATTATTTTTATATATATTATATAATTCTTCTGTGCGTGTGTATGTCACTGAACTCCTCCTAAGCGGCTGGACCGATCTTGATGATTTTTTTTGTGTGTGTTCAAGTGGATTCGAGAATGGTTTAGATTCACAAAAATATTTTGTACAGGACAACGTCTGTCGGGGTCACTAGTATATATATAAGTCATGTCATATCAACAACATCTGTGGCACGTAGACAAAACAATGCTATATTACAATGAAAGCCTTATATCAAAACATAGGTACTACGCAGATGGACGCCCGGACCATCAGTATAATATAAAATTTAAATTAGATGACTGTCGACTATATATAGCCTAAGTTACTCCTTATAACATCAGCAATCTGTTAGTAAAAGTCCTATCAAAATCGGCTGTGCCATTTCAGTGGTTAGCCGGAATAAACAGACAGGCAGAAAAAATAATGATTGTATGATGTATTTTAAAATATTTTACATTATGTTCAGTGAAGCTGTTAATTTTAAATTACAAACTGACGCTTCAATTTTATTTATTTGTTTAAAAATTAATTGTTATTCCACTGAGGATATATTATGAATTTATGACAATAATTACTTGTTATAATAAATACCTGTACTTTATATTATAACAGAGAGTAGTGTGTTTTTAAAGCTTTTTCCCCGTTGCAAATAATTAAATAAGTTTTTCTCTCCATTCTGTAACCTCATTCGGTACAGGTATACATTCCATTTAACAAATTAGCGCTCTGATATAAAGGCAAAATTCCTTTATTTTTGGGCTTTATAGAGAACAATCGTATATTAATTATGGATACCAGAATACTAGTTGTTAACCGTGGCTTTGCGTAGGCTCGTCGGCAGCCTGCTCTCTCAGCCGCTCGTCAGCCGCCTTCTGGGATATTACTGCCTCGCAGAAGAATACCATCGCCAGGACTCGTCGTCACCGAGCATCGTGGTGATGATGCTCGGCAGAGACAAGTCCCCTCCGATGACTAATGTCACGCGACGTAGCGCCGCCCATCTCGGGCACAGCTCGAGGGTATGCTGGGCCGAGTCCACCACCACGCCACAATCGTGACACACTGTCAGCGGCTCCCTGTGGGCCGACTGCCAAAGGTGTGGCAAAAGTGAAGGCCGAGGTTTTGGGTTTGCGCTTACGTTGCATCCGCCGCTCGAGGACTGGACGCAGAGCAGACGTTAGGCTTTTGCCATATGGCTGCCGCGCCAGGTCCTCTCCCCATATCCATATTAGCGCCCATTGCCATAGTTGGCGGATCTGCAGGATCCCGTCCAGCGTAAGGCTCTCTCTGAAAGAGCTCCAATCTGATACATAGGAGTGCGTTTCGGCAAGAACCACGAGTTCCCATGGAGGGTCACCGACCAGGCCAGTAGCTGCTGCCAACGCGGTAAGATGACCCGCCCAGATGGGTGCACCGTACGTTGCCATACTCCGGTAGATTTCGGAGTATAGCTGCCTGCAGGTAGTGCTGGCTCCACCGAGGTTCGGGAGGAGTCTGCCTAGCTCGATTGCCACCTTCATAACCTTCGGTGCCAACATTGAGAAATGTGGGGCCAAGTTCCACCCTCCGTCAAGGATTAGCCCCAGATATTTGATTTGGGGGCTCATCCTGATCCTCATCCCTCCGACCAGGTGGAGGTCCTTTCCGCCTGGTCCTGCGGAAGAAAAGGGCTTCGGTATTCTCAGTCTGAACTGACCTTACCTAACCTCTCTATGCGGCTAATCATGAGCCAACCTCGGCAAGCCGCACCGTCTCCGTATAGCCCCGTCCCCAGGAGTAGACTATGGTGTCATCCGCGTAGCAGATACGGAGGAGGCAGGCCTCGCAAGACCCAGTCGTACCCAAAGTCCCACAGGTATTAATTTATTTTTGGCTTTTGAGTGCCTATTTGGGTTTTTGAAGTCGCTTTAATTAATTTATAAAAAGAATTTATTAGATGACAAATTATCCGGTCAAATTATGTTATTGTCCAGCATATTGTTTTTCTTATGAAAACGTCATCACTACGATCACTAAAATAGAATTATATTATGTATAATTTATATATATTATATGCACTGGTATAGCATAGGTACTTAACAAACATTAAACCAAATAATGTACATATTACGATCAAAGAAGCTAACACGCTGTACTTTGAAAGCTGTATCAAAGGACTTGTTGTCACATAGACATTCTGTTTATCTTGGGCTTTGGCAACTCCGTAACGGGATTTGAACCACAAAACATACATAATTATGGAAGCGGATCCCGAATCGATCCTGAAATGCGTCCACAATTTATTCGTCTAGCTCCTATAGACAGTTGTGATAAAAGTAGATTACTAAATATTATCACAACTGTTTTGTAATTAATTAAAATTACATCCTTATTTGTTAATCCTTTAATAATATCAAGATAGCCTATCCAACATTAAATTATGTATGGAAAATTATTTAATTCCACTATATGGTATCTCTGGTCTTCCCGATTTTGTCCTGTAATCTTTTTATTCTTTGAAATGGAAAAATAATGTATGAATTTCATTCATTATTCGTCTATAGTCTATACAATGCTAGACATTTGCCTATTTCAATGATCCTGCCTTTCCCCACCACTTGCATTCACATCGTCATCCTATCTAGTATGTCAGCCGATTTATTGCGGCCTTCTCTCTACCATTATAACTATTGGCTTTTTCATGTATGAGATCCGGCTTTTTTGCCTTGATAACGTCTTATAAATCGATGAACGCTGGTTGCACGTGCGAAAAAGTATCACGTTCGACCTGAGCCTAGCTTGCAAGCGAGAGCGCGGAACAAGTGATAGAGACTACGATGGGCCTATGCGTTCGGCTTGTTACGCATTATGTAGTTATCACGTAAATTATCGTCCGTAAGCTGACTTTACATACAACATATAGGTGTTTTATAGAAAAAGAGGACAATGGTAAAATCGGTTCACCTGATGGTTAGTGATTACCGTTACACACATGCTACACCGGAGAAACAATGTACATGGTACGTTATAATATAACAAAATATACTAGTTAATATGAGGCTGTATAAATACAAATTACACGAGTAAATACAAGTTATAAACCACAAATCGACGCTAACGTGCTGCACGCATTGCTAGTAGAGTGCTCGTATTTGCTGATCTGTTTGTGGTTCAGAGTCAAAACCGCATTCGTGACATATTCCTGTTACCATATAAACTGTGTACACTCAAGAAATTATACATTTTCGCGGTCATATTGTCGTATACAATCGGATTAATGCCTCGAACCGAAATTATCTGCCGGCACGTTAGTGCCAATGCCAATTCGAGCAAAAAAGCGGTCGGGCCGTACATTTTCTCAAAGCAATTCAGACCATTTACAACTCCCCATTACTTCGTTGTGAATAAAACTAGAAGCCTGAATTTTCAGCGACTAAGCAGAAATTGTATAAACACAGTATATTTTAAATTTCATTCAATGTGAACCAATAGAGTTAAGAATTTTGTCACTTATTAACTGACTCACTGACTCACTGACTCACTGACCGATCATCTAAACTCTAAAACACTAACTCTTGTAACGTTGCGCTTGAACGTTACCTAAATTTAAGCTGATAATTAAATAATATAATAATAAATAAGTTTAAACTTAATACTACCAATAAATAAGCGCCATCTATCCTTGACTGATGTTAACGATTGACTGTTTATCGACCTATTGACGTCATATTTCTAATTTACTCAATAGATGTCGCTATAAAATCCGATAATTGTTATAATTGTCCGTATTTATGCAAAATGGAACCACACGACAATTTTCATTTTTTTTTTTTTTTTAAGAATACTCATTTAAAAGTGGTCAAAATTCTTATACAAAAGAGAACCACATGATTTTTCCCTAGAAAACAAGGTATACTAAAAGCAGAACAGAACCACCAGCAACAAAAAACATTATATATGAAGCAAAACCGAACCACGCCACCACGGGACTCTTTTGTTCAAACAAATAAATGATATTACTATCGTGTCATTTTATACAAAATAGATACACACACACTTGATACCATTTTACATTACACATATTTTATATTAATAACAGTTACTTTTAATACACAAAATGGAACAAAGTTTCTGTGGTATGGTTATGCTTAAAATAAATTCCTAATTTAATTGCTTTTTTCTTTTTGCAAAATGAAACCACAGGCATTTGGTTCTATCATGTATAAATAAATATTGTAAAACAGGAGAACCACTAGTATGTGATTCTATTTTGCATATAACGTTTTGAAACCTGTCAGCACCAAAGGTACCAAATGACATGACTCTTTCGTTTTTTACATTTCGTTACATACCTCTCATCTTTAAACAACTAAATATATACTTTATTCCATTATTTAAATGGCTCAAAGTGCAACTCAAAGTTTCAAAGTAAAACGCCAAACATTTGTCAATATAGGTGACATTCAACGAATTAGTTCAAATGGGTGATGACCGTTTTTGACGTGACAACGTCTTATAATTCGATGAAGCCGGCTGCACGAACGAAAAAATATGACGTATGCGGCGTTACCTCGCTGTGAGGCGTTCCATTTTCTTATGACGTTGTCACGTTCAACTATCGTTAGTAAAACGACTTTACAGACAAGCGATTTTTTTTTTCTCCGCGAAGAAGATCTATTGTTTTTGTTTATTTCCTTTAAAATTAAGTGTGAAAATGTTCCCCACCATGCTTCAGGTCAGGTGGGGCGCAGTAGCCTAAGGTGTGCCCAGCACCTAGGGCGAAGCTAATTGAGCCGAGGGGGCTCTTTGTACCCCTCTTATAAGAAGAGGGGACAAAGGAGCAGGGGGCAAGGGGCGAGGACGGGAACCTTACCCCATTGTACTGTCCCAACGTTGGGAGGGGTTGTTCTGTAGTGCGGGAAACCCCCTCTGGAGGTGGCGTCGGTCCCCTGAGGGGCTGACTACCCGTTGAGGCGCCCTGTTTGCTCATTAGATCCGGGACACCTCACCAAAGGCGGCATTGGTGGCATTCGCCGGGTTTTAGTGGGTAGAGCTGCGTCCAATTACCACCTTTCCGGCGCAGCGAGTCCCACATACCCACCTGGGGAGACCCACTCCCCAGCGGGATGCCTCAGAGCATTTCCCGGCGTTAAAGAGAAAAAAGTGCGAAAATGTTATGTAGAGGCAAGAAATTGAATAAGATAAGAAGATAATAAGAAAAGCATTGGAGACCAACACCGAATATAATAATAAAGATGCAACGCGTAAATAGTTGTAGCTTTCTTCATCTTCAAGCGAAATTTTAACTTCGTCTAATCACTTAGGAGAATATTCCTCGCCTATAGGTATTAGAACTGCTCCAATCATCCCCATTGAAAACTCCTATACACTCCCGATGATTATGTGCAGGGTATGAAAGATTGCAAGAAAAAGAACCCACCCGCTTACAGTAATAGTTACGGAAAAATCTGATTTTCTGGGAACTTCTAAGGTTGAGAAAATGATTATTAACAGAAAACGTATATATTAATAAAGAATGTATTAATTGGCTTCATACCCGGGAAATATACCTGAAAAGAGACTCACCAAACTTAATTTATTTTAAAACAGATTTCCTTGGTAGTTCTGTGGAAGTTAATATAGGGAGAGCACCTGTTCGCAGCAGACCAGCTGTAATCTTGACGGAACATTTAGTTCCACTGTGGCCGTCAGGGAAGCAAGTATCACCAGCGAAACTAGCCGATATTCAGTCCATATTACATCTCATACCACAAGATGCACAGAGTTTTTATAATTGTCTCATTAGTGTAGCAGCAATAGAAGACGACATAGATGGACTAGACACAATGGATTTCGAAATCCAATTTGATGATAACGTCGAATAAACACTCTCTATAATATGTATTAGGTACCTACTTTATATTTTTTGTGAATTAAAGATATAACACGATATTATAAATACATAGTTTCATATAAATCAGTAAATCCCTTAGTTGTGGTTCTTTTTTGTTTATGATAAAACATATCAATTAGTAAATGTTAAAAGGAACCACGTGCACATTTTCTTAATTATCTAGGAAGTTTAAGAGTATTCAGAGCAAATTTATATACAAATACTTAAATTAGTAATTTATCAATTAATTTAAATAAAATAAATATTAATCTTATTCTAATCTTTAAACTAAAATAACAAAATGTCCAAATTAAAACATAACTAATTATAAAGTCAGTTTGACATTTAACTGTAGAACCGGAGGTTGATTTTTGAACGATGGATCGGATGTGGCGAGGTTCTGTGTTTTTGACTGGCGGGCTTGTCAATGTGAGTCTGGGGGACATCGCCACCGACTCTCGAGGCTAATGCTCGAAAATTAAACACGGCTTAAATTCCGCTGGGAAGTTACTAAATTTGGCTACCTATCTAAATCTAAGAAGGACACAACGGCTGGATTACCGGCTGAATAACCGGCATTGAATACCGGTGGAGATCAGTGGAGGTGGGTCAGCTGAAGAAAAATTTCGGCTTTAAAATAAGGTACACTCACAGCATCTTATTTCGAACCCCTACTTCTATCTGGTCGCATCACGGGTCCTACCACCCCTCAAACGCGACACTCTTATATGTTGCAATTTTGTTGTTAAATAGAAGTTGCAAAACTACTGCATCATGAGTAATAATATTCGTTACAAAATAAAGAATTATTCAATATCATTCATTTCATTATTAGATATTAATTGAACTACGCAATTACGTGACTGTGAAAAGCGGTGACGATTTAATAATTCACAATAATAATATGTCACACTGAAACAGGTCTTACCGGTTTTATGTTTACCGGTGGGAGGGAAGCGCTGTGCCGCGCTTCCGGCTGCATGGGTACCACCATCTTGCTTGTTTCTCCCGTGAAACAGCCGAGAAGGGCAAGACAGGCAGTGTAATTACTGGCACCGAGACAACATCTTATGTGTCAGGATAGGCAACACATAAATGAGTTGCCTGGGCTCGTTCCAGGTAAACTAGTTTATGTTCATGGGCGACGTCGACCACTTACCATCAGGTGACACGTTTGCCAGTTTGCCTATCCAACTAACATAAAAAAGGTCTTTAAATGTCATGTAAGATATTATAATCCTCTAGGCTCAATTCATATCTAAATAATTATTCAATTCACAAAATCATATTGGAGTCAATTTGAAATAAAAGCATATTTAATAATTTTAAAATAAATTTCATTTCTTAATTTATTTACATAACAATAGATATTACGTTTAAGTACAATAAAATAATCTCAATTAATATATTTATACCACTGAGGTGTACAATAATAATGCAATATAATTGAGAATTTAAATCAATAGGGTTACTTATACTAGGAAAAAACGCTCACCAAATAACCTTGAAACTTCTGAACCGATTTTGTAAAAAAAAGTTAGTTTGAAATAAATTACAAAATTCCACCTGAACAAGCGAAAAGGAGAGGAAATGAAAATACGTTTACAAATAGGATTCATAATGAATATTTTACACGAATTTTAGAAAATGTTGTTTCATTTAGTTTTTCCATCATCATAGATAAAGTTGTCTAGGTAAAATGTAAAAAATATCACGAAAAAAATACAGTTTGAATTTTTGAGACGGGTCAGTAAGGGCCTTAACCATCCATAACTTTTCAATATATCCGATATTGCATATACAGATTTTTGAAAAAAATTACGGTCAGCGAAAAAATGCTAAAATCGAAAAAATTATGTTTTTTTTTTGCCTATCGATCTTACTTTGTATGGGGATCAAAAAACTCTATGGGACCATTAAAATTTACATTATGAGTAGGTACTAGAAATGTCAGAAATGGCCAAAAACATTTTCCGTACCGGGGAATAGGACTCAGGGGACCGATGCGACCTCCACAGAGGGTTGTCCCGCACCACAGAACAACCTCTCCCAACGTCAGGATAGTACAGTGGGGTAGGTTCCCGTCCTCTTTAAAAGGGCCCCATCGGCTCAATTCGCTCCGCCCAAGGTCCTGGGCTCACCCTAGGCTACTGAGCCCCACCGCCACGACAAGGGCTGAACCATGGTGGGGTGGGAGCATTTCTCGGTGGAAAAGAAAAAAAGGTCTAAGAGAAGCCACTTATTATAAATATCAAATAAAAAATCGGTTGTCTGTAAAGTCGGTTTACTGACGATAGTTGAACGTGACAACGTCATAAGAAAATGGAACGCCTCAGAGGGAGGTAATGCCGCATGCGTCATGTTTTTTTGTCCCAATGTCGGGACAGTATAATGGGGTGAGGTTCTCATCCTCGCCCCTTGCCCTCTGCTCTTTTTCCCTCTTCTTATAAGAGGGGTACAAAGAGCCCCCTCGGCTCAATTAGCTTCGCCCAAGGTGCTGGGCTCTCCCTAGGCTACTGAGCCCCACCGCCACGTCAAGGCCTGAACCATGGTGTGGCGATCGTTTTACCTACTCCTAAACAGTAGTTGCTTCTTCCTTAATTCGTCACCACTCAAGTACAAAATAAATAACCCAATTTGTTTCACAGAACAATTTAACGAGATATTACATAAAGGGCGCGTCGTAGTTATTCCAAAATTGTTCGCTCTACTATCGGTTTTCAATTTATCATTTAGACATTTGAAACTATAACAAGCTTATGAAGGACATGTAAAATTAAGAATTCATAGCATACGTGTCATCATCATCATAATCATCATCAGGCCCTTTCATTTACTAGCTGACGTTAATGCGACAGATACCTACAAAACAAACATAATATACTTACTTTATGAAATGATTTTAGGCATCCCCAGGCGGGTATATGGGAGTCGTTGTGCCCGAACTATGGTAAGGTGGACGCAGCTCCAACTCTACGGGCATCTCGACGGCTAGTTATTACCCTAATGGATCGACACCACCTCCACAGAACAAGTCCTCCCAATGTCGGGACAGTTCAATAGGCTGAGGTTCCCATCCTCATCCTTTGTCCCCCACTGTTCCTTTCCTCGATCCTTTGTCGCCTCTTCTTATAAGAAGGGTACAAAAAGCAACTCCCTCAGTTCAATTGGCTTCAACCAAGGTGCTGGATTCATCTTAGGCTACTGAGCCCCACCGCCACGAACGCTTGAACCGTGGTGGGTATCTGCTTAAAGCCTATTTTGTTAATTATATATTTTTTTTATCCTTACGTGTAAACTTAGTTATAATCCTCAGGATAAATAAATAAAATATAAAACAATAGACAGCAAAATATACAACTTAAATTAATTGAATTAATTTACATTAAATTAAATACATTTCATTTAGAAAAACAATATTTTCTGGTACATTATATTTTTTACATTTTTACAATTATTATTGAAATATATTGTTGAATATAAATATCCTAAAGGTCAAGGTTAGACAAGTTGAATTTATTAATTACTATTTCGACACGATGAATTTTGGGTCCACTTTCATCAGATTAAAATTTTATTTTGTTAAAATTAATTATTGTTATATCCCGAAATATATTTTAAAATTGATGCCGGCTTAAAGGTCAGATCCTCTTTTAGTTAGGTCAGCTGGGTTCGCTCTGACTGATAGTTTTAATCGAGGAATACTGATGTAGGTATATATAATTATTAAGTTTTATATCCAAGGACATAGGTAATTAATTAGTTGTGCAAAGTCACTCTATTGTATGCCTCAAGCGAAACGTTGAGAGTGTTCTACTCTCAACGTGTCAAAAAACGCAGTTTTTGTACGTTCTGACCGTACATCGGGCGGCGTCAGCAATGCCCTCGTAAAAATATTATAAGTATGGAATAATTTCACAATTATAGTTAGATCGCGATCAGCATTCATTGCGCGTTCTCATATCATTAATCAGTATTAGCATCACTCAATAAATATCATTAGAACACTCAATCAAGTTTTTATTTGTGAAATTTATAAAATGAAATTCCACGTAACAATATTCTATTCTTACAAAGTATAATTTTAACGCACCTAATTATAAATTAAATGAAAGTAGAAGCAGTATAAGTTAATCAAATTTTATTTGTCACCGTTACTGAATTTGCTCTTGTTGCTTTAAATAATAATTATCGTATTAATTAGCCCATAACTATCTAGGCATCTCCAACTAGCCTAGGGTGAGCCCAACACCTTCGGCGAATCCAATTGAGCCGAGAGGGCTCTTTGTACTCATCTTATAAGAAGAGTGGACAAAAGAGCAGGGGGCAAGGGGTGAGTATGGGAACCTCACCCCATTGTACTGTCCCGACGTTGGGAGGGGTTGTTCTGTGGTGCGGGACAACCCCTCTGTGGAGGTGGCGTCGGTCCCTTGGGGGACCGACTAGCCATCGAGGTGCCCTGTTTGTTTATTAGACCCGGGGTACCTCACCAAAGGCGGCATTGGTGGCACTCGCCGGGTTTTAGTGGGTAGAGCTGCGTCCACTTACCAGCTTTCGGGCGCAGCGAGTCCCACATACCCACCTGGGGAGACCCACTCCCCAGGCGGGATGCCTCAGAGCCTTTCCCGGCGTTAAAGAAAAAAAAGTCATCTCCAACTGGCTACCTACGTTTTGTTTAAATAACGGCCTCATTATAGCGCATGCTATCGGCATGTGAGTAGGGTCACAATGGAGCTTTTTCCTATCTAATACTACAAGTATTTTCCTATCCTTTATTTCTTTATTCTTCTTTATATAAAAATAATAATTTACTATTGGTTTCATCTATGCCGCCTCGATGAAACAATAATCATATTTCAGTCATTAAATTGATGCCTTTAATATCGTATTACTGGCTATATGCAACCCGCCGCAAAAGTTAGATCTGATTTATGGTAGATCGTTTTGGGTGTAAGCCGCATCTGTGTCTACGAGTATGAAACTCAAACGCTTGGAACATATTCGTGATTTCCATAGATTTCCATAAGTTCCACCCACTATCATCATAATCACATCCTTCTTATTTTGTTTTGGCAATTCGTTTTTAGAGACGCCAATGCAAAGGCACCGTTTGTAATTTCATATGCATTTAGTAAAGAGATGTTATTTTGAGATTACAAACAGACACTTCAATTTTATTTATCTGTATAGATTGAAAGCAATCACGAAAGATTTGCTGCCATATTTTACAGTGTAAAATCTTTTTAACGTCGTTCGTTATTAGGAAAAACTGTCTATAAGGTAGAAATTAGTTCAATTTGGTTGGTTTACCACAAAACCCATACATTAATTCACTCTTTATAACGCAACAGACATTCTCTATTACGAAGAAATATTTTCATATTTAGACATCAACAACATAATATTTAATAGTAGTATGTTTTATAATCAGCTTACAAAACTAATCTTTTGACGTTCCGAATAGCCTAAGAAATATACCTCAGGTCATAAACAGCTGTCTCGCTCTTGTGATTGTTAATTGCCATAACACTAATGCCATCATTCTTAGATTAAATTGCCTGTAGGAAATTTTAGTCTCAGTTACAACCAAACATCTCCAACATCACCAAATTAAAATTGATATAACGATGATGTCGAAATACTATGAAGCGCTTCCAAAGCAACTTATACAGTTTTTTTTTCTTTTACGCCGAGAAATGCTCTGAGGCATCCCGAGGAGGAGTGGGTCTTCCCAGGCTCCAGACTCGCTGCGCCCGAAAACTGGTAAGTGGACGCAGCTCTACCCACTAAAACCCGGCGAGGACCACCAATACCGCCTTTGGTGAGGTGCCCCGGATCTGTTGAGCAAACAGGGCACTTCGACGGTCAAGTAATCAGTCCCTCAGGGGCCCGACGCCACCTCCACAGAGGGGCTGTCCCACACCACAGAGCAACCCCTCCCAAAGTCGGGACAGTACAATGGGGTGAGGTTCCCATCCTCGCCCCTTGACCCCTGCTCTTTTATCCCCTATTCTTATAAGAGGGGTACAAAGAGCCCCCTCGGCTCAATTTGCTTCGCCCAAGGTGCTGGGCTCACCCTAGGCTACTGAGCCCCACCGCCACGACAAGGCCTGAAACATGGTGGGGATATGAACACATACCTACCTAGCATATTGTTTTCTAATGTTTACGCAAATTCCACTCATTATAATAAAACAATTTTTACGGATTTTATCGCGGGTTATTAAGATTTTTACAAGCCCGACGTTTCGAAATACAATGTAGACGACGTTAAGAAATATAATGTAGTAAAGGTGTGACCTTCATTCCGAAACAAATCTGTTTGACGCATGGTGGCTGTATCCATACAGACAGCATTTCGGCACAGCGAATCCTTCATATATTTACAGGCTTTTCGTAGCTCGATGAGCTATAATCTAAACGAAAACGAAAGTTTAAAAATGAGAGTAGCTGATATTATACGGAGAATAAACATGCTGAAGGAGCAGTGAGTTGGCCTAATACGCCCAAAAGCTTTTGGGCGGTAGGACCGTAGAGAAAGTAGAGTCGTAGAGTAGAAGCCATTTTCGGAAAAACGGAGCGTCAATTTTCCAACCCGAAGATCACCTATAAATTCGGGGGTTATTTTCACTTCAGAAACATATTAGTTACTTTGAAACTACGGCGGATGGCTGAATTTCAATTCTAAGTTACACAATGACTTTCTATCGTATCCGATGATTTATCCTCTAAAGTAGGTTGAATTACAGCTATCTATACAATATAACTATGATCCGCTGTAAGAAGGCAAATTTCAGTCAAGGATTTCATATTGATTCCAGTCTTGGCGGTTGTGTAATAAAATCTTTGGATATTCATTTCACTTTGTTCAAATACGATTATTTGATCTGCAAAAAATATAAAATCTTATTTATAACTTGCATAATACACGAATAAAACCTTAAATTCACTTTAAGTAATATGTTAAGTATGTCTAAGACAAATAAAAAGACGTAGACCGTAGCTTTAAAAGCCTACAGGCAATCTGCTGTATTTCGGCTACATGAGAATAGAAGAACTATTTTATCCCATAACTATTGTCTGATTCCTGATTTTCTTTTTCTTTCCTCTTCTCAGGGAATATAATATTATGTATAGTAAACATGAAAAAGGTAGGCGACGTCACAATACAAAGAAAAGGAACAGTATGACGTCTCTGCAGCGTCCTTGATGTAATTACTTACGCCGCCTCGGCACACAATTAATGCGTCATAAGCTTTAGGAAGTTATAGAAGGAATGGACTGAGTAGTGTTTAACAAAAAATCATTTTACGTCATTTTAATAACCCAAAAAACGTATCACCTATGTTCTTAAACGGTTTTATTTAGATTCATCGAGGCGTCTATTTTTTACCTACAAATTAGCCACGGTAAATGCGCGTGAGTCCCACGCCGACCGTACGTAACTGCGGTGCGCGGAGTACTCGCGACTGATGGTTGCCGAGGTATGCTGACTGAATTCGAGACGCGTAGGTATAACTCGCGTTCCGGCCGTTTATATGTGTTCGCTACGTTCATACTATTTTGTGTGTCTGCTCTCTGTAGTAATCATTTATTACCCAGTAAGTATTTTAAAAATGTTTTTAACTTAATTAAGCTGTTTATCGTTAGCATAAAAATATCATATTTTCTTTAGATTGTACAAATATAATAATTATAATATTGAGTTCATTCTGGTAATAGTTGAAAATAATTTAAATATATTTCAGACGTAATCGACTTCACAAGATCGTTGAAAGATTTATTTAGCTCTCAAGATCTCCTGTAAGATCTTTATTCAAACAACTAGCTGTAGACGTTTCAAGCTGTTTCACCGTAGATGCTGCTCTCGACAAACATAGTGTAGTTCTTTCCGTACTTCTGACTTTGTGCATATTGATTAATATTGATGTGAATAAAAGACATTCTTTGTACAAGAGTACTTCGTAGTCGGTTCAATTTTTTACGTATCATTGCTATATTATTAGCTACCGTAACAATTTACCTATATAATGATATTGTGTGTAAGTTTTGGTTATTTTGTACTAGGCAAATACTAATATTAAAGCATGAGTGACAGTTTTCGGGGAAAGTAATCCGTCAAAAATGTAATCCCGGGAAGAATTTATGTGAACCTTATGTAATAGGGGTCATGTTTATGAAGATAAAAAAATACAGGATAAAGAGAAAAGGTATTTTTGAGGTTATTTAAAGACGTGTATAACTAGCACAGTTAATTAATTTAATAGGAGAAATTTTATATACATATTAAATAAGTAATAGTAGTTCATAAAATCAGGTGATACTTTGTGATAACCCATTTCTTACCTGCTTTTTTAAACTATTAGCTAACCCGACAGACGTTGTACTGTAGCCTAGTCCTGATAAAAAAAAAAAAACGTCAAAAATTCCATTTAACAAGTTTAGTAAGGGCGCTACTTAAGTTAACGGTTGATCAGGCCCACTAACGAATCATTAACCGGCTCTGAGTGACAACTTTTTGAAATCTTTACTAAGGATGGTTTAAGTCATCATCAAATCGTCTCAGAGTGCTGCCGAGGGTCAGATAATGATTCGTAAGTAGCCCTAATCAACAATTTACTTAAGGTAGCGCCATACCATTACTAAACTTGTTAAATGGAGATTTTGACGTGTCGAATTATTTTTTCATTTAAAGTCTGCTATTTGGGACCCAGACCGATCAAAAAAAAATCTTAAAATCTGTTCAGCCGAGCTTAAGTTATAATTGATAACACCCCGATTTGTTGTATATTATAAATATAAAATATAGCTTTAATTTTTTATTTCAAACTTGTTATCTATATCAAGTTTGAAATAAAAAATAAAAGCTTATTAACAGTTGATATAATATATTTAAATATCCAAAACGAATAATGTTACATTGAATCACGCCACAATCAACATGTGCAAAAACATTTTGGATATTGGCTAACATAACCTTTACAAAATGTGCTATGATATTGTTATGGGGATGTTATTGTTTGTGGCCTGCAATAAATTCAGAGCTTTTTAGGGTCGTGTTTCATTCTGGTTGTTTTTTTTTCTTTAACGCCGGGAAATGCTCTGAGGCATCCCGCGGAGGAGTAAGTCTCCCCACGCAGGTATGTGGGACTCGCTGCGCCCGACAGCTGGTAAGTGAACGCAGCTCTACCCACTAAAACCCGGCGAGTGCCACCAATGCCGCCTTTGGTGAGGTGCCCCGGATCTAGTAAACAAACAGGGCACCTCGACGGCTAGTCAGTCCCGCAAGAGACCGACGCCACCTCCACAGAGAGGTTGTCCCGCATCACAGAACAACCCCTCCCAACGTCGGGATAGTGCAATGGGGTGAGATTCCCATCCTCACCCCTTGCCCCCTGCTCTTATGTCCCCTCTTCTTATAAGAGGGGTACAAAGAGCCCCCTTGGCCTTTAATTAGCTTCGCCTAAGGTGCAGCGGCTCACCCTAGGTTACTGAGCCCCACCGCCACGACAAGGCCTGGACCATGATGGGGCTGGTTGTTTTAACATAATATTATGTTTCAAAAATGATGACGATGAGCTAGTTGGTATGGGCTCGACCTCTTGAGTTAAAGGTCCTGGTTCGATCTTGCTGTAATGCCTTGAAATGCATTTTTCTAAATTTCTACGTGCATACTACGAACACGAAACTATCGCTTGCTCACCGGAGAAGGAAACGTCGGGTGGAAACCTGCATGTAGATTAAAAGTCTTAGAAGGTGTGTGAAGTTCATTAGCCCGCTTTGGGCCAGCGCATCGGTGAACTGTGGCCTAACACCCTTCTCGCCTGATTTCGAGAAGGAGTCACGTGCCCAGCAGTGAGACATATAAGGGTTATTATCATATTCTAAATATCAAAATATATAATATAGATAGTTAATGATTCAAAACAGGCCTAGGTAGAGAATGCACTAAAATAGAAAATCAAACGAACTTACCTGTAAGCGAAGTTCGATTGTTATTAAACGAAGTGATTCGCCCTTCGAGATTACATATATTTACAAGTAGATGTTTAGATAACTACGAAATAGCTTGTAAAAAACACAGTGTGGATATAACAAAAAAATTTTATCAGAAAATATGTTCCATATATTAAAGTGCAATAATCACACTCAACGAAATTTATACATTAATATAAGATTAGCGTTACCTGTTGGAAGCCAACCTACAAGAGAGTAAGCAAATTAATGTAATGTATCAGTAACTCTATTGTTAAATTTGGCCAAAAGTTTGTAATTTGCCAGTTCCACCGGCTGCTTGTTTTCTAACGTCTTAGATATTGACACTAAGTCGGGTCGCAGCAGGAGTAGCTGCGTTAGTCTTACTGTGAGCACTAAACACTGATGTGTCAATCCCACTCTCTTGGATCCAACGGCCCCAAGTCTGTGAACTAACATACTTAAACGATTTCGGAATAAATAACAATTTTAGGACGTTTTTCAGAAGATAAATTTAAATTATAGTATTAGCTAGGCAAATAGTTGTCTCATAATATTATATATAATATACTAAATATATTAAAACATATTGAAATTATTTTTGTAATTTTTTATAATATTTAATAATTTTATTAGCGTTAGTGCTTAAACACGATGGGTCGTAACTAAGGCCAAGTCATATACTAGTTTTATTCAAGTATTATAATTCAAATGATTATTCTTCATTACGATAATAATAATATAGCCTGCCTAAATAATTTTATACAATTTGTGGGGTCCCAAATTGTGTTATATTTTGGAAACGGAGTGCGTAAATTATACACTCCCTTGCATTTTTTTTTTAAATTCTTAAGTCGTTTACAATATTTGAGCATACAATTAGTGCTAAACCCGATTCAGCAGAATTAATGGTTCCATAATTACTTAAAGAAAGATGATTCATTTGATTAAAAAATGAATTTTATCACAAACTGACGCGGTATAAAATATCTTCTTGACCATACAATATGTACCGTTGTCTTATACAAAGGAAATATTTATATATGTAATATGTTATCCGTAATGGACGTTAACACAACATCGCGTCTGAAAATATCTGAAATCTGCAATATGTAGTTTTGTGAACAAGTTAGCCTTAGTACCCACTAAGGCTAACTAAGCCATAATGGTACAACAACGACACCGAAGATTTTGTATTTTTGGTTTTCCAAAATTATTACAAAGTTTTTGTTCCAACTCAGGATCATTCTGACCCTCTGATCTGAACGCGACGGGACTTTGCGTCAGGTTTTTCCTTTCGACCTTTCGTAGGATGTGCATACATAATATATTATATCTTTTTGTTCTCACTACCTCCAAATTATTATGTACTAATATCTTTTAAATGAGGGTACCGAATAACCTCCCTCTCCATCCTATTTATGTAAGATGACCGCAGCGGAAGAAGTAGAGCTGTCAATAATTCTCAATAGAATTTAGTTATTTTCTAAGAGTTGAGAAAAAATAAAAAATAAAGTATGTAATGTGAAAAATGCCACTTTTAAATCTTAAGAATGTTGTACGAGACGGGACAGGCAGTACCTATCTCCATTCGATAATTGCCTGTCTGAATGGGGCTAAAGATTTTATAAATATTATAAATCCATCCGTCGAAATCACTGATGAAATGTTTTGGTAAATTAATATTTTCCTTATTGCCCGTAATGATCATTAACTTTTAAATAGAGATAATGAGTTCAAAAATGTTTGTATATGAGTACCATTTTGCATATGTATTAATAAATGGATATTAATAATCCAATCAATTGGGCAAAGCGTCGCAGTTTACATATCTTTGAAATTCGAAACTGTTGGTTGCTATATACAGAAAACAAGGAGGCAAGCAGAAAAAACCTAAAAAAGATTAACTGACTTGGAATTTTTCCTATTTCGAATGTAAATCACAAAATCACTAATATTTTTTTGTCAGATAATAATTTTGTTTCCATTACTATCAATTATTTGTGTAATAAGAAAATATCTCATACCTATGTAATAGGTAGATAATTAGCCCCGATTAGTTAAACATTGCATAACTGGTCGCATGATTTAAAAAAAAATGGAAAGCGCTAATGTTTAAGCCGAATGGTAAAACTTAAAATCATATCTTTCTTGGAAAAAATTGGCATTATAAGATTCAACGCTGTCCTGAAATCTTCAAGTTTGAAGTGTGGCGCAGCTTAGGTATAAAAATTATTAAAAATTTTAAAGTTCAAAATAATCAATTATACCATTACACTTTTTCATAATAAAATACACTTTTTAAAATATATCGAAATATATGCGATAGAAGTTGACCAGAACATTAACATATTATCGCACCTAAAGAAGGATTTAACTTCTTATTTCCCTGTCATACATGATATTTTTAGATGTATGAACACAGGTATGATTGCCTAGACTCTAGACCACAACAGAATGAAAGGGTGCACGTAAACCTTGTATCCAAGATAATATCACAGTGTCCCTCGTGGTCTGCGCCTATGCCTTTTTAAAGAATGAAAGTGTACCTGCTTGCTGGTGCTGGAGTCGAGTTGTGTCAGGAGCGCTATCTAGCGGCGCACAGGCACCGTCGCTCCGCCCTTTGCGCACACCTGCTGTGAAGCTCGGATTCAGTTGTGAGGAGCTGGAGCTGGAGTTGGAGGCGGGCCCCTTTAGTTTAGAGACCTAGAGGTGGATGGCTCATTACGTCTCCTGGATGGTAATGACCTCCTCTTTGCTACTGAAAAAACTCAGCGTCAGTCTTAGAAGTCGCTTTTATGAGTTTTAGCTTTTTTCTGGTATCGGTTTACAAATACATAACACAAAATACGACCAAAATTGCTCAGTATTTTTTACTGATTATCGTTATTGTTGCGAGATTAAATAACATTCATGATGAGGTTAAAATTTTCAGCCACACCGGATATAGTAACATCAGTTGATTTCGCTTTTCTCGTAAAATGGCAACCATTTACAATAACTGCCGCCTTTATTCTTGGGGTTAAGAGTGGATATAGATAGATATTTTCTCTAAGCCCATTTACCATAATATCGGTTCATCGGTTTCATATTTTTATTTATATCAGGCCCTCATGTATGATAAGCATGATCAATTGATCAGTGTCTAGGTCCCCACCATGGTTCAGGCCTTGTCGTGGCGGTGGGGCTCAGTAACTCAGTATATATCAGTTGTCTCATATTCATGATACAGGCTCTGCCTAGTTTGGGGTCAGATCTCCCAACAAATTCATTATTATTATCTAATAAATCATAATTATATGCTTTATAATAATTATTGCTACATACCGTTATATAAACCCACCTTAGTCTAGGATGTTTAGCTCCTAGGTTAGTTTTTGTGATACAGTCTCACGGACTGTACTCTAAAAAACTTTCAATTAATATCACGACAAACCTCGCGGATTGTGCTCTATAATAATGAGCATCGCTTGAAGAATGAAGATTACGTCACCATGAACGTATAGGACGGTTTTATTTGTTTTAGTGGGTAATAATCTCTATGATTAAATACCATTGCACATTGAAAAATCGGTATTAAATTTTGTTCCACTTACCTTCAATTCTATTCTCTGGTATATTATTTTGTAAAATATTCGTGAGCATCTAGGATAGTTTTTATGATACAGTCTCACGGGCTGTACTCTAAAACACTTTTAAATATATTCGTGACACAACCTCGCGGATTGTGCTCTAGAATAATATGCATCACTGATAACGACATAACCTTATAGGATGGTTTTACTTGATTTTGTGGGTAACTCCATTGTACATTGAAAAATCGGTGTATATATTTTTCCATTTATCTTCAATATATAATAAAATATTCGTGAGCATCTAGGATAGTTTTTATGATACAGTCTCACGAGCTGTACTCTAAAAAAACTTTAAAATGTATTCACGACAAAATCTCGCAGATTATGCTCTAGAATAATATGCATCACTGATAACGATACAACCTTATAGGACGGTTTGATTGGTTTTAGTTAGTAATAATCTTTCAGATTAAACTCAATTATTCATTGAAAAAAGGCTTTATAAAAATATTTCGATTTAACATCAATAGTATTCTCTGGTGTAATATTCTGTAAAATATTCAAGATAGACTCGATATTACTATCTTCCAATTATTTTTCTTATTTTGTAATTCATGCGTTTTTACAAGCTTCTAAAAACTTTAAAATTTTGATTGATTATAAATTTCACTTTAAAAGGAAAAAAATTAAGAAATAAAAGCATTTTACAAAAAATTAAAACCGACTTCAAAAATACTAAACTAAAAAGTAATAAAGTCGTAGTCGTAGTCGGTGTCAGCCAAGGTAGGTAGGTAGGTAATGTACAGCAACAAATACGACACCGACTCCAAAAGTAACTATAATGACGTGGTAAACGCAAAGTTTGTACATTAGTAGAAGATTAAGTTGATTATATGTTGTAAGCACAAACATTAAAGAAACTGTTATTTTATTACTTTTTAGTTTAGTATTTTTGAAGTCGGTTTTAATTTTTTGTAAAATGCTTTTATTTCTTAATTTTTAGTGATTCCGAAATTCGTCGTCTTGGCGTTCATTGAAGGAGGCATGTTCAGCAGTGGATGGATAAAGGATGATGATGATGATGATGATGGTGATGATGATGATGATTACGATGACCGCGACATACTATGGTGTGCTACCAAAGCATCCTATACAATTATTACATCGACACGTAATAAAATGATCATATCATCAAGATAAACAAAACCAACCAAATAGACATTATTGGGAATAACTAAAAAACGGCTTGTCAGATCTTAATAAAATTAATATGGGACCAAATTGGAAACTACAGCTTTCAAACAAAAAAATAACCATTGAAATCCATACACAAACGGCGGAGATATCGTGTCACATACATACAAAAAAAAAAAAAAAAAAACATACAGACGAATTGAGAACCTCCTTTTTTTTTTGAAGTCGGTTAAAAATACGTGCACGATGGCCGGCACACAAAACGTGTATGAGGTGACGTCTGCAGGCTGTTATAGAGGGCGTCAGTGGAGAAAACAAGTTTACTTTGTCTAGCGTTGCTCTAAAAGTGTGTACGATGGTAGCACATGGGATGTGGTACTACTTGTAAATATATGTAATCTCGAAGGGCGAATCACGAAGTTTAATACACACGATTTACTGCTAGGAACCCTGTTGTGTTCGGAAAAAAACACTATAAGATATAATTACCTCTACCAAGTCCTACCATCTTGAGTACCAGGGCTTGTCAGTTCAGTCATCTGTCAAGGAGAAAAACCCAGCTGACTTTTCCTCCTTCTTTAACAGGCCCAGCACTTGTGAATTATTGTTGAGGTTAATTCATGTTTATTAGTGTAATGGATCACTCAAAAAATGTTTTTATTTTTTATGTTAGTTGGATAGGCAAACTGGAAAAGGTGCCTGCCACCTGATGGTAAGTGGTCGACGTCGCTCATGAACATAAACCAGTTTACCTGGAACGAGCCCAGGCTACTCATTTATGTGATGCCTATGCTGAGACATAAGATGTTAAGTCTCGGTGCCAGTAATTACACTGCCAGTCTTGCCCTTCTCTCTGATACACAGCAAAGCAGTTTTTGTATTTTTATATTCCTATTTCTAGTAACATAAAAATACGAAAAATTACTTTCTTACTTACATCTAAAGTTTCTTACATTGTAGGTGAACTAACAAAAAAGTATTAGAGCAAACTTGTTAAGGAATAAAGAACTTTATAAGTGCTTTTCTCTGTCATAAATGAATCAAAGTATTTATTTTTACTGTAATGTGGAAACCCTGTTTTTGGGAAATCGGGAATGTTTAATAATATTATGGATTCCTAAAATAATAGTGAAAATTTATAAAAGGTATCACCATCTCTTTGAGTTTATTGAGCGGTTAGATGAAGATAAACGTTAAAGAAGAAAAATATCTGTTGTAAAAGACTTCGATCGCCGATGTGATAGTAGAAGCGAAAATGAGTTCTGTTGAATTATATTATATTAAACAATATAATGATATATGTTCAGCAGTGAACGGATAGAGGCTGATGATGATGATGATGATGATGATTATTATGAAATAAAATGACGGCTGGTCGAGTGGTCAGGTTACTGGACATTTTACGGAGCGGTCGCGGGTTAAAATCCCGCCAATTTCAGATAATTTGTATGTTGAAGATATGTCTGCACTGGGATCATGAACTGTATATGTATTTATATTTATTTCCGTTAACCCGTAACACCAGTTCTTGCGATCTTACCACGGCGCTAGGTTAACGTGGTGTGATTGTTGAATAATATTTATTACTTAATCATGAAGGACCCTCGGATATTAATATACTAATATTCACTTGTATATAAAGAAGTATATAAAGAAACATAAATCGTAACAATTTTAAAAGTTTTGTGTCCCTAATACAAGGATTATCTTAGTATGAAAAAACTAACACTAATTAGAATGTTAAAGCATATATCTACCTAAATCTTTATATTATATCATTAGTATGTACTGCGAATAGTTTTTGTCGCCATATTAATAACCTCTAATATCTGTCATGTATGAGTAGTATTGGCTATATCCCCACCATGGTTCAGGCCTTGACGTGGCAGTGGGGCTCAGTAGCCTAGGGTGAGCCCAACACCTTGGGCGAAGCTAATTGAGCCGGGGGGCTCTTTGTACCCCTCTTATAAGAAGAGGGGACAAAAGAGCAGGAGGCAAGGGGTGAGGGTGGGAACCTCACCCCATTGTACTGTCCCGACGTTGTTCTGTGGTGCGGGAAAACCCCTCTGTGGAGGTGGCGTCGGTCCCTTGCGGGACTGACTAGCCGTCGAGGTGCCCTGTTAGCTTAACAGATCCGGGGCACCTCACCAAGGCGGCACTGGTGGCACTCGCCGGGTTTTAGTGGGTAGAACTGCGTCCATTCTCATCTTTCGGGCGCAGCGAGTACCACATACCCACCTGGGGAGACCCACTCCCCAGGCGGGATGCCTCAGAGCATTTCCCGGCGTAAAAGAAAAAATAAGTATTGGCTAATATACATTAGATTCATTACAGAAAGACGATGAACTTTAAATGTATTTTAAACCATATTTAAAGCTGACATAATATTGACGTTTGCTAATATGTCTTCAGGGTACACTTTTTTACGCCGGGAAATGCTCTGAGACATCCTGCGGGGGAGTGGGGACTCCCCAGGGTACCTCGTCGCCTAGTTAGTCACTCAAGGGATCGACGTCACCTCCACAGAGGGGTTGTCCCGCACCTAGAACAACCCCTCCCAAGGTCGGGACTTGTTTACAATGGGTTGAGGTTCCCATCCTCACCCCTTGTCCCCTCTGCTCTTTTGTCTCCTCTTCTAATAAAAGGGATACAAAGCACAGCTCCCTCGGTTCCATTTAATTCGCCTAAGATGCTGGGTTCACCTTAGGCTACTGAGCCCCCCACCACGACAAGGCTTGAACCATGGTGGGGATTTCTTTAGGGTGCACCTGCATGCTGCAGATGATGTATATATTTGTATAAAAAAATACCGATCGAATTGAGAACCTCCTCCTTTATGTTGAAGTCGGTTAAGGCGAGGATGCAGACCGCTACTTACCCCTCTGGGTGATGAGGTGTGGGACGCCGCGTATGTGGCGGCCGCGAGACTTTACGCATTATAACAATGCAGGAATTTTGAATTTTAATACGTATTTCACTCGCCGGAACTATATAGAGCTGCTCATACTTACTATCATTTAATTTTATACCGATTTTAGTATTTATCTATACAGATAAAAATTGGAGTGCCTGATTGTAATAATAAAATAACCGCTTTTTATTGAATGGATATATATGAAGGGCTTCATAACAAAGGGGCGTACACAAAAGTACAGTTTTACTGGAAAGACAAAATAATGAATAAAACAAAACTAGTTGATTGTATAAGGCTTGATATTTGGCATTCTTTTTCGACATAGCTTAACGTCTGGTAAGACTTTTCAAATTATAACACGCATAGTTTTTGATAAACGGTAAATACGCCTCTTTCTTTCAACGCAATTTTGGCAACGTCTACTATATAGTAAAAAAATTGATACTAATTTTCAGGCGTACAAAAGAGAATATTGTTTTATTATGATGAATACTTAATTTCTTATTAAAGTACTGTATTCAATTTATAACTATCTTACAAACATTAAGACACTTACTCCAGAGCTGTAATTACTTCATTAATATCTAATATGATTTATGTGCGCCCTTTTGTTACCACTAAAAATATGTTGAATATATTAAAACAACAGGCGTAGAAACAAGTCATTATTTCAGGGTTAGCTTTGATCACATAATTTTAAGAACTTTCTAATTACGTATAGCTTTCTTACTTAAACCACTCAGTCTCTAACCTATTAAAAAGTATATTATTGTTAAAACACAACGTTATTTGTATTAATTTATTAAAAGTAACGCCAGCCTCATTTGCTTTTAATATCACTTTTTTTACTTGTTAGTAGTACTTAATAGTTTTCGTTTGTTTGGCAGCTCCTGAAAACGATACGAAAATGAAACTAAAAAACAAGGTACTTATGAATGTGTAATAGTTGGTGGAACGTTTTTGTAAAACCTATTTGATGTCAATAATTTAGTTTCACCTTCGTGTACGTATGCCATCAAGTTTGCATCATCATCTTTATTGTCACACTCTGGGATAACGTGGCTGTGTGGCGATGGAACACATTGATTTGTAAAACCCTTTTTGTGTAGATGTCGTAAAATAGAGTCTGTCCAGTCCTTTTGCCATTTTCCATTAGCCCATGATAATAATAATAATAATATGCTGGGACAACTCACACACGGCCATCTGATCCCACCAAACTAGGTCTGTCTTGATGATACAATGAAAAAATGATGAACAAATGATAAATACTGATATATTTTTAAATACATTCATATTATAGATAAATTACACCCAGACACAGAACAAATGATCATGTTCATTACACAAACATTTGCCCTGTGTGGGGATCGAATTCACGACCTTCTGGTTTAGCAGTAAGGATCACTAACCACTAGACTAACAGGCCATCTTTGCTACAAATTACGTGGAGCCCATCTATGCCAGATTCACCTAGAAATTTGAAAACTTTACCGTTATTGAATCAGAATCTGATATTTTCCTCATTTTAAGGGAGTTGAGAGCAGCATATACATTGGATCGCAGAGTTTTAGACTCCAGCAGTTCTAAATTATCCCAATCATACATAGGGCACACTACGTCACCCATCGTATTGCTTTGTACAACTCTTCACAATAGCTTCTTTCAGCGATTTATTCTTATAGATGAAGAGATAATAATATACCATTAATGTTATTAGCCGTGTTTTAGGCTTAAATTCTTTAGTAAGTAAACAAACTTTCCTAAATAGGTCTGCAATTTGTTATTTTAAGAAGTGTTTTTCAATTTCTGAGCAAGTACTTACTGAATATTTGTCTTTATCAATTCTGAACCATTTAGCAATGGTTTGGCATAACACTTTTCATACTCTTTGCTCACCTCTGAATCTTTTAGTCCTTTGACTTTTAATTCCTTTCGTCTACGCTTCAGTTCCAAAGTTTGGTCTGAGATCAGGTATATCATCCTATTCTTCTGTATATTCACTAAGGTGTCACTGATTAGGAGCTTCAAGCTGTTACAATTAGAGTCAGCAGTTTTTTTTTTGCTCTTTTTTCTTACATTTAGTATAAATATTCCTGACCCTATATATAAATAAAATACGTGTTTATGTGTGTGGTGGTGGTATAATTGTGTATATATTTTTACGGTGGTGGTTGTATAGTTTCCGTCTTATTTTAGGTTGCATTTTTTTATTTATTATTATTATTATTACATATTTTATATATATATATATATATATATATAATTGGAATCTCGGAATCGGCTCCAACGATTTTCATGAAATTTAGTATATAGGGGGTTTCGGGGGCGATAAATCAATCTAGCTAGGAATCATTTTTAGAAAATGTCATTTTTTTTTTTTTAAACCGGTCGGTCATCCAGGTACTTATTTTAATACTCTATTTAAATTTTATAGTTTTTTATAAGTAGGCAACTGACATCAGTGGCGCACTCTACCTGTGGTTTGGTTGAAAACCGGTGTCAGATACCATTTTTACCATGGGAATCTGGCTTATGCCGAACCGAACCATTTTGGCACATTCCTGAGGCACACGATAGTTTAATTTAAAATAGTAAGAGCATATTAGTGTATATTATTCTATAGATTTAAACTATTTCTTGTTGTCTCGTATGTGTGTGTCAATAAAGTTCTTTCTTTCTTCTTTCTTTCTTTCTTTCTTTCTTTCTTCAGTCTCGAAATTCAAGGCTTCTGCGGACTTCAGTTTGTTTTCCATTGTACCAAAGTGAATTTTCTGAATGCGGTACCTCATCTGAAGTGTTAAACTTCAAGCTGAAATAGGAATGCCAGTTGCTAATTTTATTTGAAATATAGGGAGTATTTTCCCTACAACACTTATTGTAAATGTAAAATTTTGATTGTATGTCTGTTTCCGTTCAATAGCATCCTCATCGAACGACACCTCATTTACGAAAATCACTAAAGCCGTTCAGTCAGCAGGAGGGGCCATAAACGTACTTACATACATAAATTCACCCGAATAACATTACCCTCCTTTCTTTTGGCACAGTCGGTTAAAAAGGAATCTGTTTGATTACCTAATAGTAGCAAACTATAAATTCAAAAAATATCGGTTACCGGTATCAAAATTAACTGCTTCATATACATCCTGATTCCGTGTCATGGTATGTTATATAAAAAAAAAACAGTTAACTTTAATATAATATACGAGTACTTACTTTTTCATAAATCTCTTTTTGACTGATCTCCTTCTCGATGTTGAAATTGACATCTTACTCTTCGTTTTATCCGACCTTGACAGCGGCCAAACCGCGACTGCGGGGTCGCGGGCGGCACGGTATTGCATCGGCCCGCCCGTTGTTGTTTTTATGGTTTTTTAAGTTTTTGTACCGAAAAAGTGAAATAAATTAAATTTGAATAAACATAGGTTACGTAGGTTGAAATGAAGAAAATTATGATATAAATTTCAAATTTAAGAGAAATATTTTTTCCTACAAATGTGTACAGGCTTTGCTTAAATTTATGCTATGTTTGGGATTTTTTATGATCGAGTCAAGTTAATCTAATCGTGTAATGAACTTACAAGGGTTCTAGGTAATATCCTTGAATATAACATATCTTTTTTCCAGGCCGATAAATTACGCGGGAATAATTTTCCTGATATTTTTTCCAAGCGCTTCTCACTGTGTATTTGCCAATATACCGCCTAAAAAATACTTTTTGACAACCCTGCAATAATGTTGCGTATAAACTGCGGTCACCCGTTTACAGTTTAACGAGCTCCGTGCCTTCAATTAAAAGTCTACAACGATGTCACATTTTGACATCGCTTACATAGATTTAACAGTATTATTATTTTTCCGACTACGACCAAGCCAAAAGGAAGGTAGATATAATATGATTTTATGTATGAATTATGGCCGCAGTTTCGTTTGTTCCCCAGCCTGAGGTAGCGAGTTCGAATTCCGTCAGGGAACAAAATATGTTTTTTGTGTTCCTGGGTCATGGATGTATATTAAATATGTTGATCATATTATAAAAATCTTAAATATGTGTATTGTTTAAAAGTATTAAATATATTTCCGTTATCTGGTACCCGTAATACAAGTTCTTCGAGAACTTACCACCAGATTGACGTGGTGTTAAAGCGTCCATAGATATTATTATCATTATTACCTTTTACGTACTGAAATAAGATTTGGTACTATAATACATATGTCTTTTTTTGGTTTCGCTGGGGAATTCGTTTAGGCATACTATCTGGTCCGGGGGTGGGGGGGTTATGTGGGACTCTCTGCGCCCGAGAAGATGGTAAGGTGGACGCAGACTCTACCCACTAAACCCCAGCGGTGTTCTCCTCGTCGTCTAGCTGAAGTATCTAGCACGCTAAGTAGATATACATTAGGAACGTACAGACCCCACCATGGTTCAGGCCTTATCGTGGCGGTGGGGCTCATTGACCTAGGCCCTAGGGTGGGCCCAGCACCTTAGGCGAAGCGAATTGAGCAGAGGGAGCTCTTTTGTCCTCTCTTCTTATAAGAGGGGACTCCAGTCTTCACCCCTTGCCCCTGCAAGGGGTGAGGACGGGAACCTCACCCCATTGTACTGTCCCGACGTTGGCACTTGCCGGATTTTAGTGAGTAGAGCTGCATCCATTTACCAGCTTTCGGGCGCAGCGAATCCCACATACGCGCTTGGGGAGACCCACATCACACACACATCCCTCGCGGGATGCGTCAGAGCATTTACCGGCGTTAAAGAAAAACAAAAAGTGTGTGCGTGTAATCTTTACGCGTGATTGAAGTAAAACTTCATAAAAATCTAAGTTACCCTCTAGTCGCGCCTAAAGAAGTTTTACTTAAAAAAATTAACATTTAAGATTTTTACAAGTCAAATCAATATCACGTTTTTGATTTTTTCTTTCATTATTATTTATTGATGAACGAGTTAAATGTTCCTGGCCTTCAGCCATTTCATTTAAGTGATTACTATTTCCTTTTATATTCCATATTTGTAAATCGAGCGGACTATTAAATAAAAGAAATAAAACTTCACATTAAATAATTATAAGTCACAAAAATTATTAACAAAAGAATTAACAAATTATGAATAAAGGTATTCAAAGAAAAATATAAGTAAGTTTGACACAAGTTAACTAGAAGAAAGCCCTCTAAAGAATAATGTGTCAACCTAGTGTCAACATGCTCAGTATGTCACTGAATGCATCGCCTGATGATCAGGTGACAGGTGATTTTTGAATACTGAGCGTAATACTTCGGTCAGAAAAAAAATCTGAGTTACTCCCTAGTCGCGCCTAAAGAAGTTTTACTTCAAAAAGTACGTACAAAACCCCAATGGCATGAGCGCATTTTGAAACAAACGCAAGTCATAAAAACTGTCTAAAAAGTATGTACCATACAAACCGACATCCGCCAGTCATGTGTCAAGAACGTGCGGTTGCCGTTTCAATAATATTCACAATTCACAAGCGAATTGGAATCAGTGCAGCACTCAGCCAAATCTGATATCCGTATGTATCGATTCATCTGGTTGATTTGGTATCCGTGTAGCGATTTTATAACAAACAACGACGACAACAATAACAGTAAGATTAACAACAGCAACAACTCGACAATACCTTTCAATAATAATAAAAAAAAAAAAACATTAAACATAGCAAAGTATAAAAGCTGGTGCTACCACTTTCATCCATTCTAAAATTATTGGTATTGTCTAGACAACAATTTCACAATGAACAAAATAAGAAGTAAAATGGGTATTTTATTTTTAGCACCTTTTTTTTTCGGATGGATCTATGCTAACGGCCCGAAGGCCCTAATGCTACATCGGATTAGTGTGAGCCCATTCAGCTCACTTTTGGTTTATAAAAGTGGGATGAGATGAGATTCGTTTGAGTATTAGGGGGTTAGAATTCTAATTTCAAATTAATTTTATTTTGAAAACATGGAATTAATTTTCTAAAAGTAGTCATTTCTTTATTGATTAGTGTTACATTTTCATCGCATTTCAATCTTTTTCGTCATCATGGATACGTAAAAAATTCGAGTAATTATGAAATATGAGTACCGTGGCAGCAACGCGGCACAAGCGGCACGCAACATTACAAACCGGAGTTTACGGAGCTAACATTACAAACCAACGCACCACCTGTTATTGGTTTGCTCGCTTCCGTTCTGGAAATTTCGCGGTCATCCGAAGACTTTGGTCGACAATAGCGAATTAAAGGCGATCGTGGAAGCTAATGGATGATATACAATCTACGGCTGAATTAGAAGCTTTCGACGTTAGCGTCAAAACAATATTGGTCCATTTGCGTCAAATTGGCAAGGTAAAAAGCCTGACAAATGGGTGCTCCATGAACTCAATGATCGCCAGCGCGAAGTACGCGTCGAGACGTGCCTTGCACTGCTCAACAGACACACAAATGAAGGAATTTTGAACCGAATTGTTACTTGCGATGAAAAATGGATTCTGTTTGATAACCGCAAGCGCTCAGCAAGTTGGTTGGATCCTGGTTCAGCACCTAAACAATACCCTAAACGAAAACTCACCCCTAGAAAAGTGATGGTCACTGATTGGTGGTCTAGCGCCGGTGTGATTCATCACAGCTTCTTACCAAACGGGGTGAGCATTACGGCAGATGTGTACTGTGAAGAACTGAACACAATGATGATGAGATGGAGAAGCTGGCACATCTCCAACCAGCATTAGTCAAACGCTCGTCTCCGATGCTCCTGCGTGACAACGCGTGACCTCATACTGCACAGTAGACGGTCTTCAAGTTGCAAGAACTGGGGTTGAAACTTGGAAGCTCTCCCTCATCCGTCCTACTCACCAGACCTTGCGCCTACAGACTACTACTTTTTCCAGAATTTGAATAGCTTCTTGGCGGGAAAAATAATCTATACCCGAGAGGCAGTACGAAATGCCTGTGAAGAATTTTTTGCCTCCCAGCTGATTTCTTTAAGAAGGGCACCAATAAACTGCCACAGCGTTGTCAAGATGCATCGATTGCATGGGTGATTTTTTCGATTAATACAAATAAAAATACATGAAAAAAAAAATCGTTTAAATTTTTTCATAGAAAACGGCAATTTCATAGAAAAAGACCTAATATTATAATTTGGAAATAGTCTTTATTTAAAATAACGCAAATTAATAATACAGTTAACAAATTGCTCAAACAAACTTAAAACGCCCCAGGGCCATATTAATATTTCTACGTTTCATGCGTCCATTACGACGACGACGGATAGAGGCTGATGATGATGATGATGATGATGATGATGATGATGATGATGATGATGATGATGATGATGATGATGATGATGCGATGATAGGTCTTATATAATATGTAGTATTATTAAATTAAATTTCCATGCGAAAAAACGCTTTTCACGACGTCGGGTCTAAAAAAAATATAATTAATTACCTTGATCTAAACATTATCATGGTACCGTTATATTTCCAAAAAATATAAATAGTTGCTAAACATAACCGAAACATATTTTAGTTGCACAAATATTTAACCAAAACATATACGTTTGTAATTACTCCACATACCATTAGACTTCTTGGCTAACAGTACCATGAAGTTGTGGAATGATACCTTTCAAAGTTTAACTTACTTCTTGCCTTTCCCGTGAAGTTTCCATTTACATATACCAGTACACTTTGAATTATCGAATTAGAATAACAAGAATTCGAATAGAAATTCCTAATTCAAAATTCAAACAATATATTTATTATTTTTAGAGTATTATTATATGCGTCTGTATTGCACTTTCAATACTTAAGAAATTTGTTTAAGTAGTTCTTACCAAGGACGGATATACAGCCACGGACAGGCAATAGTAAGTGTACAAATCAACATTTATCACATACAGACAAAAAGTGTGTGCGTGTAATCTTTAGGCGCGATTGAAGTAAAACTTCATAAAAATCTAAGTTACCCTCTAGTCGCGCCCAAAGAAGTATTACTTAAAAAAAAATACATTTACGATTTTTTACAAGTCAAATCATTATCAGGGTTTTGAATTTTTCTTTCATTATTATTTATTGATAAACGAGTTAAATGAAATGGCTGAGTGCCAGGAACATTTAAGTGATTACTATTTCCTTATATATTCCATATTTGTAAATCGAGCGGACTATTAAATAAAAGAAACAAAAATTCACATTAAATCATTATAAGTCACAAAAATAATTAACAAAAGAATTAACAAATTATGAATAAAGATATTCAAAGAAAAATATTAGTGAGTTTGACACAAGTTAACTAGAAGAAGGCCCTCTAAAGAATAATGTGTCAACCTAGTGTCAATACGCTCGGTATGTCACCGTAGACCCGTGGTACATCCGTGGTATGACTCTCCTGAATGCATCGCCTGATGATTAGTAGCTCTACCATGAGTATTATTTATTCGTGTTGCGTTTTTACGTTAACTACTTATATACGTAACGTAACGTTAACGTAAAAACACAACACGAATAGAAAACTATACCATATCGTAGTTTTTTATTCGTGTTGAGTTTTACGTAACTAATATAGTTACGTTATTTACGCTTGTCACAAAACTCATGGTATATGTACAAGTAACAGGTGATTTTTGAATAAAGAATACTGAGCGTTACTTCCGTCAGAAAAAAATCTGAGTTACTCCTAGTCGCGCCTAAAGAAGTTTTACTTCAAAAACATAGAATTACGTTATCTATACTAATATTATAAAGCTGAAGAGTTTGTTTGTTTGTTTGAACGCGCTAATCTCAGGAACGACTGATCCGATTTGAAAAAATATTTCAGTGTTAGACAGCTTATTTATCGAGGAAGGCTTAGGCTATAAAACATCACGATGTGACTTATAGGAGTTGATAACGCGGGCAAAGCTGCAGGCAACAGCTAGTAGTTCATATTTTTTGATAAAATGTGATATTACCTATTTGTTTAATCACATTGATAGTACCTATTTAATGTTAAGTTAATTTAAAAAGGCATCACAATCAAAATATTCTAAACATCCAAAAGACTACGCATTAACGTAATTTTAGCAAACTTAATTGCATTCTTGTTTTCACTGAATAGGCCAACGGGTCACCCGTATTCAGAGCTGAAAGCACATAACGCTTTCACCGTGCCCTCACAGACATGAATTTTGTATGCGCCCTAAAAAGCGGCTTTGAATACGCTGCAGCGATGTACTCTCGTAATACAAAAGTAAGCGAAACCATCTTGAGCGCGGTTCATATTTGTTGATAATAGCATCTTTTGGTGGTTCGTAAAAACTGACGCAAAATTCAACTCTCAATTCAACCAGAGATAAAGTTTATTGAACCGCACCTCAAAATTTTAAAACATATATGGTTTTTCTTTTTTTTGTTCTTTTGCGCTGGGAAATGCTCTTAAGGATCCCGCGGGGGAGGGGGACTCCCTAGGCGGGTATGCGGGACTGGCTGCGCCCGAAAGATGGTAAGGTGGACGCAGCTCTAAGGTGGAGGCAGACGCAGGACGGACTCACTAAAACCTGGCGAGTGCCACCAATGCCGCCTTTGGATCATTTGGATCATTTGGATCTATTGTGCAACAGGGCACCTCAACGGCTAGTCAGTCCCCGAAGACCTAGTCTGGGGCCGACGCCACCTCCACAGAGGGGTTGTCCCACAACACACACAGAATAAACCTTCCCAATGTCGGGATGGTGCAATGGGTTGAGGTTCCCATCCTCGCCCGTTTTCTCCCCTTCTTTTTATCTCCTCTGCTTATAACAGGTGTACAAGGAGCAGCTCCCTCGGTCAAATTGCTTCGCCCAAGGTGCTGGGTTCTCCTTAGGCTACTGAGCCCCACCGCCATGACAAGGCTTGAACCATGACGGGGAAAGAATAATATATGGTGGAAATGTTGCACTATGTTGAGTTTGCGTAGTCGCTTATAAAATCCTCACTCTATGGGCCCTAGACTTTCAAAGATAATTAGGTAAGATAAGTTATAAAAAGTATAAAAAGGAAAGTTATTTTGCTTTCGCTTTGGCTTCCGAACGACGTTTCTATTTCAGTACTTCATTTGTGTTTGGCCAGTGCAATGCCACTTGCTAACTTTACCGCGACAAGAAAATTTTGCATTAATTTGCATTCAAAAATGTTCATTCAATCGGCAAAGAAATCCGAATAATGGCGTGTACACAATTTTAGACTTATGAATCAGATAACAATGACATGCCTGACCTATATTCGATAGTTATTAGTTCATTAATTAATCATTTTTTTATTTGTATATTTGTTGTTTCTTTAGAAACTTATCTACTTTTTAAACGACTTCAAAAAGGAGGAGGTTATATGTTCGTGTGTATATATATTTTTTAATGTATGTTAACCGATTTATCTTTTAGGTTAGTTTAGGAGGTTTAGTTTTGACAGTGCCACGGTTAACATCGGCTCCGTAAAATAATATTGATAAAAATATTAAGTGTCGTATATTTGTTAATACTTTATCGGACAAAGTGACTAAGTGTTACGTTAATTAGTGCTAATATAAAATAGTGAAAAAAACATTAAAAATAAATCAAACTGGCGATAAATATAGTGCAAGTCATCTACTAACTTACAACCCAAGGAGAATTTAAGAAGTGGCTTTTTAAGAAGATAAGATGAAACAGGATATCTTCTAACAACAAAAAAAACTAGAATAAATTGCATAGTGAAATTTGAAGCGTCGAGAAAGTTTGAGTGAAAATATTATACCTAGAACTTTAAGAGTGACTTGCAAAAAAGTCTGTTACTCGCTCAATACGAATTTAAATATTATCGCACAGTATATTATAATCAGCGTCATCTAGTCACACACAAGCGCGCACTACAACGCCATTAGTACAAAGTATTCGATCTTAAATAAATCGATAGTCCAAACTAGTAAAGCATAGGGGCGCTAGAGGGCGTCACCTGTTTCCAACTATCTAGTTTGGTGAGATATCACTCGAGGGCGCCACCTGTACCTCGAACACTTAGTTTGGCAAAAAAAAAAAAAATCTCCAGAGGGCGACACTTGTACCAAATATACATATAATATAGTCAAAGTTTCTCTTCCAACATGAGTACTAACGGAATGTCATAGGATATGTTAAAATTGTTCCAGATGATGAAATCTGAACTCGACCAACAAACCGCAACAATTTCAAGAAATATTACGGAAAGTGTCATGCACAAAATAGAGGAAAAGTTACAACCAATTTTAGAAGAAAACCAAAACCTGAAATCTGAGGTACAAAGATTGAGTGAAAAAATAAAATATTTGGAAAACAAAAATAAAAATAATAATCTGATACTACATGATATAAAGGAGACAGAGAGGAATCCTCAAGAATTATTCAATATAATAAAAGAAACTCTGGAATCCTTAGATATTAACATTGATCTTTACGACATAAATAACTACTACAGATTGGGAAGAAAACAAAATGATAAAAAAGTAAGACCGATACTTATAACTTTTACGTCACTACAAAAAAAGATAATTATACTCAAAAATAAGATGAAAATGCCTAAGCAAACGTATATTACTGAAGATTTTTCAAAAGAAACATTGGAGATACGCAAGAACCTTCAAGAAAAACTAAGACAAGAAAAACAGAACGGAAAAAACGCATTCATATGTAATAATAAAATTGTCATAAGAGAAACACCAGATGTAAAAAAGGAAGAGAGAGGCCGCATCATCACCTAATAACCAAAGTACATCAGCACACTTCAGTGGTTCGAAAAATAATTTTGCACCTCCAAAACTGCATAAAACAAATGCGTTTGAGTACATGAGAGCAAAATCCTCATCGCTTAGTGAAAGACCAACGCACCAACCCAAAGCATAGGAACTATCGGACGCCGGTAACATAATCATAACAAATCACACAGGTAAATCATTAAGAAAATACAACAAAAGCCCCAATACGGTTGGTCACCGCGGGGATATTGACCAAACCCCCCAAGATGGCAAAAAGACAAAAGAAAATAAAAAAACCAATACTAAAAAGAGACTACACATAGCAACACCCCTGATTGAAAGGGATCTATATGAGGTTTTCAATCTTATCCCGGTCCCACGCATTGTGAAAAATAATAATATTATGATGATTAATGTCAAAACTATCTCTGACTTAGCAGCCATCAACATGAGAAAGGATTCGTACTTAACTATCACAAACACAGATCTACAGTCATGCGTATTACAAAACCCTGTGACTATTCTGTGTCATATCAGAAAGCCTATCCACCACATGAAAAATGATCATAGCCTTTGTGAGACGATCCCAGGCACAAGAACTTGTAACACCAAAACAACCTCGTGCAAGAATGACTGGAGAGAGTTGACAACAGAAAATAATTATTATTACTTATGTTGTAACGAATGTAATTTAAAACTTTTGTGTGAAAAACAAGTTATGGCAGTTAGGTTATCAGATGCTGGTCTGTTGCGTGTTGGGGAAGACTGTTTAGTAAAAACAGAAGATTTTATGGTCTATTCTAATAAAAGATTATATAGTACAATTAGCACGACGACAAAGATTATCTCGCCTGAAATATCACCTATCAATCACATAATAAATATCAGCATGCCAGAAATCTCATATGAGCTTTATAATCCTAATAACTCTGACAACCTCAGGCAATTAGAAGCTATTAAGAGAAGTCTTGACATCATGAAACAGAGTGAGCCTTTGAGCACCGATATCTCCTACCACGACATCCACCAGTATACGTCTATATATCTAATCATATCGGGAATCTTGTTACTGGTGGCAGCTTACTATTTTAAATGTTGGCGGCAAAGACAACGCAAAGGAAATTGTTCCACTTCTACAGCAGAGCGGTCGACAGACTCTACGGGGACTGCGAGGCCATCTCCACAGACCGTTCCAGTAAGTGTTGTGATTGAGTATAGTGAAATTAGGGAAAATGGGCAATCTAGTAGTAAATCAGTGAAAAGTGATCCTAAAAGATTAGTGCTATCTAGTGAGTGCTTACGAAAAAAGGAAGATAGAGGTTCTTCACCGATCTTTCGCGTGTTTTCTCTTCCTGATTTACAATGTAGCGATTATTTTTAATTTGTAATGTTACTTTTATCTCATCTTTTAACACAACTAACCCTACATTACCACTGTAGTATTATTTGAATATTGTTTTCACCTTGTTATTTAATATTAATTTCACTACCCATTTAACTATACCTCATAACTAACCTCATCTTTTTCTCCCCCGGGAGCATGTTCGGGTCAATCACCGAACAATAACGTGTCAGCGTAATTGCGACACCGCGCCTGACGCCTTATATATTTAATGTATAATTTTATTAAAATAGTCAGTACGCTTTCGGATAGCATATCGGGCGCGACTCAATCCTATCACCATTTACCTCATTAGTTCGAATAGTAGTTAATGAAATATAAGTACCTTTTTTATTACCTTTTATCCTAGTTTATCTCAATCTCACCCCAACCCCGAACAGTGATGACAAACTATATTAAAACTCCTATTATACCTAATAACGCCATCGAATTGGAATATGTAAACGAATATACATATCTTGACCAAATAATATCTCCCACAGATCTTACGACAAAAGAAATAAAAAACAGAATATCAATAGAGTGGAAGAAGTATTGGGCTCTTAAGGATGTTATAAAAAACTCGGCTGTACCAATTAAAGATAAAAAGAATATATTTGACACATGTATTCTACCATGCTTGACCTATGGATGTCAAACATGGAGCTGCACTAACAAAAATATGAAATCTCTAGCCACTTGTCAACATAGAATGGAGAGAAGTATACTCAATATAAAATTAAGAGACAAAATCAGATTAACATATTTTATTCGGAAAGAAACCAATATTATGGATATAAAATACCGAATCAAACAAAAAAAAAAAAAAAAAACAAAACAATTAAAATGGAAATGGACTGGACATCTAATAAGAAGCAAGACGGAAAAATGGGCCAAACAAGTGATTGAATGGTGCCCTAGATATAAAAAGAGAAAAAAAGGCAGACAACGTCGTCGATGGGACGATGGCATTAAAAAGATAGCAGGAACAACTTGGATGAGGAAAGCAGCAGACAGATCTTTGTGGAGAACACTTGGGGAGGCCTATGCAGAAATGCAAGACAATCAAGAAACCGGCGTCTAATATATTTTAATTATTAAGTTGTAGGGTCACTGGTTCAACATTGAGACAAACGTACACAATGAGACTTGTCAATATTTCCAAAAGGCGACTTTGCCAGATCGTGCGCATTACCTGTAAAGATGCGTGCCCGATTCCCCTCCCGCTACCCCAGTTTGCTCCTGTGTCGCTCGCGATGCGGACGTGTTTTGGCGATCGAAAGAATTTTTCCTCGAAAAAGTAAGTAATTTTAAAGATTTTTGGCGATTTTTCTTGACTAATTGGTAGCAATTAATTTATTTCACGATATTCTATCCTTTACTACATATTGTGCATTTCCTAGTTACATAGAAACTGACTTAAAATATTTACGTTTAATGGTTTGTAATTGAATATTTTTGTATTACGCACTAGGTGGTGCACAGTGAGACAAAATTAAGCTGGACACAGTGAGACAGGTCTCATTGTGTACTGATTGTTTCTCATCGTGCACTAACTATTTTTTATTGTTTACTGTGTAACTCATTGCTATTGTTTTCATTACAAACTTAATTAGTATACGTCTGCAAGTCCGAACAAAGATTGAGTTTTGATTTTAACATAATGAGGAATATTTTTTCTGTTTAAGATGGGGCGTACGAAAGTTGTTGAGCGAAAGAAGGGTAACCATGCCGCTACGAATATGCTCCAAGATCTTAAACTATACAGGCAAGGTTGGAGTCTACGCAAAGCAGCCAAAGAATGTTCTGTCTCTTTCCAAACCCTGCATCGTTATGTGAAAAAAAATGTAAACGTCAGCACTGCTAATTTAGTTGCTCAAAGATTAGCACCTAACTACGACATTAATAAAGTATTTCAAGCCGATCAAGAAGTAGCTCTCAAAGAATACATCAAGGAATGTGCATTTAAATTTTATGGGTTATCCACGAAAGATGTGCGCCGTATAGCGTATCAAATGGCAATTATAAATAATATAAAAATTCCCGATTCTTGGAGATCAGAGAAAATGGCAGGCTGGGAATGGCTTCGGTCATTCAGATCGAGACATCAGGATTTAACATTGAAAAAGCCTGAAGCCTGTAGCCTTGCTCGTGCGACCGCTTTCAATGAACAAACTGTCAAAAAGTTTTTTGATAATTTAAAAGAGGTCATGCGTCGGCATCCATCTTTCGGCAATGGTTGCAGGGTATTCAACTTAGACGAAACAGCAACCACAACTGTACAGAAGCCGCAAAAAGTCATAGCTCCTAAAGGACGGCATAATATAGGTAAAATAACCAGTGGAGAAAAGGGTACCTTAGTTACCACTTGTGCAATTGTTTGTGCAGCTGGACAGGCTTTACCTCCGGTTTTAGTTTTTCCCAGGAAAAATTATAAAGATCATATGTTATCTGGGGCTCCTCCTGGTTCTCTCGGACTTGCTAACCCAAGTGGTTGGATGACAGCAGAGCTTTTTATTAAAGTTATGGAGCATTTTATAAAGCATACCTCTGCAAGCCCAGAAAATCCTGCATTATTGATCATGGATAACCACGAATCCCATTTAAGTATCGAAGCTTTAGATTTGGCAAAAAAATCCGGAGTGACTTTACTTACCCTGCACCCCCATACTACTGCCAAAATGCAGCCACTCGACGTTGGCTTGAATGGACCCTTTAAAGTTTATTACAACAGTGCTATGGACTCCTGGTTAATGAGAAATCCCGGAAAGCAAATCACCATATATAATGTAGCCGAGCTCGTGGGACAAGCCTATGCAAAAGCAATGACGCCGAATAATATTGCTTCCTCTTTCAAGAAATGCGGTATCTTCCCATTTAATCCAGATGTATTTAATGTGATCGACTTTATCCCATCAGAGGTGTCATCTAGAGAGCTACATGTTGCTTCTACAGAGAGACAGAAACCTGTTTGTTCATCTTCAGTTGCTTTCACAGAGCAACCAATAGAGACGCAGACTCATATTAGTCCAACGTTTGTCACTAACATTGATCGCCCAACACAGATTGAAAGTTTTGTTATCCAAGAGAGTCAGAATCGTATTAGTCCGTCATCAGATGCTACTGATGCTGAAAGCCCAATACAGTTTGATGAGGTTCTTCCTTCTGAAGACGTTGGAACACGTGATTATGAAAGTCCTTCTATACTGGATACCGCATTATCTGAGCCCATTTCTATTGCATCAGTACAACTGACAACTACCAACTTCACATCACCTAAAAAATTTATGCCACCTTTGAAAAGTGAACCGCGGGTTGGAAAACGTAAGCCACGAAAACTAGGAAGAAGTATGATTGCCACGGAAACACCAGAGAAGTCTCAGATTGCTGAAGAAAGACAGAAAGCCAAAGAAAGAAAATCTGCAGCAAACGCAATGAAACGACCAATATTGGTGGAAAAAAACGATGGAGTGTCAAAGAGAAAGACATATAGAAGGAAGGTCAAGATTGCATCAGATATTGAAACCAGCGAAGACGAAAATATTGAAATAATATGTTCAAGTGAGTCTGATATTAGCGATTTGGAAGAGGAAAATTTTGATACTGAAGATCTTCCAATCGTAAATGAAAAGTTTAGAAAATTAGATCGAAAGCCAAAATGTAAAGATTATGTTTTGGTGTCATTTAATGCAAAAAGAATTAAAATATATTATGCTGCTGTAATTACTGAAGTAATAAATGCCGAAACGTACGGTGTGTCTTTTATGAGACTGCAAACAAAAGAGAATATGAAATATAAGATGCCGTTAGAACCGGATTTAGCTGAAGTACATATCAAAGATATTAAAATGATTCTACCCCCACCGCAAGTAAATGTAACGAAAACTCGCAACTCTACGTACATTTTTCCTGTTCGTGTAACACCAAACTTAATTTTACGTTAATTGTCATAAATTATTATATTTTTGTTGATTTTACGACCTGTAAGAAGTTAATTGTTTTTGTTTCTTTATTATTTAAGTTTATTATAATTTTATACGACTGATTTAAATATACTTACCTATTGTAAAAACCGTCTGTGATGATATAAGGACTTTAATAAATGATACTTATAAATTAAAGCGCATTTTCAATTAAATTAATTTTAAAAAGTTAGTAAATGTGTTATGTCTCACTGTAGAAAATAGCTAGTCGCATTGAGTACATACCAGTGTACACAATGAGACAAATCCCTTTTTTTAAAAAAGGTAATTTATTGGACTAATTGTAAATATCGAAAAAGTAATAATGCCTGTCTATGGCCAAATACATGCCCTATCTCTATAAAAAAATATATATTCCTACTTTCATTTATAGCACAGATATGATACTTTGAAATTTGGGTGTCTCATTGTTGGACCAGTCACCCTACACAAAAAAAAATGTAATTTTAAGATTGTTAATAAAGGCTATCTTTATCTTTATCTTTATCTAACCGATTTATCCGTCAATTGTGGATCGATTTTTTATTCAAAAGAGTCCCAATATAAGGAAACCAGGATCTGATGATTCCATCCAAGAGAAATCCAGAGGAACTTTTTAAAATAGTAGGAGTAACTAGTACGTTTAATTTTTTTAAATTAAGTATTTTAAACCACTATAATATTATATTCTTGGCTTTATAAGCCACTAGTTGAGTCAACTGCCAGCATTGGACCAGCACATAAACGGGATGATTTGGGATGACACTTTCTACCTTTTATATATAAAAAAATCTTCTATATTTCATTTATTAATTAAAATGCATCGGTGAACTATGGCCCTCCTCGTCTGATTTCGAGGAGGAGAGCCCAACAGTGTGTCATATTATAAGGGTTGATATTATTATATATGCAAGATTATGCAACTTTGGTATGAAATATGGGGTCTTGCGTCTGCGAGAAAAGTCTGCTTTATACAGATGCTTACTGATTTTCTTGTTTCCACCAATACAGATAAAAGAAAAATAAAGCTTAAAAGTATATTATAATAATATCAACCCGTACCCAAAGTCCCCGTGCTCAAAGTTTTACTGCTGGGCACGGGGTCTCCTATTCGAATTCAGGCGACGAGGGTTATTGGCCATAGTTCACCGATGCGTTAGCCAGCCCAATGTCAGTGTGTGAACTTCACACACCTCCAAAGACTTTTATCTCATCGGGCGTGTAGGTTTCCTCACGATGTTTTCTTCACCGGTGAGTAAGAAATGGTCTCATATTCAGGTGCACGTAAAAAATCAGAAAATTCCATTTCTAGTCATAGGCTAGGATCGAACCTGGACCTCTCAGCTCTCACTCAAGAGGCCGAGCCCATACCCACTAGGCCATCGTCGCTCACTTAGAAGTATATTTTAATATAATATTCAATTATGAAACGTATTCTCGCAAAGTAGCACCCTATTCTAAGTATTATCACAGTATAAGCGGAGTCATGTATTTACACTGTGGTATTACTTTGTGGACAGGTTTGCTACCATATATTATGAAGGTTGCACTTCCTCTACTTGACTTGAGAGCTATTTCAATATCTCTATATATTACTCAGCTTAATTGGGATTAGCATCCTAGCAAATTAGCATTATTCAAAGATAAGATTGAATATATACGAGGGCGGCACTGAAAATTTTGGGAATCAAGGAAGTGATACAACATTACTATTTAAAATTTTATTTATTGCTTTTCGAAGTATTTTCCGCGAAATTTGACACATTTTTCCATACGACGGAACCAATCATTAAAGCAACCATTCCATTCGGAAGTTGGGGTCTCCAAAATGGCCGTTTTGTAGGCGTCCACAGCTTCTTAAGGCGATGAAAATCTCTGACCACGCAATTTATTCTTTATTTTAGGGAAAGTATAGAAATCATTAGGGCTTAGGTCGGGGCTGTACGGCGGCTGGTCTAATAATTCTATGTTTTCTTGCTCTAAAAACTCTTTTGTTCTGTGCGCGGTATGAGAACTCGCATTGTCGTGATGGAGGATGATGCGGCGGTTGCAGTTCTCGTTACGGAGTTCAGAAACGACCTGTGGCAAACAAATGCTAGCATACGATTCTGCATTAACCGTTCTTTGTCCCTCAAGACGAATAGTCGCAACATGGCCGGTTTTGGAGACAAACGTGGCCACCATTTTTTTACAACACTCCGTGAACTAACAATTTTTGTTGGCTTTAACTCATTTTCGAACACCCAAACTCGTGACTGGTTTTTTGTTTCGGGTTCGTACGCATATATCCAGGATTCGCCACCTGATACGATGTTGTATACAGCATTTGAGGATCCTGCGTGGAATCTTTCGAGAGTTCTGACGCACCAAGTAACGCGAGCCGCTTTTTGCTCTTCACAGAGCAAATGCGGTATCCATCGGGAAAACAACTTTTTTACACCTAATTGTTCATGCAAGATTATTCGTATTTGACTCATGCCAATGTCTAAAGTTGCCTAAATTTCGCGGTATGTCGCGGTGGGGAAGGGAAAGGTCAAGGGCAAGGAGCAAGCCCAGGAGTTGGAGTGGACGGCGTTCGGTCCCTCCACTTCAAAAGGATCGGCTCCTCAAAGGAGGCAGGAGGAGAGAGCCAAGGCCTCACAGGAGGAAGGCTGAAACGTAGACGGACGTGCTTCAGACGTGCGTGCGTTGGTCGGGAGGTTCCGTAGTGGACGTCACGTTCGCCACGCCAGCCATCGCGCGCAGAGTGGAGAGGTGGAGGGTGGAGACGGGGGTGGAGACTCTCTCAGACCATCGCTACATAAGGTTCGAGGTGTCTCCAGCCCCCGTCCGTCCGGCGTTATCGTCGTCGTCGTTCAGGAGAAGAACTCAGTTTCCGCGTTGGGCACTCACAAAGCTCGACCGGGAACTGGCAGAGGAGACTGCTATCGTCTGCCGGTGGAGCCTCCCACCGCTGTCAGAGCTGGGGGTGGATGAGGCGACTGTCCGGCTCTGCGATGCGTTCACCGCAGTCTGCAGACCAGCCATGCCGCCCGCGAGACGTCCACCCCAGCGGCGGGCGCTCTACTGGTGGTCGGCCGAGATAGCGGGTCTCCGGACTGCCTGCAACGGGGTAAGGAGACTGTATACCTGAAGCAGGCGGAGACGCCCCCAAGACGTTGACAGGAACGACAGGCTGCGCAGGGTCACCTTACCACGAGGAATAAGGCCCAGCTGCACTCGGCGCCGCGGGTCATCGCGGTAAGAGTGATCCGGGGGTACCATCAAGTATCGTGGGCGGCAGCCACTGCCCTAGCCGGTGACCCCCGTGGGAACTCGTGGCGGAGGTTCTCGCCGAGACGCACTCCGTCCGTCCGTCCGTCTCGGATAGGAGGTCTCTTGGTGATAGCCTTACGCTGGACGGGATCCTTCGGGTTCGCCGACTAGTGCAAGAGGCGTTAATGCAAAGGTGGGGAGAGGACCTGGCGCGACAACCGTACGGCAAAACTGCTCTGCGTCTGGTCCTTGAGTGCTGGATGTGTCGTAAGCGTAAACCCCTCACCTTCCGTCTGACACAGGTGCTCACTGGGCATGGTTGCTTTGGTGAGTACCTATGCCGGATGGCCCGCAGGGAGCCGCTGACAGTGTGTCACGATTTTGGCGCGGCGGTGGACTTGGCCCAGCACACCCTCGAGGTGTGCTGAGATGGGCGGGGCTGCGTCATGATCTGACATCGGTCATCAGAGGGGACTTGTCTCTGCCGAGTGTCATCACCGCGATGTTCGTTGACGACGAGTCCTGGACGGCGATGGTCTCCTTCGAGGCAGTAATGACCCAGAAGGAGGCCGACGAGCGGGTGAGAGAGGAGGCCGCCGACGAGGCCTCCCCCTTTGGGTGACGAACGGGGGTGCGTAAGAGGCGCTACTTAATGCGCCTTCAGTAACGCCCCTGTGCTCGTGTCGGGTTCAGGATGGAAACCTGGGCCCAGTATGACGCGACGTCACGGGAAGAAAAATAGGAATATCAATTCTCGACGACAAAAATAACTTATGTTTATAATATTATTATGTTCCACCTCTGTATTTGAAGATATGCTAATAATTGCTAACCAACGTCCACAATTACAACTAACTCTATGTCTCAATGCATGAAGTGCATGTTCGTACGTTGACTGAGATTGACCGAAGTTTAAACGATTGTATTATTATATATTTGATGCAGGGAAATGCTTTATGCATGTAGCCAGGTTTCTGGGTGGTTCACGCGGGGGAGACCTCATCGGCCGCCTCTTGCTAGTACATTACTGTCTCGCAGAAGGACACTATAGCCGTCCAGGACTCGTCATCGCCAAGCATCGCGGTGATAACGCTCGGGAGAGACAAGTCCTCTCCCATGACCGATGTCAGAATGCGACGCAGCACCGTCCATCTCGGGCACACCTCGAGGGTGCTGAGTGAGTCCACTGCCGCATCACAGTCGTGACACACTGTCAACAGCTCTCTGTGGGTCATTCGGCACAGGTACTTACCAAAGCTGTCTGTCTATCTATCTGTCTGTCTACTGTCTGTCTATCTGTCTGTCTGTTTGTTGCGGATAATCCCTCAAACGGCTGGGCTTATTTTGACGGGACTTTCCCTGGTAGATAGCTAATGTTGTAAGGAATAACTTAGGCTACAAAAATAATCATCATCACTCCGGATACGGCTGTAAATCTAAGTTAACGCAGGCGAAGCTGCGGGCAACAGGTAGTATCTCATATAACTCAACGTCTTGTTTACGTCTTGGTTTCTAACACATCAAAGGAATTAAATCAGCTTTTATTCCTCCAAGAGTCTCTTAGAAAAGATGTCTTCCTTTAATGAGCTCACGAGAGTTTTACTAGTACTTCTACGTACGGTACGGTACAGTACGGTACGGTACGGTACGGTATTACTTTCAAATAATTGTAAGGCGCATCTAAAATTACCGAATTTTTCCATTTTCAGTCATAATACTAATGATATGTTGTAAATATCAGATTCCAAAGTTTGTTCAACATTATATAACCGTGTTTACTCCCGCTCGCCTCATCAACTTGGCGGCATTCCAACATATATTTGTTTACTGCCGCGGTGATTCTAATTATCTGATATGTTCTAGCAGTCGTAATAATACTTTGTATCTTGATGTAATGCTTTATGCGCTATTAGGGCCGAAACACATAACCGCGTTGCTGCGCCGCGCCGCTTAAATCAGCAGTGGCGTCATACTTATTGACAATGATTCAGTTTATTTCAAAGACTACTACTACTATTGTTTGTTTCTATCACTTTTGCGAACAACACGCGTAAAGTCAGAAGCAGTTTTAAAATTAAATTTTCATTTATATTTTTGGTTCAGGAACGCCCTTGTTTGTGGGATTACTGTGTGGGTATTTTCCATCGGGATTCATAGCCTTATTACATGAATGTATTCAGTATCTTCTTTGTCGTACATTAAAAACAGAGTTATGTCTTCTTAATAACAAATAAGCAATAAGTTTATTACGATCCATGAGCAGAGACACGTCTATCCACAATCAAAAATCACAAGGAACTGGTTACCCTACCGTAGGACAATAAAACGCTCTTTTTCGCGATGCCGCAACGCAAACTACCGTTTTTAGCGTTGCGGCGTCGCAACGCGGCTATGTGTTTCGGCCCTTAATCCTTTAAAAGGTTCAGATAAATGTAATAGGTAAATATTTTAAGAAAATTAAAAATAATTTTAATTTAAATATAAAGTTTATTCACACGAGTCAACTAAGTTTTACTCTAAAGATAAATATCTGATGAGCCAATTCTTATTTCATCTAACACTTATTTAACTTCTATGTTTAAGTATAAAATATTTTTAATATTTTATAAAAAAAAGTTAAACAAGTATCGCAAACGAAAGTCGTATTAAAAAGTTTAATAAAAGTTGCTTGTTTCTCCCGTGAAACAGCTTTGCTGTGTTTTGGAGAGAAGGGCAAGACAGTGTAATTACTGGCACCGAGACTGAACATCTTATGTCTCAGGATAGGCAACACATATATAAGTTGCCTGGGCTCGTTCCAGGTAAACTAATTGATTTTCATGGGCGACGTCGACCACTTACCATCAGGTGGCACGTTTGCCAGTTTGCCTATCCTACTAACATTAAAAAAAGTAATTTAATTTAAGTTATGCTCTTGAATTATGACAATGCTGGTGCATTTCTTCAACAGGAGGGTTGCGTTTCTTTTTTTTATGTCATCAGGGGCAAACGAGCAGTCGGTGCCTCACGGCGGCGACGCCCATACACATCCGCACAACCAAGGCCACGCAGATGCGACGCCCTCCTTTTGCCCCAATGGGCCACCGGATACTTACAAACCGCACGAAACTTGAAAGCATAGCTGTGACTTGACGCCGGTGTTATGGGAGCGAGAGGTGCCACCCCGGTCCCAATGTGGGACTCGTACCTGGGAGTGCCACCCTAACTAAAACCACTGCGAGCGCCTTCAGCTGCTTTTTGAGGGTCCCGGATATGCAGGCAACAGGATCATCTCAGCGACAGGCTGGCCCCGGCGAAGGCCAGACTACTCCTCTTAAGGTAGGACTGCCCGGCAGCTACTAAGCAGTTCCCACGACGTCGTGCCATACAGACCCAAGTTTATATCCTGAGCCCAACACGAACACAGGGGAGTTACTGGAGGCGCATTAAGTAGCGCCTCCTACGCAATCCCGTTCGTCACCCGCGGGAGGAGGCCTCGTCGGCGGCCTCCTCTCTCACCCGAACGATACTTACACTAGTTTGACCGAAGCTTGAATTTGAGAGCGATTAATTTACATAATAGTACTGTCATTACATTATTGATTTTGACTTCCAAATCATTCGTAATATCTAGGATTAGATCTTTATTGTCTTTTGAATAATAATTCTTAGTGTATCATTTAACCTACCTTGGTAGGTGGGCCTTGTCGTGGTGGTGGGGCTCAGTAGGCTAAGGTGAGCCCAGCACCTTGGGCGAAGCTATTTGAACCGAGGGAGCTGCTCTTTGTATAAGAAGAGGGGACTAAAGAGCAGGCGAGACAAGGGGCGAGGATGGAACCTCACCCTATTGCAATGTCCCGACGTTTTGAGGGGTTGTTCTGTGGTGTGAGACGACCCCTCTGTGGAGCTGGTGTCGGTTCCTTGAGGGACTGACTAACCATCGAGGTGTCCTGTTTGCTCAATAGATCCGGGGCACCTCATTAAAGATGGCATTGGTGGCACTCGCCGAGATTTTGTGGGTCTCTACCCACTGCGTCTACCTTACCATCTTTCGAGTGCAGTGCGTCCCACATACCCGCCTGAGGAGTCCCCCCTCCCCAGCGGGATGCCTTAGAGCATTTCTCGGCGTTAAAATAAAAAGTGTATCATTTAACGAGTTTTTTATTATCCCGTGTTGCAATATCCCGATTTCTCGAAAGAATTTATTTTGACCACTGACGCCTCTAATATAGCAATAGGAGCCGTTTTATCTCAAGGTATTATAGGTTCTGATAAGCCCATTGCATATGCCTCCAGAACACTAAATCCCAGTGATGTAAACTATAGTACTATCGAAAAGGAATTACTAGCTATAGTATGGGCAACCAAGTATTTCCGACCGTATTTATTTGGCCGTAAATTTAAAATAATCACCGATCATAAGCCATTGCAATGGATCATGAATCTAAAAGAGCCAAATTCTCGTTTAACAAGGTGGCGATTAAAACCTAGTGAGTATGATTTTACAATAGTATATAAGCAGGGAAAAGCTAATACAAATGCAGATGCTTTATCCCGTATTGAAATTAACGTTAACGATAATGTAGGATTAGAATTAGATTCCATCATAGCACAGTTATCACAAGATAGTAGAACCCTCACAGCACCAGAACTAGACGAACTTGACGACTCTAGAACCCTTACTGTCCATACGTCGGAAGAGAACCCAATTTTAGAAATTCCAATCACTGAAGAAAGAAATTTAAAAGACAGCTAGTTATTAGTTTAGTTGGCGACATCAAAAGGAAACCCGTTTTTAGTAAACCCTTCGAAACTCATACTAGAATATCTGTACAAGTATCCGAATCAAATCTAGAGGAAGATATTGTTCAGGTTATAAAAGAATATGTACATCCCAAAATTAAAACAGGCTTACTATTTAACCCTCCAGCTTCTATGTATACCATTATACCTATATTGCAGAAAATGTTTAAAAGCTCCGCTATGCATTTAGTAGTAACAAAAAAGGAACTAGAAAACGTTAAAGAATATATGAAACAACAAGAAATTATTAATAATTATCACGATGGTAAAACAAACCACCGTGGTATAAATGAATGTTATTTGGCCCTTTCTCATAGGTATTATTGGCCGCATATTAGGGAGCAAATAACCAAAAATATAAATGAATGTATTATTTGTGGACAAGCCAAATATGACAGACATCCCATACAAACAGTTTAAATTAGTTCCACCCGCAAGTAAACCTTTTGAATTAGTTCACATGGACTTATTTACCGCACAGAATGAAAAATTCCTAACTATAGTAGATTCTTTTTCAAAATATGCACAAGCCTATTATTTAAAGGATGGTACTGCCGTAAGTGTCGTGCAAGCATTACTCCAATTTAGCACTCACCGTGGGTTGCCTATTACTATAATAACAGATAATGGACCCGAATTTTCTAACCAATTATTTAGTGAATTTATTAGATTACACCAGATACAACATCACAAAGTTGCTCCACATACACCAAATGAGAATGTAATAGTGGAAAGGTTTCATTCTACAATATTAGAACATTTGCGTATCCTCAAATTAGAAAGAAAACACGAGTCCGTAGTCCTTTTAATGCCATATGCCCTCTTAGGTTATAACAGCTCCATCCATAGTTTTACCAAATGTAAGCCAATTGACGTTGTAACAGGACATTTTGACCCCAGAGACCCTTTTAATTTAGACCTTACCTCACATATTCTACAGCAATATACTATTGACCATAAAGACCGTATGAGGAAAGCATATTCTATAATTCAAGAAATGACGACAGAGACACGTAAAGAAATAATTGACAATAGGAATAGAAATACGGAACCTGAGATAGAATACCTCCCAGAGCAGCAGGTGTTTGTAAAAAATCCTTTAGCCGCGCGACAGAAATTAGCTTCAAGATATACCTCTGATAAAGTAATGACCAATCTCCCTATCCATATTTATACTAAAAAGAAAAAGTTACCCATAGCAAAATCCCGCCTTAAGAGAGTGCCTAAAAGCGGTCAATTGTTACAGGACAGTACTGACAATGCTACATCTAAGTCGAGCCCAGGAAATACAACTAGAGACACTTGACGACGGACCAGGACTACTACCTTTTAAACTTGGACAGACCAGGATAATTCATCAATATCACTCATTTCTACAGTATGTAAATCTTGAAGATATAGACTCAAAAATCCACTCAGTACATTCCCAACTTGATGATTTTCGTCCCCAGCTGAATAATAAAACCTTATCCCTGTATGAACCACACATGGAATACCTTTCAAGTAAACTAAGTAAAATCTTTGACATATTACAAACATTTAAAATTTCTCGCGCTAAACGAGGTTTGATCAATGGTTTGGGATCTCTAATTAAAAGCATATCCGGCAATCTGGATTATACGGATGCAATTAAATATGAAAATGCACTAAAAACTTTAAAAGACAATCAATTTGAACTAGAATCTGAATACAATAATCATATTAGCTTAACAAAAGAATGGATGCAACGCCATTCTGTAGTATTAAATAACATATTAGAGAACCAGGTAAAAATCAATAACACACTTAGACTTATCATGGAAAGTGACGTAAATAGGGAAATATAATTAATTAAGTATGCACATTTATCTCAATATCTTTTAATTTTAGGTGACAATATAGATAGCCTTACATATGAGTTATCTAATTTGCAAAATATGTTAAGTTTAAGTTATGCATCTGGTACTGCTCATTCAATTATTAATATATCTATGCTTAAAAGTATGATTAGGAAACTAAAAGTATTATATTCTAATGAAGTAACGTTAGACATAGATCTAAGAGAGTATTTTAATATAATGAAATTTGGTCACTATTATATTAATAATCAAATTGTCTTAGTATATAAAGTTCCGATTGTCTTTCCTAAATCTTTAGACCTTTATAAACTTGCTATCGTTCCCAATAAAAACTATGAAATCCTAATACCAAAGTCACCCTACATAGCAATTCAGGAAAGAGATTCTAGGTACATAGAGACAGAATGCCCAAAAACCAACTCGATATACATATGTGAAGAGAATCCTACCTATAATTTTAAGAACCATAACGACTGCATCCAAACTCTCATAACCAAGCAAGAACTCTTACCTTCGTGTAAAATTACCACCTTATCCCAGGAAGCTGAAGCTTTTGAACAATTAGACCAGAAACATTATATTCTGAGTTTTCCAAAACTAACCAAAATCCAAATCTCATGTGGAAAACTACAATTCAAGAATGTAAAGGGCAGTTATCTTGCTATTATCCCTCAAGGATGTTCTATTCAAACACCAGAATTTCTTATCTCAAATATTAACGACATTATAAAAGGACAAGTTCTCAGATTAACAGAAATAACGCCATTAACAGAAAACCATCCATCAGAATTAACCCTAAACCTGAAATCTATTAATTTGGAAAAACTTCATCAGATAGATTCTAAGGTGATGATGCAGCCTAACATGAAGATAAAGAACCCGAATCAATTTGTCTATCATACCACTATTCCTGTCTACCTCATTTTAATAAGCATTATCGCTATGAGCCTAATCATTCTGTTATATCAACGGCACAAGAAATTAACACCAGTATTGTAACGAGATAGAAACGTCAACCCAAGTGAAATAAGGGTTGATACAGCCAGCATCCCAGCAACCATTCTAGAAAATAGTTGCTGATCTTCGGGGGAGGTGTTACGTCCCTACACTACATGAAGATTGCCGATGCAGCGTTCCCGCGAAGGTACGAGGCGGCGGCACGTGTGCTGATGCAGCGTTGACATCGTGTTAACATTAATTGTAGCTATTTTATTGTAAGGCACTTATTGTTCAATCGCCGAACATTATTGTCATTTAGTTTATAGTATTTTTTGTAATAATTAATATATTATAATAAAAGTCGTTTAAGAAACTTTCGTTTTTTTTGGAAGTCTGCTTGGCGCACTACTTATTTTATGTATATACACAAATATTTCTTCCATTCTATAAACATAACCTTATTTCTGATGTACCTACTTGAGTAAAATTAAGGAACATTAAGCTTATCGTTTTAGTAGACAAACGATATTAGCGGTATTATAATAATTGAAGTGTAAACTTCTTTTAGCGCGTCACGCATATTTTAGATGAGATAAAATCCTTTGACGTTTATATGACGTAGATTCGCGACACCGCAAGTGAGCGACTGGAGACGCAGTATGACGTTTATATGACGTGGACTCGCGACACCTCACACGAGCCGCTGGAGACGCAGTTTGACGTTTGATTTGTTTGTATAGGATTATGCAATATTTGTTTTGTAAATTGTGATGCTTCTAAATTATGTCATGCGGCCATTCTGTGCGCCGTTTTAATTGTATAGGTTGTCATAATCTCTTACGGCCTGTATTATAGGTATTTGAATTTAATTGTTTTGTTTTCACTTCTATCGGCAGTCCCTGTGTCTGGTTGGGTTTTTTTTATATCGCAGGGAAATCCTTATAGATGTAGCCACGATCATTGGGTAGATCCTGAGCCAATGTGGGACTAGGGACACCCGGGAGTGCTCACCCTAACTAAAACCTTCCGCCGCTTTTTGAGAGTCCTGGATCTGCAGGAAACAGACAGGATCACCTCAGCGACAGGCTGGCCCCGGCGAAGGCCCGACTACTCCTCGTAAGGGGAGACTGCCTGACCGCTGCTAAGCAGTCTCCACGACGTTGTGCCATACTGAGCACAGGTTCCCATCCTGAACCCGACACGTTCATAGGGGTGTTACTGGAGTCGCATTAAGTAGCGCCTCCTACGCACCTACATTGAAAAAAAATGAAACAAACTTTTTTAAAAAACCAAAACGTATGTGAATACGGTTTGCTTTTGAATATGCAAATCTTAATTAAAAGTTCAAGTATGTATTTGGAACAATAACATCAACCTTTGATACCAAAAAATATTATTTTATATGAAACAAATTGTATAAAATGAGAAAACATACGGGTTATGTTGGTCCCATATGGAAATCTGAATAAATCATCAAACATAAAGGCATTAATTAGAAACTATATTCATATATTTTGATCGTGTAATCGCATCTTCCAATTTAAACATCCGAGCTTATATAATTTATGGATGTATAGGATACTTAATGGTTTGGTAATAAGCGTTACATGGAATTGCTTGAGCTCACTGCTTAGAGAACTTAGTTAAACTTCGCACTCAAGACTCAACAAGATGTCAACGCTATTAATGTTTGACTAGGGAATTAACGGACTAGAGACTCATGCGATCGAGGATCACGACTCAATAATATAATCAATAGAGTATAATATAATATTTACAATAGAATAGGTATGCAGAATGCAATCATTTCTGCAAACAGTTTATAAGGACGATTTGTTGAGAACTCTTATTCTATATTGTACATCTTTAACCCGCCGCACAGTGGGCTAAATATCGGCTTTCATAGACATTTTCATTTGATTTTTTAAGCATGATTTTTTTTCCTTGGATGTGCTTTGGAAGGCTTAGTATAATATTATTAAAAACTTAAACATTAACAGTCGTTCGTGACACAAAAAGTTGCGCGCGCGTGTGTCGAAAAGACCTGTATTTTCAATATATACAAGATACTGTTTTTGTTTTTTTGCATTTTTTTTAATCGAATAAAAAGAAAGTAATAATACAATGCCGAGATATCAAATCTTTATCCTTACTCCTTACTAATATTATAAATGCGAAAGTAACTCCGTCTGTCTGTCTGTCTGTCTGTCTCTTCTTCACGCCTAAACCGCTGAACAGATTTCGATGAAATTTGGCACAAAGATAGCTTGAAACCCGAGAAAGGACATAGGATAGTTTTTATCCCGGAAATCTTACGGAAACGGGATTTATGCGGGTAAAACCCCGGGACTATCTATCTTATGAACCACGGAACAGATTTGGGTGAAATTTGATATGAAGATACTTTGAAAATTAACATAGGACATTAAATAGTTTTTATCCTGGAAATCCTACGGGAACGGGACCTATGCGTGTAATACCCCGAGACAGACTATCTTCTAAACCACGGAACAGATTTGGGTGAAATATAATATGAAGGTACTTCGAAACTTAACGTAGGACTTAAAATAAATCTTATCCTGAAAATCCCACGGGAATGGGAACAATGCGCGTAAGACCCCGGGACTGTTTATCTTCTAAACCACGGCACAGATTTGTGTGAAATTTGATATGAAGATACTTTGGAACTTAACGTAGGATTTAAAATAGTTTTTATCCTAAAAATCCCACGGGAACGGGACCTATGTGGGTAAAACCCGGGACTGTCTATCTTCTAAACCACGGAAAAGATTTGGGTGAGATTTGGTATGAAGATACTTTGGAACTTAACGGACTTAAAACAGTTGCTATCCTGAAAATCCCACGGGAACGGGAGTTGTGCAGCTAAAACACCGGGACTGTGTATTTGTTAAACCACTAAACCCATTTGAGTGAAATTTGATATGGAGATAGTTTGAGACCCTAGGTGAGATATAAGATGTATAATTAGTGTAACAAGAAGTTTTTTAGATGTGTCAATAGATGGCGTTATCATAAAATGTAGATCACTCTATCCATTACAAGATGCGAATCCTTATGAGGATCGCACTTTTGTATTGCACGCGTTTTTAATGAAGTATTCATGTATTAGTAATTTATCCAAAAATGATTATTTTTAGAATTCATTATAATATTATAAAAAAGGAATACTTATATGTATATAATAATGAAGCGGCTGAAAAAGCTAAAATATGCTAATACAGGGGTCTAGGCTCAGAATATGATTTTGTCCCATTCGGTGTCGAGACCCTTGGTCCGTGGGGTCCTATCGCTTTAAGGCTCTTTAAGGAAATAACAAAAAGGTTAGTCGACATCATAGGAGACCGAAGAGCTGGCAGCTACCTCGGACAAAGAATTAGTCTAGCAATTCAAAGGGGGAACCTTGCCTAAAGGGACTCCTTTTTATTAATATACTTAAGTTATTATATTATATTTTTTAAGGTTTTTAGTTTTAGGTTCTTTGTAATTTATATCCAATATGTTTTTATTTAATTATTTAATAATTTAAAATTGTAATAAATGACAAAGTACTATTTATAAACAATGCTAGGAACAATAATAAAATATATGAATAAAAAATATAACTTTTTCGTAGTTTTTTTGCTGGTACTAATTTGAATTAAAATATTGATGTATCATAGGGTGGTTACGAATAATTTTGTATCGTTAGGACACAAAATAAATACTATAGGACGTCTGACACCTCAATCCTCCCATGAACATGGTTTCTGGAAAGTATCCGAAACGTCAGGCATTTAAAAATCTTAATAAACCGCGATAAAATCCGTAAAAGTTATTTAAATATAATAAAAATATACTACTAAATAAAAAAACTATAATAAAAACGTACTATCGGGCCTTACAGTGGAAGTAAAAAGTATCCTTTAAATTATTATAGTTTGTAAATTCGAACCATTTTTTTTTTAATGTCACATGGAGGCAACCGAGCAGTCGGAGCCGGAGGTGACTACCGACGCCCATTTAGACATCGGCACAGCCAAAAGTTATGCAGATGCGTTGCCCTCCTTTTCCCTATACCTCCCAATGGGCCACCAGAAACTCACAAACCGCACGAAACGCGACAGCATAGCTGTCACTTGACGCCGGTGTTATGTAAGCGAGAGGTACCACCACGGTTGTGCCGGCCCAATTCGGTTGCAAAGCAGCATGGCTACTAACTACTACTTTATTTGAAAAATAAGATTTAGAACAATACTTCTTATACGCGGACGAAGTCGCGGTTAAAATCTATGAAATAATATACTGCACTTACATTAAGAAAAACCATTTTTGTCCATCTGTTTGTTCCGGTTAATCTCTGAAACGGCTAAGCCGATTTTGACGAGGTTTTTACTGCCAGATAGCTGACGTTATATATAGGCGTAACTTTGGCCATAAAAATAATCATCATCAATCCGAACGGCTGTAAATCTAAGTAAACGCGGGCGAAGCTGCGGGCAACAGCTAGTTTCTTATATTTTTAACATCAACATTTTAACAAAAATTTAAAAAAATCGAAAAATACTTACTTTTGAACATTTTTTTTTTTCTTTTTTTTTAATTTAACGCCGGGAAATGCTCTGAGGCATCCCGCGGGGAAGTGAGTCCTCCCAGGCGGGTATGTGAGACTCGCTGCGTCCGAAAGCTGGTAAGTGGACGCAGTTCTACCCACTAAAACCCGGCGAGTGCCACCAATGCCGCCTTTGGTGAGGTGCCCCGGATCTGTTGAGCAAACAGGGGACCTCGATGGCTAGTCAGTCCTGCAAGGGACCGACGCCACCTTCACAGAAGGGATGTCCCGCACCTCAGAACAACTCCTCCCAACGTCGGGACAGTACAATGGGGTGAGGTACCCATCCTCACCCCTCTTATGTCCCCTCTTCTTATAAGAGGGGTACAAAGCCCTCTTGGCCCAATTAGCATCGCCCAAGGTGTAGTGGCTCACCCTAGGTTACTGAGCCCCACCGCCACGACAAGGCCTGAACCATGGTGGGGATGCATGTAGCTTGCCTGCCCTTCTCATAGTTCTGGAAAACTACCAATACGCTTCGGCGAAACAACACACAAATAACCCACCGGAAATATGACTATTTGACTATTCAAACGTGTCTCAAGGCGGCATTCCTGATAACGCCCACACAATGAACAGATCACCACTACTTAAGGAAAATAAAAATGCAATATCTCAAACAAAATTGCAATCTGTCAGTGGAATTGCAATGTTCACGTGACGCTGAAAATTCCGTGTATTTTATTCCCACGATGCGAAAACTTTAACGCAAGTTTTCAAGTTAGCCTACTGCTTCGAGAATGTTCGATGGATATTTTCCCGAAGTTGTTCTAAAGCAATTCATATTACAACACTATACTTTTCCTTCGTCATTATCAGCAGCGCCAATTTATTAAGACGCCACGCTATTTGATGTGTATAATACTTCCGTCTCTCCATTGCAACTCTAAATGGCTGCTTCTTTTGAGCTTGTTTTTGTTAATTTTCTACAAAATAGATAAATATAGCTTAATTATACTGATTGTACGGCCTGTATCTCTTGCTCGCAATCAGGTGAGGGTTGTGAACTATTTATCATGATGTTATGGCCCAATGAATGTTTGTTGGTGAGGTTCCCATCCTCGCCCCTTGTTCTTTTGTCCCCTCTTCTTATAAGAGGGGTACAAAGAGAACTTCCTCGGTTCAATTGACTTTGCCTAAGGTGCTAGGTTCACCTTACCAACCGCCACAACAAGGCTTAAGCCATGGTGGGGAGCCCCTTACATGGCTATTCATTGTGTTATATTACGAAAACTGCAATAAATGCAAAAGTTAAGCTATAGTTGAATTTTAAATTAAAATTATTGATTACTAGCTGTTGCCTGCAGCTTCGCCCGCGTTACTCAACTCCTGTAAAGTCACAGTGTGATGTTATATAGTCTATAGTAGTGGTGGTTAATATAGCGCATAGCGCCATAACGTAGCGCGCAATTCATACTCAACGTATAGCGTACGCTATATAAATTCCTATTCGGCGCTATAACGTAGCGCCTCACTACATTAGGTATGTAGCGAGGCGGCTAGCGTAGGCCGTAGTTATAACTTTATAACATTCGAACTACGCCGACGTGCTAGATCGTAGACGCTAGACGTTATAATTTTAAATTTATACGTCAGCCAACGTCGAGCGCGCGCTAGCGCTAGATGTGTTGCGCGCTATCCCGGCTGGCTCACGCGAGTTACGTAATTCTAGTCTTGCGACTACACGTTATAATATAGTCTATAAAATAGCGCGCTAGAAAAATATAGTTTATAGTCCATAGCACGTTATCATAAAATAGTTTATTTGCACACCACTAGTCTATAGCCTTCCTCGATAAATAGGCTATCTAACACTGAAAGATTTTTTCAAATCGGACCAGTAGTTCATGAGATTAGCGCGTTCAAACAAACAAACAAACTCTTCAGCTTTATAATATTAGTATAGATAATGGTAGAAAGGATGTACTTCTACTGAATCTTTAAAAATTATAACCGACTTAAAAAAATAAAGTAACTAAAATGTTATAAAATAATCGCGTGTACAATCTTTGCGTTTACCACGTCATTATTGTTACTTTTGGAGTCGGTGTCAGCTAAGTTAAATAGGTACCTACAGCAACAAATACGTCACCATAGTCGTATTTGTTGCTCTAGGTACCTACCTATCTACCTTGGCTGACAACGACTCCAAAAGTAACAATAATGACGTGGTAAACGCAAAGATTGTACACGTGATTATTTTATAACATTTTAGTTACTTTATTTTTTGAAGTCGGTTATAATTTTTATTTAAAATTTTTTATTTCTTAATTTTTTGTGATTCATTAAAGAAAGGCATACAGAGATAGACATTTTGGCATATTGAACCGTATGAAGTAAGCCCAAAAAAATCTGTAAATCGTCGAGGAGTTCCCTCCACTGTCTATAGTCTCCATCATCATAACGGTAATGGCACGTATCACCCATAAGGGTGCAAAGTTCTCATCAGTATAAATTAATTAAGTCCAATCACAAGGTAGCTACTTTAAACTATTTAGGAGTTCCCTTAACTGAGCTTTGTCTTCATCATCAGACCCCCAATCACAGTCACAACCCATCTAGGTGTAAAGTTCTCATCAATACAAATTAATCAAGCCCAAACACAAGGTTACTGAAGTAAAACGTCGAGGAGTTCCCTTGACTGTCTTCCAGCTCCAGCATCAGATCGACTCTAGACCTTCATTAAATTGTAGTGCTTTAAAATGCTTATTTAAAAAAATATTAAGCACACTAGTTATTCCTACAAATTTCGAAAGTTTCCCTCGATTTCTCTAGGATGCCATCATCAGATCCTGGTTTCCTTATCATGGGACCAAATGGCAAGTATACCCTTTCAAACAAAAAAATAATTTTGAAAATCGGTCCACAATTGACGGAGAAATCGGTGTACATACATAAAAAAAATACCGGCCGAGTTGAGAACCTCCTCCTTTTTGTTGAAGTCGGTTAATAAAATTGGTTACATTTTCGTAAAAGCGCGCACCTCCAGATCAACACTAAGCAACCGAACCGAAAATTGTACTATGAATATGAAATATTTTAGTGGAATTCACTTTGTCCAACTCAACGAGTAATTATATCTTTATATATATAATTATCCTGTGCGTGTGTATGTCACTGAACTCCTCCTAAGTGGCTGGACCGATCTTGATGATTTTTTTTTGTGTGTTCAAGTGGATTCGAGAATAGTTTAGATTCACAAAAAAAATATGTTGTACAGGACAACGTCTGTCGGGGCCACTAGTATTATATAAAAATATAATTTACTCATTTTACTCTCCAGTATTAAAATAAATTCAGTATTAAGATACATTGATATTCAAACTTTATTTGACTTTATGTAGTGCGCATTTTATACGCCATTTATAAGTTTTCTTTATTCGTAGGTTTTCAACCATCTGCATAGTTTGGATGACGTCATTCTACTATGTTATTCTATTTTTTTTATCTATATTAATAAAATATAATATGTTACATACTCAAATCTTTTCCTCAAAATATTGATTATTTATTCTAGTGAATTATTATTTTTTATTATTTTTTTATGTTACTTGGATAGGCAAACTGGCAAACGTACCACCTGATGGTAAGTGGTCGATGTCGCCCATGAACATAAACTAGTATACCTGGAACGAGCCCAGGCAATTCATCTATGTGTTGCCTATCCTGAGACATAAGATGTTAAGTCTCGGTGCCAGTAGTTACACTGCCTGCAAACACAGCAAAGCTGTTTCACGTTTCAATAATAATTATTGTATTTTTTTAATGGTGGGAGGAAAGCGCTGTGCCGCGCTCTCGGCTGCATGGGTACCACCATCTTGCTCGTTTCTCCCGTGAAACAGCTTTGCTGTGTTTTGGAGAGAAGGGCAAGACAGGCAGTGTAATTACAGGCACCGAGACTTAACATCTTATGTCTCAGGATAGGCAACACATAGATGATTTGCCTGGGCTCGTTCCAGGTAAACTGGTTTATGTTCATGGGCGACGTCAACCACTTACCATCAGATGGCACGTTTGCCAGTTTGCCTATCCAACTAACATAAAAAAATGTCGACCATTAGGTATAACCAGGTGGGAAGACGATATCTGTGCAGTAGCCGTAGCAGTCCGTGTTAGATGATAGTGTTAAGGGATCGGTCGTCTTGGCGTTCATTAAATGAGGCTTATGTGCAGCAGTGGACGGATAAAGAATGATAATGATGATGATAACGATGAAATTATTATTAAATAGTATACGTACTAGTTGACGTTGTCATCCTTACACACCAACGCCAGCTATCGTATCCAATACTATACTATCTTTCAAGTTGGGCCAAACCAAAATTAAAAAGATCGGCTTTGTGATTTCGGTCAATGCAAACAATATGATGTTTTTTTTTTTTTCATGAAAATGGAGGTTAATACCGCGGTAAATAAGAAATTTAAAACACCTCACACTGTCAAAGTTTCGAATTTAAATTAAGATGGAAAAGAGGGTGTAGTGGAGACGCCTCGCGCGACAGAGTTAAATTGTAACTTAAGTCATTTAAGTTGGCTTCCTACACGAAAGACATGACAAGTACATGAAATTTCTATCTAAAGTTGTAAAAGTTACTTGCCAGTAACTTGTACAACTACAATCTGATGACCTATATAAATAAAGTTGTAAGAGGTAGTGCCATGCTGCTTTGCAGACGAATTGAGCCGGCACGACCGGGGTGGTACCTCTCGCTCGCATAACACTGGAGTTTCGTGTGGTTTGTGAGTATCTGGTGGCCCATTATAGGGTATAGGGAAAAGGAGGGCAACGCATCTGCATAATCTCTAGTTGTGCAAATGTGTATGGGCGTCGGTAGTCGCCAAAAGGCTTCGACTGCTCGTTAGCCCTCCTATGCAAAAAAAAAATATTTGGCGTAAAAAAAACTCTTATTACTATTACAGAAGACCCAAAAGTCTAGTTGGATTTAGGTTACTTAAATTAATAAAAATAATTGCCAACTTTAGTGCAGTTGCGCTTTAAGCCCACTAAAGACCTTTTTTTTAATTGTGAGTGGAAGTGGGTCTCCCCAGACGGGTATGTGGGACTTGCTGCGCCCGAAATCTGGTATGTGGACGCAGCTCTACCCACTAAAACCCAGCGAGTGCCACCAATGCCGCCTTTGGTGAGGTGCCCCGAATCTAATGAGCAAACAGACTATCGCCACCTCCATAGAGGGATTATCTAGCACCACAGAATACACAATACAATGGGGTGAGGTTCCGTCCTCACCCCTTGCCCCCTGCTCTTTTGTCCCCTCTATATAAGAGGGGTACAAAGAGCCCTCTCGGCTCACTCGGCCACGTCATGGCCTGAACCATCGTGGGGAGGCTGCTTAAGACCTAAGAAGTATCTATTACTCAAGTACCTAAATAATACAATAGTATAAAATACAATATACACAAAATAGCATATTACAATTAGCAGCCCTATAGCCAATTATCCATTTCCACTATGGAAATGGAGATTAAGAAATAAAGTAACGAAACTTTTTAAAATCATAGCGAAACTTGCACTTACATATATCTATAAGTATACAATACATAGTTCGTGTACACATTTATTCGTTTATACTTTATACAGAATTTTTTGCCCATGAATCGTCTACGTTCTTATAGCTTATAGTTCATTTTATTAAAGCCTAAGCTTTAATAAAATGAACTTTTGTAGGAAACAAATTCGACAACTATATTTTTGTGTATGTTTTTATACAACAGAGATTATTTATTTATTTTATTAGGTTTTTTTGTTAGCTGGAAAGACCAGTCGGTAAAGATGAAGATCCTGCTTGTTTCTTCTATCAAACAGATTTCTCTCTCTATCCACTAAAACCTGGTGAGTGCCACCAATGCCGCCTTTGGTAAGGTGCCCCGGATTTATTGAACAAACACGTTACCTCGACGGCTAGTCAGTGCCAGTTCAAATCGTTATCAGGTTCTTGATTTTTCTTTTATTATTATTTATTGATAAAAGAGTAAAATGTTACTGAGATTCTGCCATTTAATTTAAATGATTATTATTTCGTTTTTAACCGACTTCAAAAAGAGGAGGTTCTCAATTCGTCTGTATGTTTTTTTTGTATGTATGTGACAAGATTACTCCGCCGTTTGTGAATGGATTTTGATGGTTATTTTTTTTTTTGTTTGAAAGCTGGTGTTTCCAATTTGGTCCCATAAATAAAAATAATAATTTTATTAAGATCTATCTGACAAGCCGTTTTTTAAGTTATTCCCAATAATGTATATTTGGTTGATTTCATTTACCTCGATGATAATATGCTCATTTTATTAAGAAAGAAAGAAAGAATTAGGTTTATTTGACACAAAAAAGAAATACACGTACATATCTTAAAAGATGTAAAAAAAATTAAGAAAAACAGTAATGAGTCTGACACAAGTTAACTAACCGAGAGCCCTTCAAAGAATAATGTTTCAACGTGTTCAGGATGTCGCCGTAGATCCATGGCATCTCCTGAATGTATCGCCAATACAAGTTACTATTTTTGAATAGAGAATACTGAGAGGTACTTCCGTCAGATAAAATCCAAGTTCCCCCTAGTGTCGCACCTAAAGAAATTTCAATTCAAAAAATAAAAAAATAAATAATAGAAAAGTGGATAGGTTCTTCTAGGAGTAGCCTTTTTTTTCTTTAACGCCGGGAAATGCTCTCAGGCATCCCGCGGGGGAGTGGGTCTCCCCACGCGGGTATGTGGGACTCGCTAAGCCCGAAAGCTGGCAAGTGAACGCCGCTCTACCCACTAAAACTCGGCGAGTGCCACCAATGCCGCCTTTGGTGAGGTGCCCCGGATCTAGTAAATAAACAGGGCACCTCCGTGGATAGTCAGTCCCCCAAGGGACCGACGCTACCTTCACAGAGGAGTTCTCCCGCACCACAGAGCAACCCCTCCCAACATCGGGACAGTAAAATGGGATGAGGTCCCGTCCTCGCCCCTTGCCCCCTATTGCCCCGAGCCCCCTCGGCTCAAGTAGCTTCGCCCAAGGTGCAGCGGCTCACCTCAGGCTACTGAACCCCACCGCCACGTCAAGGCTTGTAACCATAGTGGGGGTCTAGGAGCAGCCTAGGCCATTCATCGAGATTTATTTATGCTGGAACATAAGACGGTAAGTCTTGGTGCCAGTAATCACATTGCTTGTCTTGACCTCCTTTCTAAAATACAGCAGAGCTGCTTCATGGAAGAACTAAGCAGGATGGTAGAAAATATACAGTCAGACAATGAAGGTGGTGAGTGATTAGATTAAATCAAATAAAAATTCGGAAATGCACTTGTCCGTTTTTATTTGACCTTCTTAATCTTTAATACAGCTATTTACCAAAACCAAAATTCAAAAAGCGGTATCCTTTTTAGGGTTCCGTAGCCAAATGGCAAAAACGGAACCCTTATAGATTCGTCATGTCTGTCTGTCTGTCTGTCTGTCTGTCTGTCTGTCTGTCCGTCCGTATGTCATCACATATATCACAGCCACTTTATTCCGAAACTATAAGATCTATACTGTTGAAACTTGGTAAGTAAAGTAGTATTATTCTGTAAACCGCATTAAGATTTTTACACAAAAGTAGAATAATAAAAAAATTGGGGGTCTCCATACTTAAAACAGAAAATCAATTTTTTTTTTCATCAAACCCCTACGTGTGGGGTATCTATGGATAGGTCTTCAAACATGATATTGAGCTTTCTAATACCATCTTTTTTTAACCTGAATAGTTTGCGCGAGAGACACTTCCAAAGTGGTAAAATGTGTCCCCCTGTAACTTCTAAAATAAGAGAATGATAAAACTAAACTTCTCAATAAATGTTAATGACAGCATTAACATGAAAATATTTATAATTTCACGATAATTTTGTTCGTGACCTTAAGTAATCAGCTTATTCATTAACATATTTGATCTAAACAGAATTTCAATTAGGAGCTGCTCTTTACAACTTAGGGATGGTAAATATTTCAACGTCAGCTTGAAAATATTTCATGAAGGCTAAACTAAGGTACTAAATTGTTGAAGGCCGGCTGGCAGTGCCACATAACTCAGTCAGTTTCGAAATCTGACAGGTACACATGCTGATTTTGTCATGTTATAATTGCTCGATCTTCGATCCATCTCTCTCTCCGCTACTCCGCTGAAGGTATCTTGAACACTGTCATAAGGGAGCGACAGGTCCGCGCCAGCTTCAGCGACAAGTGGTGTCCTTTCCTCCACCCAAGCTGGGCACTGCGCCAGGGTGTGGTCTGCAGTGTCTTCACTGCTGCTAAGTGATGACACCCTAGTAAGTCCTCCAACCACCCCTACCACCTTCCACAGATACTTTACGAAGCAGCCGTGCCCCGTCAGGATCTATTCTGTGCCGTTAATCAAACCACTGCTCCAGGACTGGACCGACGCGAACGGCCGACACTGTGTGATGACCCGCACTTGGCTCTTCCAGCCGCTTCTTCCACTTGCGGAGCACTCGCCTTCTCAGGTGCCTCCGCCAGCTCTTCTCGTCTCCCTCGGCCTCGTCACCATCCGAAACTTCCTCCTCGGCATCTCCACTCCTCCTCCGCCAGAAGTGCGCTAAAGACCTGTTAGACTTAGTAGTAGTATGGAAAGATCGAAAAAATATAAAGCTAGAAAATTTAAAAAAACCTGCTAATGAAGGACATTCGGTGTGAATTATTAAAGGCTGGAAAAGCTTTCTGAAAATTCTATTCCAGAAGCGATTCGCGAACACTTTTTGAGTTTTAAAATTTTGCTCTACATCCATGAACAAAGACGATCGTTATGAATATGGATCGTATAAAAGCACCTCTTTTATCAATTTCGGGGGTACCTAGTAAAGAATACCGTTAAATTCCGTACCTGTTCTGGAAGCGCTAACATTGAAAAAGATACTATAATTTAAATTTTTTCATAATATTATGTATCAAAGTTACTTTTTTACATTTCTGTTAGCGCCCTGCAGTTTCACCCGCGTACTTCCTATTGCCGTGGGAGTAGAGGGATAAATTATAGCCTATATGCTATTCTGATACATAGCTTATGCTATTGTGAAGTTTCATTAAAATCCATTCAGTAGTTTTTCAGTGAAAGGGTAACAAACATGCATGCATAAAATCTTACAAACTTTTTGCATACCTAAGTAGTTTACTGTGTACTTGTTACGATAATATATTATCACAGCTCAGACATACATCTTCTTTTATACATAACCTACCGACTTGCGGGTAATTGTGTATAATTATATGTAACTAACATTAGGTTTCACTCTAATTACAGATTATTATGAAATATTTGTGGCTTGCAATGTCAGGGCACCCCAAGCAGCCATTTTTTCCATTCAACTGAGAAAAACTCGAATAATAATTTCTTAATAATTTTTAAATATTTGCATGAATTAATAAAGCATAATATTAAGAAATCATTAATTAAATTAGCATATTTAATTAATGATTTCTTAATATTATGCTTTATTCATCTCGAAAAGATTTGGATTTCGTTCCCTTTGAAGCCTTGTTGAAGCTATTCTTTAAACGTTTCCTGAGAAAAAAGTATCAATAGTAGTTGAAGAGGATAAAACTTGTTGTGTCTCTCAAAGGGAAGTAGTTTGAAATTTCCTCGTAATTTGAAGCGTACAGCAAGCTCTTGTAATAGCGCCCACAGTATTAACTCTTTACTTTGCGGTATTTGCTGCAAGGTTTGCAAAGCTTAAAGATGGGTGTTTACGTACATTGCTCTAAAAATAGTTATTATTTTGTGTAAGGTAAATCAACCCAGTAATCGCACATCGTGCATATTGTGAAATTATAATTTTACTTCACTAAGTTGCATTGAGATTTGGCTGGGGCCAATAAGGTTCAAGAGTGGAGTCCGTATTTAGGTAGATGAAGTGTTGATCGGCCATTAACCAATTGGGAATACGATCTCCGTGCTGTAGCTGGTCCATGTCGAATGCGAGTGGCGAGGGATCGGTCGTCTTAGCGTTCATTGAGGGAAGCCTATGTTCAGCAGTCGTCGGATAGGGGCTGATGGTGATGATGATGAAGTTGCATTGGCGTGGCGTCTATCACAATATATTACTTATGCCCACACTTAAAAGCCTGGCAAATATCGTCCCGCTTTTACACAAATGTTTAGCGTCGTTATTTCCTTTGACCATAAACATTTTTATTGGAAATTACTATCAGGCATATTATCATAGAAGATTGCACATTAATTTATGTTTTTGGCAAATGATATGAAGTGGATAAAAAATAATATACCGTTTTGCATATAAACTATTTCTTTTTGGTAAGCTCGTGGGTAAATCTAGGAACATTGAAACTTTGTTATTTTTTTTATTTCTTGTCATTTTCTAGTTAATTTATGATGCAGTGCTTCAGTTTTATGCTACGTCATCTTTTGCAGCGGCATATACGTTTTAGAGCTCGTTTAATACCAGCATAGTAATGAATCACTTGTTCCTGGAAAATAAGAGCAAAATAAATGAAATGCTTTTCATAATCCTTAATTACTATAGTGTTCCAAATGTTTAAAAAGATTGTCGACTCTGCCGATGTGGGATAGTACTATTGCTAGTTTTAGTATTTACTAGTGCTGTAGTAATTAGTAAGTTGATTGAGCAACGGACATAAATCGTAATCTTAGAACTAATATAAAATCTTATCAGGTGATATAACTTATTATATTTACTTAAAATTCCCCTTCGTTCAATTTTCTTGTTCAAAGTTTATAATTTCCCAATTGAGGTGGCAAATCGCAGTCACAATAGCAGTACTTCTACCATAAGTTTTGTGACAAGCGTAAATAACGTAACTATAGTAGTTACGTAAACCGCAACACGATTAAAAAGCTACGATATGGTATAGTTTTCTATTCGTGTTGCGTTTTTACGTTAACTACTTATATACGTAACGTAACGTTACGTAAAAACACAACACGAATAGAAAACTATACCATATCGTAGTTTTTTATTCATGTTGCGTTTTACGTAACTACTATAGTTACGTTATTTACGCTTGTCACAAAACTCATGGTAGATGTACAGATGGCAAATGTCAGCAAAAATGTTTATATATAACTCTCCATTGCTAACTTGCTATGTTCAACTTTGCTTAACATACATTTAATTGTCACTGCTTGTTTGTTTCCAACAGATATTAAATTGTTGCATAATTATCGCCCGAATACTCAAACGAATCTCAAATTTAAGACGTACTTAAACTCGTGTTGTCCCTCTTTTTTTCTTTGAATCTGACACGTCGTAGCATGAGTTTAAGTATATCTTACATTTGAGATTCGTTTGAGTATTCGGGCGTAAGACGAGATGATCCATCTAACTTTCATTAGCATTTCCTTTTTCACTTCTACAAATAACACATGAAACTTTGCACCAAGTAATCCAGACACTTGTGAATCTTAATTAGCGCACAGATAGTCTGTTGAATATGCAGGCAGATAGATCCCTTGCAGTAATATGATAATCTACGCCTCCTCTTAGACGGCTACGGGATTGAATTCCGCTAAAGATAAACTTCCTCGTGTAACTAAAGTTTGTACCCGATTTATAGATACGACCAGAAAAGGACATCTGGTATCCGTAAGTCAAATTCTTAAGAGCTATAAGTCAGGAGATAGTAACGTGATTTAGTTGTTAATATATTTATTTATTTTGTAAAAGTTAGTGCCATGCTGCTATGCAGCCAAATTGGTCCGGCACAACCGGGGTGTTACCACTAGCTCACATAACACCAGCGTCAAGTTACTGTTTGACTGTCGTGTTTCGTGCGGTTTGTTAGATTAGGGGGAGGGGGGTAGGAAAAAGGAGGCAACTCATCTGCATAACTTTTGGTTGTGCAGATGTCTATTATGGGCGTCGGCAGTTTCACCATAAGGCTCCGGCTCCGGCCGGCTCCTTATGACATAAAAAAAATCTTTTGTACTTCATAGTTATGTATACCATGTAAATGTAATAGTATGTGCTTATTTCTTGCTTATTTCTCCCGTGAAACAGCTTTGCTGTGTTTCAGAGAGTAGGGCAAGACAGGCAGTGTAATTACTGGCACCGAAACTTAACATCTTATGTCTCAGGATAGGCAACACATAAATAAGTTGCCTGGGCTCGTTCCAGGTATACTAGTTTATGTTCATGGGCGACGTCGACCACTTAACATCAGGTGGTACATTTGCCAGTTTACCTATCCAACTAACATAAAAAAAAAAAAAAAATGTTTAAGTAAGAGCGGAGGCTCCTAATACAGGTATTCCTTTACTTAAAAGGAGGCTCCTGCCACTGTTATATTACATTGTATACTGATTATGAAATAAAGATTATTATATTATTATTATTGTAGTTATTTGAAACACATTTACCTGCATAAGATTGAAACACATAGCGACCAGCGCCATACCCAACATCAAATACAAAGAGCACACGATAAAAGACGTTTCTATTCGTGGTGTGTACACACGCTCGCCCGGTACGAAATCGCCGAAACCAATACTGTAAATAGAAATAGATATATTTGGCAAAGTCCAATTGTAGGATTCTGATAAATCGAGCGTGAAGGAATTCTTTAACGCATTCGACCTCTCCAGTTGACTTTTTTATTACACTGAATGTAAAAGGCTCTTTGAAGATGAAATCTTGAAAATTATGTTGTGTAGTAAGAAGTAGTGCCATGCTGATATGCAGCCGAATTGGGCCGGCACGACCGGGGTGGTACCTTTCGCTCACATAACACCAGCGTAAAGTGACAGCTATGCTGTCGTGTTTCGTGCGCTTTGTGAGTTTCCGTTGGCCCATTGGGGGAGATAGGAAAAATGAGGGCAACGCATATGCATAATCTTTGGTTTTGCGAATGGTCTATGGGCGTCGGTAGTCGCCAAACGGCTTCGACTGCTCGATTGCCTCCTTATGACTTAAAATATGTCGTCTTTTATAAAAACTTACTTTTATAGCTTTAGAGTAGTTTTGAAAGTTAATAAAAGAAAATACAATTTAGTGATACATCAAACCGGTTTTATACGTGGGAGATTAGGTAGCCCGATAACTAAAAGGATCTCTACATTGTACATAATCTTTAAATAATGAGTTTTCGTCAGATATTAGTATTAAAATCGTTATTTTGACTATAATTAAAAGAAGCGTCAGCAGTGGCTGAATAGAGAATGATGATCGTGAAAAAATTAACCCAACCACTTCAGGGCTGTAAATAATCATTTTTACATGGGACTCAAATTTTCTTTTAACCATTTCCTAAACTAACTGACTGAATCTATTTATAACAGTACGCGCAATTTTACACGGTCTGAAGTTAACTAAAAGTACAACACAGCGTGATTTTTCTACAGATACAAATTGCTTAACACTCATGCACTAAAACTCAATACAACATGTAGTACAACAAACTTTAATCTGGCAAAATCTAATGTGTGTACTGTTCGTAAATAAAAGATAAAATTTTATTTTATAACCCTTTAAAATACGTACCTGCTAAGGGATATAAAGCAAAAGTATGCTCCATCCAATTTATCCCACTTTTCCCATAATCCAAAGATCATTGAGCCAAACATTATATAACTAAAACAAAAAATATACATTAGTGGATCATCACACTTCAGAAGTGAATAAATTGTGAATTTAAAAAATCTTTCCTTCGTTCGATCAAAATGTTCGTTCATGAGATTCTTTGCAAATCACAAACATTTAAAGTGATATATTTAAACTAACTTTCATGGATCGTATTAATAAATCACACTAATTAAATTAAAGTTGACTCTACTTTCATTAACTTTGTGAAATAACGATGTCGTCAGGCCTAACGCCACATTCTGAAGAAAACATTGGAAATGTAAAAACCTTTAGAAACCGAGGTAAAGTCCGTACAAAGCAGCTTCATTAAATGAATAAGGTTCATCTCAATTCCACTCATGATTAACAACATTCATCTCAGAGCTCTAAGAAATTAGATAAATAATAACTTGTGAAGGAAGACATATTTTTCGTCGATATCAGACGAGAATGCCTCGATTTTTAGGCCTTATTTTGCATATTATGCGCTGGCCCAATACTGGATGGTAAATATCGCACATTCACACATATCACAATCACACATCTCTCATTCACAGATCTCACATTCATACATATCACATTCCCACATATCACATTCCCACATCTCACATTCCCACATCTCACATTCCCACATCTCACATTCCCACATCTCACATTCTCACATCTCACATACACACATCTCACATACACACATCTCACATCACACAACACACGTTCAAGCATCTTACATCTTATTATCTTACATTCACACGTCACCTTTCTCTCATCTTCAGCCAAAAGTTTTAATCACACCAGGCAGGTTTCTTCACGATGTCTCAAGCGATGTTGACATAGTCAGGAAGCTCACGAAATTTTAGAAAGAAGGTGCACTGATCAGGCTGAAGCCACTCATTTCTTGCTGATTGTGTGTGTTATGAGTTTATTACTCCACTGATCTTACTTAATATTTCGGCTCCCACTCTCGTTTGAAGTGTAAAAAAACCGTTTTCACAAAACACATATCGAATAACTTTACTCACCCAACCATTATAGCAACACAGGCACTGATAGGTACTATCACAGTCTGAATGTCGAAGGTAACGTAACTGAACTCGCTGGAAACTTCATCCGAAGGATACCAATAATAAGGCAGAGCAAGAGGATCCGTTCTGCTAAAAAATAATATCATGAAAAGTATGAAATATTTAGTAAACATAATATGTAGATTAAAATCTCACAAAGAATACAATATAATTAGGCAAATGAAAAACATAATGGACATCTCAAAAATAATCTGTAGAAAGAACATTTTTGATAAAAGGCTTGCTGAGGGTTTTTCATAATAAATTCAGATGGCTTTGTACTCCGGGAATAGCCTCACTTCCATCAATTAGAGGCGGAATATTATAAAAGAGCGGCACTAACATGCAACGACGTTAAACCAGCTTTGTACATAAAATGCAAAGTAGGCTCCAAGAATCGGAATCACGTTCGCAAATTCATAAATCAACTGAATCAATCATCATCCCAATTAACTGAAGTAAAGATTGCCGAAATGTGGCCTTTAAAGTTTGGCGTAGCTCAACGTGCTATGGAGAGTACTATGCTGGGTGTTTCTTTGGTAGATAGGATTCAAAGACATCCACCAGAGAACTAACGTTACTGGTACCACGCGAAGAATAATCTCGTTGAAGTGGCAGTGGGCTGGTCACACTCAGGAAAACGGATGGCCGATAGCAATGAGGTTAAAGAGTGGAGGCCGCGCTTAGGTAGATGAACTGTTGATCGGTCACTAAGCAGGTGTTGGATGCGAGTGGCAAGGGATCGGCCGTCTTGGAGTTTATTGAAGGAGGCGTATGTTCAGCCGTGGACAGATAAAGGCTGACGATGATAATGGTGAAGTATTTATTGAGAACAAAAAATAGTTTTTGAAATTCGATTGATGTCAAGTATGTGGTTTTTTCTGGCGCCGGAAGCCCCACATCTCCCGGGGACGACCCATCCTCGGGTGAATGTGAAAGTGAAGTAAAACGTCAACATAGGTATGTAACCTATAAACTTTCAATTTGGTAGCTATTAAGTATGAAAGGTTTTGGGTATGGGTAATAAATAAATATTTATTCATACTAAATATATATATAATTTATAAAAGGTGAAATAATATGGAATTGCAGAGTGGAAAAAACCCGTATGGAAAGGAACAATCTTCGGGTAGTACGGTGTCGCTGTCCGCTCGGTCGAGTACGGAGAGCGATAAACGAACCACAAACTCCTTCAAAGATCCACAAGAAACACTTGAACGGTTTTAGAAACTTGCACCACAATTAAATCGTTAAAGTGTATATGGGTCTCTTCTAAATCAGGCAAGCAAGAAAGACAATACCTCTATACGCAGAGAAATGTATACGCCCAAAGTGGCGGACTAAAATATATTAACTTGCAGGTTTTCTTGATATTTTCCAAAAACGGTAAATATGTTGATAGTGTCAACTGTACGAGGAACTTTAATTGGTTTCTCTCGCCTACCTAAAATGCCGCGTGAACCGTAAATTTTATTAAATGAAATAACAATTGAATTTTATTTTAAATTTATTTGTTCCTTGTTTCAATTCAACTCTATTTTTCACTTAACTATATTAATTTTTTTATATTAATATTGCGCTACTGAATTACATCACGAACACACAATATTTTACGTTGATGAAAAATGAACCAGCCAAGTGCGAGTTGGTTTCATATACATATAAATCTTAATAGCGCACATATTTCAATTAGGACATTTTTACTAAAACATACCACTTAGAATTTCATTATTATGAGAAATAACATTTGTATAATTTATCTAAAAAACTAATTTTACTTATGTACATGGGTAGGTTTTATAATTTTAAGTAGAAGAAAGATATTTTAACTAAATATGATTTTCCATGTTCTTGAACATATATTATGTTACACAATACACAGTAATTTCTCAACTAATATGCTTGACATTCATATAATATGCTTAAGGATTTATAATGGGAAAACCTACTAGTACCATAATGTAATATTATGTTTATGGAAGAACGGAGGCTCCTATACAAGTATATCTTTACTTAACAGGAGATTCCTGCCACTGCTATATATTGTTAACTGATTATAGAACTGGAAATCAGGTGAGGAGGTGATGGGCCATATTCACCGATGCGCTGGCTCAATGCGGGTTGGTCAACTTCACACACCTTCAAAGACATTTAATCTCATCAGGCATGCAGGTTTTACACACAGAAATATAGACACATGGAAATTAAGAACCATTTCAAGGCATCACAGTGGGTCAGGATCGAACCCGGACCTCTTACTCAAGAGACGGAGCCCATACGGGGGGCGATTAAAGATTAGCTTTCAAAATAATATAGAAAGAGATAATATTTTCTTTTCTTTCGTTTTATCCACTTCACTCGTATGTTTATGAAACATTACCTGTAATAATATGGATGTGTCCTGTACCCCACACTGACATCTGAATCTGCATCTCTCCTATACTCTACAGGTCGATCCGTACTCTCAGAATCACTGAATCCTATCTGAAAAATAAAAGGCCTTACTTTTATTGTTGCTCATATCTTACTGAAGACCGTTTGGCTTAAGTGGCATGCCACTTCAAGCGGAAGCGTCCGAATCCCGTCAAAGGTATTTTGTATGAAAAGTATCGGTGCCAATATTGTTAACTTGACATTAATTGAAAATTTCTTATTATTCGTCATTGTTAACATTTTACATGTTTTATTATCACAGTTTTAATTTTAGTATGATATAACTTAATTGAGGGAGGCCTATGTTCAGCAGTGGACGGATAGAGACTGATGATGATGAAGATGATGACTTAATTTACCCAATTACTATTCTTTTTTATCAACATCATCATCATGTTTTTGTAAAAATACATTTTGTATACATTTATTTCTTTCGATTATATTTATTTTAGCTTTATTTTGATGAGCTAAATGAGGAACTTTAGTATAATTGCCTCATTGAGCAGACCGCTACTGAAGACAAGATAATCTATTGCCTTCTAAATATCTGGTAGACCGTACCTAAGTATCTCATTACAATAGCCATTATATTGGATAAGCCTTAAGAATAATTTCATTGCTTGTACTAAAATTGTTTTCCCAATAACGAAAACTATCGAAAGTTCTCAAATAAATATTTATTTTCCATCTAACCACACATGGGAAATATGACCTAATACTTTTCCTGCCTGACATTAAGCAACAAGACAAGTGAAATATATGTTTAGAGCTGAGCAAAGAATTTGGTACGACATTTTTGTAGGTACAGTCAGCATGAAATAGTTAGTCACGCCTAGGGTATTCCATTAATCCCCACCATGATTCAAGCCTTGTCGTGGCGGTGGGGTTCAGTACCCTACGGTGTGCCCAGCACCTTGGGCGAAGCTAATTGAACCGAGGGAGGTGCTCTTTGTACCTCTCTTATCATAAGAGGGGACAAAAGAGCAGGAGGACAAGGGGCGCGGATGGGAACCTCACCCCATTGCACTGTCCCGACGTTGGGAGGGGTTGTTCTGTGGTACGGGACAACCCCTCTGTAGAGGTGGCGTCGGTCCCTTGCGGGACTGGTTAGTTTAACAGATCCACGAGTCCCACATACCCACCTGGGGAGACCCACTCTCCAGGCCTCAGAGCATTTCCCAGCGTTAAAGAAAAAAAAAAGAGTTTTCTTATTGTTATCAACAGTATAGTCGCTCAAAGGTTCGAGACGTTTAAATTGTCATATGGATAGGTTCAGCCAAACTGTCTTAAATATGTTACAGTCCCCTTGTCAGTATTCAAAAATATGGAACACAAAAAACAAACTTTACTGCTATATATTTAAAGTATTATTTCACACATCAATTGATATTAAAACATTATTTTATACATACAAATTATGAATAGGATAGAAACTACTGCTATCTTGATATCTGTCATTTTATATAAGAAACTGACTGTACATAAATATGTTTTAAATATACTTTTATAATTAGGATATATAGCTAATTGTTAGGCCTGGATCTCTTCCTCGCAATCAGGCCAGGGGGTGGGGACTAATTATCATCATCATCATCGTCATCGCTATAATCATGTCATGGCCCAATGACTGTAATTCACAAGTCCGCATTTACGTGATGGAAATGTTGTCGAAGTCTTTTATGATTATGACGCCAACTGGTTTCTTAGCAGTGACTTCCCTTATAGCAGGAAAACTGCGGTATCGATAGCAAGTGTAAGTAAACACTAAAGAATACGAAAGGATTTTAGACTTGATTCTGATAAGACTCATGGTAAGTGGAAGACGTCGCCTATGAAAATGGACTAGTTTTTTTTTCTTGTCCACCGGGAAATGCTCTTAGGTATCCGCCTGGGGAGTGGGACTTACTACGCCCGAAAAATGGTAAGTGGACGCAGGTCTGCCCACTAAAAAGCGGCGAGTGCCACCAATTCCGTCTTTCAATTTTGCCACCAATTTTGGGCTAGCTCCGCCACCCGTTTTAATCGCTGCTATTTCTATTTTGCTAGGATCACCAAAATTCGCTTTGATACGATAACATAGAGCCCTTAAAAACTGCCTCCGACGAACCTAATCTGAAGACTTCAGTAAGAGTAAGAAATATGAATGCATACATATAAAAATGTAAATTCGTACCTGTGGCCGTATGTGAACTATTCTTCTTCGTGGGAACCCGGGACATCCCCGACATAAACACACCAATGCATATAAACATTTACACCAGCTAGCTAGTAACTGGCCTGCAAAATAGATTCAAATACGTGATTGAGTTTGGAGATGACATAAAATAATAATAATATCAACCCTTTTATGTCCCACTGCGGGGCACGGGTCACCTCCTCGAAATCAGGCGAGGAGGGTTTTGGGCCATCAATGCGGGTTGGTGAACTTCACACACCTTCGAAGACTTTTAATTTCATCAGGCATGCAGTTTTCCTCACGATGTTTCCCTGACCGGTGAGCAAGCGATAGTCTCATGTTCAGATGCACGTAGAAATTAAGAAAAAACCAGGTATCATTCTTGGCGTCACAGGGGGGGGGGGGTCAGGATCGAACCCGGACTTCTCGGCTCAAACTCAAGAGGCGAACCCCATACCCACTGGGTCATCGTCGCTCACCGGAGATGACTTAGAGACTAAAATATCACCTATAGCATGCCTATAACTTAAAAATAAAAGATATGTGACAGGACATTTGACAACCCCTTTGTGATGCAGTAATGTAGAGTGTAGAGATGATTGTAATGTTTAATAATGCAGCATGAAATTGTAAAGGCTCCGTTTATTTGTGTCATGCAATTCGCTGGCTACAATTGTTCAAATTATAACGGTATACAGTCTGCTCAATATCTGCCTTCTGTCGTATTAAAGAGGGTTACACAAAAAGTAATTTTCGCTAGGAAAGCTAATCCTACCTCAAATAGAAAATACTTAGGGATTAACTTGACAGAAATTTACGTTACCTTTTGGATTTATTTTCATTTCTACGCGATCGCTAGGTGATCTTTTTCTTAAAGCAACGTACACGAGCCATGTATTGGACAAGAAGGAATTAATATAAGTGGATTTGTTTTCTTTTATTAAAGGAATTTCTAATTTATTTATTTATTGAATGTATTTTTGTTTATTCTTTTGACGATGCAGTAAAAGTTTATACTAGCGAGAGTGTTACAAGTTATATAAAAGCCTTTTGTCTTTTTATCCACTTTAAGCAATAAGGAATATTAAATTTTCTATAAAGTATTCGATTTAAAACTTGTTTAATACTTACCCACATTACTCAGGTATAACAGAAAGAGGGGCATTCCCAAGAGCGCATATAATATAGTCATAATCTTTCCCCAACTTGTTCTGGGACTAAGGTGACCATAACCTGGAACACAAAAAACTAATACGTGATTACGAACAAGAATTGTGAGACTAGTCAGATAGGCAAACTGGCAGACTTATCACCTGATGGTAAGTGGTCAGCGTCACCCATTAACATAAGTAAACGAATTCATCTAACACTAGATCAGAAAACTCATTTACGCGTTGCCTATCCTAAAGCATAAGATAATAATTCTCGATGCCAGTAATTAGTGTCTAACTGGCTCCAATCTTTATCCGAGAGTTATTATCAGGCAGTGGCCTGTCCTGTACTTTTTCCGAAGCACAGCTTTGGGTATCTAGCTTATTTTCACAATGAAAATAAGCTAGATACCCAATACTCAAGCAGACGGGCGTGGATCCCCCAAACTTTAAGTTAAAAAATAAGTTAAAGGTGTATCCACAGTATACGTATCAACCTTAATTATATTGAGGTAACTCTGTCCTTTGTACCAATTAACGTTGATGAATATCAAACATGGCAATTTAAAGTTTGGTATTTACTGTATGTACTTAATATATATCGTAGTCCATTAAATTTTCCTGTTACACTTTTTGTTTTAAAATCATTTCACTACTAAAAAAACTAGTAAAAAGTGTTTTATTGTGTTTTGTTTGTAATATATGAATAATATATCAAAATAGTCTGCCGGGAAGACGAGCTAAAACTTGCGTCACGTGCCCAATTCCATATATGTTATTAAGGCAGTTTCAAGTGGGGAGGAGGAATTGTTGGACACGCTCAGTACGACTGATGTGGCACGTCTTGTCCCTGTTATGAAATACTTTTTGAAGATTGTTTAATCGTTTTACCTATTCTGCCAGCGTAAGGCATGAGTAATATCATAGCAAAAGTTTTTAGATACGCTTATCGAAAATAAAAAACTTGAGTAAGAGCGCGCCACTGCGGTGCACGGAGAGGCTATGCAAGTTTCTCAAGTTTCATTTTGCAAAAAAATTTATGTGATTATTTCCACTGCAACCCACGGAGACACTACGCATTAATTGACATTTTCTTGCAGTTGACATTTTAACACACGTGCGTAGCCTCTGCGTGCACCGCGGTGGAGCCGCACCTTAATAATAATAGTGTATTGGAATTACAGTTGGTGGAATTATGTTTGACTAGCGCTTCTGAGCTAAGCACTTGTGTTACGCTTTTACTTCGCAAATACATTTATAATATTGGCTTGACTTCATTTTCTATTTACATTATACGATCTTATGGTCCAGGATACAGGGTCCATTTTTGCACTTGACTACTATCAAGCAAATTTTTTGTGAGTAGCTTCATTTTGATGAGACGCCCAACAATTTCCTGTGAAAATTCTCGATAGTGGTAGCTAACAGACGTAGAAAGGATAAAATATACCCATTTGATGTTGAACGTAGGACCGAGATACGAGTATGTAACGCACCAAACAAAATCAAGTGCAAAAATCGACGCTATATCTTGTACCATTAGCTTATATTTAAAAAAATCAGATTTAATTTTACTCCAAAATCTTGGTCTATGTTTTATTATTACACAATATAATAGTAGTTGACGGCACGGAGAAATAAACCGCTCTCGATACTTTTTATTTGTATTTTCCATGTGTTTTCATAATAAAAGAAATTATAAAAATATCATCAGCCTATAATTGCCCACCGCCAAGCAGAGGTCTCCCTTTTTTGATGCCAATCTCTTCTGTCCCTTGCCTATCTCATCCATATTTTGCCCACCACCACGTCATCGGTCCACCTCGCCTTAGGACTTCCTAGACTTCTCGGACCCAGTCTAGATCACCATTCGGCTACTACCGTGAACCACCTGCCATCACCGCGTCTAGCCAAGTGTCCTACCCAACTACATTTAAATTCTGCGGCTCAATCTAAAAAAATATATGTTACTAAATAACGAAGATTTACTAATAATAAAAATAGTTAAAATAGAAAGGAAAAAAGAATGAAAGGGAAGATAAATATAAAAATTGATAAATGGGAAAAGAAGGAGAGCCCCTTTTGTCAATTTCGATAGGTTTCGTCTTTGTTGAAAGTAAAAAAAACGTATATTTGCTAACGCTAATCTCCAAAACTGTCCAACCGATGGTAATGAAATTTTGTAAAGGTAGGTAGATAGAACACATAATATATCTACAAAGAAGGCTATCTGTTGCCCGACGTCTGCCCGGGCCACTAGTATAAAATAAATTAAAACGGAGGACTTTCACTGGTAATAAAGTTTTCTCAGTGATAAGATAATATTGTACTGTTCAAAGAACAAAGTTTATTCTGAAATCCAGATGGAAGCACTTTATCTTTTTAATTATTTGGGGCAAACATTGAAAGTGATATCTATCTCTCGGAAAATTATATATTTTTTATTGCAAATAATTTGTTAAATCACAAGAAATATTATGTTATCAGCGTTTTAGAGGTTAAATTGAATTGCTACTTTGTTGCATAGAGTTCTGCGCTCTGATTGACTGACTTATAGCCATTGACGTATGATTGGCCGATGGGACATACATACAGATCACTGGTTGGTTGAATTGCTATTATGTCAGTGCCAAATCACTGACCAGTTTCGGAATTGTATGGCTCACATGACTACTGTACCTCTCTACTACACTCTACCCGGTCGATGACTACAGTTCACTTACTCGTAATTACTTACCTATCGTGGTAATGACAGTGAGAGAATATAAGAACGCAGACGAGAAACTCCATTGCCTGGACGATCTACCACCGTCCCACCCTCGACGTACTGCCATCACAATCTTCCGTTGGTAGAGCTGAAGCTCAATACCAATTCTGATAATAAAGAAAATCACATTTAAAACTTTTGATCAAATTATGACTTGAATACAGATTATAAAAGTATTATCCCCAAATACTCAAACGAATCTCAAATTTAAGACGTACTTAAACTCGTGTTGTCCCTCTTTTTTTCTTTGAATCTGACACGTCGTAGTTTAAGTACGTCTTAAATATGAAATTCGTTTGAGTTTTTGGCCGTAAGTATATTATAATAGTAGCAAAATGAAATAATTGAACATTGGATCTTGAATAAGGGTCAGGGTATTCTTTTTTATAGTAATAAATTGGTAATCTTTTAATAAATCAGATAAAATAAATAAAAGTAAAAACACTAACAATAAGGTTCTAGCAACATCAAATAATGAGATGAAATATTTTTGTTATTACATTTCTTTTGGCCAAGAACAAAATATGTGTATTATTTTTTAAATAAATCAATATGGCAGATTTATTTACTCAGTTGTTACTTTTTCAAATATTTAAATCATCATTTGATTGAACTCATTTTTTATAATCAATATACCTGCAATGCAAAATGAACATGGTGACATACATACATACAAAAATATTTTTTTCTTGGCTGAAGATGAAACTGGTTATGAAAACGAGTGAGTTAAATAAAGCTTGTACAAAACGATGCGTTAGAAGTTCATTCATGTGTATTCCGTCGATTTCTCCGACTTATTTCTTGTAATCAGCGTATTCAGCAGAACGTATTCATCCGTGTTTATTGCATTTATCATTATCGCCCTTTTCTCTATTAAGGCCATAATTAAAATGTTTCCACTCATTTTATTGCCGCTTATAATATTAATAAGAAAAAAATAATAAGACTATTCATTTATCTCAAAGCTACGAACAAACCAACCTTTCCTTAAGAGCTGTCTCATTAAACAAATTCAGAGTTAAAGTGACATTCTGCCAAAGGTATTGCGCTGTTCTGTTCCTCTCTCGCGCCATATTGTTGACTCGCTCTATCTCACTCGCACCTTCTATCCCTTGGAACATGAACGCCCCTGAAAGATAGCGTGGATGATTAGTTGAAAACTTCTTGCATGATTACAGATGGTCGCACATTTGTCGAATTCGTACGCGCTGCAATTTTTTACTATTTTTTTTTGGTAAATTCAGTAATGACTGAATAAGTCGACTAAAACTAAGCCAAGTGTAATAAGCCCTATACACAAAACATTGTTTATAATAAAATACTAAACATCAATCTACAGTCTTCAACGTAGACAGAGACACGGTCTCCAAAAATAAAACATCTATCAATCTGGCATGACGCTGTCAAGTCACGCATTGTATTTTTAATATTTACTAGCAGTGCCCCGTGGTTTCACCCGTGTACTTCCCATTCCCGTGGGAGTACAGAGATAAATTATAGCCTATATGTTATTCTGATGTAAAAGCTATGTTATTATAAAGTTTAATAAAAATCCATTCATTAGTTTATGCGTGAAAGAGTAACAAACATACATCTATATATCCTTACAAAATTTCGCGTTAATAATATTAATAGGATTATGAATTCGGATATTAAAATTTAAAATGTTTTACATCTGTCGGGCGTAGGTACTATGATTTGGGGCTATAGTTATGGTGCGATGCGTTCGTGCAATGTACGACCATGTTTATAAATAATTTATTATTATTGATTTATGTTTTTTAAATAATTTTCAGAAACTATTTTTATGGTTCTACGCAAATTATATAAAATATCGACTACTATTAATTTTATTGATTTTAGTTTTCACATTACAGTATTCTCAGAAATTTGTACGACTTATTCCCTGAACTTCGTTATATCGCTAATACATTTGCTTGATTAACCTTTCACTCAAAAAGCAACTCCTCGAATTTACTTGTCTTATTTGTTCATCGACGAAGTGAACTAAAGCGATCTATAATTTTATTAAATTAAGTTTTATATTACACATGTCTTATTACTGATATAATATTTTAATCTAAATTCGAATGGCATTAAGTATACTCTAATATTAGAATACTTGTTTTAAGGTTCCGTCCCTCAAAATGACAAAATTTCATTATAATGACTGAAAATTACGTGAATATTAGAAAACAATACTTACCAATTATAGTGTAAGCAACGACAAGCAAAATGACCCCAACGTTACTGAACAGGAAAGCGAGGAAGCTCCTGACATAATGCCTCACGCGAGAGGCGAGCTTGCGCTTACGTCTCGGCATCATACGTCATCCCGGCCAAGCTTCTGCTAGCATCGGGATTAGTACTAGCTTCTCACGTTGGCAAGAATCTGAAAATAATCATTCCGTTCATAGAATCATTTATATGATTATATTCATTTGAATATAAAAATAGTTTAGCATTGAACCTTTTTTAGAAGAAAATTAAGGGTTATGAGCAACTAAAAACATTCAGCTAAATTTTAAAATCTTGGGTAGGTAGGCACTGTTATACAATGTGTGGTTATCTACGAGCTTATTAACCTTTTAAACTTCATTGTCACAAATATATGTTAAGAGGTAGTGCCATGATGCTTAGCAGCCGAATTGGGCCGGCACGACCGGGGTGGCACCTCTCGCTCACGTCATAACACCGGCGTCAAGTGACAGCTATGCTGTCGCGTTTCGTGCGGTTTGTGAGTTTCCGGTGGCCCATTGGGGGGGTTAGGGAAAAGGAGGGCAACGCATCTGCATAATCTTTGGTTATGCGGATGTGTTTGGGCGTCGGTAGTCGCCAAATGGCTTCGACTGCTCATTGTCCTACTATGCCATAAAAAAAAATGAGACAAACGAAATGCCTTGTACGCCAACGTCATAAAATTATCAATTTAACCATTACTTTTGTGTGTTTTCATTAATTATATTATTTAAAAGTTTAAGTTTCTGTCTATATTAGATAACAGGAAACTAATATAAATAAACCAATATCGAAATCTTAATTAAATATCTTTATTTCGTGGGTGACAACTTGCACACTTGAAATGCGTCAAAAAGTAGGCAATGAAAAGTGGTGTAGTAAAAAGAAGCTCGTTTGGAATGCAGACTCCCCTAAGAAAAACGAGAAAAAACTTAGAGGTTCCTCTGTTGTCATCAAAAATAAAACACATAGTTTATACGTAGGAACATCATGTCCATGCAACAAACAATGAATGTCTTATTCCCAAGGTGTGGTATCTTCACTAAAATATTTTATTTCATAATTAGCCTTTACCACACAAACGTTCCTTAACAAGTTTCTTAAAGTTAAATATGCAAAGATTATGAAAGTTTTCTGGGATCCTATTATAAAAACGTATACATTGTCCCATATAAGAATTACTAACTTTGTGAAGTCTAAAAAATGGTACATTCAATTTATGTTTATTCCTTGTATTTATGTTGCTATTTTCGCTTATGTTTTTACAAATTCATTATCATTTTTGCGAACATACAACACCTTTGCAAGTATGTATTGAGAGGCTGCAGTCAAGATGGCAATTTGATTTTATCATCAGATAGGTTTCGTATTTTCTTAATCGCAAAGGCTGCAAAATCGAATCTACTTGCCAACATAGCCCTATGTGGTACCCATTGGAACTTAGCATCTATGGTAATTCAAAGAAATAAGATCGAATCCACCAATTCCACACCTCTCGGCTCTCCGTTAACGTTGGGTAACATTGGTTTGCACCTGCTTGACATTAGGCAGTTTATAATTTATCAATTAGGTTTTATTACAATTGAGCAATAAGTTAAACCAATGCACCATATTCTAAAGAGCATTGTTTACACCGCCAAAGACCGTTTGTCGTCTTTTAACTTTAAATATTACGGGAGTATTATCAGGAAACAATACAATTTCATGTATGTCCTTCATGAGTGAAGCTAAGTTATTTATAGGTATAAACAAGAAAGAGAAATGGACCAAGAATGGATCCTTGAGGTACCCCCATTTTTATAGTGATACTAGAGGAATTTTTACCCTTTATAATTACTTTTGTGTTTTATTCTACAAATAAGATGTCAATAATTTAAGTTTAGCACCCGTGATAGCATAGTGATGCAATTTCTAGATCATATTATATGTATGTTCGAGACAGTCGAAAGCCTTGGACAAATTACAGAATACACCTAGAGCATCCTGGGACTCCTCCAAAGCTGTAAATATATGTTTCACACGCCAAAGTATTCTATATGCGACAGCTAATATTTGACGTATGATTGTAATATCCATAATTTATAAATTTATAAACGTGTTTCCACGTTTCCCATGTTTCCACCTTGTTGGATACAACTATTATATTTTTTAATGATTAAATTAAAATTAACTTATAAATTATAACTATCGATGTAAAATAATTTAGATAGGTATTTAAAAATAAAATTTATCAGGGAAAATTAAGAGCAGCTTACTTCTCTTTTTTAATTTTTATTTTTATCTTCGGAAATACTGTGGAAACGCGAAGTTAGTCTTCGTCTGGTATTATTCGTATATTAGTCGTGTACAGTACGTACATAGTTGATTTTAAATATCTTTTGCAATTTTTCTTCTACTGTTATTCCTTATGTTTATGTTATTTCTAGTACTATAATAATTGTTCTTCCTAGTTTAATATAAGGTGCTTTTTCCAAAGATTATATTATATAGATATATTAAGATTATAATAAATAAATAATAAGTAAAAAATACAATATCTTATCGACCGATAATTACCTAGATACGAAAATAAAAACTCGGTTGTATATCTATAAAGTTTTCAGCACCTTTATATTTTATGAAGGTCAATTGATATAAAAGTACCTTGGCGTCATAGGTAGGTGATAAGTTTATAATCTGGGGTTCAAAAGATTAAAAATTAATAAACTAAAATGGACACTACAGAATCCCAAAGACTCATCCCATGAAAACCCATAATTTAGTTAGAATTACACATTTTAGAATTCGAGTTTAATTGGATATTATAAAGAAACAACTTTTTGCAAATTTTATCGCGGTATTAGCGTTTTAACAACCTTAAAAAGTTGTTTCATTATTATGAGTAGAATTCGCGTAAAAACCGGCGGGAGGGATAGTTGTGTCGCGTCGCTTAGGTACCACCATCCTGCTTGTTCCTCCCGTGAAACGGATTTGCTGTGAAGAAGAAGAAGGGTAAGACAGGCAGTCAAATTACTGGCACATCTTATATCTCAGGATAGGCAACACATAAATGAGTTGCCTGGGCCAGTTCCTAATAAACTCGTTTATGTTCATGGGCGACGCTGACCACTTACCATCAGGTGGCACATCTGCCAGTTTGCCTATCCAATTAACATAAAAAAGTAAACATTAGAACAATTTGGATAATACTGAATCGAAAGATGGAAATATTTGTTTTTCAATCAATAAGATCTACTAAACATATTATAATACTCGTAAAAACCTATAAAATTACTTAGACTGTATAGTATTATACGCATCATATTAGATTCCAATGATTCCATGCAAGAAAATCTACACCAAAAGTCCAATAGGTATAAATGGGTATAAACATACGTTTCTTTTTTGGATCAGTATCATTTTTCTCATCGAGACGTGAAAGTAACATGGACTATATTTTATCTCGAGAAACCTCATTCCTTTAGAAAAATCAAAAATAAACAATTTGAAGTATTTCAATATACATATTAACGGATAGCGCTTTAGTCAGCCAGTTTTTAGAATTTTATACCTACAGAAGAAGTTAATAAAGGCTAAAAAGTTAAGAACGTAGGCCTTTAAAAAAGAATCCATACCCTAGGGGCGATTTGATGAACAACTTTTGAATTGTCTAATTATATAATTATTTTGTATAAATAATAATTTATATTTAAATAATATTATTTTTCTATAAAATAGAGAAACCGTAAGATGATTCTGTGAATATTATCATTTATAACCCTTAAACATAAAAGAGTCTACCAGGATAGTTCCGTAGTCCGTAGTTTACCGATAACTTATGCATATATTAGCAACAAATTGACGAATGCAAGTTCTTAGGTATCAGAGTCAATGGTTACAATATCTATGCTGTCGTCCCTGGGGATGTGTTGGTACCCCTCCCCGACTACCACCGCCCCGGTATACCTCACTAAAACCACTGCAAGTTGCCTCCAGCCAATTGAAGGATGTCCCGGATCTGACTAACACAGGACATTCCACCGCTATACCTAACCCATTTTAACAAAGTGTACATATAGCATAGCGTTTACAACCAACCAACATTTTAAATTAGTTTAGTTCTTAAAAAAATTAATAGCATATTTATCTTAAACGAAAACGTAAAGGATAGATAACTGTTTATTTTCTAGCTGCTGAAAGATTTCGAGGGGACTGAACTGAATCCGCGATACAGAATGTGGGCGAGATAAGTTGTAAATAAAAGCATTCAGATGTTCGTTGTAAACAAAATTATTTTATACGAAACGAATAAAGTTTATATAGATACTAACACCGGGGTTCCATATCATTTACATATTTGCCACACTAATCATAGCAATCATAATAAAATATTTTTCTTTCTTTCTTTCTTTCAATACCACGTATCCACACCATGGTTCAGGCCTTGACGTGGCGGTGGGGCTCAGTAGCCTAGGGTGTGCACGGCACCTTGGGCGAAGCTAATTGAGCCTAGGGGCTCTTTGTATCACTCTTTTAAGAAGAGGGGATAAAAGAGCAGGGGGCAAGGGGTGAGGACGGGAACCTTACCCCATTGTACTGTCCTGACGTTGGCAGGGGTTGTTCTGTGGTGCGGGACAACCCCTCTGTGGAGATGGTGTCGGTCCCCTGAGAGACTGACTGGCCGTCGAGGTGCCCTGTTAGCTCAACAGATCCGGTGCATCGCCGGGTTTTAGTGGGTAGAGTTGCGTCCACTTACCAGCTTTTCGGGCGCAGCAAGTCTCAGATACCCGCCTGGGGAGACCCACTCCCCAGCGGGATGCCTTAGAGCATTTCCCGGCGTTAAATAAAAAAAGCAGGTATTGCTTATCATGGGGTATAACAACGTATCACGTAGCTATACCCCATTTCACATATTATTATCATTACTACAATACACATACAATTACACATTGTCCTATAATAGCAATTCTACACTGTAATATTACACTACACAATAAACACTTTACATAAACCAAACTATGTATCGTAATTACACATCGGCTATAGCGATACCACTGTACATAGCAATTCTACAATATATACGTAAAACAAACTGGATGTAGTAATAACACGTTGCCTATAGATATACTACTGTACATAGCAATACCACACTACACATTTGAATACTAGACAATAGTCTATACGTAAACCAAACTGGATATAGCAATTACACACTGCCTGTAGCGGTTCTACACTATACATGTACCAATACCACACTACATATTATGTTAATATTACACTATACAAAATATACCAAATTGGATATAGCAATAACAAACTGCCTGTATCAATTCTGCAGTGTTCATGTAGCAATACCACACTATACATGTCAATATTATTATTAGTAGCAATTCTACGCTGTACATGTAGCAACGCCTCACTACACATATCAATAGTACATTATACATAAACCAAACTAAATATAGCAATTACACACTCCCTGTAGCAATTCGATACTGTACATGTAGCAATACTACACTACACATAACAGTACTACATTCAACATAAACCAAACTGGATATAGCAATTACACACTACCTGTAACAATTCTACACTGTAGATGTAGCAATACTACAATATACCAATACTGCACTACACATAAACCAAAGTTGATATAGCAATTACACACTACCTTGTATAGTCTAGATATTCTCAGATCTATTTGTTTCTACGTCTCTACATAGTTAGTAATTAATTCTAAGTTTGGCTCATTGCGAGTTGTAGCAAAAACCACACTCTAAAGGTTCTAAGCTGAATTATAGTAACCAAAAAAGTAAGTTAATATAAAAAGTGGACCTTAGATGATTATATTATGATGAGACCTTAGATTTTTTTTTTTTTTTTTAGTTTTGTATGTTAGTCTCTATATTTTTTTTTTTTATGTTAGTTGGATAGATAAACTGGCAAACGTGCCACCTGATGATAAGTGGTCGACGTCGCCCATGAACATAAACTAGTTTACCTGGAACGAGCCCAGGCAACTCATCTATGTGTTGCCTATCCTGAGACATAAGATGATAAGTCTATAATATAATATATATAAATATAAAATAATTTCTACAGATTTTAGGAATTTGACAAAAAATCTTATAGGAAGTTTTAGAAGGTAAAAACAAACACAATAATGGATGAACCCAAATCCAATTTCAAAGTAGCCCCCGTCAAATTCAGTCTAATAGAAAATTACTGTATACTAGCCCTTACGCACGGCTTTGCCCATCGTAAATTAAATTTATTTTTATTAGTAATATGATTTCACAAAGATTATTTTTATATGATATAATATAGGTACATAGGTATATATTAATTGACCTAATAAGAACTTTTGTTACGGGTACGGGGAACAGAATTGAAAAATTATATACACATACATAACCCTACTCTGTGGAGGTGGCGTCGGTCCCTTGCAGGACTGACTAGCCGTCGAGGTGTCCTGTTTGTTTACTAGATCCGGGGCACCAAAGGCGGCATTGGTGGCACTCGCCGGGTTTTAGTGGGTAGAGCTGCGTCCACTTACCAGCTGTCGTGCGCAGCGAGTCCCACATACCCGCGTGGGGAGACCCACTCCCCCGCGGGATGCCTCAGAGCATTTCCCGGCGTTAAAGAAAAAAAAAAGGCTACTGAGCCCCACCACCACGTCAAGGCCTGAACCATGATGGGGAAGACGTATTGAACTTAAACTGTTGAATAAATTGTGATAAAATTTGGCAAGAACTAAGGTCAAAGGTAGAGCGGCCGCAGCGGTCGCGGGCACGAATACTGCTTAATCTGCACTGGGTTATGTATGTGTATATAATATTTCAATTCGTCCACTTACCAGCTTTCGTCCCACGTATAGTGGGTCTCCCCACACGGGATGCCTCAGAGCATTTCCCGGCGTTAAAGAAAAAAAAGGTTCAATACGACTTAGGGACCTTCATAAGAAGAGCATACTCATGTTTGATAGGTCAGAAACCACCTGCTAATTCTCTGGTAAAGCAGATGTCTTTCACTTACAACCAGGTGATCCTACCTGTTTTTTGTAAAGTCGGCTTACGGACGGTTTTATGTAATAACCGCATAATGCGTCACACGCCGAATGCTTACGCCGATTTCGCCTCTCTATCACTTGTCCCGCGCTCTCGCTTCCCCGCTCGCCTCAGGCGGAACATGACACTTCGTGCGAGCAGCAGACGTTCATCGATTTATAAGACGTTATCACGTCAAAAGTAAATTGATAAATAGACAATGATCCTTTTAATGGATTAGTAGAGGTACATTGATTTTCCTTTTTTACGCGAGGTCTTTACATCCAAGGTTTATTGAAGTGAAACTTCTTTGCGCGCATGATTGTAAAATGTTTACGCATGAAACGTCACGAAAATTTGCAACGTTATTGTCCAAGAAGAGGGCGAGAGTGGTTGATAACGATAGAGAGAGAGTGAGAAAGGGCGAACGTAGCATGAAGCACATAGCCATGGAGTGAGAGTAGTTTAAAAATTAGTTTGCCAAATAAGTTTCACTTCTGACATGTGTACTTTGTACGCACGCACCTTTTCTTCTATATTTTTAGGGTTCCGTACCCAAATGGCAAAAAAGGAACCCTTATAGATATGTCTGTCTGTCTGTCTGTCGGTCTGTATGCCAGTTTTTTATTTTACTTTAGTGTTTAAATTCTATTAATTTTGATAGAGAAAAACAAAAAAAGACTTGCCATGTGATATGGAAACCTGTACCTTGTACGATTTTTTACTATTTATTTTATTACACATAAAATTAACTTGATAAAAAAATTGTGTAGTTAAAATTATCGTGATTTTTTAACAAATTGCCGAATTGTAAAGAACCTCAATTGTTAACAATTTGTTAATTTCCGAAGTAAAGGTTTTTCTATTAAAAAACCTGCGCCGGTTGAAAAATAAATGTTGAAATTATCATGATACCTATTACTTAGATGGCCTAGATTAATAAAAACAAGAAACATCGTTTTCTTATAATGAAGTCTAAAGTATTGTTTTCTTTAGGATGTGATGTGAAACTAGTTTTCACTGGCATCTACTGTGCATTTTGTTAAATCTTTCTGATTCTTTAATGGCGGATTTATTAGAAGTGACGCTAGTAGTGCCTTTTAAATACAAGTACCAGTTTATAGCATGGCAGGGAAAACGAGCAGTCGAAGCCTTTTGGCAACTATCGATGCCCATACACATCCGCACAACGAGAGATTATGCAGATGCATTGCCGTCCTTTTCCCTATATACCCCGATGGGCCACCGGAAACTCACAAACCGCACAAAACGTGACTGTCGCTTTACTTGATTTTCTCTGAATTGTTACATGCACCTGATTTTATGAAGATTGCTGGCTTCAGTGATGAAAAATATCGCGAGGAAACCTGCACATCTGATGTGCTTGATTCAAAAGTCTTTGAAGCTACGTTACGTTGTGTAAGCGTATTAACTATGGCCTCGTCTCATTTCGAGGAGACCGGTGCCCAGTGAGACGTTTAATAGGATTTATAAGGCTTTGAAACATATCTTTAGCATATTTTCATGAAAGATCTTATCTTTATCATAAAAAGTTAATGTCATAGTGAAAATTTCGTCAAAATCTTTAAATCTGGTTTCGAGTTATCGTTCGTTATAGGACACATTAATTTAAATTTAACATATTAAGAGGACGCATTAGAAATTTTGGCGTCAATAATTTCAAGTCCTTTTATATTTTTTAAAATAAAGAAGGAATTTCTCCAATACTCGTTCTTAACGTAATAAAATAACAAAACCATTTTGTCGCTTACTTCCTTTAGTTATAAGCTTGCACACGTATGGAGAGCTTCACCCCGCTTAGGACGCTCAACCCTCTCTGGCACGTTTCCGGTATTAGAATTATTATTTACCAATGCGTCACCTAAAATGTCAACATCGGTAAACTGTTGTCCAAATATTTAACCTCTCGTTATCCTGTTACAGTATTGACTTAAACACAGCCTTGATTGAACGTAGTAAATTAGCAAGCTTGAACCATAATATTATAACTAAATCAACATTCTCTACACCATAAGTACTCCTTTTTTTTTTTTTTTTCTTTAACGCCGGGAAATGCTCTGAGGCATCTCGCGGGGGAGTGGGTCTCCCCACGCGGGTATGTGGGACTCACTGCACCCGACAGCTGGTAAATGGACCCAGCTCTACCCACTAAAACCCGGCGAGGGCCATCAATTGCCGCCTTTGGTGAGGTGCCCCGGATCTAGAAAACAAACAGGGCACCTCGACGGCTAGTCAGTCCCGCAAGGGACCGACGCCACCTCCACAGAGGGGTTGTCCCGCACCACAGAAAAACCCCTCACAACGTCGGGATAGTACAATGGGGTGAGATTCCCATCCTCACCCCTTGCCCCCTGCTCTTCTGTCCTCTCTTCTTATAAGAGAGGTACAAAGAGCCCCCTCAGCCCAATTAGCTTCGCCCAAGGTGCACCGCTCACCCTAGGTTACTGAGCCCCACCGCCACGACAAGGCCTGAACCATGGTGGGGACCATAAGTGACCCTCGAAATAAGCCGAGGAAGGTTGTTCACCTATGCACTGGACCAAATATGTAAGGTGAACTTCACACACCCTGAAAGACTTTTAGAGACATCTTATCAAGCCTCTAGGTTTCCACGATGGTCTTTTTGACCAAGAGCAAACGGAAAAGTTTAGAAAATCCAGTTTAGATTTTTTCGGTCAGGTTCGAACCCAGAACTCTCATTTCAACTTTCATTTACTTTTTTTCGCGGGAAAAATACTTTTGTCGCAAACTGCCAGTACGGGGTAAAAACTGGGGGTTATGTAAGACTCGGGATTTTAATCTGACGGGCCCCGCGGATGCCACCGACAATAATTGAGGTGCCACGGATCTGTCAGCAACAGGGTAAACCTATTAAACCATCGTCCCTCACTATTTATACTTAATATTATAAAGTTGAAGAGTTTTTTTTTGGAACGTAGTTCCTAATCGCGCGTTACGAAAGAGGGCTAGACGGAAAAAATTAACATGAAAAGTTGGAACGACACTTTTTGCTATAGTTGTAAGCCGTGCAGCTTTTTGATTGACACATTACTGCGTCGGTAGCTGTTTTTATTACATTATTGGGGCTGCTTATGGGGCCGGGAGATGCTCTGATTTTTATCGATAAAAAAATCATAAAAAATTTATACCTACCCGAATAATTATTTTCCGTGCACCTTTTTTCTGTTTTTTATTACAATTCCTTGACTAATTAATTTAAGTTATTATAATAAACTCATTATAATATTTTTATTGTTATCAAATTTGTTCTAAAATAATGTATGATTCGGGAAGGAGTTGCTGTAAAGATAATATTAATTGTTATCCAAATAAATACGTTTTTAATCATAAAGACATATAAGCCAGCCGCCATTAGCTCTGCGGGGCACAATACCGCGTGGACGGCTCCATACGGAACGGTTGTTCTGCGTACTGCTTTAAATAAGAGAAGTAATTAAATGCTCAGAAATAATAAAATTTGGTGAGCCACAAAAAACAGCATTTAAATAATTTGGTCTGCATACAAAGATTTAGTTTGCAATAAAAAAAATCAGGCAGCAATCCTTGTTCCGCAAATAATTTTGATAATGGTCAAAAATTAAATAATAAATAGGCAGCTTACAATATCATGAGTTTGCATAATAAACATTTAGTCCGCAAATACCTACTTGATCAGCAAGATTTCATGATTGATCAGCAGAGAAAACATGTCTATAAGCAGTGTATTTGATTGGTATGCATATTTAAAACATGGTGAGCAAAATAACTAATTGGAATGCGTTTTTGTTAAAAAATCGGCAACGTAATGTAATCGGCGATTATTAGCAGTCAAATTGACTGCAATTTGACTGCTAATAATCGCCGATTAACAACGTGTTTTAAAGAGGTTTGTGTTCAGCAGTGGACGGATAGAGGCTGATGATGATGATGATGATGAAGAATAAAACATTTTGTTATTTAATTTCAAAACTCATTGCACAAGAATTTGCTTTTATAATTTCGATCTCGATTATAATTTTATTATAAGAATAAAGATATAGCTTAATTGTTTTATATTTTTTGATTTATTTCAATTATATTCACAAAAAAAAATCTTTTATAAATTTACATATCTATAATTAATACATACATAAACAAACACATCCACTCAGAGAGTAAATAATTTAAATAATCTTTGTAAGGAATACGCCCATTTTGCGGATGACCAGTAAAGTACCTATTTTTGCTACTTTTATATGCAGCACAAAATGATTTTTTTTGCTTACCCTCTAAGTGCTTACCATAATTTTATTAAACAGGAGCAGCTCATTGCAGCTTATATAATTAATAAGCTGTACAAAAATAATTACAGCCGTCCAGAATGACATAAATTGCTGATTGATTATGAAATGTTTGCTGGCCATGAGTTGCTGATCAATTAGCTATTTCTGCTCACAGATTATATTTTTCTGCTCACAAAAATACGAATACCATGCTAACCATTTAAATAACATCCTTTAAATAATAGGTCTTTACCTATGAAATTGCCGTTCTGCATTCAAATCAAAATCATTTTTGTTTATCCTTCAAATGCTACGTTAACACTGAGTGACATAGGCTATAGAAATAATTATCATCAATCCGCATACGGTTATAAATCTAAGTTTACGCAGTTAAAGCTGCGGACAACAGCTATAATCTATAAAAATCCACTCATTATAATGAATGGAATTCGCGTAAACATAAGAATATTTAGACGAATTTATTATTATAGATTAGGAGAGCAAATGTCACACTCAGGAGGTCTCTCGCTGAGAGCCTTACGCTGGACGGGTTTTTTTTTATGTCATTATGCATTATGCAAACGAGTAGTCGGAGCCTCACAGCGCTGACGCCCATACACATCCGCACAACCAGAGGCCACGCAGATGCGCCGCCCTCCTTTTCCCTATCCCCCCCAATGGGCCATCGGAAACTCACAAACGGCCACCGGCACGACCACTTTACCATTTTTCGGGCGCAGCGAATCCCACATACCCGCCTGGAAAGTCCTTCCGCGGGATGCCTAAAAGCATTTTCCGGCGGAAAAATATGTGGTGTGATTTTTGTTTATATTTAATAAAAAGTAATATTTAGGAGTGAGCAGATTTGTCCGTATCGTGTAATAATGATGCAGTAGTGTTATTATGAGCCACAACACTAATTAAATTCGGAGCTAGCCCGATAATGTGGCAATCATTTTAGCTTATTTAGGTACTAACAGTTAATGAATTTTGACACTAAGCTTTATTGACCATTTACACAATTTTGAATCTAGATAACAGCTAAATTGCAGACATTACTAAAACTCAGCAGCAATTACAACATCATATTATTCCAAAGAGGTTTTTCTTTATTCGTAAACTTTAAGTAATTATTGTAGAAAATTATGAAAAAGTTTTATAGTTTTTATGTTTGGTGATGAGACGAGCTATTTCCAACTAACATAAAAAGCTCTATATTCGGGTACCGACCCATATTATATGCGTATTTACATACTACAAATACGCATACCTATACGAGCACACTTGGAAACTAGTTACCAAGATTTAATTTTGAAGATCATACCCTTTTTCTTTGAGAAAGTTTTTTACTTTTTTTTCTTTTGTATGGTATTTAAGTATTATTTTATACGGTTTCGTATAATAATAATAATCTATGGACGCTTTTACACCACGTCAATCTGGTCCCGTGGTAAGTTCTCGAAGAACTTGTATTACGGGTACCAGACAACGAAAATATATTTAATACTTTTGTACTATACATATTATATTATAGTATAAAAGTATTATTAAGATAAGGTAAGATTTTTATTATATAATACACATATTTAATACCCATCCATCACCCAGGAACACAGAAAAAATTGTTGTTCCCTGGCGGGATTCGAGCCCGCAACCTCTGGCTTGAGCGTTAACGCGCTAACCACTGAGCCACAGAAGTCGTCAAAGTATATTTTTATGAACTATTATTTTTGGTATAGGCAAACTAGCAGACGTGCCACCATCAGGTGGTCCATCAGGACAGTGGTTGACGTCGCCCATAAACATAAATCTGTTCACCTGGTACTAACCCAGACAACTCATATAATATGTTGCCTATCCTTTTTTTTGCCAGGACAGGCAGTGTAATTACTGGCACAGAGACTTAACATTTTATGTCTCCAAAAAGGCAACAAAATAAATTAGTTTTTTCTTTATCGCCGGGAAATGCTCTGAGGCATCCCGCGGGGGAGTGGGTCTCCCCAAGCGGGTATGTGGGATTCGCTGCACCCGAAAGATGGTAAGTGAACGCAGCTCTACCCACTAAAACCCGGCGAGTGCCACCAATGCCGCCTTTGGTGAGGTGCCCCGGATCTAATTAGCAAACAGGGCACCTCGACGGCTAGTCAGTCCCCCAAGGGACCGACGTCACCTCCACAGACTGGTTGTCCCACACAACAGAACAGCCCCTGCCAACGTCAGGACAGTACAATGGAGTGAGGTTCCCATCCTTGCCCTTTGCCCCTGCTCTTTCGTCCCCTCTTCTTATAAGAGGGGTACAAAGAGCCCCCTCGGCTCAATTAGCTGCGCCCAAAGTGCTGGGCCCACCGTAGGCTACTGAGCCCCACCACCAAGGCCTGTCAAGGCCTGAACCATGGTGAGGATATGTTGCCTATCCTAAGACGTAAAGATGTTAAGTCTCGCTGCCAATAATTCACTGCTTATCTTTCCGAAACACAGAAAAGCTGTTTCACGGGAGAAACAAGCAAGATGGTGCTCAAGCAGCCAGGAGCGCGGCACAGCGCATCCCTCCGACCGCTAAATGAAAAAGGATCCATGATAACCGACTGCAGGTTTACACAAAATTATGTAATTACATTATCATACCTGATTGAAATAAAATGCACACAACTATACACAATCTTGGCGGTGGACGGATAGAGGCTGCTGATGATGATGATGATGATGATGATGATACACAATACGGATTCCACAATTCTGTCCATCGATACTTTTCATGAGCGAAAATATTTAAGCTATAAGGAATAAGACCCAAGTCGATACTAAAACGCTTATATCAGCCCTGATATTGTACAGAATATATTCGTCGACGAATATTCGAGCTCTTTTGTAGATTGGAAAACTGGAAAGCATTATATTATATATAAGTAAGTTTTTAATTGCCTTAGTAACTAACTCAATATATACTACCGGCGGTACAAAGGTCAAAGTTCGACCCTTATTTATCAAAGTTTGATTGAATAATATTTATTTACATATTTCTTTTTTTTATATCTTTTAATAATTTTTAATATCGAATGATGAACATTCGTCAGCACGTTATGTTCAAAAAGAATCTATATGTTTTTAAATTGTATTTGACATTAGAGCATAAATAATAATTGATGTTTTAACGGCATATAGAGATATTAATATAATAAGCTCGTTGAAGTGGTTCCACTGAGTTTGTTTAGCCGGTTCTTTCTCAGTGGGCTTGCCTTGGAACCGGTGGTAGATTCAATCGACGTTCAAAAAGAAACTCTGATTGTACTAATTTTAATAAAAAAAATTGATTTGATTTGATTTGGTGGGCTGGTCACATGCTCAGGAGAACAGATGACCGATGGGCCAAAAAGGTTCAAGAGTGGATGCCGTGGTCGACGAAGTGTTGGTCGACTATTAACCAGATGGAAAGACGATCTCCGTTCGGTGGCCGGTCCGTGTTGGATACGAGTGGCCGTCGGCCATCTTGCCGTTCATTGAGGGAGGTGTATGTTCAGCAGTGAACGGATAAAAGCTGATGATGATGATGGGATAAATTTAATGTATTTATTCACTGGTATTTATTACACATATTATTTAAATTAGCCTTTCTCTCTAGCACAAGAATTTGTTCACTCAAATTCAGATAAATATCCTAAGACCTAGAGAATATTTTACTTGAATTTGATTCATTTTATTAAAAAAAACTACGGATAATATCGTAGCGATTACTTTAAAATTAATTTGCACAGTCTGGGCATAGGTATCTTATTAACATCCTTTCTAGATAACTTAAATATCGCTTAAGGAATATCTTAATAGCCAATGAATTATTTAATGCACATAAATACACTGAACGGAGAAAATTAATACTTAATATAGTTTTTCTTCTTCTGGAATTTTGTTTTGAGCAGTTTGGGTTGTTTAATGTCTTTTCTGCCCTTTTCATGCCCATAATATTACAGACATTTTTGTCGTAATTTGAGAACGTATGTTAAAAAATGTAATCTTAGTTTTATATTCCGTGCAAATGTGAAATGAATATCATAATATGTTTTTATTATTCGGCTTTGATATTTGACAAAAAATATATTTTGTAAGGTACCTACGCTCTTTTGTAGTGTTGAGTTTATGCAGATATTTTAATTTTAAATTATTTATTCCATTTCTAGTACTATTTCCGTAAAATTTATTTTCATTAAGATGGTAAATGCCAATGTTTTTGTGGACATACTTCTCACAGTCACACTGGTTGCTCATAAAAAAATGATTTTTCTAAATTTTCCCGTGCACCTGAACAACTCTTGCTCACCGGTTAGAAAAATATCGTGAGGAAACCTGCATGCCTGATCAGATTAAGTCTTTGAGGGTATCTGATTTCGAGGAGGAGATCCGTGCTCAGCAGTAGGATATATAAAGCTTGATTTATAATAATATTATCAAGCCTTATATCTCCCACTTCTGGGCACGGATCTCCTCAAAATCAGGCGAGGAGGGTTGGGCCATAGTTCACCGATGCGCTGGCTCAAATACGGGTTGGTGAACTTCATACCTTCACAGACTTTTAATCTCATCAGGTCAGGTTTCCTCACGATGTTTCCTTTACCGGTGAACAAGCAATGGTCACATGTTGGTTCTAAATATCTCTAACAGGCGGCTTAAAGAGTGGAAAGAGAAATGAAAATTGTATGGGGAGCCCTCCTTAATATTTATTTTAATTTAATTATTTATTTATAAAGCTAATATGTCACTAAATATTCTTTAAATATTTCAAGCGTCTTTCTTATAGTTATAACGGCAACAGTAATACAAAATACCTAAATAATCTGTGAAAATGTCAAATGTGTGACTAATGACTATTACGGTTCTGAGATACAGCCTGGTGACAGACAGTCGGACAGACAAACAGACAGCGAAGTCTTAGTAATAGGTACCCGATTTACCATTTGGGTACGGAACCCTAGAAACAGTTTTAGAAGTGTATTGGTACATAGTGATGTCGTTTATTAATTTACATTTATTTAAAGTGACGCTTGATTTAAATTTATGATCTACTAGCCGTTTCCTGTCACTTCGTTCTTAGATGTGGAATTCAGACATAAATATACTGAAACTGTTTAATAAAACAGACGATCAGAAGTTAAAAGATACTCGTATGTTCTAAAATGTATTTTTAAGTACCTATATATAATCACTTTCGAGTTTACCTCTTACGTTATATCTTTTTTAGGGTTTCGTTTCTCAAAATACCTTTACCTACCTACTTATTATAGGATCACTTCTTTGTCTGTCTGTCTGTATGTCTGTCTGTCTATACGTCTGTTTCATTTTAATCATGATCCTTGATTTCGTTATCGAATGTTGGACGAATGTTGTTGCTTAACATTATATCGTGAATATAATCTACTAATTTAATTTAACAAACTATTTCTATACAGAAACAAAGAATAAAAATGTCTGAGAGATTTGCTAACAAGGATTACCATGACAAAAATTTCTATATTATTCTATTAAACTTTCCTTTTTGAGAAGATATGACCAATCTCTCCTATCGGACTAATTTCAGGCGTCCGGCGTAGATATTGAAATATTTAGGTATGTATTGCTTCAAAGTTTATCTACCAGCTAAAGTATTGTAATAACTACGGAATTCAAACATTAATTTTGTTTTAATATACTTACTAAAACAAAATAAAAAAGAGGAAGTTTTTTTTTATTAAGTACTAGCGGCCCGGTACGTGCTTCGCTACGTATAAAGTGAAATAAAAAGAATTGGAACATCAAATTAATTTATTCAAATAAAAAAAAATATTATTAATTGCTAGCTATTTTAAAACTTAATGTTGTACTGTCAACACTGAAAAAAGTTTCAATATGACCCCAACTGAAAAAGTTTCAATTTGACAGCAAAATCTCCATTAACAAAATGATCCGCCATTTATTGAATTAAAAAAATGTGATAAATGAAGAACCGCTCGACCGATTTTGTGCAAACTTCACATAAACCATCTACTAAAGAGTCCGAACAAAGCCTAAACATTTTGTTGGGATTGGTGAGCCCGTTCTTGAGTTATAAAATTACAACGAAAAGTGGCATTGATTTTTATAAATATATAAAGATTTAAATTAGTAAGAGGTTGTGCCATGCTGCTATGCTGCCGATTAGGGCCAGCACGACCGGAGTGGTACCTATCGCTCACATAACACCGGCGTCAAGTGACAGCTATGCTATCACGTTTCGTGCGGTTTGTGAGTTTCCGGTGAACCATTGGGGGGATAGGGAAAAGGAGGGAAACATATCTGCATAATCTCTGGTTGCGCAGATGTGTAGAAGTATAATATAACAGATTGTAGAAGTTTTATATCCAAGAAGATCCATTTTATATGTACAATCCCTTCGCACTACCACTGACTGGTCAGATTAGACCATAAAGTTAATATACCTAGCGGATTAGACAAACAGTGATAGTTTCTGTAGCTACTTTCATTTGCCAGTCTTCAAGACAAAATGTAATTTAGATACTATAAGCTTTAAAGAGACGGACATTTACTAAATCCATGGATGAGATTTTGTAAAAATAGTCAATAACAGATACAAACTATAATGAATTTATATCGTATATTGACCCTGGCAGATTCTCTAGTTAGCTTTAAATTTTCTACGCAGAGAAGCTTTATATATAATTTTAGTACAAAAAGCAGTTATCTAAATTATTACAATAATTTACTGGCATAAATACAGAATACCAATAAATCAATTTTCATTAGAACTTTGAAATACATTAAAATGGTTAATACAGACAGGCAGTGTAATTACTGGCACCGAAACTTAACATCTTATGTCTCAGGATAGGCAACACATAAACGAGTTTTCTGGGCTCGTTCCAGGTATACTAGTTTATGTTCATCGGCGACGTCGACCACTTAACTATAGGTGGTACGTTTGCCAGTTTGCCTATCCAACTAACAAAAAAAAACCAAAGATCAGACGCCCAAATGATTTTTAATGTAATGTCAGTAAGAGGTAGTGCCATGCTGCATTGCAGCCGAATTGAGCCGGCACGACCGGGGTAGTACCGCTCGCTCACATGTATAACATCGGTGTCAAGTGACAGCTATGCTGTCGCGTTACGTACGGTTTGTGACTTTCCGGTGGCCCTTTGGGAGCATAGGCAAATAGAGGGCAACGCATCTGCATAACCTCTAGTTGTGTGGATGTGTATGGAGCCCAACTGCTCGTTTGCCCCTTATGACATAAAAGAAAGTCTGTATAATATCTAATATAACATAAAATATAGCTGTTCCCTTGCCTTGCCTTGCAGTTGAGAAATATAAACCTCTAAAATAACCGTTTCTCAATAATTTTAATTATCGCGTTCAAACATTCAAAGAAACTGTTCCGTTTTATGAAAATGTAAAAAGCTGAGGAGAATATTTATTTGTTTGTATGCGCTAATGCCTTTGGGATTAATCTTAATATCTAAGGTAGGTCATTAGTATTATTTTTTTCTTTTACGCCGGGAAATGCTCTGAGGCGTCCCGCCGAGGAGTGGGTCTCCCCACGTGGGTATGTGGGACTCGCTGCGCCCCAAAAGCTGGTAAGTGCACGCAGCTCTACCCACTAATACCCGGCGAGTGCCACCAATGCCGCCTTTGATGAGGTGCCTCGCATCTAATGAGCAAACAGGGTACCTCGACGGCTAGTCAGTCCCCAAAGGGACCGACGCCACCTCCACACAGGGGCTGTCTCGCACCACAGGACAACACCTCTCAACGTCGGGACAGTACAATGGGGTGGGGTTCCCGTCCTCGCCCCTTGTCCTCGCCCCTCGTCTTCTTATGAGAGGGTCTTCTGCAAAGAGCCCCCTTGGCTCAATTAGCTTCGCCCAAGGTGCTGGGCTCACCCTAGGCTACTGAGCCCCACCGCCACGACAAGGCCTGAACCATGGTGAGGTAGGTCATTAGTATGGGCAAACTATTCGTCTCTTAGTCATTGTCGTATTTTGACGAGTGGTATAGTGGTCAGGTATTTTTATTGAAGAGGGAGCAAACGGGGGAATTCATCTCGTGGTAAATGATCAGTGATATCCATAGACACCCGCACAACCAGATAGTTAGCAGGTGCGTTGCTGGCCTTTCAAATATGAGTATGCCTTTTCTTGAAGGTCGTATCGCACACGGCCTCCCGAGGCATTATTAACGCGGTGTATTGCCATGTCATGTTCAAGGCCACGATAATTCAATGAACAATTAATCTCTCCCATGTGAACGTCAAGACCAATATTAGGTACGTAGTGTATGCGGTAAGCAGACTCCTAATAAGATTGCCGACTGATCTATAGCATTCATGGAAAAATCAAGCTTTGGGATATGACAACGTGACTATATATGAGGTCTAGACAAAATTGTCATGGGGGCCTCGTGTGATGATTTTTCAATGCAAAGAAGATCAGTAGCTAGGCATGAAGTACATTTGGACGTTAGGCCCCTTGTCCTGCCATCCTTAGTGCCACCACCCGACTAGAAATTTTTTCGTGATCCTTAGAAGGACCGGACCGGGCATGCCCGATCTAGACCAGATAAGGAATGTAACGCAGATGATTTGCCTGGACCCGATCAGGAAAACCTAATCTGGACCCGATCAGGAAAACCTTATCTGGACCCGACCAGGAAAACCTTATCAGGACCCGATCAGGAAAATCTTATCAGGACCCGATTCGGAATTCCTAATCGAATCTGGATGAGATAAAAAAATTAGAAATCGTCTCCTTTCTTAATTTACCAGTGATGCTGGTGCCAAGGCTTTCCAAAATAATAGCTCTAGTTCTGACAGACCACATACAAATTATTATTGTTATGTATTTTAGTGATTGGTCTTAAAATTGAAAAATAGTTCTTAAAAAAAAAAAAAAACATAAACATAGGCGTAATTTGTTTACAAAATACTGTGATTTTTTGAAGTGACCAATCACTAAAATACATAACAATAATAATTTGTATGTGGTCTGTCAGAACTTGAGCTATTATTTTGGAAAGCCTTGGCACCAGCATTACTGGTAAATTAAGAAAGAAGACGATTTCTAATTTTTTTATCTCATCCAGATTCGATTAGGAATTTAGGATAGATTGTTACTAAGTATTTTAGTACTTGTTTTTATAATACCGTGCTTGTAGGTATGATTACCTTAACAATCAATGACCAAAAATATACACAGGGAAATAAAAACTGTTACATTTAAATATTAGAAGCTAAATATTGTGATTTATTTAAATGTTGCTACCTTAGGTTGGGTTGGGTTAAGTATTTTAGTACTTATTTTTATAATACCGTGATTGTAATATAGATCACCATATCAATAAATGACCAAAAATATACACAGGGAAATAAAAACTGTGTTACATTTAAATATTAGAAGCTAAATATTGAGATTTATTTAAATATTGCTACCTTAGGTTAAAAGAGAATAAAAGGGTTATTGTTAAGTATTTTAGTTACTTATTTTTATAAATACTGTGATTGTAATATTGATTATATCAATCAATGACCAAAAATATAGATAGTAAAAAAAAAACAAATAATAGTTTAACAAGAGTTTAATGAAAACATTAAAAACACTTCACAGCCTATTATAGCTCACCCACACTAACTCTGGAAGGTCCTGCCTACTTGTTTTCTGGGTGCTGTCTGTGCTACTGAAGTAGGTGGTATGGTATCCTCACTGTCTTTTTGACTCAAGCTTGCTTCATTACAAATGTTGTGTAAAACACAACAAGCATTTATAATTCTAATAACTGTGTCCGGATGATAGTGAAGGACCCTGTGGCCTAGGAGACATCGCCACCTATACTTCAGAACACCCATAGTATGCTTTACTGTATAGTGTGCTACACAATTAAATTTGGTGTAGTGTTCTTCAGGTGAGCCAGCCGGAGCATCCAAATATGTTTCATCACAATAGTTCTTTGGGCATAGCCCGAGTCTCCTAAAACATAATAAATAATTATTGCATTACAATATTCATGTATGAAACAAATGCTCACTTTATTATGATTTTAACTTAGACTTAACAAGTGAATAAACAACTTCCCCAAAATTTAAAAAGGAAAGAACACATTCTAAGATTCCTTTATAATTTTTATGTTATTTGCCAATTTAAAGGTATTATGACTTCTTATACTGTGGTATTACTAAAAGAATATATCTATTAACATATATAATTAATTTGTTTAAATTGTATAATATATTATATCAATATAATACCTATATACAATTTAAAGGTATTTACTAATAAAACAAAACACATTATTAAAACTAAATTACAGAATTACAGAATCCAAGAGTTAACTTACAATTAAAACATTTCTTAAGTGAAATCCTTTTCTATTATAAAACCTCTCATTTTGGGCTGGATGTATGAGAGCCATATGAGTACCAACAATAGCACTTACTATGTCATATGGAAGTTTTCATAAAATCTGAAATGAATGCAAATATTATTATGTAGCTCAATAAGTCAAATAGATTATTATAATTAGCACTTATTTGATTTATATTAATAGATAGGTATCACATAATATGAAGAACAATGTAGAACCAATCAATAATAAAATAATTTGAGATATATTTTTTAAGTATCCTACATATGCATTGAACTATTATTACTGTAGTAATTACAACTCACTGTACATAGGCCGTAAATAAAGAGAAAAGATGAACTATAGAAGAGGTTAGATTAATTATAGATATTTCTATTGACATACCTTATAACCCGCTTATACTAGATAGTAGATACAAATCCAAATCGCTATGAATAACTTCAAAGCTTCATTATTGGTTAATTAAATTATTAAATTAAATTAAATAATTGTAATTACTTTCATGTTATTATGACAATAAGATATTAATTTTAATAAATCTATAATTCAAATAATTTTTACCAAACATTACCTGTAATTAAACATTACCTGCTACGCCACGTATTTCAACATGAAACGTTGGCCACGTCGGATCAGGCTCATCACAATATTTCACCATTGTTTGTAATAATTTGCAATAGGTATTTAGAATTTTTTAGCAATGATTCAGGCATATATTTACATCCAGTACCACCGTATTCTATAAAATGATCTAACCAAGAACTTGGTACATACTAGGTATATCTATTTCTTTACTGGATGAATCATTTACAAATAGAACTAACACGTACTTGTAAGTCATCTGAAAAAACGGATTATTGAAATATAAAATTATTTTAAGAAATAGCAAAAAATTTTGCATTTTTTCAATGATTTCTGACTAACCTTGTACCTAATTAAACTTAATAACGAAGCTTTAAACACTACACAAATTTTTATCTAATTAATTTAATCCACAAGTTCGTATTTTATACACATTAAACTGGGTAATATAATAATCTAGATACTATAAGTTTATAGTACTTTATTCACTTTTTTTAATTTAACACACATTATATTAATTATTCATAATCTAATTGTTTAAGTTATTCAGTTTTTTTGTTAAACTTATAAATTTCACTTTTAATTTATATATTTTAATATACTAATCGACATATAATTTTTACACAATATAAAAAAAATAATATAATTATTAGTTAAATATTCAACAAATGATTCTCTATGACACAAAACTTTTGTCACTTGCAAAATTGATAAACTGATCTACGTCTTCTTGCAACAAACAACACTGTATACAAGTTCAGACATGTTATTTTGTGACGCCACCCGCGGTCGCTTGTATAAATTAATATACTCACTATGTACATATTCGTTGTTTATGTTTTATTGATATTGATATTTTGGTACATTTTTTGATAAAACATACTATTCACGCGGTATATATTCTTAAATAATAAATATACTAATTACTATATACAGATTCTAAACAATGCATATAAAACAAAAATAGTTAATTATTCAACAGAAATTTTACACCACACAGATTTATTTCTTACTTCTGGACGCTTAAATAGTTATATTCAATGATATTATAATTTATATAACATCATTGGTTATATTATCGAATTTTAATGAAGCGACACACTGTACAAAATGCGATGAGTCGTATTGTGACGTCACGCATCGCTTCATATACATTTCATATTGTATATACTATACTTGTGTCTTACTTGTGTTTATATTCATGTAATTTAATAGAAATTGAAGGCAGTTTTTTTTTGTTATATGTTATATCCCTTATAGTAAATATTAATTTAATCGTACTTAAAAAAAATTAACTATATTAATTCAAAATAAAATTAAAAATATATGCCGGACCTCATCTGGTCCAGCCCTGGTCCTGATGTAGTATGCCTTACCATACTTTATTATATTTTACATCAGGTTATCCTCATCTGGTCCAGACCTGGTCCTGATGTAGTATGCCTTACCATACTTTATTATATTTTACATCAGGTTATCCTCATCTGGTCCAGACCTGGTCCTGATGTAGTATGCCTTACCATACTTTATTATATTTTACATCAGGTTATCCTCATCTGGTCCAGACCTGGTCCTGATGTAGTATGCCTTACCATACTTTATTATATTTTACATCAGGTTATCCTCATCTGGTCCAGACCTGGTCCTGATGTAGTGTGCCTTACCATACTTTATTATATTTTACATCAGGCTATCCTCATCTGGTCCAGACCTGGTCCTGATAGGGCTTACCGGATTTGGCAAGCCTTATTCTATCCTGATCCGGTCCAGATATATTATCTGGTTCAGCCTAACTTTTTTTCTAGTCGGGCAGTGCCGCCTTTGGTGAGGTGCCCCGATTCTGTTAAGCTAACAGGGCACGTAAAATGGGGTGAGATTCCCATCCTCGCCACTTGCCCCCTGCTCTTTTGTCCCCTCTTCTTATAAGAGGGGTGCAAAGAACCCCCTCGGCTCAATTAGCTTCGCCCAAGGTGCTGGGATCAAGGCCTGAACCATGGTGGGGATCCTTACGCTCCTGACACGAACTATGATAAAACAGAACAGTCATGTGATGATAAAACATTGTCTTCCTTATCTATAAACCAAGCCGCCTTGGGACTAATTTCGGTTAAGTTGAATTTATGTGATTACATTACTCCATTACATGATAAAGATTATATTATATATATCAGTAGCAGAATTATTGATCCACCCATGGCTGGTGATAGGCCTCTCTCACTGAACACCAAGACGGCCGATCTCATGCCACTACATTACATGATAATGATGATATTATATATATCAGTAGCAGAATTGATCCACCCATGGCTGGTGATAGGTCTCTCTCACTGAACACCAAGACGGCCGATCTCATGCCACTACATTACATGATAATGATGATATTATATATATCAGTAGCAGAATTGATCCACCCATGGCTGGTGATAGGTCTCTCTCACTGAACACCAAGACGGCCGATCTCATGCCACTACATTACATGATAATGATGATATTATATATATCAGTAGCAGAATTGATCCACCCATGGCTGGTGATAGGTCTCTCTCACTGAACACCAAGACGGCCGATCTCATGCCACTACATTACATGATAATGATGATATTATATATATCAGTAGCAGAATTGATCCACCCATGGCTGGTGATAGGTCTCTCTCACTGAACACCAAGACGGCCGATCTCATGCCACTACATTACATGATAATGATGATATTATATATATCAGTAGCAGAATTGATCCACCCATGGCTGGTGATAGGTCTCTCTCACTGAACACCAAGACGGCCGATCTCATGCCACTACATTACATGATAATGATGATATTATATATATATCAGTAGCAGAATTGATCCACCCATGGCTGGTGATAGGTCTCTCTCACTGAACACCAAGACGGCCGATCTCATGCCACTACATTACATGATAATGATGATATTATATATATCAGTAGCAGAATTGATCCACCCATGGCTGGTGATAGGTCTCTCTCACTGAACACCAAGACGGCCGATCTCATGCCACTACATTACATGATAATGATGATATTATATATATCAGTAGCAGAATTGATCCACCCATGGCTGGTGATAGGTCTCTCTCACTGAACACCAAGACGGCCGATCTCATGCCACTACACTACATGATAATGATGATATTATATATATCAGTAGCAGAATTGATCCACCCATGGCTGGTGATAGGCCTCTCTCACTGAACACCAAGACGGCCGATCTCATGCCACTACATTACATGATAATGATGATATTATATATATCAGTAGCAGAATTGATCCACCCATGGCTGGTGATAGGCCTCTCTCACTGAACACCAAGACGGCCGATCTCATGCCACTACATTACATGATAATGATGATATTATATATATCAGTAGCAGAATTGATCCACCCATGGCTGGTGATAGGTCTCTCTCACTGAACACCAAGACGGCCGATCTCATGCCACTACACTACATGATAATGATGATATTATATATATCAGTAGCAGAATTGATCCACCCATGGCTGGTGATAGGCCTCTCTCACTGAACACCAAGACGGCCGATCTCATGCCACTACATTACATGATAATGATGATATTATATATATCAGTAGCAGAATTGATCCACCCATGGCTGGTGATAGGCCTCTCTCACTGAACACCAAGACGGCCGATCTCATGCCACTACATTACATGATAATGATGATATTATATATATCAGTAGCAGAATTGATCCACCCATGGCTGGTGATAGGCCTCTCTCACTGAACACCAAGACGGCCGATCTCATGCCACTATATTACATGATAATGATGATTCCTATTAAAGACAGCTACAGAGTCCTATTAAATAGCATCTTAGTGAGCCTCTTTTACCTCATTTCCTTTGAGAATTCTCAAATATACGGAATTTCGTAGACGTAGAAATATGGTAACAATCATCCCATGGTTCCGATGCCAAAATTTGACACTCTCTAAATAAATGAATCTTAATACAAGAAAATCAAGAAATAAACGACATTGTTTACTCGAATATCACTCATTATAATGACTGCAGGACTTCCGTAACCATGGTTGCTGTAAAGTATCCGAAACGTCTGGCATATAAAAATCACATGAAATGAAATATACGTAACGTAACGTTAACGTAAAAATGCAACACGAATAGAAAACTATACCATACTTTAGTTTTCTATTCGTATTGTTTAGTTTTCTATTCGTGTTGCTTTTTCACGTTAACTACTTATATACGTAACGAAACGTTAACGTAAAAACGCAATACGAATAGAAAACTATACCATACCTTAGTTTTCTATTCATGTTGCGTTTTACGTAACTACTATAGTTATGTCATTTACGCTTGTAACAAAACTCATGGTAGAGGTACTGATCACACATGTTCACCGTCGGACAGTCTTCCTGCCTATCTGTCAAGCGGAGTGTGATTGAAAGCGTGAGAGAAAGACTGAGTGAGAGTGAAAGAGCGAATGAGTGCGTGCTTGAATGAATGAGTGCCACAAAAAGTTAGTTGATCTTATATATTATCACGTAAACTAAGGACTCTTGTCCACACACGTTTTTTTTGGTGTGAAAATGTATGATTAAATCACCGTGTGTAGACACAGTTGACAGTGTTGTATGGACCACTATGGAAGCTTGTCAACTATCGATAGAATAGAAATAACAGGCATAAAATTCCGAAACAGGTTAGTGATTTGTCACTGACGTAAAAGCAATGCAACTAACCAGTGATCTGTATGTTTATTAATATATTATAGGAGGGCAAACGAGCAATCGAAGCCTTTTGGCGACTATCGACGCCCATACACAACCGCACAACCAGACATTATGCAGATATGTTGCCCTCCTTTCCTCTATCCCCCCCAATGGACCACCGGAAACTTACAAACCGCCCGAAACGCGTGCAGCATGTTGTCACTTGATGCCGGTGTTATGTGAGCGAGAGGTACCACCCCGGTCGTGCCGGCCCAATTCGGCTGCAAACTTGCAAAGCAGTATGGCACTACCTCTTACATGTCCTTTATATATAAAATATTCAAAGGATAGGTATTTTATATCTAGTATTTCAGATTCCATTCCAGAAAGCTAACTGCCTCTGATAAAAATGTTCGACTCCTAAACAGTTTACTATAAAAGGAAGTTTAATTTACTTAAGATCATTCCTTAAATAATTGTGAAAATAAATATATAATAGGTATCCCATTATTCATTCGTAACAATGAAACAATACTGACTATTCAACACAAAGGTAACAAATCATAAATAAAAGTTTTGAAGGATCACTTTTATAGCGTAGATATTTACTATTTACCATAATATATAGATTTATCTAAAAATAAACCTAAATAATAACGTTATATTTAAAAGCGTATTTTGTAAAAATAATATAACGTTATTATTTTAAAATTCCTAATTAATTACTCGATTAAAAATAATTGTTAATCTCTCATAAACAATCCATTGTGAGTACATTCCAATTTTTCAGTTCCACGGATATAAATGTAACCTTTTGTTAGCGTTTATTTGAAAGCAATTAACTCGTACGATGGGCATTCGTTTTACAAAAGTCGAATTCACATCAAATATTATTTCACGTAATAATTCCAAACGAACAATACAAACAATCACCTGTTTATATTAAAATACTCGCCTGATTAGCCTGAAACATTTCGAATGTCACTTTATAAGTCTGCCACATTCAGAAACTGTTTTATAAAATATAAATGTATTGAACACAGATTAAAAATATATCTACAGATTATAGAAATCTACTAACAATAACACACAATAGCAAAGTTTTTGGAAGCCGCGTCTTGCGCTGGCGCTGCCTCACAACTGGCACATGTCAATGACACAGAATATAATCGAGATAGTTATAGATGGCTAATGCTAGACAAAATTTCCTTAAAACACTCATTTTATATTAGAGAACACAATGTATAGCTACGACATCAAAAATTGCGTTAAAAGTGAAATCTTTTGGTACCATTATTATTATGAATGTTTTTTCTATCGTGTTCATAATATTATAAACGACCGAACGGATTTTAATTTTTTTACACAAACATAAACCTTATCCCATTTATGGGGATTAAATACTATTCAAATCATTAATTAATTTCCGTAAAATCAATTTCAAACTTTTATCATTTGGTTGTTAATGCTCAGAATAAAAAGCCGTATTGTATTGGCTTGTAAAAATCTTAATAAACCGCGATAAAATCCGTAAAAATTGTTTCATTATAATAAAAAGCCATATTTTTAAAAGCTATTTTAAATCGAATTCCATCCAGGCAATGATGCAAACAACCGTTAGTATTTATTTAAGAGAAAGAATTATAATATTCTTACGTCTTCATTAACTCCTCTGTCTAATCACTGCTTAAGAGGACGTATTGGAAATTTTATCGTCAATCTTCTCAATTTTTTTCAGTAATTCCAAAACGAATGAAAATATAAGTTGGTGACCTGATAGTTCATAATAAAAACCTTATTTTGTTAGTTTCCAAAGCACGATTAGGTAACTTTTGTAACAGAGAAAAAGGTGTCAAAGAGACAGACCTCTTTTTGAAAAGAGATTCACATTCTTATGGGCAAAGGGGACCGGTTTAAGCCTCTTAACTTTGCATACATGCTCTTTAAAATTAAAGTAGTATTTTTTTTTCAAATTATCGTTTTTAACTAAATGAAGTAACAAAAACCATTTTGTCGTTTACACCTTTTAGTTATAAGCTAGCGCGCGTATGGCAAGCCTCGCTCGCTCAGGACGCTCAGCCCCCTATGGCGCCGGTCTGGCTTTACAATTATTGTTTAACGATGCGTCACCATGAACTCCTATAATAAAGATGATTTTTGCTCGGATATTTGAAAAGAGAACTAGATGTAATCAAACGCCACAGTAAAGCTGAATGAAGTCTTCAACGCTCGAGCGTAATTAGAAAATAATACGGATTGTCTACACGTATATCTCCTTTTCACACACTCATTTCTCTGTTACTATGTCCACAACTATAATACTACACCGTATTGACTGTTTATTCTACATTACACATTCTATGATACTCCGTGCTAAAATTAGAAGAGCATGTAATGGCGATCGTATCAGTTTTAGTTTTTATTGTGCGCCACACCGTCCGGTGTATTTCTGTACCACTTGGTACAGTAGCCGGTACAGGCCAAGACCCAAAATTATTAGTTCACTAATACTTGGTAGCAAAGCAATCGCATTTGCTTTTTTTACAAAATGGTGCTGTTACTGGATATTGCAGATCAAGGTACAGTCACCTGCAATAACGTGTACACGATACAGACTTTACAAATGGCATCAAAATTTTCTAAAAAAATACATAAACTATGTATACGTCTGGCGATATATAGCTTTGTTGATTATTGCATATTATTTTATTAAAATTTAAAAAATGTAAAAATGTAAATGGTGTATGCTAAAATAAAAATGTTGTTATATTCGATGGCCTAGTGGGTATGGGCTCGGCCTCTTGAGTGAGAGCCGAGAGGTCCGGGTTCGATCCTGACCCCTCCCCCCTGTGATGCCTAGAAATTGGTTTAGAATTGGTGAAGGACACATCGTGAGGAAACCTGCATGCCTGATAAGATAAAAAGTCTTTGAAGGTGTGTGAAGTTCACCGCATTGGGCCAGCGCATCGGTGAACTATGGCCCAAAACCCTCCTCGCCTGATTTCGAGGAGGAGACCCGTGCCCAGCAGTGGGACATAAAATGGTTGACATTATATATTCAATTGACTGTACAACGCTAAGAAATAGTATAAGTCTATTTAATTCTAGTTACATATTTCTATATTTGGATTAATCAGTCCGAATAATTTGATTTTGTCTATTTGTTACTTCCCTCTAAATCAGGGGTCGGCAGCATGCGGCTCTTTCGATGTGAAGTTTCGGGTCTAATTGCATGCGCACATAATAAACATTTCATAAAGAAAACCTTTAAAAACGTGCCCTGGATCAAGAGTGAGTAGGTCCACCTTCCTCATCTACCTTTATCTATCAGTCACATATACCGGGTGTATTTGGAACGCTTGCGATAACGAAGAGGTATGATAGTGTTGGCATAGCCTGACATGATACAAGTGAAAAAAAACGCGTTTTTTTTTTTGGTTGCCTTTTTTATTTTATTTTTTTGTATAATCCGGTTTAGTAAACATAATGTTACAGTAATTTGATGATAATGCTTTAAAATAATGGTTTTTTGAAAAAAACAGCAATTAATAAACTTAACTTAAATAAACGGCTAGCGGACTGAATCAGCTGATAGCGTTACACGAGGTCGCCGCATGCACGAGGTGAACGAACTCCCGCACCGCGCGCGTCTTCAGCGTGATATATCGCTTTAGTCGTTCATCGTTTTAGTTTTTACTAATACATTGCGGGTTTGCAAAATACACAAGTCCTAAAATTTTCTTTAAAAAACGTTTCTGAGATAAATGGTTATATGCATTATATAGTATATAAATAGTATATTATTAGGCTTTAATCTTCGCAAGCGTTCCAAATACACCCGGTATGTGTGAATTCGGAGGTCCAGAAATGCTTTTATGTCAGGCAGCAAAAGGTACTTACAGCTTTACAAGAAATGCCACGAGTTGAAGACACTTAGGTACATTCGGCGCATGGAATACAATGAGTTGAAGAAGTTGGCATTTGGAATTCTGACGATTCGTACGGGCAAGCGTTCTTCTGTATGAATATAAAACCGAGACAAGCGCGAATCCGACTCTGATCTTATGTAATATTATTATATTTTTTAAATTCATAATTTTATTTCATTCAAATTCCAAATTCACGGTTTTCAGATATTTTTACTAGTTTGAGAGAGAGCGATAGAGAGAGAGACCTTTTTTCCGCCAGTAAATGCTCTTAGGCATCCCGCGGGGGAGGGGGGACTCCCCAAGCGGGTATGTGGGGCTCGCTGCGCCCGAAGGATGGTATGGTGGACGCAGCTCTCTACCCACTAAAACCCGGCGGTGTTCTCCTAGTCGTGCTAGCCCGGTGCGGGAACTATGGTATGGTCCGCACCAGAGAGAGAGACCTAGCTTCTTACTAAATTTTATGATCGTGTCAATGGAAGGTTTTGGTTTGACAGACCGACAACGGAGTGCCAATATAATATAATACACTCTTTGACGGAGTGATCCTATAAGGTACCGTTTTGTCATTTTCAGCTACGGAACCCTAAAAATTAATTAAGAACCCGGCTAACGTATCAAAATCTAGAGTCGTCCATGATACTGAATACTCGTTTAAAATAACGAGTATTTCATAGCCGATTTTATAGAAACTTTCAAAGGAAATGCAATGCTGGTGCTCCCATTGATTGACTACTCAATCCTGTAGTTATAATATGTTATGTGCTTACAAATATATATATATATATATATATATATATATATATATATATATAAAGAAGTATTCATGATACAATATATTTTTTATTATTTTTATTTTAAATTAAAAACCAAATACCGGTGGGAGGGTTGCTCTGTGAAGCGCTCCCACCTGCACGGGTACCAACATGAACATCCTGCTTGTTTCTCCCGTCAAACAGCTTTCCTGTTTCAGAGAGAAGGGCAGGACAGGGAGTGAAATTACTGGCACAGAGACTTAACATTTTATGTCTCAGAAAAGGCAACGACATAAATGAGTTTTTTCTTTTTTTTTTCTTTAAAGCCGGGAAATGCTCTTAGGCATCCCTTGAGGAAGTGGGTCTCCCCAGGCGGGTATGTGGGACTCGCTGGGCGCGAAAGCTAGTCAGTGGACGCAGCTCTACCCACTAAAACCCGGCGACGGGCGAGTGCCACCAATGCCGCGTTTAGTGAGGTGCCCCGGATCTAATGAGCAAACAGGACACCTCAACGGCTAGTGACTAGTCAGTCCCTCAGGAAACCGACGGCACCTCCACAGAGGGGTTATCCCGCACCACAGAACAACCCCTCCCAACGTCGGGACAGTACAATGGGGTGAGGTTCCCGTCCTTGCCCCTTGCCCCCTGTTATTTTGTCCCCTCTTCTTATAAGAGGGGTACAAAGAACCCCTCGGCTCAATTAGCTTCATCCAAGGTCCTTGGCACACCCTAGGCTACTGAGCCCCACCACTACGTCAGGGCCTGAACCATGGATGGGAACACATGAATGAGCTGCCCGGGCTAGTCTCAGGTTAACGTTCATGGGCGACGCTGACCACTAACCATTATGTGGCTCGTGTTCCCGTTTGCCTATCCAATATCAATAAAATATCATAACTAAAACTAAACTAAAGAGAGTTGTCAAGGGACACCCAGATGGAACGAAGTTCCTTTCGATTAATTAGGGAAGGAATTTTAATTAAAAACAAAAAAAAAGGTGTAAGGAAAATAATTATTCGGGTAGGTTTTTTTTTTTATCGATAAAAATCAGAGCATCTCAGTGGGATTTGAACTGTGGTTTTTATACTAAGCAGCCCCAATAGTGAAACAAAAGCAACTATTGACGCAGTGATGTGTCAATCAAGAAGCCGCACGGCTTACAACTATAGCAAAAAGTGTCGTTCCAACTTTTCATATTAATTTTTTCCGTCTAGCCCCCTTTCGTAACGCGCGATAAGGAACTTCGTTCCAAAAATACCATTTTATAGGCAGGTACTCTAATATTGGTACCTGCAAAAAGTTTTTGTGGCTCAATTTTATAAGTTCTAATTTTTGGCTCTTCCAACTAAAAAGGCTGCCAACCCCTGCTCTAAATCAAAACAGCAACCGCTAGTATGTACACGTACAGACTACTCTTTCATTTGTGGACATGTTTTGATGGCTTTTTTATAACATAGGAGGGCAAACGAGCAGTCGAAGCCTAATTTTTTATATTTTTTTTCATTTCAGATATCAATCAGATTATTCAGATATGTTCCCTTTACCATAAGTATTAAATTATCTGCACCTGGCGGGATTCGAACACGCGACCGCTGCGTAAAGTGTCCACTGTCCAGTATCCTGACCACTATATCAGCCGACCGTCGATATCTCATCTACATCATTAGTTGTCCCTTTTCATTATTCGCTCACAGTCGTGAGCGACGATGGCCTAGTGGGTATGTGCTCGGCCTCTTGAGTGAGAGCCGAGAAGTCCGGGTTCGTTCCTGACCCCCCCCCCCTTGTGCTGCCTAGAAATGGGTTTTTCTAAAATTTCTACCTGCACCTGACCATCGCTTGCTCACCGGTGAAGGATACCTGCATACCTGATGAGATTAAAAGTCTTTGAAGGTGTGTGAAGTTCACCAACCCGCATTGGGCCAGCGCATCGGTGAACTATGGCCCAAAACCCTCCTCGCCTGATTTCGAGGAGGAGACCCGTGCCCAGCAGTGGTATTATATTCCATTATTCAATTTATGAATACATAATATCGCACCCCCCGGCGAATAAAGTCGCAAAGCCAGATTACGACTTTTTTAATGTTATTGCATAAACGTATTCTACGAGCCATAATACATCTCTGTAATTTATTTCATAGTTTTCGTTGCAGTATTAAAGAAGTTACAAGAAAACATTGCTTAATTCTACGGAAAAAAAATTAAGGACAAAAACAGCAATCTGCCCTTACTGATACATTCTATGTGTACCAAAACAGCAACCTCCATTACGACTTTATTCTGGTGAAATGTGTTGGTCGAATTTACAGTAATACTACATTACAAAATATTGAACAGCTCACTCAAACAGTAAAATAATATTATAGCGTTTTTTTCGTAAAATATTGTTTCAGTAATAACCTATTAAGGAAGCAAACAATATTTTTATCAAAGCGGATACACAACTACGCATAGACTGCCCTAAGAGGATACCGGTCGCAAACACCGGAGAATCACTCTCAGACTTCTGGACTCAGTCACAGACAGATTGGACCTGTACCTGAGACTGAAAGCCTGGGCAGCCAATAATATTGTGCTCAATACATTAATTATCCGAGGTAAACGGAGCAATCGACAGAAGTTCTCTATCACTATGACCGTGGATTTATGTAACATTAGGGGGCTTTATACAAATCTAAACGCCGTACACTACTGCCTCCAGACGGCGAAGTCACGGGACGGGAAACTTACCGAGCTTGGGGTCAATGCATCGATATCCCAGGGTGTAAATACCAGCGAATTAAAAAATTAGTAATTATAACTATGCCTCCAGGTCGTTCATAAGAAGTTTTACTAAGGAAAAAGCGGAGTACGTGAGCAGAATTTACAAGAAATTGGTCCAACTTCCTTCGGGAATTCGTGCATTTTGGTCGTTCCTTTGGCGAATGTCTGTTCAAGGGAATGTTTGTAAGCTATTGTTACCATCACTACACATGAAGGACGACTCGTTGGCCCATACCGCAAAGGACGAGGCTGACCTTCCAAGCTCTCTTGTTGTTTCCATCTCCACTTCGGATACCCGAGAGAAATACCACCAACGATCCCTCGGAGAGATACTTTAAACTCGTATGCCAGAAATAATTTTCCGACAGAGCTCAATGCGCAAAGCCTTCTTTTCGTTGGGCATCTGTTAGTGCTACGAACTTGTGCTCCTTAGTTGGAAACCGTCCTTCGCGTTTCTTTCGGCACTCTTATTCATTGGGCAACGTTCCACGCTCATGGAAGACAGCTTTAGCATCTGATCCTTAAGAAAGGAGACCACTCAGACCCGTCCAACCATAGACCAATAGATTTAACTGCCTTGTTCTCAAAGATTATGAAACGCAATGTTGACTGCCAGCTTCAGCGGTATTCAGAGGAGCACTAGCAGATTAGCGATCATCAATATGGCTTTCAACGGAATCGCTCAGCCGGTGATCTTCTAATATTCTTAATACAGCGATGGGCGGAGGCAGTTGAGAGCAAGGGGAAGCGATGACGGCATAAAGCACTTCCAACAAATCTACTGTTCTATGGGCTTTTCAAGAAATTATGTAAATGGATCACCAGTTTTTTGGCAGGTATGAACATCAAAGTCATTGTCAACGGTACATGTATTTACCTACCTTGTTTCTTCTACATGCACTTCATACGACAGCACCGAAGATACATAGGCCATTCTAATATCTCTCGGGAACAAGTCAACGAGTGTCGGAACAAACTAGTGTCTGAAATCGAGTCTCTGTTAGCCAAAGTCTCAGAATGGGGGTGACTTAATCTAGTCCAATTTAACCCCAAAAAGACATCGAACACCCACAGACAAGAAACACCCTTCGTCGTTCCCCTCCCATTTGAAGGCACTTTCCTAATCACCTCTGGCTGATCTCCTGAGGCTCCTCAATACTGGCTGTATTGGAATACTTGAAGTCGACATGTAGAGCAATGTGCAATTTCGTGGCCATTTGGAAGGAAAGGCTGAATTTGCCTCTAAGAAACTCGATGTGCTCAGTAGGGCGAAGCAGTATTTCATGTCTTTCCTCTGCCAAAATTATAAAAAATCTAAAGTAACGTCGATTTTAAAAGCAAATTGAGTAGTATGAGACTTCGGGTGACTCAATTTTAATGAAACTTTTACGTTTAAATTGCTAAACGGGGATGACGTGGAAATAATTGGATAGATCTTTATTATGTCACTTCAAAAAATTTTGAAAAATAAAAAACGATAAAAATGGCTCTCGCGCATCGCACCACGTCGCGCCAGTACCCAGCCGGGCGACATTGAAGTAGGACCTGTGCCTCTTTTGCTCGTGACAACGTTGTTACCGCGCATTTCATATTATTACGTCTAAATAAATAAGACGACACAGTGTAAATAATATAGCTACTTAATACTTACTAACAATTGTTGTCCTTAGTTGTAATTAGTTTACAATACAAAACCTTTAATTAGTGTGAATAAATAGATACTTGAGTTTGTGTAGTACCTAGTTATTTAATTGAAATGGCGAATAAAAAAAGGAAAATAAGGAAAAGGAATCTTAATACAGTTTTATCACAAACTAGCTGTTGCCCGCAGCTTCGCCCGAGTTAACTTAGACAACCATATACGCATTGATGATAATTATTTATCTAAGGACGGGCGTAGAACTTTATTTTATAATATGTAGTGATTAATATCGTATTTTTGTGAATAGCTTTTACATTGCCGCTTTATAATTGGCAATTTTTTTAAGTATTAAAATGGATATAGGTAGTATGTTATATTTAACTAATGTAGACATATTATGCCATCGCGGACTTTTCAGTATGAATATTTAGGATACGCAATTCTACCATACATTGATACAATAATAATTAATTCGGAACCGGGCCCGGCTAAGGTGTATAATAATGTAGTACATTATTTTGATCTATCTGTTAGGGTTCATCAAGCGTTTGCAATGTAAGTGCAAAAAATGTGCTTATTTATGACATCACATCAGAAACATCTAAAATTATGATAGTTTATCTACTATATTATGCATGTACCTATTACCTTCCTCTTGAATCATTCTATCTATTTAAAAAAACGCATCAAAATCCGTTGTGTAGTTTTAAAGATGTAAGCATACATACAATCAGACGCGGGAAGCGACTTTGCTTTATAGTTTATACTATGTAGTGATGTCTTCTTCCAGAAATTGTTAACACTTGAAGAATTCAAATTGTCCGACAATAAAGAAAATGAGGAACCTTCATCACAAAATATTTCTGATTTGCAACCATTTCCTAGCCCCCTACCCACAGGGCAATGTCGTGAGGACTATGGCCTTGACCCTCTTCTCAGAGGAGACCCGTGTCTAACATTAATCGATGATGTATGGGTCGATGAAAATGAATCTGTTCCTAGCATACGACAACTAAATTTTGTTGAATTTTAAAACAATTAAAACAATTAATATAGTATAAAAGAATATGTTTGTCTACAATTTTTTAATCTCCTACAAGCATTCTTAGAATGATTGATTTTTTTTATAGCTTAGGCCTTAGGAGGACAAAGGTGTATTCGGAACCTTAGATGACTACCGACTCCCATAATAATAATAATATCTAAGGACGCTTTTTGCACCACGTCAATCTGGTCCCGTGGTAAGTTCTCGAAGAACTTGTGTTACGGGTACCAGACAATGGAAATATATTTAATATTTTATACTATACACATATTTAAGGTTTTTTATTTATAATACACATATGTAATACACATCCATGAACCAGGAACTTTTTGTTCCCTGGCGGAATTCAAACCCGCAACCTCCGGCTTGAACGCTAACGCGCTAACCATTGAGCCACAGAGGTCGTCCTCGTAAACATTCACACAAGAGATAATGCAGATGCATTACCCTCCTTTACCCCATCCCCTGCAATGGGACACCGGAAACTCATACACCGCAAGAAACGCGACTGTCACTTGACGCCATTATCATGTGAACGAGAGGTACCCCTACGGTCGTGCCGGCCCAATTCGGCTACAAGCAGCATGGCACTACCTTTTAGACCTATGTAGCTAATTCATCCTTCCTAATCCTTACTAATATTATCAATGTGAAAGCATGGATGTTTGTTACGCTTTCACGCGAAAACTACTAAACCGATCATCATGAAACTTTGTACACATATTCTTGGAGGTATTAGAAGTAACATAGGATACTTTTTATAAAAAAAAATAAAGAGAGGTGTCAAGGGACACCCGGATGCATCGAAGTTCCTTTCGATTAATTAGTGAAGAAATAAAACTATCTTATCCTGCGCAGACGAAGTCGCTGGCACCAGCTAGTATTTCTATAAATCCAAAACTAGATAACTATAACAACAACAAGATTTTGTTATGCATAATTATTAATTATCACATCTAAGAATAATTCGAGCATAGTCAATCTACTGCATATTCGTATACTGTGGCGTGCTTGCCGGCCGTGGTAGGTCACCGGAGTTCATATAAAGACATCTCCCGCGCAACGCAAGTGCAAACCGATTCGGTGCGTTAAATACCTATAGTTTTGGGAGAAGGGGCCCTTAAGAATTTAATTTCGATATTACGACGAATAAAGTCGTAATATGACATTGCGGTACCGAAAAAAGATAGCGATGTCGATAATTTACATTTTATTAAATATCTGATATGGTATTATATTTAAAATCATAATCTTTTAATATTATAGCTACAAAAAAAAACCTTTAAATGTATACCTCAACTACTTATATGCGGCTAATAGTTATTAAGTTATTACGAAAAATCAGTTTTTTATTTTTCCTGAACAATTTACTTTTTTGTATTACTTTATTCGCCGGAGGGTGCGATATATACAAATCCAATACAAAATGTAGGTACTGACAGGAAGACGTTGTCCTGTCCGCTAGTACACTTATTTTGTAGTCAATAATATGCATTAATATATTGCAAAGATTACCGCCCTGATCGCAAAGTGGCATTTCTTAATTGCAACTCCGTGAAAATCGGATTAGAGCGTTTGAAAAACAACAAGAACAAGTGGTAGCAAAACAATTTTTTTTTTTTTACGGATTTTATCGCGGTTTATTAAGATTTTTACAAGCCCGACGTTTCGGATACTTTACAGCAACCATGGTCACGGGAGGACTGAGGTGTCATACGTCCTATTATTACAAAGTTATTCGAAACTACCCTATGATACATCAATATTTTGGTCAGTCCTATCTACGCAGAAAGTGCTAACTGTATCTTTAATCTGTGACATATTATGCTTGGATTTTGATTTGATAATTTTAATAATGGGATCCCAAGCAGGTGGTAGAAGCCAGCCATCTTCTCTATTGAAATTAGGATGTTTTTTAATTTCAATAGCCTCACGGATCATCCTTGGTTGGAATCTGTGTTCTTTTGCGAGGACTTGTGGTTTATCAAATCTGATATAATGGCGAGCTTTGTCAAGACTATGTTCACAGATGGCAGACTTAGTGTAGCGACGGTGTTTTAAATCAGCTATATGTTCTTTCACGCGAGTTTTAATAGATCTATTAAAACTCGCGTAATAGATCTATTAAAACTCGCGTGAAAGAACATATAGCTGATTTAAAACACCGTCGCTACACTAAGTCTGCCATCTGTGAACATAGTCTTGACAAAGCTCGCCATTATATCAGATTTGATAAACCACAAGTCCTCGCAAAAGAACACAGATTCCAACCAAGGATGATCCGTGAGGCTATTGAAATTAAAAAACATCCTAATTTCAATAGAGAAGATGGCTGGCTTCTACCACCTGCTTGGGATCCCATTATTAAAATTATCAAATCAAAATCCAAGCATAATATGTCACAGATTAAAGATACAGTTAGCACTTTCTGCGTAGATAGGACTGACCAAAATATTGATGTATCATAGGGTAGTTTCGAATAACTTTGTAATAATAGGACGTATGACACCTCAGTCCTCCCGTGACCATGGTTGCTGTAAAGTATCCGAAACGTCGGGCTTGTAAAAATCTTAATAAACCGCGATAAAATCCGTAAAAAAAAAATTGTTTTATTATAATGAGTGAAATTCGCGTAAACATTAGAAAACAATAAGTGGTAGCAATTAAGAAATGTCACAACGAGCGGATTGTGGACCGTGTGTTTAATTAGTGGTAATCTATTTTTGTCAAACAAACCGTCCAAGCGGAAACTGTATCCATACTACCCACTCAACTTGTTCCATTCATTCAAAAATACTACATATGTCAGAAATGTAAAAGTTTTTTTTTTTACTTGATCACACATAAATTCCGACCCCGACGACCACTGTGACAAGCGCGTTGGCGCTCAAGCCGGAGGTAGCGGGTTCCAATCCCGCCAGGGAACCAAAAAATATTTTCTGTGTTCCTGGGTCATGGATGTGTATTAAATATGTGTATATATCATATTATATAATAATAAAAATCTTAAATATATGTATAGTATATTATAAGTAACACAAGTTCTTCGAGAACTTACCACGGGACCAGATTGACGTGGTGTGAAAGCGTCCATAGATATTATTATTATTATCTTGATATCTATACATATTTCTTCAGTCCGTGTATCGTAACTGCCGCGTTAACACAAAACGCGCTGGGTTAAACAGTTGTGGCATTTAATAAAGAGAGGTTAAAAATAATAAAGATAACCATAAACCGACTTTATATGTACAGACAACCGATTTTTTGACGTGACAACGTCTAATAATTCGATGGAGCCGGCTGCACGAACGAAAAAACATGACGCATGCGGCGTTACCTCGCTCTGAGGCGGTCCATTTTCTTATGACGTTGTCACGTTCAACTATCGTCAGTAAACCGACTTTACAGACAACCGATTTTTTTATTTCTAGAGGATTTCAGGCCGAAAGTCGCCAATCTCCTTTAAATAAGAAACAAAAAGAGACCGGCTATTAAAATTAGGGTTAATATATGAATTTGGAAAAAGATAAAAGGAAAAATTTAATTTAAATAAAACGGGTACATAAGTGAGCTTGGGCTACATAATATATTCCTGGTGTCCAGCGGAAGATGATTAAGGGCACTTACCTTCGGTGTGTAAGGATGGCTCCTCCTCCACGAGGTCGACGTGAAACCCCAGAGGTTCAACTCGTCCGGTAAGGAAAGTTCTTGTCAAAGGAAACTCCTATGATTCCGTAGACGCCAAGGTAAAATGTGTCAACTGTGTGGCCCTGGAACGCGAAAAGAACTCGTAAGCCGAGCGGCCGGCCTGCGAGCCCTACGTCATGCGTCCCCTCTTACCCCTTCAACAACATTCTAGAACTCCCGAGGAGACGACGGAATCACGGCGATGCCCGATGTTCCCCGAGCCGGAATAATATATTAATAATATAATATATAATAATATCAACCCTTTTTATGTCCCACTGCTGGGCACGGGTCTCCTACTCGAAATCAGGCGAGGAGGGTTTTGGGCCATAGTTCACCGATGCGCTGGCCCATTGCGGGTTGGTGAACTTCATACACCTTCAAAGACTTTTAATCTCATCAGGCATGCAGATTTCCTCACGGTGTTTCCTTCACCGGTGAGCAAGCGATCGTCTCATGTTCAGATGCACGTAGAAATTAAGAAAAACCCATTTCTAGGCATCACAGGGAGGAGGGGTCAGGATTGAACCCGAACCTCTCGGCTCTGACTCGAGAGGCCGAGCCCATGCCCACTAGGCCATCATCGGTCACCGGAATAATTATAAAATATAAAAGCGCCTGATAATAGAACTGTAACATATTTTATATAATATGTCACTGTTGCCGTCAAAACTCTTAACCAGTCAAAAGTACTATTGACTAGCAAAATCAGTCAAAAGCACTTACTACCCGTTATTAGTATACCCGTTATTAGTACTTTTGACTGCAAATTTGAAGTTAAAAGTACTTTGGACCGACGTTCTTCGTCAAGAGTCGTTTTACCTGCAATAAAACATCAGTCACAAGCACTATTAACTTGTTAGACGTGAATCAAAAAGATATTTATTAAATGAGAAATCGTTTATTGCAAAAAAAATGGCATTACAATCAATACAAACTTTTCTTCATCTTTCATATCTTCCATTGCTAAAATTCTTTGCAAAAAGCGTTTTTTCTTTTCGTAGTTTGTTCTAACGTGCTGACGTTCTCCACTAATAATGAGTAATATAAAAGTTTATAAGAGTTTTGGCTGATACAACAAGTCAAACCCACCAAATGCCAAAATTGGCATTACAATCAATACAAACTTTTCTTCATCTTTCATATCTTCCATTGCTAAAATTCTTTGCAAAAAGCGTTTTTCCTTTTCGTAGTTTGTTCTAACGTGCTGACGTTCTCCACTAATAATGAGTAATATAAAAGTTTATAAGAGTTTTGACTGATACAACAAGTCAAACCCACTTTTGACGGAATCATTTAGTCAAAAGTACTTTTAACCAGCTCACTTGGGCAAAAGTACTTTTAACTGTTATTTTAGTCAAAAGTATTATTGACTGAAGCATACGGTCAAAAGTACTTTTGACTGATTTTGCTAGTCAATAGTACTTTAGACTGGTAAAGAGTTTTGACTGCAACAGTGGTTACCTACTGAAAAGAGAATTATTGTACACTCATTTAAATCTACTAAATGAAATTCAAGTATTTGCTAAAGTTGCCGATTATAAAAAGTATTCTAGGATGGGTCAAAAATATTTGGATGATTTACTACAAGGATAACTCCAATAACCAAACAAGATACTTGTTTAAGGAAAAGGTTAACAAATTAATTCTTAATAATTCTTGTCTTTAGTTGGATCATAGGCTATAATATTATGTATTTTTATTTTTCTTATCCCACCAAAGTTTAAGCCACAGTTTAAGCATTATCGTGGCGGTGGGGCTTAGTACCTTAAGGTGAGCCCAGCACCTTGGGCGAAGCAAATTGAACCGACGGAACTGCTCTTTGTACCCCTCTTATAAGAAGAGGGGCAGGGGGCGAGAATGGGAAACTCACCCCATTGCACTGTCCCGACATTGATCTGGTGGCTGGTGTGGGACGACCCCTCTGTGGAGGTGGTGTCGGTCCCTTGAGGGACTGACTAGCCGTCGAGGTGCCCTGTTTGTTCAATAGATCCAGGGCACCTCACCAAAAGCGGCATTGGTGGCACTCGCCGGGTTTTAGTGGGTAGGGTCCACCTTACCATCTTTCGATCTACGCGAAGAAGGGCCACACTCAGACAGCGGCGTCGGACAATGGCGCCAATAAAATTAAACAATACAGAAATCCCTAGAGTAGGGCAGGTCAAATACCTGGGGGTCACCCTCGATAGGTCGATGTCGTTTAGACCACATATAAAATCAGTAGTTAAGAAGGCCAAATACGTGATGAGCCGTCTATACTACCTGATTAATAAAAATAGCAAGATGCCCCTCAGGCACAAGCTAACGCTGTATAAGGCATGCATCAGACCCATACTGTCGTATTCCTGTGTTGCATTCGGGCATGTGACACAGAAACGACTGTATGCATTACAAAAAGTACAAAACAAATTCTTACGCATGGCAACCGGTTGCCCGTGGTACGTAAGAAACATCGACCTGCATAGAGACCTCAGGTTAGACTCGATCAAGGGCCACTTCAAAGCGATGTCAGAACGTCACTTTGAAAAGACAGTCCTCCACCCGAACCCGCTCATCGTGAGCGCGGCGAACTACACCCCAGATAGCTTAGCTCCTGATAGGCGTAGGCTACCTAAGAACATAATAACTGATCCAGCTGACGAAATTTCGCAGCTGCTAATGCGCGACGCAAAAGCGCGACGCGAACTACAACACTCACTCCGCAACACAACATCCGGGGTTAGACACACACGCACACCGCCTGGGCCCCGGGGCCCGGAGCGACGTCGTTCCCTACACATCGATATCCAATCGATCCGGATCGATCGCGATAATTTAGGCTCGAACCCAACACGAGTCGACATCAACCCAGACCGCGATAACAACGGTAGCACTTCGCTACCGTCTGATTATACGGGTATCGTGCGCGACCCACCTCCCCCACTTGAGGGTGAGGAGAGGGCCGGCCCTCACATTAATAGAACCGAGTTCAACTCGTCGAGCGTATTGGGTTCGTTTAGTTCTAATAGAAAGTTAAAAAACATTAACGCGTCAGATAGGTGATGCCCACCGCGGGGTGTCGAGGGGGGCCCCGCCCAACAACCCTCATCAAGACCTCCTGTGGCGGACGCTGCAACTCCGACCGGCGGAGTGGGCCCCAGTATCGCTGGCGCCATCTGCCGGGTCCTCACGCCAATGAGCCCACCCGGTAGGGGTAGACCGCCTGGGGCTCCACTCCACCCGACGGTGACGCGGCACAGTCCCGCCACTGATACACAACCGACGCCAGGAGGCCGTGTGGTCACAGACTGCACGGTAGGCGGGGGGCAACCCCCCAATCAAAAGTGAGCCGAATGGGCTCACACTAATCCGTTGAAGCATTAGGGCCTTCGGGCCATTAGCATAGATCCATCCGAAAAAACAAAAAAAAAAAACCATCTTTCGGGCACAGCGTGTCCCACATACCCGCCTGGGGTTTCCCCGCTCCCCAGCGGGATGCCTCAGAGGATTTGCCGGCTTAAAGAAAAAAAAATCTAGTAACTTTTTCTATCCCGTTTGTCTCTTATATTTTTATATTATAAACTAAGAAATGTAACCGTGTTATAAAAATGACCCAACAAAAGTAGTGTCCAAGTAGGCGGGGCTTAAAAGTCGTGTCCAGCGCGTCATCAGTCGGACATTTTTCTTGCAAGCGAACACACGTCAAACTTACGCATACGTTTTCGTTTTTTCATTATGAATTGCAGCTGCTAATCATCATGCCATCATTTGTAGTGAAGTGGTGCAGGAGCCATACAAAATTAAAACCTCCAGGGATCACTTCTCACTAGTAAATAGTAGTAAAATTATTATATTATATTCAAATACGTTAATGTAATAAGCAAACCGAGATGGTCAATACTATGCAAAATGAAGTCAGTCAATTTTTGAACCAATGTAGAAGGTATTTTATTTATTCTTCATGAAATGTATAATATACCTAGGCTAATATGTTTATATTTTTATCATTATTTAAATGTATATCGATATAATTGAGGTATTTTAAAAATGATTTTGCATTTTGCTTGCTTTGTTTTCTTTTAGTGTCCCAGCCGATCCAATTCGGCAAAATAAGTAGGTAGCTGCAGTTAAGCTTGAAAGACAAGAGTATCCCGGGAAATACCCTATAAGGAGGCGGTGCGGCTGGCCAAAGTCGGGCTCGACCACGTGATCAGCCGCAAAGAGAGGTTAGGGCTTCGGGTCACAGTTCAGAAAACTAAACTCCTTCTCTTTCGCGGGACCGGCCGTAAAGGACACCCTCCGGTAGCTACCCTCCAGATCCGAGGGGGAAGGGTGAGATCAAGTATCTGTGGCCCATCCTTGACGGAGGGTGGACCTTCGACCCACATTTGTCAATATTGGGTTCGAAAGTCGTGAAGGCAGCAAGTGCGCTGGGCAGACTTCTCCCGAACCTCGAATGAACCAGCGCCGCCTGCAGGCAGCTATACTCCGGAGTATGGCGATGTATGGTGCATCCATTTGGGCGGGTCACCTAACCGCGAGGAATAAGGCCTAGCTGGTACCGTACAGTATCGTGGGTGTCAGACTGACCTAGCCGGTGACCCCCCGTGATAATTTGTGGCGGAGGTTCTTGCCGAGACGCATTCATATGTCTCCGTTAGGAGGCCTCTCGGTGAGAACCTTACGTTGTACGAGATCCTACGGGTTCGCCGACTAGGACAGGAGCGTTAATACGGACGGCAGTCGTATGACAAAAGCCTAACGGCTGCTTTGCATCCAGTCCTCGAGCGGTGGATGCGGCGTAAGCACAAACCCTTCCGTCTGACGCAGGTGCTCACTATGCATAGTTGCTTTGATGAGTACCTGTGCCGTACGGCCCACAGGGAGCCAGTAATAGTATGTTACGATTGTGGCGCGTCGATGGACTCGGCCTAAACAAATCTTTGTAAAAAAATATTAAATAATATTGTTTTATTATTGACTTGGTTCACTTATTGCATGACATCGTCAACGCAGCTATCACTCGACTGTCATAGGTGACATTGCAGCATGCGCGCCGACCAATACCTGCATTTATTCTGAAATTAAACAAATCACCAATGACGTCTATTTGTAACCTCGAAAGTGATTGGTATTTTAAATCATACGTCGTTTTGGTTTGAAGTAGGCCCACTTTTTATGTGTCATTTGTTCTGAGTTAGACTTCCTGACTTATTATTTATTCGTAGATTATAAATCCATATTAGAATGTTTTGACAGAAACAAAGAGTTTGTTTACATTTCATATACGCGTCATTTTATACAGCGCCATCTAGTATTGAACGGATAAAACTCATTGAAAGAATTAACGGATAAAAATTCGTTTTATGTATGCAAGATGGCGTGGCAAACATGGTTTCCATGACGGAAAATTCCACAATTATATTTTCATATTATGTTTATGATTATTTCGGCATCCGTTGTTCCCATTACGCCCCAGTGGCTAAACGTAGCCGGTTAATACTAAGCGTTAGATGGCGACATCGAGCATAATATAAAGGGTGGCGATAACGCTAATTCCGTGATTTTTATTCACCCAAAAAGTGTTTTAACGCGCCTAATGAACTTTTCACGTCAAAAATAAATCCAGTAATCTGGATAACAAACTATATATCTTTATAATCATAGTTGAATCGAAAACTGTGTACTTAAATATTTAATATTTTTATGTAAAGTACACAAAATCAAAAAAAAAGAAGTCATGTCATGGGACACCAGGTAGTTTTAGATTTTTTCAAATAATTTAGAAGCAACACATTTTGAAAAACAAATATTGCATATTCTTATTTATATAAATCAAACGTCATACAAAACGTCAAACAGCGTCTCGTAACGGTGTCGCAAGTTCAAAGATTTTATCTCATCTAAAAATATGCATACCGCACTAAAAGAACTCTTTACTTCAAAAATAGTTAATTAGATAAGTTTGCATAATATACATAAGCAGTAAAAAAAGAGGACAGCGGGAGGTATTATTGCGTGCGGTTGTGTTTTTTTAAGTTTCCTGATAATTTATTGCTATTTTGTGTTTTGATCATTCGGAGCGGACTCCTATAGTGTTTGTTTTAAAAACTTATCTGTAGGTATATATTATTGTGATTGGTTAGCGAATATTGTGAAGAACTGTTCTGGAGCGGTTTCCTATAGCAGGACTGTTCTGGTGGTTTTCTTTAGTTTGTTTTAAAAACTTAATCTGTGTAATATAATATATTGTGATTGGTTGGCGAACATTGTGGTCGACTGTTTTGGGTGGATAGAATGGGAAGTGATAGTTGATTGATGGGGGCTAGAGGGGCGAAGCCGCGCTCCTTGTGATTTCCCGCCGTTTCTCCATATTACAGACTAAAAATTGTATTTTGCATGGCTAATAGCCTAGTAGCCTAGCCTAGCTAATGCCTTTGAACGAAAAAAAATCTATGTCCTGTCATTCGTCAACGGTCAACTGTCAACAGCGTATAAAGTAATTTCCGTAATTAGTATTCTGTCTACGGTAATTTCTCATTGGCGGAGGAAAATTCTTTTTTTTTTTTTTTGCTAATTTAATTGTTCATTAACTGTTCTGTAATGTTCGATCAAATTTTTTTTGTTTGTTATTTTTTTTTAATTTTTTAAATTTGACTCTCAAGTCTCAAGTCTATGGGTTTTTCATTATTTTTTTGCTATTTCAATTGTTCGTTAACTGTTCATCAATGTTAGATCAAAATTTTGTTTTGTTCGTTTCTGTTTTTGTTTTTTTTTTTTTTTAATTTTAAAAAGTTGACTCAAGTTAGCACAAATATATATATTTTTTTACTATTTCAATTGTTCGCTGACTGTTCTTCAATGTTAGATCTTCTTTTTTAATTTTCAAAAGTTGACTCTCCAGTTAGCATCAATTTTAGATTTCTTCACTTTTTTTAATTTGGAACTACAGCTTGGCAATATAGAGTATGGAAAAAATGAGGGCGCCACTTTCACTTAGGTCTCATCATAATATGGATAATTTAATCAAATCGTTAAAAATAAATGTGAAACACTAAGCTTTACTCAAAATCTAGTATTTGTCGGCCAAGTATTGTCAACATCATAGGTTTCCATTTAGTAAAATATTTAGTTCCACCTGTCACCACGTCATAATCTTTTTTGCCAAGCTGTACCTCTAATGTAATCGTCCAAGTAGTATCTAGTAGTAATCTTCAGCATAAGACTTGTGATTAAAACAAGTTCACGTACATACAATACAAAATATATCATTATGGATAGAAAATATTGCATTTTTTGGCATTAAATACATTGAATATCATTTATTTTTTTGACAGGGACAAGAGGAAAGTATTAATTGTATAAGGGTGAATAAAATTAAATCCTTTTAAAAACAAATCTTTTGTTTACGATCTTGATATCATTTTTTGTGGTTATAACTAATCTAATAACTATATGTAAACGCAGAAAATGAAGATTACTACTAGATACTACTTGGACGATCACATAATGCTACGGCCGCACCTGCGTGTATCGTCACAAAGCTTCACGCCTTGACATGATACTCGCAGATGTGACCGACTATTATCGGCTATCGTCGCGAACATTCGTGCTGCGTGTGCATTATCGTGTGGGTGGCGGTACATCAAAGGGTTTTAGCGCGCCAGCATATCGCGCTTCGTGGTGAGACTAGCATTGTACATTTTGGCCGTTGTTTTCGATCAGTTCACACGCATGCGGGTGGCTGTGTAAAAATGGAGTAGAGCTATGAAATTGTACTATATTGTATATGGGATCAAAAAAATGTAAATTACAAAAAAAAACAAACATCTGGTGTTGTCAAATTGTGAGCACGCATGTAGAAGTAAAGAAACTCGTCGTCCATAGTTGTCGTTTAAAAATGATTTCAGCCATATTGGATTATTGCACGACAGTTCATGCAAAATGTGGAAGCTGTGACCACAGCTTTTATCGCGCTAACTTTTTAGTGTTCAAACGTACGAAGCTCGAATAATTCGGGTCGATAGATACAGGTGCGGCCAAAGCATAAGAGATAGTTTCAAAGTTTAAAAAAAGTGAAAAAAATATAAAATAGGGATGTTGGCATTTTTCAGAAATGTTTTTAAATCATTTATAAATATCTAATGGAGGCCTAAATATTATTAACTTTTGCTTAAATACGTCTAATGCCTATAAAATCTTGCATTTTAAATTTCGTTCCAAAACGCTAACACTTGTCAAGTGACGTCATATTATGTTGTTAAACATCGTAAAAGTGAAAAAATGATTATAGTTGTCGTTAATAAAAAATGGCTTCTAAGTTTCATAAGTGATGTACGGTGTCTATACACTGTGTGGTGTGTGTACACTGTCAAAACGCCTGAAAATTTGTTTTTACTATAAGTACTGCGTACGGAAAATGGTGTATAGTACCTCAATATTCTTCCGCTTCCGCTGAATAAGAACTAGTGACGTCATTTCCATTTGTTATCACGTGACCTAAGTATTTTAAACTTTGTTACATTTTATTTATAAAATATTAATTTAATGAAATAAAAATAAGGCAAATAGCAAAAAAATAATAATGAAAAACCTATAGTTACTGCTAACTTGAGAGTGAAATTTTGAAAAAAAATAAAAAAAAACGAACAAAAAAAAATTTTTTTATCGAACATTGAAGAACAGTTAACGAACAATTGAAATAGCAATAGAAAATCATAAAAAATGAATTTTCCCCCTCCAACTTAAGAGAGAATTTCTCATTGCCGTAAAAGAAGAAAAAAAACTGTCAACAGGTAACTGTGGAAAACTTTATGTCGGGAAGCATCGGGGCGCGCGGTTGTGTTTCTTTTGGTTTCCCGTTAATTAATTATTGTTATTTTGTGTTTTGTCCATTCAGAGTGATTTTCTATAGTGTTTGTCTTAAAAACTTGATCTTTATAGATATATTGTGATTGGTTATATATGTGTATAATGGAGAATGATAGTTAATCGCTAGTTAAGCTAGAGGGGTGAATGCGCGCTCCTTGGGGTTTCCCGCTATTTCTCCGTATTACAGACCAAATATTGTGTTTTGTATGGCTAATAGCCTAGTAGCTACTGCCTTTAAATGAAGATAATAAAAAAAAACAGGTAATTGTCAAGTGTCAAACATGAGAAACATTTTCTCTTTTGATTTGACGTTTGTGACGAACAAACCTCTTTTTATCGGCTTCACACGTTTCGTGTCTGTACGACTTAAAAGTAAGTGATATTAGCAAAATAATTGTGCGATCCATATTTCCATTTAATCATTTAACTTTCGATTTAGTTAATTTCTCAATAAACAAGATTTATTTGTTGGATGAAGTCTGATATAGTTTGCAATACTAAAGATAGGTTATCTAGAATTCTTAGTGCATGGTTAATTTCTGGAATATACATTGATATTTGCTAATATTTCAGAATGCGTTACGTGGCCGCTTACTTGTTAGCCGTGCTCGGTGGAAAGGCTTCCCCAGCAGCCGCCGATATTGAAAAGATCCTCAGCTCAGTGGGTATTGAGGCAGATTCTGAAAAACTTAAAAAAGTGATTGCGGAACTCAATGGCAAGTCTGTTGAAGATCTGATTGCTGAAGGTTTGTTTATATCTTATAAATTATACTAAGCTAGGTTAAATATTGCCATGTGTTATGGTAGATCTAGGCTACTCTTTCCTATACTTCCTAAGCGGAGTAGCAGTGGGAAGGCTGTGGTGACGAACAGATATTGAATCATATTTTACTTGATAGAAACATGCCCACGATCCACATGGTGTCATTTGTAAACATTGTCATTCTGATATCTCTGATGGTCAAAGTGGAAATTATATGACATCGAAATAAGAAAAATATTCCGTCTTTTATGACTGGTTTAGAGCCAAACTGCATGGTTTTTAACAAAACAATAGTCCGCTACATACCACTCGGATGGTAAAATATTTTGTATAAAGGATACCCATTGTGTGTATTCCTAGTTCCTACAAGTAATCAATTCTGTGATGTTCTTTGTGTTAAAATCATAGAGTTGATCACACCTTTGTGGTTATTACTGAATTATAAACATGTAAAATAAACATGATGATTAACATTCACACCATCTTTCGACTGAAATACTTTGCTGATAACTTACAGTACTGATACAGTTTATGCAATTAAGTTTCTATGTAGCTATGTGATGAAATATTTAATTTAAGTGAAACATTCTAGGCCGTGAGAAGCTGTCTTCGATGCCGGCTGGTGGTGCTGCTGTAGCTGCTGCTCCTGGTGCTGCTGCCCCAGCAGCTGCTGAGGAGAAGAAAGGTTTGTACTTTTAAGAAAGTTCTTTGACTTTATATAGATTTGTAGGTGTGTATGTAATACAGGATATTTAGTTTTATGTACGTGGGTAACACTGAAAATGTTTGGAACTGGCCAGTTAGAAACATTGAGAATGAAAACTTTTTTTGAATTTCAATTTTAGAACTCTTTGGTAACCTAATGTAGTATATTGCATTCATTTGTCATTAGTTTTTGTGAATTGGTGGCAAATCTAAAACTCTTGTTACACGTGAAAATGAACATAACGCGAGAAAATGTTCGGTCTATGATTTATTATGACTTTCGTTGTGGGCTTACTCAACAACAAAGCTATGATAGGCTGCGATTAGCATTTTTTTGTGAAGCCCCATCTTGTGCCACTATTTACAATTGGTTTAACGAGTTTAAGCGTGGACGTAGCAATCTCAGTGATGATCCGCGTGAGGGACGTCCTTTAACAGCGACTACTAAAGATAACATCAGTGCTGTGCGATGCATGATAGAGGAAGATAAGAAAGTGACCTATCAGCAGATACGGGAAAGCCTAGGCATTGGTATGAGTCAAGTTCAAACAATATTACACGAACATTTAGGCGTCAGGAAGCTTTGTACCAGATGGATTCCCCATACTTTAACCGACGACCAGAAACGCCTCCGCATGGACTGGTGTCGCCAAATGTTAGATAAGTTCAACGGCGGTAACTCAAATGCTGTATTTGAGATCATCACAGGTGATGAAAGCTGGATATATTGCTATGAACCCGAAACCAAAAGACAATCAGCTCAGTGTGTGTTTCCTTTCGAGGATCGGCCAACTAAGGTAAAGAAAGGACGAAGTCAAGGGAAAAAGATGATTGACTCATTCTTTGGTCGGAAAGGTCAGTTCGCGACAGTTGTACTAGAAGACGGAAGGACAGTTACTGCAGACTATTGCTGTATATGTCAATCGCTGTTTTTCTGTTGTCTTGGAAAAAATTCGACAGCAGCGCCCTCGAAGCAGGATCCTCCTTCACCAAAACAATTACCATCATTATAACAAAATAATACCCTTTGTATGTTGTCTATACTACACTAAATATAGGCACAAGCCTTTTTTTTTCTTAATGTTGGCAAATGCCTTTTGCATACCACCAGGCCCTGGGGACTTGGTGGTTATGTGTGACTCGCACTCACTAAAAGTTAAAACCCAACGATGTTGGTCTTTTCTGCTATTGGACAGGGTCATAGGAACGCCAGGCATACATTTAAAGACCCCGAAATAGACACTAGCCTAATTTATAAAAATTAAATTAAATATCTTCTAATGTAACATACAAAAATGACGTCTATTCCTGTTTTATTAATATGATGAATGATCAATACCATCTTTCGACTGAAAACTGTGCTGTTACTTATAATTAACTGATGATATCAACCAAATTCTTTTATACAAATTACCAGTATATCAGTATTCTAATCAATATATTTTTAATTACAGAAGAGAAAGAGGCCAAGAAAGAAGAGTCCGAATCTGAGGATGAAGATATGGGCTTCGGTCTTTTTGACTAAACATTTTTATGTAAGTATAATTTGTTGAAGAAGTAACGGTTGCGTTGCTTTATGAAACATTAATCATTTTTAATTAAAATGAGTAAAACCTGTGGTTTCTTCAAAATTTATCAAATGTCTTCTTTCTCTGTGGTAATAAAGTAACATCTAGTATAAGGTGAATTATAATTGTCACCAGCATAACCTGTATGATTTGTTTTGCGAATGAAAGAAGAAAGTACTGAAATATGTATTAAAGATCTGAATTTCCTATCTATGCTAGATAATATGATAAATAAAATATCATGTAAATATTTACCAAAATTACATGCATTTACATGCATGTGAAGATGGCACAGTTCTGTGGAAAACTCACCTCACCACCTCCACGGTAAAACCCCTCGTGGAGGTGGCATCGGTCCCCTGAGGGATGGACTAGTGGTCGAGGTGCTCGCCAAAGGCGGCCTTGGTGCCACTCGCCGGGTTATAGTGGGTTGAGCTGCGTCGACTTACCAGCTTTCGGGTGCAGCGAGTCCCACATACCCACCTGGGGAGACCCACTCCCCGCGGAATGTTTCAGAGCATTTCCCGGCGTTAAAGAAAAAAAAAGCTTTCTCTGTCCTTAGTGTCAAAAAAACCATGTGGAAATTCCAATGTTACTACATCCTATCATAAAACTATACACATAATAAAACATTTTACTTATTATAATCTTATTTTTCAGGTGCAGAGCGCGCAGTTTTTATTCCAACTTTGGTGTAAGATTAATGCTGTGACAAGGATATTTCTGTGAAATATAACTTGTAATATTTTTTTTTGTTTTATTTTAAACAACTTTTAAACTTTATATTGTATATTGCACTATTTCTTAAAATTGAAATAGTTATAACCAATTTACGATATATTTATTACCAATTTAAGAAAATCTACCTTTAAAACATTTGTGTTACACTAATGGCTAGTTTACATAGTGTGAGCTAGCGTAGGAGTCAGCCTGCCGGCTAACTAAAACTAAAAAGGGTTTGGGTACATATTATGTAAAGTGATCAACAATGGTATAGTTAGTATGGAGCCAAGCTTCGAATTCAGAGGCTTAGATACGACCATGTATCCTGAACTGAGCAACTTAGAAAATGGACTTTAGGTTATTATTTTTCTAATGTTTACGTAAATTTCACTCACTATAATGAAACAAGTTTTACGAATTTTTTCACGGTTTAAGATTTTTACAAGCCCGACTTTTCGGATATTTTACAGCAGTCATGGTCACGGGAGGACAGGTGTCAGATGTCCTAACGTTACAAAGATCCTATCTATGCAGAAAGTACCGAGTCTTCAATCTGTGACATAATATTATTCTTCGTTTTTTATTAATTTTTTCCCAAGCAGGTGGTAAGTGCCAGCCATCTTCTCTATTGAAATTTGGATGGTTTTTAATTTCAATAGCCTCAAGGATCATCTTTAGTTGCAATCGGTGTTCTTTTGCGAGGACTTGTGGTTTATCTAATATAATATTTAATTTATCAAATCTAATAAGTATTTTTAAAACACCGTCGTTACACTAAGTCTTCAATCTTTAAACATTCTTGACAAAGTTCCCATTATATTAGATTAAATCAAATCATTAATTAATAGTTAATCCATGAAATCAAAATCTAAGCATAATATTTTGTCACAATTGTTGCTGTAAAGTATCCGAAACGTCAAGCATGTAAAAATCTTAAAAATCCTCGATAAAATCCATAAAAGTTGTTTCATTATAACTGACTAGGATTTTTATAATTTTACTAGCGTCGATAAATCTTGCATGTTTCAATCTTGGTTTATAAACTTCGCCGACTCGCTTTGGACCAGTGCAACTGCATACTGCACAGGCAAACTGACTTTCTTCTCATTTCACGGAGATTAATAATTGTGCTTACGTAGTACGCCCCTGTACGAAGTAAAGGGGTCACATGTTGTTATCGCTATTATTATAATACTCGCAGTAGCTGGTGTTTATTTATATAAATAGCCCATGTCAGAATTTTCAAAGAAAAAGCTATACATGATATATAATATTATGACGTATCATATGTTGGATAATGTATATCTTACTAATTTCTTAATAAACATTGATTTTCGTGACATGCAGAAAACCCGCTTTTCTTCCTACATTCAATTATCCGGATTTTCGATTATCCGAATGCCTAACGACAACAATTAGTCCGGTTAATCGAGTTTTCACTGTATATTGTTTTTATATAGAAGAGGGGGCAAACGGATAGTCGGTTCACCTGATGGTAAGTGAAGAGCGACATCCGCTACACCAGTGGATTAGCAGGTGCGTTGCCGGCCTTTCAGATATGAGTATGCTCTTTTCTTGAAGGTCCCTAAGTCGTATCGGTTCGGAAACACCGTAGGAGGCAGCTGATTCCATATAATAGTCGTGCCTGACTGGCCTGTTGGTCTAGTGGTTAGTGACCCTGACTGTTAAACCAGAAGGTCGTGGGTTCCAGGACATGTTTGTGTGATATAATAATCATTTGTTCTATGTCTGGGTGTAATTTATCTATAATATTATGTATGTATTTAAAAATATATAAGTAATGTATCAGTTGTCTGGTTGCCATATTACAGGCACTGCCTAGTTTGGGATCAGATGGCCGTGTGCAAGTTGTCCCAACATATTATTATTATTATATTAACAACGCAGAATTTAACTTGGCTTAACTGATGTCGTATGCGATATTCCGGTTTCTACAACTCATTTAACGGTATTTTATCCGTTAGCGCAATTTGTTCCATAACTTAAGGTTGAACTAGTCGACGGCGCGAACTCTAACAAAATGATTGCTATCTCACCTGACGCGAACATGTGTGCTAGAATGAAATGCACAATGATTCATTGCGAAAATGTCCTTCTAGCAAAACAGTTATTATAGAAAAACTAGTGTACCTATCTTTTCAAAATAAATTTATTTCAACTTTTGAATAACTAAACTATGTCTATACGGGCTTTATTTTTGAGCTTTCGTGCTCTGTATACTATTTATTTTCGCCCAAAGTTGGGCTAAAATCAGTTATAAAAAATACGAAAGTTTAGAAGCTTGTATTTTTTAAATGTATATTTTTTTACGATTTACAGACCTCAGATGGAGTAAAAAAAGTTTTTTACTTGATCTGAGATACAGACATATACAACGACGAGATCAATTTATATTATACTGAGTTTTTCATGGTCAAAGTCAAACATTGTAGTAATAATTACTGTTCTGCATTTGTATGGAAAAATGAGCGACTTGTGTAACCTTAGGAAAGTTAAATAAGAGAAACTCCGTATAAATAAACTTAATTTATGTATCATATCGTATAGGATCGTTTCGCACGGTTACTTCACTTTTTTTGACGTTTTATATCTGTCATATCGTGGATTTTTGTTTGTGATGCGATGTAAATATTTTTATCGTACGGTAAAAAAAGAATAACCTCAAAAAAATTCCGATCAAATTTCTTTATAAGGTTTAGGGTCGCTTACTGAGCATAAATTCACAAAATGTTGACAGATCCAAGACAGTGCAGCTTCAAACGCCATCTTAAATGATCTCACAAAATGGTGTAGAGATTAAACTTTTACATCTTGTATTTTCTGTAAACTTTTTTGTAAAACTTACCGTTTAATGGCCCATTTAATGAACAGGTTTTTGTATATCGCTGATAAATTTTAAGCAAATATTGGATTAATTTAAAAAAATAAAAGTTATCATGCAAATAAGGAACCTGGATCTGGATAAGTAATCTATGCGGTATGCGGTTGCAGTGATCTCACGGTTATCTTCAATCTTGTCAATAACTTTATTAAATCGAAAACGAACGCTACTTTCTCAATGAAATTTACAAACCGGGCATAGTAAGAGGTAGTGCCATGCTGCATTGCAGCCGAACTGGGCCGGCACGACCGGGGTCGCTCCTCTCGCTCACATAACATCGGCGTCAAGTGACAGCTGTGCTGTCTAGCACCGGCTAGCAGTTAGCACCACACTAGCACTAGCACATAGCGGCCACTGGCCGCGCGGCGAGCGCCTATATTATGCGTGCGGTCCAAACCGCGAACGTCCGTATAGAAGCTTCGCTCAATAATATATTTCTAAATGCATAGATTTATATTGTTCTACCAATAGACACGGACGTTCATAAAAACAATTTGGTCAAGTACCTACTGACAATAGTTAGAACTAAAATTCGCTGCAGCGCTAAACGTTAGTTATTTCGTCTAACCAAACCATAAAAACATACAGCGCTAGATCGCTTAATCAGTATATTTTTCTCGCGCTTAAAACGATGTAAGTGTGCGGGAATTTCATAGCACTTACGCGTTTCGTTCAACGTAGGTAGTGTAACAACATGTCCTCTCCATAGATTTTACGCCGCAGGAAAAAGTGACATAGTTTTTGTGCCTACAAAATTCAATTATATATTTATATAGGTATTATTATTAAAAAAAAATATTCTGTATTTCGAAATTCACCTATTAATAGTTATTTAAATAAATAAATATTAAAGTAGAAACAACCAGGTTCACACTTTGGCTTAAATTTTCGTATTATTAGCGCTGCTTCGTACGCACTCACGCGTGCTTCAATGTCGACTGTCAGTTCAGTTGAACAAAGTGAGTGTTCGGAACGCGCAAACTAGTACGTAGTACAATATAATATCTATCTCTAATGCTTCGGCCGCACCTGCGTATATCGTCCCGAAGTAATGCGAGCCGAGGCTTCGTACGTTTGAACACTAAAAAGTCAGCGCGATAAAAGTTGTGGTCACATTAGCGGCTTCCATATTTTGCATGAACTATCGTGCAAAAATCCAAGATGGGCGAATTCATTTTCAAAGGACAACTATGAACGACGAGTTCCTTTAATTCTACATATTGTGTGCTAACTGGGATTGGGCGTTTTTCCACTCACCGGCACGGCCACGGTAACGGCGACGGCGACGGCACCGTGCCGTTGCCGTGGAAGCAAAAATGTATGAAAATATTGGCTCGTTTTTCCACTCACCGGCGACGGCACGGCGACGGCAACGGCACGGCGTTGCCTCCCAACGGTACCGTGCCGTTGCCGTAGTTAGCAAGCTTCCCACACGGTGCCGTCCCGGTAAAACTGCATGTGTATTGTATATGAATTGTAGCCGTGTGCGTGTGTGAGTGCGCAGGGCGTGTAGAAGGACGCGGAGCGGTCAGCTGAGAGCCTCGTAGTTAATATCATCTATGTATATTATGAGATATTATTGTAATGATAATATTTTTGGGGATCAGAAGTGGAGATAAATAAAAGACAATAATTGCTATACAATCACAGCTGCCACAAGACAAAACCCACGCTTAATCTAGTTTATTACTTTAAATATTCCCTAAAACCTTTCTTAACTCAACATTAAATAGAACAATCGTTAATTTACATAGCAACAAAGCACAAAATAATTTAGACACATGAATTAAACAAATACAAGAATATTTAACAAAGTACAAAATAGCGAGAGAGCAAAATGGCGCCAATCCTGAATCCACTGACAAGCTATCCAATCCCTTCTTCTTCTATTTTACTTGCTGTCAGGTGATGTTACCATTACCTAACCGTCAAAGCAGTTTTCACCTAACACGGCTTCTCCTGACTGTGCGCTGTCCTCGGCCACATCTTCTGTATTGTTTTCCAGCGCGGTCATCCATGTTGTTAGAGGAAGGAGCTGAAGAAGAGTCCGCTTTATTGTCGTCGGAGTCATTGTTATCAGCATCAGGCAAAAAGATAATGTTGTGTTCCAAATATATGAATAAAATAATCAATTTCCTACAGTTTCATTCATTTTCATTGACTAATTTCATTTGTTATAAATAAACCTCTTATCATTTCTTATTTTACTCATATAGTATTAAAACAACCTTACACGTTTAACGTGTCTGCAGGACCAATGTCCAATACACATACTCTATGTGTCTGCAGGACCAATGTCCAATACACATACACTATGTGTCTGCAGGACTAATGTCCAATTATACACATACAATATGTGTCTGCAAGACCAATGTCCAATTATACACATACACTATGTGTCTGCAGGACCAATGTCCAATTATACACATACACTATGTGTCTGCAAGACCAATGTCCAATTATACACATACATTATGTGTCTGCAATGAGATGAAAATGAATGAATGAGATGCAATTTCTATCCAATGGCAACATGTGTCCCTCACATCCAGTCTGACAACACCACAGTGCAAATTGGGCTGCTAAGTAGATAGACCGTTTTGTCAATGGAGTGTCTAATAACATCTACAGCCGTAGTCAGTCACACATATGTTATCTTCTGCAACAGAAAGCAAACTATTAATCACATTCAAAGAACAATGCACATCTTGTACAATGCATGTACTTTGGGCATATCATTCTTTCCATGGCACCATAATATATTGTGTCGCCGCTTGGGTCGTTTTTCTGCGAGCACCAGTGGCAGTGAGTAACTTAAAATCATATCGGTCGCTCGGTAGGATTATTATTATTATTTAAGGGTGAGGACACCAGCGAGGCCAGACGGGCGATCAGTCCTCATCAGCGGGACCATTTCACCCAATTCCCCAGTCTCGCCTCTGGGATTAGATGCGGGGACGGGTTACCAATTGCCCCTCTGGTGTCACCCCCTCAAACCTACGTGTTGATCTACAAAAAGTACTTAGCTGACTTATAGTTAGATATGCTAAATCTTCCTTCTTCAGCTCGTCCGCTCCAAACAGCTCCCATCTTGCGTATGCAAATGCAGGGCATTCCGTCATGAAGTGCAGACTGGTTTCTTCTTTTTCTTTGCACTTAGGGCATAGAGGGTCCTCTGTTAGCTTCATTATTGACAGGTGTCTGTTGAGTGGGCAGTGTCCCGTCAATATTCCTACAACTGTTCTGATGTTGTTCCTATTTAGTTTAAGCAACTCTTTAGTCTTCTTGCTGTCAAGCGTCGAGATGAAGAATTTCGACTGTCTGCAGCTCTTCATGTCATTCCATCTCTGGTTTGTTTCTTTGTTTATTCTCAAGGTTATAACATTTTTTGTTATCCTGTGTGCTATTGGCAGTCTCGGCTCAGGGCCAATGAACGTCTCATCGGCACCTTCTCTCGCCAATCTATCTGCTTCTTCATTGCCCGCATTTCCCTCATGTCCGGGTACCCAGGCAATTTCTAACTCAGTCTGGTCTGCTAGATCTTGCAGGGTGTTTTTGCATTCTTTGACCAGTGCTGAGGTAGTCTCCCTCTTACTGAGGGCCTTCAGTGCCGCTTGACTGTCACTGTATATGACTGCCTTCTCAATCCTATGTGCGCTAGTGATGATTTGTTTAATCATGTTGGCACATTCTCGTATTGCGTAAATATCTCCGCTTGGAATACGCTGGAGAATCTGCCTAGATTGAACGATGCTTTCATTTCAGTTGGATGGCTGATATATACGCCAGCCCCTGACAGCTTTGTCGATTCCTTCCTGGATCCATCTGTATAGCCGACCATTGTTGTTTTTGGGTGGTCGATGTCAATGTTCCAGTTATCTCTCGAGCCTATGCTTATCCTGTATTTCTTGTCGAAGATTCTCTCCTTCTTTATCAAATCATTATTTGATATAATCATGGATAGATTTTCTTCGTACTGTTTTGCTATCTCGGCGTGACCTTTGTCATAGTGCCCTCTCTTCCATAGTTTGTTGCTCTTGAGCTTGAAACATTGTTCAGTCGCTTTATTCTTGATCGTGAGATCAACTGGGTTGAGGCCGAGTATCATCTCTAGAGCCGCCGTTGGTGTTGTTTTCATGGCACTCGATATCATGATGCTGGCTAATCTCTGTACTTTTGTAAGGAGGTTTACGCTCGGTAGGATGTTCTTAATCTGATATGGACCCCTCATGTCGGAGTACAACTCTTTGAGAACTTGATGATCGAAAACCCTTGAAATGATTCCGATCATGTGACTAGTTACATAACTTACATGAGTTCCAAATTATTATTGTTAAATTATCATAACCGTATACGACATAAACGTATCTTAGCTCGGCTTACCTGACACAATTAAGCCACATCAGGATAGATACCACAAGTACGAAAAGTAGAATAATGTTTAGATCTTACTTAAATTACGAAGAAATTGCGGCCAAAATGTCCGTAGCGTCAACCTCAATGCGATGCAACACAGCAGCACATGCGCATCGCACGCATCACAGCAGCGCACGCGCAGCCTGTAAACGCTCAGCCGGACGTGGTCCACCCGCACAGCGCCAACCAGTGCTAGCCGCCCTGCCAACAGAGTCATGCGTCAGCAGCTGGCATTCGCGCCAACAGCGGCTGTAGCGCCAGCTGAGGCAGCAGCACCAGCAGCTTGGCATGTGCCCCCTATACGACCGTGTCGCACAAGGCCATGCACTTAGCGCGATGTCTCGCACAAGAAACCTCAGCACCGGTGCAGGGCCCACCACGCCAACCAGCAATCGCAGGGGCGAGCTACACCGTCGACAACGCCACAGATCACTGCACATTTTTGTTGTTCGTCACTATCTGAAACATATTGAGAAAAATTCTGCAATAATGCTCAATCTGTAGTAAAGTAAATCAACTTTAATCAAAAATCCAAATTCTAACTCAAAATAAATGATCGACCATCCAATACCAGAAAAACCAAGTACCACTTACATCGACTATTTCCAATCAACAAAATATCATTCTTAAATCATAAAACACAAAACATGAATCTTATTCGTGTCGTATAGCATTACTCCCAATGCCGAGTCCCACGGACTCTATGGTTTCTACACGACCTCCGCCAGCACCATCCCCGTACCCCGTATCCACAAACTACTAAAGCAGACACCGATTCTAACGGGCTACGAGATGGGTACTGGTCTCAGCCAGCACCACCCCCGTACCGCGTATCCACGGACTGCTAAAAGTAGACACCGATTTCTCACGGACTACGACTACGAGATGGCTACTGGGTTGGTCTAAACAAGTGAACTAAGATTCACTGCTATCGCTTGACTCAATTTCTTCTACTTCAACTTCTATTTCAGGTGGTACTTAGCCCTCCGGCATTGCCTTAGCCTATCATGATGTCACTACGAAAATAAACATCAGGCAAAACATGGAATAACATTTCTATGGGGTACCTATTCATTGATTTCTACGTTACACAATATCTGTTCAGTGTTAATGATAAGCATCACTCAAACTGCTATAACTCCAATATTACTTCGTAATATTCTCATCACATAGTACTTTTACCTACCGGTAATCTCATTATCAACAATCATTACTGTTTTAGTACGTGTTCGTAACAACAACATCTTTTACTGTACAACTACAGTTCATCAAGTCAAATCAAAATCAAAATCGACTCGCTGAATACTGATTCAGCGAGTCGATATCTAAAATACCCGAAACTAGCCATGGCCAAGCGTCATCACTCCACCACTCTCCAAGCGGTTAACAACAACAATTCCACCACTCAACTGGTCCACAATCACTTCTCACCGGTGATTCTCACACTAACTACGTAAATTCCTTTACCACAATGTAAACACAAAAGTAAGTTCACCAGAGCAGGGAACGGTTTTCCGTTGATAGTGATGATGAAACCATAAAGAAAATGCAAAATTAAGAAATGTACATGTGGTTGATTTACACCAACAATACGCACACAACATTATGCAACCAAAAACATATGGTTGTCAACCTCGAGTCACTAAACACTAATACAGTTGAGAAAATGCTTACACAGTGTGCTCGGTGGCAAGTGGCAACATATAAAAAGCACAAGATAAACATACCAGCTCGTTTGATGTACTCCAAATAGTAATTCCAAAACCATTTTTGTAGTATTTTGTAGTAGCTGTGCACTGAATTGAGTTAGTGGTCACGACCATTATGACCACGGCGTCTATGGCCACACTGTAAATGGCTACTCCCAGCATCTTACAGCATCCACGCCGTTACTCTGGCCACGCGGTGCAGTGAAGATTTATTCGTCGACTATAAAAATAAACAAAAGTTTGGCGCGGTGACGCGCCTTTAAAACCAATCATATTGTGGGACAATGAGTGCTATCCCACTTCTGATTTTGGGGATCAGAAGTGGAGATAAATAAAAGACAACAATTGCTATACAATCACAGCTGCCACAAGACAAAACCCACGCTTAATCCAGTTAATTACTTTAAATATTCCCTAAAACCTTTCTTAACTCAACATTAAATAGAAAAATCGTTAATTTACATAGCAACAAAGCACAAAATAATTTAGACACATGAATTAAACAAATACAAGAATATTTAACAAAGTACATTAAACAAAAATTAAAACCGACTTCAAAATTAAAAAGAAACTAAAAAGTAATAAAATAATTTCCATAATCTTTGTGCCTACAATTTATAATCAACTTGTTCTTCTACTAATATACAATGATTGCATTTACCACGTCATTATTGTTACTTTTGGAGTCGGTGTCAGCCAAGGTAGGTTGGGAGGTAGGTACATAAACGAATACGACACCGGCTTCAAAAGTAACAATAATGACGTGGTAAATGCAAAGATTGTATATTAGTAGAAGAACAAGTTGATTATAAATTGTAGGCACAAAGATTAAGTAAATTATTTTATTACTTTTTAGTTTTTTTTTAAATTTTGAAGTCGGTTTTAATTTTTGTTTAAAATTTTTTTATTTCTTAATTTTTAGTGATTGCAAAATTCGATAACTGATTTTATTTGTCTGAAATATGGGTAGAACTATTAAACGCGTTGCTCAGATTAGATAGCGCTTTATTAATGAGATGAACGTAGAAAGGGTTTAAATCATTACATCAAATGAAAAAACCGAAATGTAATTGTGTAAAATTTATATACATGTAATTGAAAGCAATCACGGCAGATTTGCTGCTATTCGTTAAATAATTCCATTATATATAGGTATAGAACATCACCAATATATAGATATAGAATGGATATTATGATGACCTTGAAAAACTATGATGCGCTTCCAAGCCACAGTTGTTTTTTGTTCATTTAACAACGACAAGTAATAAAATTACATGATTTTGGCATAATATTATTTACCGTATGAAGTAAGCCCAATTAAAGCTGTAAATCATCGAGAATTTCCCTCGACTGTGTATGGTCTCCATCATCACACCTGTAATGGCGCTTATAACCCATATGGGTACAAAGTTCTCATCAATTTAAATTAATTAAGTCCAAACACAAGGTAGTTACTGTAAACTGTTGAGGAGTTCCCTTAACTCTCCTTGGTCTTCATCATCAGACCCCTAATGACAGTCACAACCCTAGTCTAGGTGTAAAGTTCTCATCATTACAAATTAATCAAGCCCAAACACAAGGTTACTGATGTAAATAGTTGAGGAGTTCCCTCGATTGTCTTTCGGCTCCAGCATCAAATCGACTCCAGACCTTCATTAAATTGAAGTCCTTCAAAACATTTTATAAAAAAAATATCAAACGCACTAGTCGCCCCTACGATTTTCGAAAGTTCCCCTCGATTTCTCTGGGATGCCATCATCAGATCCTGGTTTCCTTATCATGGGACCATTTGACCATTTTGACCTTTAGAACAAAAAAGAATTTTTCAAATCGGTCTAGCCATCTTCGAGTAATCAGGTAACATACATATTCCGACGAATTGATAACCTCCTCCTCTTTGAAGTCGGTTAAAAATAGCGAGAGAGTAAAATGGCGCCAATCCTGAATCCACTGACAATCTATCCAATCCCTTCTTCTTCTATTTTACTAGCTGTCAGGTGATGTTGCCATTACCTAACCGTCAAAGCAGTTTTAACCTAACAATATATTATATCATCATCATCATCACTGACTGGAATGTTGGTCTATTGGTTAGTGACCCTGGCTGCTAAACCAAAAGGTCGTGGATTCGATCCCCACCCAGAACAAATGTTTGTGTGATGAGCGTGATCATTTGTTCTGTGTCCGGGTGTAATTTATACATAACATGTATGTATTTAGAAATATATAAACTGTATGTATCAGATGGCCGTATGTGAACTCACATTCCCAATATATTATAAATTATTATTATTACCTATATTATTATTGTTATCATCATCAAGAATATATCGCCATCTATATCGTGGCAAAGATTTGGCCGTCCTGGCGTTCAGTGAGGGAGGCCTATGTTCAGCCATGGACGGATAGAGGCTAATGATGAAATATCATCATAATAATCATGTAATGTCGTGGCATGGGATCGGCCGTCTTGGCGTTCATTAAGGGAGAACTATCTTCAGCCATGGGTGGATCAATTCTGATGCTGATATATATAATATCATCATTATCATGTAATGTAGTGGAATGAGATCGGCCGTCTTGGTGTTCAGTGAGGGAGACCTATCTTCAGCCATGGGTGGAACAATTCTGATGCTGATATATATAATATCATCATTATCATGTAGGTAATGTAGTGGCATGAGATCGGCCTTCTTGGTGTTCAGTGAGAGAGGTCTATCACCAGCCATGGGTGGATCAATTCTGCTACTGATATATATAATATCATAATTATTATGTAATGTAGTGGCATGAGATCGGCCGTCTTGGTGTTCAGTGAGAGAGGCCTATCACCAGCCATGGGTGGATCAATTCTGCTATTGATATATATAATATCATCATTATCATGTAATGTAGTGGCATGAGATCGGCCTTCTTGGTGTTCAGTGAGAGAGACCTATCTTCAGCCATGGGTGGAACAATTCTGATGCTGATATATATAATATCATCATTATCATGTAATGTAGTGGCATGAGATCGGCCTTCTTGGTGTTCAGTGAGAGAGGCCTATCACCAGCCATGGGTGGATCAATTCTGCTATTGATATATATAATATCATCATTATCATGTAATGTAGTGGCATGAGATCGGCCGTCTTGGTGTTCAGTGAGAGAGGCCTATCACCAGCCATGGGTGGATCAATTCTGCTACTGATATATATATATATATATATATATATATATATATATATATATATATATATATATATATATATATATATATATATATATATATATAATATCATCATTATCATGTAATGTAATGGCATGAGATAGGCCGTCTTGGTGTTCAGTGAGGGAGACCTATCACCAGCCATGGGTGGATCAATTTTGATGCTGATTTATATAATATTAACATTATCATGTAATGTCGTGGCATGGGATCGGTCGTCTTGGCGTTCATTAAGGGAGACCTATGTTCAGCTGTGGACGGATAAAGGCCGATCATGATATATATCATCATTATCATCATCATCATTTATAAATTATAATAATATTATGATCTACGTGTCGTCTTGCTGAAGTCCGTGTCAGTACTGAACTCCGAAAACGTGGGTAAACCGTTATCGACAACGGCACAGGCAGTCACGGCGCCGGTGCCGGGCCGTTACCGTGCCACCGCCGTGCCGTGACCGTGCCGTGGCCGTGCCGGTGAGTGGAAAAACGCCCATTCACATTTTTGGATCCCATATACAATGTAGCACAATTTCTTCGCTCCACTCCATTTTTACACAGACACTCAGTGTCTAAACTGATCGAAAACAACGACTAAAACCCTTCGATGTACCGCCACCCGCGAGATAATGCACACAGCATGAATGCTCGCGACATATAGTTCTGTGCTCGCGACGATAGCCGATAATAATAGTCGGTCACAACTCACATCTGCGAGTATCGTATCATGGCGCGAAGCTTTGTGACAATACAGTGTGCATAAATGCATAAATGTGAATTAGGCTTCGATCATTAAAAACATTAGGTATTGAATATGCATATTGTGTATAATATTATAACTATTAAGTATAATTTAAGACGTTGATATCGCATATTATGCATATTTTCCACTATATATTACTTTAACGATTTTCATAAAACAATAGGATATTAAATGTTTAAACGTTGCTCAAGCAATTTAATTTTGCTTTGTTTCACCATGAGATAATAACATTGATTTTTACATACGAAAATAATTTCGAATGTTCAATAACCTTTTATTGCGAACATTGCATTCCTTTATTTTTAGTGATTAATATCAGTAGTAAAGTAAACCTTAATTAACTAAAAATTCGACTCCAACTTAATGAGATTTTCCATAAATAAGAAGTAGCTCTAAAATCATCTATTGTTTTAATTTTAATATTAAAATAATCTTTATTCTTTTTTCATTTAATATTATCCAATCGTAGCTCACAATAAAACCATTATTATAAAACTATATTCATAATGAAATACCTACATTAATAACCCTGTGAACTATGAGAATATAAATAATATTTTAATAAAAACCAGTAAGGAGTAGGTATAAAAATTAGGTGTAGTATAATTAAGTTTCCTTCGTAGTTTGCAGTTCTTTCCGCGACATAATTAGCTGATTTCTTGTCTGTGTCGCTATCAAAACGAGCCCAAACTCGGCATGCCTAGTTCTACTCGTCAAGGAGATTCAGTCACTCACGTTTACCTTCAGGTCGCTCCATCAGGACCTGAGGTAAGATCTTATCATAACTATAAAAACGAGCCCAAACCCGGCATGCCTAGTTCTACTCGTCAAGGAGTTTCAGTCACTCACGTTTACCTTCAGGTCGCTCCATCAGAACCTGAGGTAAGATCTTATCATAACTATCAAAACGAGCCCAAGCTCGGCATGCCTAGTTCTACTCGTCAAGGAGTTCCAGTAGCAGTCACTCACTTTAACCTTCAGGTCGTTCCATCAGGACCTGAGGTAAGATCTTATCAAAACGAGCCCAAACTCGGCATGCCTAGTTCTACTCGTCAAGGAGTTCCAGTAGCAGTCACTCACGTTAACCTTGAAGGTCGTTCCATCAGGACCTGAGGTAAGATCTTATCATAACTATCAAAACGAGCCCAAACTCGGCATGCCTAGTTCTACTCGTCAAGAAGTTCCAGTAGCAGTCACTCACGTTAACCTTCAGGTCGCTCCATCAGGACCTGAGGTAAGATCTTATCATAACTATCAAATCGAGCACAAACCACATGTCTCTACTAGTGGACGGCTTGCTTACAGTGCCTAGTAAATTAGCAGTGACTGAAGTGGGTACCTATGTAATGTATACCACATTCACATAGGTACATTTACATTAGTAAAAACATAAACAGCAATAAAATATATTTTCATAGTTAGAAGAATAAAGAAAAAAAATCGGTTGTCTGTAAAGTCGGTTTGCTGACGATAGTTGAACGTGACAACGTCATAAGAAAATGGAACTCCTCAGCGCGAGGTAACGCCGCATACGTCATCGCATACGTCATGTTTTTTCGTTCGAGCAGCCGGCTCCATCGAATTATAAGACGTTGTCACGTCAAAATAATCTCTTAAGCAACGACTTGAGGATCAAATTAGTTTACTTGACTACTATTCTACAGCTACACTTGTATGTGTGACCTGTGTCAGTGTAGTAGTTCGATTCTATACTTGTCAATTTTGCGAACGCGTCCTTAAATAGGTATACTTTCGTTGCTTGCACATATCTCTCAATCAATAGACTAGCATAGTGACTAGTGAGACAAAAAAACATATCCTATGAGTTTTATACATAGTTAAAGGAGACGGTCCATTTCTGGTCTGGTCTTGTACAGTATACCATAAATATAGAAAAAATATATAGATTTCATTAAAAATAAAATTAATTAGTTTAAGAAACTAACTTACAAGCAAAAAATAAAAATATATTTTAAGTTTTTTTAACTTGTTGGCAATTCTTAATGAAGATGGCGCCCTTCAGACGGATGATTATTACTTACTAAATGTCATTTCTGACAAATCACAAACCAAATGACGACAGATGCCTATCGAACCTAGGAACAAGTATCATATGGAATTGACATTCGCGTATACCCGAAAGGGACTGGCATATTTTACAGGGATACCACATTCATAGTAACAAGTCTACATATTTTCTTGAAAAAAATAATAAAAAAACTGGTAAAGTTTGATAGATAACTATAAGCATTAGCCCTAACCAAACATTTATTGTAATTTTAGACAGCTGCATTTTTCCGGATTATCGAAAATATTATGTAATGACTAAAATAACAAACCGCTAAAAATATAAATAATAAAAAAGAAGGCTATATACGTCTTAATATGTATGATCTATAGTACATAGCCTTTTAGAATAGCAATAAACATAGTTGTCTGTTTTTATTATTTCGAAAATTCCAGTCACCCTTTTTATATAATACCACATTCTTGGGTAATCTGCCTATGACAAAACTGGTATACTGGTACACCATACCTACATAAACCGACCAAATTAAAAAGTAGTACAAAATGGCGGCATATTTGACAAACTGTTCGCGAGTGAGAATGTTTGTATGGCATTCAAATTTAGTGGATAATTTTTTGTTGGGCACATCATTGTTGTGCTCAACAAACATGATATTCTGACAAAGACAAAAGAAAGTGTCTATGTCTCTGTCACTCTTGGAGTTTTTCGTATGTTGTTATCTCGTTCCAATACGGTATTATTATTAGCTTGTCAAATATATTGATACTTGATCTTAGTATCGAACAATCCTTACATTTGACAGATAACGCCAAAAAATATACACTATACGCCATTATTTTATACACGTAGTGTTGCAAATCTTGGATACATTAAATTATTCTACCGCTGAAATTGAGATGAGTTCATGGATATAAACAAATCAAAACTGTTTCAATATTTTTTTTCCTTCATCTCATTACATGTACAAAAGTAGATCAACGTCCCATACAATTTTGGACTGTCTCCTTTATTGTTAGATGTAGGTGTAGGTACACTTTTATTAATTGCCGCTAAAACAAAACTTAATTGTGATATGTAACGTGGCTTTTTAGTTTATTTTATTCTAATAGGCAGGTATGTTCGTTTGTCCGCAGGAGAACAATATGGAAACTAAGTTGATGAAATAAATACCTACCTACCTACCTACGCTTCATTGAAGCAACAGGTGGGTTAGCCAAGATGCCATTCTACAATCGTAAACGCTAGTAGAAAACGAAAGGTTGCAAAAAATTACGTATTTGTTAAGTGAGCCATCTGCTCACTTACTGTACCGATTGAGCTTAAAGGCCATCAGGCCTAAAAGTCTAGCCTTTCCGGAAAAAAGAAAAAGGAAAAAAAAGAAAAAAAAAATTACGTGGTCTTAAATGTAATTTCCATACATTTATTAGTTTTCTACTACCGTGAAACTAGCCAACTTTGCCAATCAAGGTATATTTGCCCTAAATGCAGTTTCTATACAATATCATTACCTTATGAAAATATTTTAATTTTATGACAACATTAAGAAGATTTTTGGAAAGTAGGTTATATTTGTGGCAACACTAGGTAACGTAATTCTTTTCAGGAGATTCTCTTTTGGCGGGAAGAGAAACGCGCCATTTTTAAAATTGTCCTCTAAATAAAATTTATTTAAATAGTTTCTTAATAGTAAATTTAGTTATTAAATAATACTAATGCAAGGAGAAAGCGACGGAGATGAAGAGGAGAGTGGTTAAGTCCATTTCCAACAAAAAAAGAAAAATGTCGACACCAACTGTAGATAAGTATAAGATATTCATTAAGAACGGATATACTAGACAATATCCAGATAATAGTTCAAATGGAGATTTTTTAGTTTATGTTGAACATCTGGATAAAGATATAAAACTTGGGAATATGAATCCATTGAATTTATCAAAATATTTTAAAAATATCAAGGGAGTTCATGAGCGAGCAAGAATTAACTCCAATAAATTAAAATATCATTTAAACAAGCAGCTTTAGCCAACGACTTTCTAAAAGCCCAATGCTTGATAGATCATAATTTAAGAGCGTATATACCTGCATCCTCTGTGGAAAGGGTGGGAGTTGTTAGGTACATTCCTAAAGAAATAGGTAATAAGGAACTTTTTGAAAAAATATGCTGCGATAGAGATATTATAGGAATACGAAGATTTATGAAACGTGAAAAAGACAATTTAAACCCATTGACTACCATATCTATTACATTTTCGGGTACTTCTTTACCTGAATATATTTTATTAGACGGATGGAGATATAAAGTACACACATATATTCCTCCGGTTTTACAATGTTTTAAATTCAATCATTCAGCTAAAATATGCCGTAGTGAACAAGTTTGCTCTAAATGCTCTGAAAATCACTCCTATAAAGAGTGTAATTCTGAAACGTTGAAATGTATGAATTGCTCTGGAAATCATCTAGCTATTTCAAAAGATTGTCCAATAAAGTCAGCTAGAATAATGAAAAATAAACAATCTTATGCAATGGCTACTATTAATAAAGATAATGTTAACTTTCCAGCTCTTCCTAAGATCAACATTCAGAAATACGCAGGAAAATTTGACAATAATAATAAAAACAAAGAATTTGCTCATACTCCATCAAAAATAGACAACTTTAATATTTCAGATATTTTAAATAATACAAAACTCATGAACTCAATAGTAAAAACATTAGTAGCATTAGGAAATTCTGAATATATTAAGACCACATCTCATATTAAGGAAATTTTTATAAAAAACTTATCTGAATAATAGATATATTAAAATTAGTACAACATAATATACAAAGTATTAATAATAAAAAACCTTTGTTACAAACACTTTTATTTGAAAATGAAATAGATATATGTTTATTAAATGAAACATGGTTAAAAAATTCCCAATCACACTTTATTATGCCTGGACACAATATTATTTTTAAAAATGCTGAAAATAAACACGGTGGTGTAGCCTTTTTAATAAAAAGTTCTATAAAATATGTCCAACTTTCAACTCCAAACTTACAAGATATTCAAACAATTGCCATTTCTGTTGATACAAAAATAGGCCCTCTAACTATTCTGTGTGTATATTGTCCACCTAAAAATAAAATAAATCTTTCTAGATTAAAAAATATAATAACCAGTCTACCTAAACCATATATAATATCAGGTGATTTTAATGCACATCATGTGGCATTTGGATGCACAATAACTAACACAAGGGGTAAAAATCTATATGACTTGATAGATGATATAGATTTGTGTATTCTGAATACTGGTAGTGCCACTACTGTACGTAGGCCAAATGATAACATATCTGCCATTGATGTCACTCTAGTTAGTCCAGAGTTAGCACCCATATGTGACTGGTATGTTGGTGAGGATCCACTAGGCAGTTATCATTACCCAACATTTACTAATATAAATACATCTCCAATTTCTTATGAAATTAATAAAAATGTAAACAAATATATGTATAAGAAAGCAAACTGGGAAAAATTCTATTTTCTTTCGGAAAGTCTTTTCAATAATTTTAAGATAGATAAGGATGATCCTGTAGGATCTTACAACAAATTTTGTAATATTCTGAATAATCTAAAAGAGGAGTGTGTTCCCAAATTAAAATATAGCACAAAAAATAGACGTAAAGCCCCTTCTCCTTGGTGGAATGAAATTTGTGATAAGGCTGTAAAGGATTGTAAATTAGCTTTATGTATTTACCGACGGAATATGAATATGGAAAATTAGATTAAATACAAAAAATTAGAAGCTAAGAAAAAAATGATTATCAAAGAAGAAAAACTTAAAAGTTGGAAAAATTTATGCGCTTCATTTAATAGATACACTCCCATTAGTAATATATGGAATTTTATAAAAAGATTTAATTGCATAAAAATTGGCTCAAACAATAGAAATGATATTTTTATACCAGACTTTTTTGATAAATATATAAAGACTGAAGTAGTAAATAAAACTTGTTTAGAAAAATTATTTGATAAAACAAATATAGATAAAAATAATGAAATTCTTGTAAAAAATTTTAGTTGGGATGAATTTAATAGTGCATTACTGTCAAGAAATGATTCTACACCGGGGTTGGATGACTTTCCATATTTATTGATTAAAAAGTTACATAAAGTAGCACAATTAGTTCTTCTAAATATATACAATCTTTTATGGTCTTTTGAAATTGTTCCTGAATCGTGGAAAACACAATGTATTCTTCCCATTTTAAAATATAACAAACCAATTCAAGATCATAACTCCTATCGACCTATCTCTCTCACTTCTTGTATAGGAAAAATTTTTGAACACATGATTAAAGTAAGGTTGGATTATTTTATAGAAATAAATTCTTTATTACCTGATTATCAGCTAGGTTTCAGAAAAGGTAACAAAAAAGTGCAGTTGAAGGCTTCGTTTCACTCATTGCTGACATTAAAAATTCTATTTTTGCTCACTCTAATGCAATTTGTGTATTTCTGAACTAAATATACCTGGAAAGTTATTAAGATGGACATTCAATTTTTTGTATAATCGCACAGTATATGTTAAATTTAATAATATTATACATGGGCCTAAGTATGCACATAAAGGATTAATGCAAGGTGCTATCTTATCACCAATTCTATACAATCTTTACACCTCCCAGATCCAGCAAAATGTAAAAGAAAATAATGTAAATATCTTACAATATGCAGATGATTTGGTCATGTATTCTATTAATCAAAATGTAAATATAGCTAAATGTAGAATAAACCGAGGTCTTAATCAATTGCAAACTTTTTACCATAATAAACTCAAATTAAATATTAATTCATCCAAAAGTTCTGTAATGTTATTTGGAAAATCAAACTGTAATGTACAAATTACTTATAACTATGAAAACATCCCTATTGTAAAGGAACAAAAATTCCTTGGTGTAATTATAGATAATAAACTTAAATTTAATAGTCATATTGATTGCATTTGTAAAAGAGCGTATAAAAGAATTAATATATTGAGGATATAATATATAATATATAGCAGGCGTTTTTTGGGGCGCTGATTCAAAGATCTTAAGTATATTATATAAAAGCATCATAAGTCACTTTGACTATAGTTGTATTGCCTACATAAATGGACCTAGACCTACTCTGCTAAGGAGACTAGACATAATTCAGAATAGGGCATTAAGAATAATTACAGGCGCAATGAAATCTACACCAATAAACGCAATGGAAATAGAAACCGGTATTCCTCCTCTTATATTAAGAAGCTTAATGTTAGCCCAGAAGTTTTTTCTAAAAATGATTGCAATTAACTCTTCTTTACCTGTAAGGAAGTTATCGTTAGTAGAAGAACTATCAAGTTCTGTGAACTTTAATGTTATTAATGCTCAATCAATAAGTTCTGCGATGCTTCCACAAATGTCAGTAATTTTACATTTAACGATGTCAATCTCAAAATCTATTTATTCTAGCTCTCTATGGCCGGTTTATGGATATAAATTTGATAGTACTCTGGAGAAAAAAATTTAAAATTATTCTTGATATTGATAGTAAATCAGAATTACTTAGATTATTAGATATCAAAAAAGATTTTTATATAATTTATACGGATGGATCTAAAAGTGCCCAAGAAGTTAAGTCAGCATATTTCGATAGTAATTTAGGATGTACAAAATGTATATTACTAAATAATAACTGTTCAATTTTTACTGCTGAATGTTATGCTATATATATGGCTTTATTATATGTAAATTCCAGTAGCAATATTAGAAATGTCATTATTATTTGCGATAGCAAAAGCGCTTTATTAGCTATAGACAGTTGTAAAATATCTTTTAAAACAAATTATTTAATTTTTAAGATTAGAAATTTATTGTACAATTTAAATGAAAGAAATGTTTACGTTGAGCTAGTCTGGGTACCCTCCCACAGAGGAATATCAGGTAACGAAAGAGCTGATCAAGCTGCAAAAAATGGATATGATGAGGACCACAGAGATGTTGTTAAAACACCTTTCTCGGATTACTTTCCAATTATCAAAGACGGGATTAATAGACTTTGGAAAGATTATTGGACTATAACAAGTCAGAATAAAGGACAATGGTACGCTAAAATTCAAAAAGACTTTAATACTAAGCCCTGGTATAACATCACCAGTTGTGAATCAAGAAAATTTATCTCCATAATTACTAGAATGAGATTTGGACATTGTCTGGTTCCCTCTTATTCAAATTGAAAATCATTCAAGATCCTAAGTGTACTAAATGCAATGAGCCATACGCTGACATAAACCACATTATTTTTAAATGCGAATCTTTAAAACTACATAGATTAATCCTGGCTTCGGATATAAATAACATTTGCTCAGAATATAAAATAAATGTTCCCCGCCGCCCAGAAGAAATATTATCCAATCTAAGTTTAAACCCTTATTCAAGTTTATATGTTCGTCAATAGAGAAGATATAGTAAAGGAAAAATATGAAGTGTAGAAGATTTTGTTAAATGTTATGTAGATTAAATTGTCGTAGTATAATATGTTATAAAATTGTACAGTTTAGAGCGAAGGACTCGAATCCAGCTCTCAATAAATTAAAAAAAAAAAAAATCTTTTCAAATTCCTTCAGTTGCCTGTTAGAACTTGTCGAATTTGGCATGTGTTTTGGCGGGCAAATTTCTTGATCGAAGATTCCGTGAATGGTTCATCATGGTTAAACCCCAGTTAAGTTTATTTGTCTGTTTACTATAGAATAACAATTGCTGAGTATTTTAATTATAGTTTTAATTTTATTGTCGTTATTCCTCGAAATTGCCTACGATTGGCAAAGTTACCATAAACTGTTTAGACTCATACTTGCCAACATTGCCCGTCATTGAAAAGTGCTTAGGGTTGTCATCTTTAGATAGGTACTTTGTTTAAGATTTTGCCTTTATACAATGTTTAATTTAAATAATCCTAATAAACTCAAAATGTAATTTTAACTACACATTGTACATTTGGCAATGTTAAATTTATAAATAAAAATCTTCAACTCTTCATTAAATACTTAAAAAATAAATTTATCATATTTTATAATAATCCTCAATTCATGTCTATCCAACATGACTACATAACTTTGTTAAATCCTTAGTACACAATATTGTCAAACTGTAAAATAATTGCCTCAGTTGAGAATAAATCTCTCTATGAATGTAAAAATTACGAATACCTATTTACATGGTGATGGTCTATGTGATAAATACTTAGAATAACATAACGTAAATGGTGCAGATGCGAGGTAAAAACTGCGCACTGAGAGTTATCTACAAACTTGTATAAATTATGTTAATAGTTCGTTAATCACAATAATCGTGTCTCAAAGTACATTTTTCATTTTTAAACCATATAAGCTTATAAATCAAAATTCTGATTAGGTACTTACTTTTTTATTTTAATTTTCAGTCAAACAAACACACATCTAGAATAAAAAAAAATGTAGTTGAAAAATAGGATCTCACGCATATAAAAACTGTACCACAGACAGGTGAAAATGCTAGCATGTGAATCAGTTTCTTCAAAATAAATATCATCGAGAGACGCCAAACGACAGTTTGGTATCCCCAGACGTACAATCATTAATAAAATAAAAAGTCTCATATTCTTATTTACATTTCATAATTTACTAAGATGTGACAACCCTTAACATTTTAAATTGTAACTTGCGTAAACATAAGGGAAAAAGTAAATTTTTTTTGATAACATTACCCAGTAATTTATTTACAAATACGTATAAACTACATACATCATTTTGAAATCTAAGCCAAGATTGCCACAAATTCTGGTCGAGGTGTTGATGACGTACTACGAGTTATATTTTGGTCAAAAATCAACGTGGGCAATGTTGTCTAGAAGTCCAGATTATTTTTCCCGTCATCACAATTGAACAAAATTCTTTTTAAATTCTAACTTATTACAAAATTTAAATAAAACCCGACGGTGTTCTCCTTGTCATGCGGGAACTATGGTCATCCGCACCAGCGACGGTGTGCCTGGAGGCACTCTCCTCTGGAGGCAGGGTGGTGGCGTCCCCTACTCCTACTCCACTTAAGGCACCCTGAACACATAAGGGTAAGAACACATAACCCGGACCTAACGCGCGCGCGGTGGATCCCCCGATCCACAGTGCAAAGTCCTCTCACGGCGGTATGACCTCCTGTCGCCGCCGCGCTCTCCTGCGGGAAGAGGCGCCAGTGCGCTCCCTCTCCTGCTCCGCCTCCTCCTTCTGCGGCATCACTACCTCGCAGAAGGAGAGAACCGCCTGCCATGCTCTCTCACTGCCGGTCATCGCTCGGATGACCGCAGGGAGCGACAGGTCTGCGCCGACCTCAACAATGAGGGACGCCCGTGCCTCCGCCCAAGCTGGGCACTCTGCCAGGGTGTGGTCTGCAGTGTCTTTACTGCCGCTGCAGTGATGACACCCTGGCGAGTACTCCGCCCCTGCCACCTTCCACAGATACCTTCCGAAGCAGCCGTGCCCCGTCAGGATCTGCGCAAGGTGGAAGGTGATTACGCCGTGCCGCCGCTCAACCCAGGATTGGACCGACGGCCAGCAATGGCATCTTGGCTAACCCGTCTGGGTTGTAACTTTTAATTCGTTTTTGATATTGTTTTTTTATTATAAAATTTTTGTTCCATAGTGATAAATTTATCGCCTGAATTTATAGTGACCCTGAGAGTATAATGGGGGCTAACATATATATAAGAAATAGATAATATTAAAGATTTGATTTTTTTGCTTTATTTATTGTCAACATATTCGATATTTTGTCCTATTTTCAGATTACATCGTAAAAATCAGTACTTATAATATAACACTGGTTTTGATATAATGGTAGATTGATAAATAAGATAAACCGTGTAGTGGTAGCCATGGGCCTTTTTTTTCTTTAACATCGGGAAATGCTTTGAGGCATCCCGCGGGGGAGTGGGTCTCCCCAGGCGGGTATGTGGGACTCGCTGCGCCCGAAAGCTGGTAAGTGGACGCAGCTCTACAAACTAAAACCCGGCCAGTGCCAGCAATGCCGCCTTTGGTGAGGTGTCCTCAGGGGACCGACGCCACCTCCACAGAGCGGTTGTCCCGCGCCACAGAACAACCCCTCCCAACGTCGGGACAGTACAATAGGGTGAGGTTCCCGTCCTCGCCCCTTGCCCTTGCTCTTTTGTCCCCTCTTCTTATAAGTGAGGTACATAGAGCGCCCCCGGCTCAATTCTCCCAATCTGTGGGCTTACCTTAGGCTACTGAGCCCCACCGCCACGACAAGGCCTAAACCATGGCATGGGAAGCCATGGGCCTAACAAAACCGCAGTTGGTCCCTCATACACAATACAGCAAAGATGTTACATGTAAAGGACATAATATACAATATACCTACTAACTGAATATATTATGAGCATCTATAAAGGACATTCAAATTTAAGCAGTTTTTAAACTTCTTTATAAGGCACACTATTGTACTTACCCAAAATCTAAACAAAAATTATACAAAACGTTATATAAACAGACAGTTATTAACATTATTTTTATACCCGTGGAGAAGTAATAAGTAGATACTTAATACTTCTTTACTATAACAAAAAATATAATATTATAAAATGTTTAAATATGAGAATGGTATTTATTACGACTTCACCGACTTTTTACAATAAAACGATAATAATATTCCTTGTTTTATTTTGCGGAAGTCTATAACGATTAAGATAAAATCAGCCGGTATCTGAAAACAACCAAACTGCCTCTTTAAAGGCAAGGACGGCCACTTGCGTTAATCAACTCTGACTAGTTGAAATACCGTTTTCTTTTTAATTTGCGGAGCTACCTTCCCCTTGCGAAATTTCCATTAACATTACTTAAGGTCGCTATCTTTCCTTACAAACGCAGAACAGTAATTACTAAAATGTTTGACGTTGATCATCAAAAACTGTGGATCTTATAAATTGATATCATTATCTATGTCAGTATGTACCCAAAATCGTAAATAAACAATACATTTATTAAGGCAAAATTAAACATTTTGAAAAAACCCGCGACGAGTAAAAGGCAATTGAAAAATGATAAAATAACTAAAAAACCCCGACTAAAAGAATAACGTAACTAGAGATAATAAACGTAAAAAGCTTTTATAAGTATATTTGATCCCTCGCAGTGTCGGACCTAATGAACAACAGAGTATACAAGGTTGATAAAAGGATGTGTTACGGTTAATCCGAAACTATAAAAAAATTGTTTGAGAGCAATAAAAAAAAAGTTTTTCGCAGAACTGAAATATGTGAATAGTCAAAGTAAAACGTAAAAACTCTTTGAAAACCTTTGTAAAATGTCCTTCGAATCTAAAAGGCAACGTCGCACAGCACGTTTGGTCTCACCGGGTCGAACGAACCGGAGCGGCTTTAAAACTTTAAAAATATTCTGTGACTAAACTATTGATTCTATTGGTCTAAGTTTTGGTGTGTAGCCTGAAAATGGTACATAGTATACGTGGTTTAATTTAATGCCTCTCGCTTGTATCAACCTTGTATGTTTTCCTAGAATTTCCCTACACACTGGTTCATGAAGATGTGGACGTGGCAATAACATAATATTATACAACTCCCAATGAATTTAATAAAAAACTCAAGAAAATCCGTCAAAAGTAACTATGCTTTATAAAATTAAATACGTAGAAGCTAAAATTAAATATATTAATTACTGGAGCATCTCCAATTCATTTACCACGCTAACAACTTGTCAACCTTCACTAATCAATCACAAACCCTATACTGAATACCGCATCAAAATCGGACTAGATCTAGCCCCCTGGTGAGTCATCATCGTATCACATTTAAGAACACTTACCACAATGAAACCCGAACCTATTACAGAAAACTGCAATCTAAAACGGACTAGTAGTTTTGGTTTTCCACAAACAAACATTTACTACAGCGCCCCCTGATGAATTTTCATCTTAACACATAATACAAGAACATGCACCTATTAAACCAGAACCCATCACTGAATGAAAACCGCATCAAAACAAATGTTTACTGCAGCGCCCCCTGGTAAGTCGCAATCGTAAAACCTATGTCGGAACATGCACCAATCAGATCCAAATCCATAACTGAAAACCGCATCAAAATTAAAATAGTAGTTTTGGAGAAAAATGGTAACATTGGTTTGTACAAAAAGCGTTTACTGCAGTGCCCTCTGGTGAGCTATCAACGTAATACCTATCTAATAACATGCACCAGTCAAATCCGAACCCAACTCTGAAAACCTCATCAAAATCGGACTTGTAGACTTGGAGATAAACGGCAAAATAGGTTTGCACACACAATCTGCCTCTCACCCCAAACGCATAATATACAGTCTCCGTTCCGTCGCGGGTAAAAAAATACAAGCTTCTAAACTTTCGTATTTCAACACTGGTTATAGCCCAACTTTGGGCGACAATAAATAGTACCTATACGAAGCACGAAAGTTCAAAAATAAACCCGTACAGATATAGTTTAGTTTTTCAAAAGTTTAAATAGATTTATTTTAAAAAGATACACTTAATAGTTTTTATTATATAACTGTTTTGCTAAAAGGACATTTTAGGAATGAATAATTGTGCATTTCATTCTAGCACACATGATCGCGCACTATGTCAGGTTAAGCATTTATTTAGTCAGAGTTCGCGCCGTCGACTTGTTCAACCTTAATCGCTACACTGAGATGGGTGGATTGGCTGTTTTTACCCTACGATTGTAGGGTAAAAAGAGGAAGCGAGGAGATGTGGACGAGACCGTAATGCACGTTGGCATGCTGCCTGTCGCTTTTCTGATTGATTTGAAACAGCCTTTACGCCAAGCGACTGACTCTTATTTTCAGGTTCAGGTCTATCTATGTCCACTGGCTTTTTGTTATGCTTATGTGGGTGATCGACGAACGAGAATTAATACCGCGGTTAAGCTCACCCGTCGATCAGGGCCTTTGGAAATATATGACTGTGAATGGTATGGAACTCGAATAACTTCCTTTCGGAAGACTTTTGGTCATTCCAACGCTAGTCAAGGGTGGTTTCATGCCATACCTGAACTGTTGGTCTAGTGGTTAGTGACCCTGACTGCTAAACCACAAGGTCGTGGGTTCAATCCTCACCCAGGCCAAATCTTTGTGATGAGCATGATCATTTGTTTGCCTAGTTTGGGATCAGATGGCCGTGTGTGAGTTGTCTCAACATATTATTATTACTTATTATTATTATTCGATCGTGGGAAACGTTTTTGACGTGATAAGAGATAAACTGATAACGTCTTATAAATCGATGAACTCCAGCTGCATGCGCGAAAAAGAATGATCCTTGTCACTTTGTCTGAGTCAAGCGTGCAAGCGAGAGCGCGGAACAAGCGATAGAGAGGCCCGATTGACCTAAGCGTTCGGCTTGTGAGGCAAGACATGACGTTATCACGTAAAAATATCATCCTTAAACAACAACAGGTGGTGTTTTTATTATAAACGTTAATTAATTTAATAAGTTAATAGTAACCTGACTATATTGTTACTTTATAATATAATCAGCGCGTATGCCATTAGTGCAGTCACACATGCTGTATTGACTGCCTTTTCGACCTTTTTGTTTTACTTCATGTCGTATATTTTTCTTTTTCATCTGACTGAATTGATTATTAATTAAAATATTTTGATTAATAATCTTCTTTGAGGATAAAGCATTCGCCCCCTTGTTTTTTCCTTTAAACATATCTACTTTTTATATTCCTTGTGAAAAAAACTAACTGCCCGGGGTAAACGGAGCAGTCGGCAGAAGTCCCCTACCACTATGACCGTGGATTTCTGTAACATTAGGGGACTTCATAGCAATCTCAACGCTGTTCACTACCACCTCCAAACGGCGAAGCCGGCCCTGCTCTTTTTGACCGAGACTCAGATATCTTCTCCGGCTGATACTTCCTATCTCTCTTGTCCGGGGTACAAATTAGAACACTTTTTTTGTACCGCGGGCTGGAGTTTGCGCGTACGTCAGAGAGGATGTCTGCTCTCGTCGCCTTGGCAGTCTTGAAGGTAGGGACCTCTCCATCCTCTGGTTGCGCATAGACAGCGACGACCATCCCCGCGTCTATGCCTGCCTATATAGGTCCCACAGCGGTAATGACGAAACTGATCGACTCATAGAGCACATCCAAATGGCTACAGATTCCGTACTACAACAGACCCCATCTGCAGAGATCGTGATACTTGGTGATTTCAACGCCCATCACACCGAGTGGCTCGGCTCACGTACAACCGATCATGCAGGAAGATCTGTTTACGACTTTGCCTTAGCATATAATCTGACACAATTGGTGGTATCATCAACTCGTATCCCTGATATGGAAGATCATACGCCTTCCCTGTTGGACCTTCTGCTGACCTCTCACCCGGACAATTACGTGGTCTCCGTGGACGCTCCACTTGGCTCATCGGACCACTGTCTGATCCGGAGTTCTGTGCAAGTTGCCCGCCCATCATGGCCACGTTTTGCCAGCTGCCGCCATGTTTGGCACTATAGGTCAGCTGATTGGGATGGAATGCGGTCCTTCTTTGCATCCTACCCATGGGGGCGAATTTGCTTCTCGCTGGATGATCCAGACATCATTGCCGATTCTGTCGCCGAGGTGGTGCTGCAAGCCATGGAGCTTTTTATTCCAAGCTCTTCAGTGCCTATAGGCGGCAAATCCCAGCCCTGGTTTGGTCAAACTTGTAAGATGGCTGCACGCCACAAGCGGTTAAGCTACCGAGCCTGGGCCAATGCATCGATGTCCCAGGATGTAAAGACCAGCGCATTAAAAAAGGAGTATAACTTTGCCTCCAGGTCCTTCAAAAGAGCTATTGCTGAGGCAAAAGCGGAGTACGTGAACAGAATTGGCGAGAGATTGGTTCGACTTCCTTCGAAAACTCGTGCATCTCTGCACATGAGGAACGACTCGTTGGCCCACACCGCGAAGGAGAAGACCGATCTTCTAGGCTCTCTTTTTTTTTCGAAAAAAGAGAAAAAAAAAACTAACAAATTCGCTCTCTCGAGTAAAACTGACTAAGACTAAACTGACTACTTATATAGGCTTTAATTGTTGATTACATAATATTTAACTTCATTATCTTTTCTGATGGTAATTACCTAGTATATTTTCCTGACACGATATTCCCCGCGGAGTTGCAATACCTCAGCAGCGGTAGCTGACTGGTATAAGTAAAATAATGATCGCGCACTCATGCATTTAAATGAATAAAACTTCGATGTTTATCTGTTAAATACGTTTTTGAATTAAAATCCCCCAGCGATTACAATCTGCGGCGTGCAGTTGACGAGTTCTGAATACATAATATTTGCTCATAAGCAAACTTGTTCATCATACTAAATAAATAAATAAAATTATTTTGTTTTGACAGCATTTTTATAAGCTAAGCGCATCAGAACTTAAAGCGTAGGCCAATCTTAAAGAAAATCTTAAATGGAAGCTACATAAGCTCATAAGTCCCACTATTGAGTACGACTCCCCTTAAAATCAAGCGAACAAGGTCTATGTGGGCTACCTCGGGGAATCTACAGCCGCCCGCACTGACAGGTCAACTCCTGTCGACTGTTTTTCGCCGCGCCAGGGCTCGGCGGTGTCGTGTTATGCGATGCCCCCAGAGCAGCCAACAGGTAATCTCTCACGTGCCGCTGGCGCGGTTGGTCTCGCCCCAGCTGCCCTCAATTCACTGGCCGTCCTCCTTCTGTCGGCTGCCGATGAATTAAAGAACGACCGAAAGAGGAGTCAAGCGTTCCTTCAAGGCTAGGCGGCCATTAAAAAGATTGCCAACCAGCCGATCCATGCTGCTTTTCAGGATCCTCAGCTGTTCATTGTACATCGGGATGGTCGGCAACCTATAGTTGGTGATCGGTATATGGTACGATAGCATGGTATACATTTATTCCGATGAAGCTTGAAGCCCAATGGGCAACATTATATATATATATATGTGCAACGTATTGTTTGACGACTTTTTCGTTAAGATTTTGTATAGTTTGGGGAAATGTGTATTCTATGAGGAAAGTCCCAAACTATATCATATACCTAACGTATTGTTTGATATATATATATATATATATATATATATATATATATATATATATGTATATATATATATATATATATATATATCGGCGTCAACAACAACATGTTGGTATGGTAGTGTGTGTGGTCAGGATAGCCGATATCAGTGGGTTGTTTAATGAAACACTATATCATAATATATCATCTTTTACTCTCAGTGTCATCATTACATAAGACAGCTCCCAAGTTAGCCCGCCCGTTGCCACTTGCTAGTGCCAGGCCAGAGAGAACAAGCGGCAGAACAAACTCTCCAGCAGCACGCTGTCTGACCTGCGTCTAGTTGTTTTACAATCAATTCGGTAACAACAAATCACATGGTTTGCTAACGCATTAGTACTGTAACGCAACCATCTATCTCAATTTTACTATATATATATATATATATATATATATATATATATATATATATATATATATATATATATATATATATATATATATATATATAATATTTTACCTTGATTTCTTGTAGCAGTTATTATCTTGGTCGCTATCACTAAGTCATAATATGTATTATAATAATTTAAACCTGGTCCGGTTATAAGCTCCCCGGAGCTTATAATATGTTTCATTTTTATAAATCTCATTGAGTATTGTTTTTTCTTTTTTTTAAATTTAGTTATAATAATGAATTAAATTAATTTTGTAATACAGGAAACTATACGATAACATATTAAAATGTTTTAAGCCCGATAAACGAAGGAAGTTTTTAACGAAGGAAGTTTCCCGGCGTTAAAGAATAAAAAATGGTAATAGTAGTACTTACTATAATTAAAACTTCCGTATGGACCCCTTCAGGTAAAAGCCTCCTCCAAAGAATGCCACTTTTGTAGCTATGGATAGCCAATTTCGATCAGCCATCGCTAACATCTCGTTCGCACATTGTAGGCCTCCCTCTCCAGAACCTTTTAATCCAGACCATTTTACTGACCTTATGGTTCATCTGTCGTTGTCATATCTGGCCACGTGTCCTGCCCACCTCCATCTCCTTGGTAATGCGATTTTTTATTTTTTATTTTTATTTATTGATACAGAAAGAATAACAATAATAATAAAAAAAATATCACAGAGACCACGAAGGTTCATTCAACGCTGTTATACAATATTTTGGTGATTTTAACTAAATTAACCTAATTTACAAAGTATATTAATCTTTAATATTACCCTATATCCAAAAAGTATTGTTTATTATCATGATATATATATCATGTATTTAATATGAAGAATTTTATATGCCATGATATTTCGTTATTTATGATGTAAAACAAAGAAGAACAAAAAAATTATGAATACATAATATATAATACGAGTATATGTACACGGTAAAGTGATTAGATTGCGTAAGTGCAAAATTATATACAATTACGACTACTGTACACGATACGTTATCCTGTAAACTGTTGTTACCATGCGGAAATATATGACAGGCGAGGGTATGTACTTACCAGTGTATAATAATATACTTGGCATGCTTTGTCATTTTAATCATTACTAAAGTATAGAAATGAATCCAGATTCTAACATGCCATTTTTTGGACTAGTGTACGTAATTAATACTGACTACGTAATTATTTTAGGGGTCTTGAAGTGAGTTTGGGTTTGATTTGGGCCCGAGTTGGTTATGATGATGATTGATTGTTACTTCTGTTGCTCCGCAAAATTGGAGTTCGTTAGGAGGTTAGTTGATGATGATTGATTGATTAGCTTAAGAGGAGCCGCTGGGGTGGAAGAGGGAGAGAGGATGTTACCACCGGTTCAAACCTTAGCCCTTTCCTAAGAAGAACCGGCAAGAAACTCAGTGGGCAGCGTCCCTATACTTGACACTTTAGATGGTAAACTGTTTGCACGGTGTTTAGTGGTCAGGCGCGCTCAAGTGGGTGGTTAGGGGATCCTCTTATTTTGTCACCGTTATTAGTATGTTAGTTGTGTCACGGGGTGTAGATCGTAGTGATTCACTCCCCGCGCTCATAGTTGGTAAGTCCTGGTCAGTTTGTCTTGGCTGCGCTTGGTGCTGTGGCACCCCCTATTGTCTTCAGTTTCTGGTCAAAAATTTTCTTATGTTGGCGTGGTCTGTGATCTTGATTGTCATTTTTAAGTTGCAGTTGTTTATTTCTTGGTCAGGGATTGCTGCGACTTTTATAAGCTTGCCCAATGCGTCATCGCTGTCACAGGTGTAGTATGTGAAATTTTTGGTATGACGCGAGAGGGCTACAACTTCGTGAGACGCGCTGTCGTGTAGTTTTATCCTTGATTTTGTATTTATTATGTACACAGTTTCGTAGCAGAGTCTCTGGGCCTCATGGATAGTTAGGACTTTGGACTTTTCCCCCTTCCAAGGTAGACCAAGGGTATACCTTGGTCTATAAGGGTCTGCTTTTCTTCTTGGGTGTATGTCAAGAAAAGCGTTTTGGGTTTGTCTTTCTTGTTATTGACCTCCAGTGTGGATTGGATATTTAGTGATTTGATTACCTGACTGGAGGAATATATGCCCTTGTGGATGTCTTAGAGGGCATATGCTACGTCTTGTGGGTAACGGTGGGTACATAGTAAGTCCTCTGTTATTGGTGTTAGTACGTCGGGACGATGGTAATGGATCGGGAATAGATTTTCGCGCTCGATATATTATGGTAGTTGATTATTTTATTTTTTTATAGAAGAGGGGGCAAAGGGACAGTCCGTTCACCTGATGGTAACTGAATAGCGACATCCACAGACACCCGCTATACCAGGGGATCAGCAGGACTTAGGTACTTTTAGATATTTTTTTAATATATCCAGGTGCAGTTGCATGCATGGCTTTAAAAATCATAAGTATCATTACAATGGAGCGATTCATGAGTGCTTCATCCACGATGAGCCACTGGCACTCGATTTTTTCAAATCCCCTCGTCCCATTGGCGAATACCTACTGAGGTCAGTGTGCAGACCCTGGTCTTTGCGTCCGCTCCTGCGCGATTTTGTGATCCTTTCCCTTAACTCCTTCCTCGTCTCTACGGTCGCAGTCACGATAACGTCCTTAGTTTTGTAAAATTGGCTATAATCCAGGTGGCCTTCCCGCGGATCTGATGATGGAATCCCAGAGGAAACGAGGGAAACTTTCGAAAATTGTAGGGCGACAGTGGGTTTAATAATATTATTATTTATACTTTGAAGCACTACAATTAAATGAAGTTCTAGAGTTGATCTGATGCTGGAGCCGAAAGATAGTCGAGGGAACTCCTCAGCGATTTACATAAGTAACCTTGTGTTTGGGGCATATTAATTTGTAATGATGAGAACTTTACAACAAGATGGGTTGTGGCTGTCAATAGGGGCCTGATGATGAATGCCAAGGACAGTTAAGGGAACTCCTCAACAGTTTACAGTAGCTACCTTGTGTATGGTCTTAATTAATTTCTACTGATGAGAACTTTGCACCCGTATGGGTTAAAGGTGTCATTACAGCCCGGATGATGGAGACCATAGACAGTCGAGAGAATTCTTCAACGATTTATGTATATTATGTTTATGTTAATATTTGATGAGCTTAGTTTATACGGTTCAATATGCCAAAATATGCCAATGGTAGATGGTGTGTCATTTTATTACTTGTCGATGTAAAATGAACAAAAAACAACTGTATGGATAGCATTTTTTTATAGCATAGGAGAGCAAACGAGCAGTCAAAACCCTTTGGCGACTATCGAGGCCCATACACATTTTGGTTGGTTATGCAGAATGCCAAAGGAGAGCAAAGCATCTGCGTTGCCCTCCTTTTCCCTATCCCCCCTAATGGGCCACTGTTTCTTTCATTGGTTGCGTATTGAATAAACCCTTTCTTCGTTCGTCTCATTTAAACGGCCCTGGCTAATATAAGAAACGCGATTAATTGTTAGGTTTATAGATATTTTTTTTATTCTCAAAAAAGGTCACTTAAGTGAGAGTATACATTTGCAGTAACATAATAAATAACATGCATGTTCGTCTTAAACGATGTACCCATTTAGCGCATTGGTTTGGTTTTTTAAAGTGAGTGTTCTATTATATAGTTGGCCAGATTGATTGATTTAATGAATGTAATTTTTTTATGTATGCAGGTATTTTATTGTAAAGTCGTGCTCCTTCATATGTTAGATTTTTTTACCATATGATGTCCTTAGGTTTTAGCAAAACAAGAAAGCTAAAGGTGCTACGAAATTGACAATATTCTTTTATTTTGGAAAAACTTATAGTAGTGTGAATGGTTTTTTTTTTATAATTTTTCGGATTAAGATGCATGTACATACTATAAATATAAAGTTGACGAATATTCATTATTTTGGTTTCGGATAACAGAATTTTTATTATATTATTTTGTTCAATCTGTAGGTTATCTAGTCTTGTTATACTAATACTAATTTATAGTAAATGGGACTTCACTAAAGTATTATAAGATGGTATAACGCAGCTATATGAATGGAATGACATCGGGCTAGGTCTCGAATAGAGCCAATAATTGAAGTTAATTTTTTTCTTATATGTTCAATTTTAGTATTCCAGTTTAAACTACTGTCTATACGTAATCCAAGATATTTTTTAGTGTTTTGACAGTAGTGCAGACTATACTATATAATAATATAATAATAATAATAATATTTAACAGTGATGCTGTAGAAGTATGTAAATAATATAGTTCTTCGAGTACTTATCACGGGTTCAGATGTGATGTGGTGTGAAAGCGTCCATAGATATTATTATTATTATATTTTATTATTTATGAATTGAATGATATAATGCATATTCTTTCTGACGTGATAACGTCCTATAAATCGTTCAACGCCGGCTGCACGCACGAAAAAGCATGACTCATTGTCACGTTCTGCCTGAGCCGATTGTGCAAACGAGAATGCGGAATAAGCGATAGACAGGCACGATCGGCCTAAACGTTCGGCTTGTGATGCATTATGACGCTATCACGTGAAATAATTATCGTCCGTAAAACGACTTTACAGACAACAAAAAGAAGAAGTGAATTTTCACACAATATGTTTTCTTTGTGTTAGTTACAATGCACACATTTTTTTCAGTGAAAACTGTACAGACACTGGACAAAACAAAAGAATAAGAAAGAAAATATGTCTTGAGTTTGTATATTTCACGTTTATTTTATCTCGTAAACGTTAAAATGCAAATATACCAAACTTTATATAATACTAGCAGCGCTCTGTGGTTTCGCCTGCGCAGTTCCCGTTCCCGTAATATAAACTATAACTATGATCTTTGTTATTCGCTGTTAATGGGGCTTTCCATTGCCAAAAAAGTATTTACAAATAGTTCAGTGGTTTAGGCGTGAAAGCGTTATAAACAAACAGTCGCATTTATAATATTAGTTAGGATTTTTTTTTTTCGGAGGGATCTTAGCTAATGGACCGAAGGCCCTAATGCTTCATCGGATTAGTGTGAGCCCATTCGGCTCACTTTTGATTTAAAAAGTGGGGGGTTGCCCCCCGCCTACCGTGCGGTCAGCGACCACACGGCCTCCTGGCGTCGGTTGTGAATATTAGATAGATGAGGTAAGTGAAAATGTGATCGAAGATAAAATATTTTTTGTGTATTGGATTCTGTTTCGGGAAACACACTCTATGTTAGGGAAGAATACTCCTTATAACGCCGTAATATTATTGTGTTTTTTTTCTTTCTTTTTTAGGTAAAACTGTATCTTGTAAATTACAATGTTATTAACATTGTAATTTATGTATATATGTATTTTTATGTATATATGTATATTTTAAAAGGCTTAAAATTTTGTTAAATAATAATATAACCTTAAGAAATTGAATATGGCTCGTGAAAATAGGAAGATTCATTTCCAATTTTATGTATTATTATTCTTTTTTTTCTTTTCCTATTTTACTATGTAAACTCTTTTTTTTTCCTTTATACCTATTTATTTGTAATCTTCATCTGCACTGTGGTGCCATGTTTCGTTTGCTGAAAAGTTTATTCTATTCTATAAATACTTAATTGGGTCAGTGACCTTACTGCAATAATACTCGTATGTATTTAAGATATTTAATAAATTAATCATTGGAAGTGTTTATCGAGTGATCATAAACCCATATAACTTATAAAATTATCACTCCACAAATAAATTATCGTATGATTGCAAATATTTATAGTAGATAAAATTTATTGACCCTTTACACTAAGTAGCTATATTTCAGACGTACAAATTGTAACCAAGGAACAATTTGTTGGGTTGATTCTCTGACAATATAATTGATAATTGTCGTAAGTACTTATTTACTCTTTTTTATACATACGAATATTTTCCATAAGCACATCAACATCATCAACCCTTGTATGTCCCACTGCTGGGCACGGGTCTCCTCCTCGAGATCAGGCGAGGAGGGTTTTGGGCCATAATTACCGATGCGCTGGCCCAATGCGGGTTGGTGAGCTTACACACACATTCAAAATACCTATGCATCTACATCCATTTCCATATAGTATAGACTATCTGGTCTGATATGTAAGTAATATATCAATTACTTAGTAGTAGAATAGATACTGCTATGCGAGTAAAATATAAATAAATAGAGTAAAATACAAAATAGAATATAGGTACTTGACAAAATAATCGAAATACCATTAATAAGTCATAATAGGTAGTTCGTTTTTTTTAATTGTTGATATTCAAAAGATCATAAATAATATTTCTATGGAATTGGAAATATTTAAGTGACATTTGCAATATTTTGCACATAAAAATTATCAAATATTATAGTCGTAAGAACAAGTTTGGTAGTCACTGCTATCAAAACGTTGAGGTTGAGCGGACGAGTGAAGACTTGGTGTAGTTATTGTAACGAGAAAAGTTTCAAGTAAGAATACGGACATACACTGTAAGTAGTACGGTGGTGTTAGTACTAATTTAGTGTTATTAAACGAGTATAAAATAGAGGAGGAGAACCTCCTCCATTCCTCCCCCAAAAAACAGTCGAACATAGAATTATTTTTTTTCGACTGTTTCTTTTTCAACATTTATCATTAATAAAATCATTAACTAAAACCACTGAGGAAATATTATATTTAAAATACCTAGTTTTAATAGTCATAAAATTTTATTACTCATAAAAATATAATGAAGCTACGCCCGTCAGTTTAAAACAGAATCCTTACATAATTATCACTCCATCCGTCAGTATATCATCATAATACATAAATAAATATAATAAATATATATAATATAATATATAATAATATAAATCCTTAATATATTTTTTTCGTCTTTAAATAAATCTGAAATCTTATAAATATTACGTTCTTAAATATGTATATATATAAAAAGAATTATATGATGTAAGACAGCAATTAATTCTTCTCTTCACCATCTCGTTAAATATATTTAATATAATAATTAAATCTTCTTACTATACTAGCAGTGTTCCGAATTTTCAGTTCCGTAATTCGACGATGTCTATAACCTGATATTATTAATAATGTACTAGCTGGTGCCCCGACCGTCTGCGTAGGATAATATCCTAGTTTTTTTCATAAAAAGTATCCTATGTTACTTCTAATACTTCCAAGAATATGTGTACAAAGTTTCATGATGATCGGTTAAGTAGTTTTCACGTGAAAGCGTAACAAACAAACTTACTTTCACATTTATAATATTAGTAGGATTTAATTATCAGTATAGTGGACTTTTTTATATTACACAATAAAAATATACGTCGATAATGTTATTGGCGAAGGATCGGTCGTCTGGACGTTCATTGAAAAAGGCTCAGCAGTGGACGGATAAAGCTGATGATGATAATATTGTAAAATCTTTTACGTATTTTACAAGCGAATAAACCGCGATAAAATGCGTGAAAGTTGTTTCATTATAATGAGTGAAATTCGCGTAAACATTAGAAAACGAGATGATGATGATGATATTAATGCACCTCCTTTACTTGTACTAACTCTTTAGGTATCGTGGTTATATATTACAATTTATATTACATTACTTATTACATGTCCGACGTTTCGGATACTTTACAGAAACTATGGTCTCGGAAGGAATATCCCACTTTTTTTTCTTCTACGCTGGGAAATGCTCTCAGGCAGGCAGGCGGGTATGTGGGACTTGCTGCGCCCAAAAGATAGTAAGGTGGACGCAGCTCTACCCACTCAAACCTAGCGAGTGCCACCAATACCGCCTTTGATAAGGTGCCCTGGATCTATTGAGCAAACAGGGCACCTCGACGGCTAGTCAGTCCCGCAAGGGACTGACACCACCTCCACCGAGAGGTCGTCCCGCATTTTGAACAACCCCTCCTAACGTCGGGACAATGCCATGGGGTGAGGTTCCCATGCTCGCCCCTCATACCCCTGCTCTTTTGTCCCCGCTTCTTATAAGAGGGGTACAAAGAGTAGCTCCCTCGGTTCAATTTGCTTCGTCCAAGACGCTGAATTCACCTTAAGCTACTGAGACCCACCACCACGACAACTTTGAACCTTGGTGGGAGAAGGAATGTCCTACTATGTTGTTTATATATTTAGGAAATTTTGTGTAAACGTTGGGAAATTATACAATAATAATAAAAATGTATTTTTTTAGCTTCGCATTAACTTCGGAGAAACGATAATGAAGTTAAATTACCTCGTGCTGTGCGAAAGAAATGTACAATATGAATAAACAATACAGCTCGCAGCAAAATATATTTTTTTTATGAAAAGCGTTTATATTTGTAGAGAATAGAGATTATAATGCGGAAAAACAAAAATATGCTGTAAATTATCGGTTCAAATTTGATAAGCATCATGAAATATAAAATAGCAAATATTTTTATTATTTCCTACGATAATTTTTCGTTTCGCAAGTACGTATTTTATCTCAAAATTAATATTACAGCTCGATTTAGAATCACAATAAATTGATTGAGAAAAAGACTCTATATATCTGAAATACGCTTTTCCACGACATATTACTTATTGCGTAGAGACGTAGCACGAAAGAACGATGAATCCCAATATTCGATTGTTTCTAAAACCAAAAATGTATATGATATTATATATCATTTCTTTTTTCCTTATACATATATTTCATAATGTCATGAACAAGTTATTTATTTCGCCCGGCTTATTAAATATTTAGCCTGGAAGTCGGAACTAACCATCATAGTGCTCGACCTAGCCATAAACCTTAAATATGTTCAAACGTATGTTGTTTAATAAATAATGTTATAGTGATGTAAATTTTAACTTAAATCTGTTTCTACTATAAGGCACTCTTGCAATTATCAAGAACAAGGTAATAGAAATGCACATTATCTTTTTTTACGACGACCTCTGTGGCTCAATGGTTAGCGCGTTGGCACTCAAGCCGGAGGGAGCGGGTTCGAATCTTGCCAGGGGAACAAAATGTTTTCAGTGTTCCTGGGTCATGGATGTGTATTAAAATATGTATTATACTGTAATAAAATTTTTAAATATATGTATAGTATAAAAGTATTATATATATTTCCGTTGTCTGGTACCCGTAACACAAGTTCTTCGAAAACTTACCACGTATGGTTGATGGATTGACCTGGTGTAAAAGCGTCCATAGAAATTAATATTTTATATCATAGGGGGGCAAATTAGCTGACTACCGATACTCATAAGCATCCGCAAAGGTTATGCAGATGAGTTGCATTCCTTTACCCTATCCCCACCCATGGGTTACCGGAAACTCACAAACCGCACGAAACGCAACAGTATAGCTGTCAATTTACGCCATCATATTAGCGAGAGGTGCCACCCCGGTCGTGCCGGCCCAATTCGGCTGCAAAGCAGCATGGCACTGGCTCTTACTAAAATCTATTTTTAGGTACTACCTTTTGTAGGTTACGAAGGTCATGGAGAAGTGCTTATAAAATATACTTCCTCTTAATTATCCCTGAGTATATTATTTTACTTTGCAGGTGTTTTATTCAAGTTTCGTAATAAAATTCTTAATTTATTGCATATAAATGTATTGAAAGAAATAAAGGCAAGGAATTGGCGAACGTGAGACACTTTTTCGTTTAAACGTAGTTATTCTTGAATTATCTTCAGTTTTATGTATTCCGTGTAGTAGCCATAATGTTGACAAATTACCTAACTGCTACATGAGATGTTTACAGAATATAAAGTTATAAGAAATATCGTGACTGCATATTTTTTTCACTTCACGGAAAATTGTTGTTGGCGCGTACAAATAGTTTTTGTAAGTTTGAAAAAAAATAATAATAATTAAAATCGTGATGTGTGATCGAAGAATTAGTATGGTCATTTAATATTTTATATCTATGGCGATCCTAGTTTTTAATTTTATGAAAAAAAAACATACAGACGAATTGAGAACCTCCTTTTTTTTGAAGTCGGTTAAAAATTGTTTTTAAATTTTTACTTTTTTTATACATTTTTCATATAATACTTAGGTATCATAAAAACATTCCAACCTTCGTTTTTTTAAATCTCAATCTTATCAGCCTGTAGTGGTTTATTTCATAGCCTTATAATTTATACTTATAGTGATTGTTTTTAAATATTATTAATATCATCAATCATCATACAGAACACACACAAAATCAGGTGGTTTGAAATTGTTTTAAATGACAATTTCATTTACTTATGAGAAAAGTTATATGCTGTTAGATTACAAATTAAAATACTTTACGGAAAGCGTTTTATTTTGAGATGGCTAAGACCACGGAGTACAACTTGTGGTTGCTTATTAAAAAAAAATACAGATCCTATTTAATTAAATTTGTAATATAATTATTACTTAAATTATTTAAAACGGGATATTTACCATGTTTTTCACTTTTATTTCGCGGAGCTCGATATTTCGACATTATCTACGAATGTCTCGTGAACAAGACCAACTACAAGTAAAATAATTTCAGTAATGAAAATAACCATGTTAACTTAAAATCAAATATTATTATTATTTTATAGTCTTGGTCCGAGGATAACTAATTTAAAAGTCATTATAACAAAATATTGGCGTATTGAAAAGTTCTGATCTTTATTAATTATAAAGATCAGAACTCTTACTCGGGTCGCACAGGACTACCAAATTTTATCTAAAATAAAAAATAACAAAAGGCACTTGACGCGTACGTCTTAATTCATATTTTAAAAAATTGAATCCAAAAAGTATACTCTATTTTAATAAATAAAATTAAAAGAAAATTGACTAGGGTTAGGGATATGCTGTCACTCTAGTGTTGTGAACACTTCGTATTGGTCACACGAGCGGGGACACGGCGCACCCTTGTGCTACGATTACACGGCTCTACTACTATGGGTGCTATAATATTGTATTTCGTAGCATAACGTAGTTTCATTAAAAATAATAAATAATATTTTACAAAAATTAAATTCATTATTAATCTCTTGTTTTTCAAAGTAGGTTTACACGATGTCTTACGCATTGTAAGTTGAATTGTTTGTCATGTAACAAGTGTATCTTGTCATCCTTCTCATGTTAAATTATTTCTAGCTAGTAACTAAGTAATAGTTATGAAATCTATTTGGATATGGGTTCTAATAGCTTAGCTCCTCAACGATAACTTAGCTGTTCTACAGCTAACAAGGAATATGATATTAGATCTGAATCTAATAATAATAACATGTTGGTACCACTCGCACACGGCCATAAGTACCACTACCATGAGTTTTGTGACAAGCGTAAATGACATAACTATAGTAGAACAGTTACGTAAAATGCAACACGAATAGAAAACTATATCATACCTTAGTTTTCTATTCGTGTTGCGTTTTACGTAACTACTATAGTTACGTTATTTACGCTTGTAACAAAACTCATGTTAGATGTACTGATCCCTAACTAGGCAGAGCCTGTTCTTATGGCAACCAGACACATTTTTATATATTTCTAAATACATACATATTATGGATAAATTGTGCCCAGACACAGAACAAATGATCATGTTCATCACACAAACATTTGTCCTGGGTGGCAATCGAACCCACGACCTTCTGGTTCAGCAGTCAGGGTCACTAACCACTAGACCAACATGCCAGACAATAATAGATGATAATTATCATCGATCATAATCATTCTTGTATTTCAGTTAGATAATAATCATTCAGTGTATTTATATTTTTTCCTTAAAATCATAGAAGTAACAATGTTGTAAAGATTAGAGATCTCTCTATTAGATAGATGGGAACATATTATGTCGCCTGTTCGAGTGGATAGGTTTGTATAATTGACTGCGCAAGGTACAAAATTCTGATTTATAGTTTCGCAAATCTCGTTTTTAATGGCCTTAAGGCGAGGATGCAGACCGCTACTTACCCCTTTGGGTGATGAGGTGTGGGGCGCCGCGTATGTTGCGGCCGCGAGACTTTATGCCTTATGACAATGCGGGAATTTTGAATTTTATTCTACATTTTATTAAGTATGTCACTCGCCGGAACTATATAGAGCTGTTCATACTTACTATCATTTAAATTTATACCGATTTTGGTATTTACCAATACAGATAAAAAAATGGAGTGCCTGATTGTAATATTAAAATAACCGATTTTTATTGAATGGATATATGTATATCAAAGGCTTCATAACAAAGGGCCGTATATAAAAGTACAGTTTTACAGGAAAGACAAAATAATGAATAAAACAAAACTAGTTGATTGTATAAGGCTGATATTTGGCATTCTTTTTCGACATAACTTACCGTCTGGTAAGACTTTTCAAATTATAACACGCATAGTTTTTGATAAGCGGTAAATACGCCTCTTTCTTTCAACGCAATTTTGGCAACGTCAACTATATAGTAAAAAATTTGATACTAATTTTGGGGCGTATAAAAGAGAATATTGTTTTATTATGATGAATAAGTAATTTCTTATTAAAGTACTGTATTCAATTTATAACTATCTTACAAACATTAAGACACTTACTCCAGAGCTGTAATTATTTTATTAAAATCTAATATGATTTCTGTACGCCCTTTTGTTACCACTAAAAATATGTTGAATATCTTAAAACAACAGGCGTAGAAACAAGTCATTAATTCAGGGTTAGCTTTGATTACATAATTTTAAGAACTTTCTAATTACGTATAGCTTTCATATTTAAACCACTCAGTCTCTAACCTATTAAAACGTATATTATTGTTAAAACACAACGTTATTTGTATTAATTTATTAAAAGTAACGTCAGCCTCATTTGCTTTTAATATCACTTTTTTACTTGTTAGTAGTAGGTACTTAATAGTTTTCGTTTGATTGGCAGCTCCTGAAAACAATACGAAAATGAAACTAAAAAACAAGGTACTTATGAATATGTAATAGTTGGTGATACGTTTTTGTAAAACCTATTTGATGTCAATAATTTAGTTTCACCTTCGTGTACGTATGCCATCAAGTTTGCATCATCATCTTTATTGTCACACTCTGGGATAACGTGGCTGTGTGGCGATGGAACACATTGATTTGTGAAACCCTTTTTGTGTAGATGTCGTAAAATAGAGTATGTCCAGGCCTTTTGTAATAATAATTTCCTGAGACAATTCACACACGGCTATCTGATCCCAAACTAGGTCTGCCTTGATGATACAATGAAAAAATTATGAAAAAATGATAAATACTGATATATTTTTAAATACATTCATATTATAGATAAATTACACCCAGACACAGAACAAATGATCATGTTCATTACACAAACATTTGTCCTGTGTGGGGATCGAATCCACGACCTTCTGGTTTATCAGTAAGTATCACTAACCACTAGACTAACAGGTCATCTTTGCTACAAATTACGTGGAGCCCATCTATGCCAGATTCACCTAGAAATTTGTAAATTTTTGCCGTTATTGCATCAGAATCTGATGTTTTCCTCATTTTAAGGGAGTTGAGAGCAGCATATACATTGGATCGCAGAGTTTTAGACTCCAGCAGTTCTAAATTATCCCAATCATACATAGGGCACACTATGTCAACCATCGTATTGCTTTTGTACAACTCTTCACAATAGCTTCTTTCAGCGATTTATTCTTATAGATGAAGATATATACCATTAATGTTATTAGCCGTGTTTTAGGCTTAAATTCTTTAGTAACTAAACAAACTTTCCTAAATAGGTCTGCAATTTGCTACTTTAAGAAGTGTTTTTCAATTTCTGAGCAAACACTTACTGTATATTTGTCTTTATGAATTCTGAACCATTTAGCAATGGTTTGGCATAACACTTTTCATACTCTTTGCTCACCTCTGAATCTTTTATTCCTTTGACTTTTAATTCCTTTCGTGTACGCTTCAGTTCCAAAGTTTGGTCTGAGATCAGGTATATCATTCCTATTCTTCTGTATATTCACTAAGGTGTCACTGATTAGGAGCTTCAAGCTGTTACAATTAGAGTCAGCAGTCTCGAAATTCAAGGTTTTGCGGACTTCAGTTTGTTTTCCATTGTACCAAAGTGAATTTTCTGAATGCGGTACTTCATCTGAAGTGTTAAACTTCAAGCTGAAATAGGAATGCCAGTTGCTAATTTTATTTTAAAATATAGGGAGTATTTTCCCAACAACACGATTACAATGTAAAATTTTGATTGTATGTCTGTTTCCGTTCAACAGCATCCTCATAAACGACACCTCATTTACGAAAATCACTAAAGCCGTTCAGTCAGCAGAAGGGGCCATAAACGTACTTACCTACATAAATTCACCCGAATAACATTACCCTCCTTTCTTTTGGCACAGTCGGTTAAAAATGAATCTGTTTAATTACCTAATAGTAGCAAAACTATAAATTCAAAAAATATCGGTTACCGTTATCAAAATTAACTGCTTCATATACATCCTGCTGATTCAGTGTCATGGTATGTTATAAAAAAAACAGTTAACTTTAATATAATATACGAATACTTACTTTTTCATAAATCTCTTGATGTTGAAATTGAGATCTTACTCTTAGTTTTATTGTTTTTGTTTGCCATTTTTGTTTAAAACACGTAAAGAAAAATTTTACACAGATCCGACCGTGACAGTGGCCAAACCGCGACTGCGGGGACGCGGGCGGCACGGTATTGCATCGGCCCGCCCGAAACAGTTGTTGTTTTTATGGTTTTTAAAGTTTTTGTACCGAAAAAGTGAAATAAATTAAATTTGAATAAACATAGTTTACGTAGGTTGAAATGAAGAAAATTATGATATAAATTTCAAATTTAAAAGAAATATTTTTTCCTACAAATGTGTACAGGCTTTGCTTAAATTTATGCTATGTTTGGGATTTTTTATGATCGAGTCAAGTTAATCTAATCGTGTAATGAACTTACAAGGGTTCTAGGTAATATCCTTGAATATAACATAATATCTTTTTTCCAGGCCGATAAATAACGCGGGAATAATTTTCCTGATTTTTTTGCCAAGCGCTTCTCACTGTGTATTTGCCAATATACCGCCTTAAAGTTCAAAATGACTGTTTACAGAGTTGCTCGTATAACTTTTAAGATTTTTATCGTCTAAGCTGTTGACCTATACGCGACGTCCTGTGTTGGCAGCCTTGTAATATTCAATTATACGTGCTTGTATGCCTTATCCTATTGTTGTCATTATGGTATTATTCGGTAATATACGGTTTACCCGATTAGAGTTCTACTATTGTTAAGGTAATTAAGGGGAAATAAAAAAGAATTAGCATAACGTAAGGTTCCCTGGAAAAGGAGTCGCAGTAAAATTATGTTCATAAGTGTTAACAATCGTTCTTTTTTTTACGCCGGGAAATGCTCTGAGGCATCCCGCTGGGGAGTGGGTCTCCCGAGGTGGTATGTGGGACTCGCTGTGCCCGAAAGGTGGTAAGCTATACCACTAAAATCCGGCGAGTGCCACCAATGCCGCCTCGGGTGAGGTGCCCCGGATCTATTGAGCAAACAGGGCACCTCGACTGCTAGTCACTCACTCATTCAGGCAGTCACTCATGGGACCGACGCCACCTCTACAGGGGGATTTTCCCACAACTCCCGTTTTGAAGTTTTAGAACCCCTGTATTTAGCCGGGTGGCTCAGCCTATCACTTATATAATATGTTATAATAGGCGGGCCGAGAGGCCTCGTGCGAGCCAGTGCTCTCAACCGAGAGTGTAGAGCCGCAATTACTATTTATGTTTATCAACTGACACATTTTATGATGATCATGTCATATAGAGACTATCTATCGATATACGATCTAAAAATAACGGTGGTTAAAATAAAAATAAAAGTGGTAGCGTATATTAAGTAACTTTTCTGACAAGTCAAAATCTTATCATAAACATTGAAATACTAAAAATAGATAAGTTAAGTAATATAAATAAAGAAAAATAAAAAAAAAGAATACTTTCCTTTCAATACATTTTCATTATTATTGATAATATATTCCATAGACGGTAAGATTTAATTTTGATTTTTCATATTTTTAATATTTAACTTCAGAGTGGCACATTGCTATGTTGTTATTAAGGCGTTTAAGCGGTATATTGGCAAATACACAGTGAGAAGCGCTTGGCAAAAAAATCAGGAAAATTATTCCCGCGTTATCGGCCTGGAAAAAAGATATGTTATATTCAATTATATTACCTAGAACCCTTGTAAGTTCATTACACGATTAGATTAACTTGACTCGATCATAAAAAATCCCAAACATAGCATAAATTTAAGCAAAGCCTGTACACATTTGTAGGAAAAAATATTTCTTTTAAATTTGAAATTTATATCATAATTTTCTTCTTTCAACCTAGGTAAACTATGTTTATTCAAATTTAATTTATTTCACTTTTTCGGTACAAAAACTTTAAAAACCATAAAAACAACAACTGTTTCGGGCGGGCCGATGCAATACCGTGCCGCCCGCGTCCCCGCAGTCGCGGTTTGGCCGCTGTCACGGTCGGATCTGTGTCAAATTTTTCTTTACGTGTTTTAAACAAAAATGGCAAACAAAAACAATAAAACTAAGAGTAAGATCTCAATTTCAACATCGAGAAGAAGATCAGTCAAAAAGAGATTTAATAGATAAACATAAATAGTAATTGCGGCTCTACACTCTCGGTTGAGAGCACTGGCTCGCACGAGGCCTCTTGGCCCGCCTATTATAACATATTATATAAGTGATAGGCTGAGCCACCCGGCTCAGCCTATCACTTATATAATATGTTACTTATAATTATAATGTTATAAAATAATGTTACTTATAATAGCGCTACCATTTACACTCTCGCGCTCGCCATGTCTCGTACTGCCTCGGGGAGAGTGTAGAACCCCACTAACAGTCTTGTGTAGAGAGTGACATGCCACTTTATGCGATTTTAAAAATTATAATATGATACGGGCTTACTATTGGCAGGGTTCTTAAACTTCCCCAGCATGGCGAAGCAAATTGAGCGGAGGGAGCTGCTCTTTGTACCCGTCTTATAAGATGAGGGGATAAAAGACCAGGGGGATAAGGGGCGAGGATGGGAACCGCACCCCATTGTACTGTCCCGACGTTGGTAAGGGTGATTCTGTTTGCTCAACAGATCCGTGGCACCCCCCCCCCCTCTCCAATGGATACCTCAGACCATTTGCCGGCGTGAAAGAAAAAAAAGGTATCCCGTGATTCGAGGATGGCGACGATATGATGGCCCTAGTGACCACCCGAAGGAACTCTCTGCTGCGGTTCTTGCCGAGATTCACTCATAAGTCTCGGTTTGGAAGGCTCTCGGCGAGAACCTTACGTTGGATGTGATCCTACAGGATCACCAAATAAGGTGGGAGGCGTTAATGCGGAGGTAAGGGCAGGACCTGACGGGACAGTCGAATGGTAAAGGCCTAACGGCTGCTCTACGTCCAGTCCTCGAGCGGTGGATACACCGTAAGCGCAAACCCTCACCTTCCGTCTGACAAAGGTGCTCACCGGGCATGGTTGCTTTGGTGAGTACCTGTGCTGGACGGCCTATAGGGAGCCGGTGACAGTACGTCACGATTGTGGCGTGGTGGTGGACTCATCCCAGCACACCCTCGAGGTGTGCCCAAAATGGGTCTGCGTCGCGATCTGACGTCGGTCTTGTCTCTGCCGAGCGTCATCACCGCGATGCTCGGTGACGAAGATTCCTGAATGGCGATGGTCTACTTCTGCAAAGCAGTCATGTCCATGTCATGACCAAGAAGGAGGCCGACGAATGGGCCAGAGAAGAGGCCGCCACGATGCCTTCCCCCGCGGGTGACGAACGGGGGTGCGTAGGAGGCGCTACTTAATGCGCCTCTTTAACGCCCCTTGTGCTCGTGTCAGTTTAGGAACCCGGCTCAGTTAGGCACGAAGTCGCGGGGACTGCGTAATGGCGGCCCAATAATCCTATTGCCTGCAGATCTGGGACCCTCAAAAAATATCTGAAGGGCTCGCAGATGGTTTAGTGGGGTAGTGCATTCCCAAGTGCGAGTCCCAACATAGGTGCGAAAAAAAGGGTTCTACAACTGACCCTCACTTGCTCATATGTCTATTTTTTTGTGCATTCGCAAAATTTTTGGAAAATCCTAAATCCTCCGAACTAAAACTATGAACTATGAAAGTATATAATAGAAATTCATACCTATTCTTGAATATTCATTTAACATATTTTCCGAATTTGAACGCTCGGAATAGAACTTCTCGAGCATAGACTCGACTTAATATAAATCACTTGACCATTACATTGGTCCAATAATGACATCATATGCTTCAAGAAGTAACCAGCAACTAAAGAAATTGACAAGATCCACTTTTTACTTTTCTTATTATTATCTTTATTAAATTAAACTACTTTTACAGCAGGATTTCTAGGTATTGTAGCAAATGTTGGACATAAGTCTTTTTAATTTTGTACGAAGTAATAACTTAAAAAATACGTTGTAAATATATTTTACTACATAAAATATTTTTTAAACAAAGGGTTATAATTTATAGGTTATTATATTCGCGATTACATTATTAATCTTAACAGTCTCAAGAAAACAATTGTTTCCAATTTTTTACTGAAAACAAAGTTAATAATTATAAGACTATACGGAGGGGAATAAAGTCTAAAGTGACGAAACATCTCAATTTCAACGACTCCATCAATATAAACCAATTCACCCAGGACTGGTGGTGGTGGTAAGGATGGAAACTAATTTCAAATATCATCCGATAAATCTGATTTTTATCCAAGACACAAACAAACATGAAACAAAACGATATGTCATGCAGAAGTGTTACAATTTTAGCCGAAATTATATCTTGTTGCATTCTTAGCAAGATGCGAATCATTGTACGTGATCTTTAAGATAACACATTGACAAATAAAAATTGGCGGTCATAAGGTCTGCCGAAGTGAAAACTTATAACTTGTAATAACGACATTATTAAATTTCAAATTTTAATACAAAAAAAAAAAAAAAAGCGCCGTCCCCTCTGCGCGCGGTCAACGATCAGAGTTCCGAGTTCTGAGTACCGCATTTACTGTAGCCCATGTGGTGACTTAAAATCCTACATACACGTTCTATCGGAGTTCTATTTTTGTCGAGCGCACGCAGTGAGGTCAGCTCCTTCATAATTTTATAAGAGGTAGTGCCATGCTGCATTGCAACCGAACTGGGCCGGCACGACCGAGGCTCACATAACACCGGCGTCAAGTGACAGCTATGCTGTCGCGTTTCGTGCGGATTTTGTGAGTTTCCAGTGGCCCATTGGGGGGATAGGGAAAAGGAGGGCGGGGCACCTGCGTGACCTTGGTTGTGCGGATGTGTAAGGGCGTCGGCGCCGTGAGGCTCCGACTGCTCGTTTGTCCTCTGATGACAAAAAAGACGTGTGGCACTCGGAGACTGCCGCGGTAAAGCTATTGCATAGCATTTTTTATCAACTTATGCAATTACCAGTGATGATCTTTCAGTGGACAATTTATAGTATATAACTCCTATGTCGATCGCTCTCCTTTCTATTAGTTCCGTGACACACGCATAAAAATTTGACAACTATTGTACTTATAATATTATGTCAATTCTTTTTCATTATTTACATTTTCAAAATCTAAACTAAGCCATTATCCGAATATTGTGGATATATGTTGTCGATTCGAAACATTTATTTAAATGCGTTCTTTAATTTGAGAGGAGAACTTACCGTATCCCACACCCAAAGACTACTATTGTCCCACACCTATATACTTTCTCACAAACAGCTGCTTACTTATTCGTCCGATTTCGGAGCAGCTCGTCTCTCGTCGGGTGTTAGGTTTCTTTCGTTACGGAATTTCTTGATTCGGTCGCCGCGCTCAAGGCCCGCGATAAAATCTATGCAATAGCTTAAAAATAACTTCATAATGTCACAGTATCGTGTCGGTAACGCGAACTTATAATATTTTCACCTATAAAAAAATGGTCCACGTGGCTAAAGAAGTTTTCACTTAAAAAATAATTTCACAGAGTGACAATTATGTTAAAATAGTAATAATTTCCATCACTTTGAAGGGCCCGCCTAATCTGAGGTGCAAGTTGGTTGATGTTGGTTGGTCTCAATGCCATTACTTTGAAGTTTTTATATGAAAGTTTATCAGCCTGTTTTATAAACGCCAACTATAAACAAATACAGCCATAATATTTCTTTTCCAGTGTAAGACCTGTCTGACTTAAATTCTAAATCTTTGTTGGTTATAAATTATTAAGAATTTAATGCATCTTAATCTTTGAGGTAGCAAATATTATATATTATTAAATATCATGTATTTTTTAAACTTTGGTTTTAATATTCATTTACAGCAAAATGTCACTGGAATGTAAAGGTTATCCTCTCGATCTCGAATATAAGAAGAAAACAGGTATTACACCTCAGGACATAGAAAAATTACGAGAATGGTTGAAAACTCAACCGCATTTGCCAGAACAATATATATCGGGTATGTTTACATTTTAACCTAAGCCCTAGTTTAGCATTAACTGTCTATAGATGCAAATATACTTATATTGATATAGCAAAACTAATAATAATGTATGGAGCATATAACAAGAATAGAGCGGTAATAGGTTTTATTTAAAAAAAACCGCCAAATTTGCACTGCATCGCTGCACTGGTTGCTGCGCTCTGATTGGCCGACTGATGACCATTAATGAATGGCTATTACATCAGTGACAAATCACGGATCATGGGATCGGAATTTTATGGCTTACATTACTCCTCTATCCGGTTATATGTGCTCAATGTCATAATGCAAGGATAATTTACCGGTGGGAGGGAAGCATGGCCCCGGCTGCATGGGTACCACCATCTTGCTTGTTTCTCCCGTGAAACAGCTTTGCTGTGTTTCGGAGAGAAGGGCAAGACAGGCAGTGTATTTACTGTCACAGAGACTTGACATCTTATGTCTCAGGATAGGCAACACATAGATGAGTTGCATGGGCGACGTCGACCACTTACCATCAGGTGGCACGTTTGCCAGTTTGCCTATCCAACTAACATAAAAAAAAACATAAAAATAATAAAGAAAGGATGCGCTTGTGCCGCACACCCGTCTTGCACACCATCCTGCTTAATTCTCCCATGAAACAGTTTTGCTTTGTTTCGGAAAGAAGGGCAGGATAGGCAATGCACCTGGCACCGAGACTTAACATCTAACGTTTCAGAATCTGCAACGCATAAATAAGTGGCCCCCTCTGACCTCATTTAAATTTATTGGCGATGCTGGACCATCTGACGACTCTGACTATCATCACGTCAGTTTGCAAGTGACACAAATAATTCAATTAGGATTAATAAAATTTGTACTGTCTTTTTTAGACATGGATCTGATACTCGCCTTTCACTGTTGCAATAGGAGTTTTGAAGTGACCAAGCAGGTATTTGATCTGCACTATACACTGAACACTCTCTTCACCGGTTTCTTCAGTAACCGAACTTATGACAGTAGAGTGGAGGAAATGTTAAACAACATGTAAGTGAAGTCTAAAACGTTTTAAACGTAGTTTAAGCACTTCCGTAGTTTTTAGCCAATACTCGAGCCCAACCGAACGTAATGTTTTCAAGTTAATTTTATTTTGTTATATTAGTTATGTTATCTTTTCTATTGCTACTTTACCACTATTATACCACTGTGCCTCGCTTCCGTCAGCTTGGGTACCACCATCCTTCTTATTTCTCCCGTGGAACAGCTTCGCTTTTTTTAAATACACAATAAAACTCTTTGACTAACACCAAAGTCATTGCGAAGATTTTCTGTTAATTTTTCAGGCGGGAAATTTATTTATTTTATGTTAGTCGGATAGGCAAACTGGCAAAAAATTTAATATGTATTTGTAGTTCATCATCTTAAAAAAACAAAAATGATTTGCTATAACAACTGTAATTGATTATAATAGCTAGTTATTTTCTTTGTTTCTTTTATATTTTTAAAAGTTGTTTCCGCTCATTTTAGTCCAAATATATATTAATAATTATTAACATATTTCAAAGAAATATGTTAATGTTAATGTTTAGACCATGTTTAGACTAACACCAAAGTCATTTCAAAGATTTCCTGTCAATTTTTAAGACGGAAATTCCTTTTTTTTTTTAAATCTTTCTTTTTATGTTACTCTGATAGTATTAGTAGCAGTAAACCCATGAACATAAACGAATTTACCTGGAAGTTGGTCTACTTCCAAGCAATTATTTGTTTTGATTTTGTATTAATTAAATGTGTTGCCTACACTGTGATATAAGATGTTAAATCTCAGTGCCAGTAATTACACTGCCTGTCTTTTTTCTCTTACCATGGCTCAAGCCTTGTTGTGACGATGGAGCTCAGTAGCTTAAGGTTAACCCTTGCCAGCACCCAGCACCTTGGGCGAAGCAATCAAATCAGGCAATCTTTACATGTAGTATTGTAAATTCAAAGAATTGACATTTTGCATTGTTATAGAGCACATGTGCCTCGTGGTGTAGGAAAATTTAAAATGACTGTTAAACTTTTTATGATGTAAATTTAACACACTAAATAATGAGCGTAACATACTGGGTTCACGACATATTGTGGAGATTCCCGAAGAAAGTAAATTCAAATAATATTATTATGTCTTGAAGATTTATAACATTAATGTGTATAATAATATTGTTACTTCCATAAAATTAAGTAATTGTGTAATTATCAATTTTGTAAAATTCATTTAATATGTTATGACGATTTTCACAATATAATGATGAAGAGGTCAAGTTTATACTACATGTAAAGATTGTCTGATGAAGAGGTGGGAGGGAAGCGCTGTGCCGCGCTCGCGGCTGCATGGGTACCACCATCTTGCTTGTTTCTCCCGTGAAACAGCTTTGCTGTGTTTCGGAGAGAAGGGCAAGACAGGCAGTGTAAATACTGGCACCGAGACTTAACATCGTATGTCTCAAGATAGGCAACACATAAATGAGTTGCCTGGGGTCGTTCCAGGTATACTAGTTTATGGTCATGGGCGACGTCGACCACTTACCATCAGGTGGTACGTTTGCCAGTTTGCCTATCCAACTAACATAAAAAAAGAAGATCTAATATAAGATCGGAACGTTGGAAGAATTTACAATTTGGTATTTTGTTTGGCACCTTAAGTCCACTTTCCTGAGAACTACAACAATATTAATAACATTCTTTATATCTCATATTTATGACTATGGTTTTCAGCGTAGTTTTCGCAAACACGCAGTAAATCTTCAAGCGCAGAGAATCTTTCACGGGAGGAACAAGCAAACCCGTTTTAGTGTGTAATGTTTATTAGTAATTTTTATTGCCAATATGTTTTTCTTTTGCAGTTTATTCATGCCCTTAACCACTCGTTCGGAGAATGGAGACGCGATATTGTATATGCGTATGCTAAACTTCGACGTCAAAGCCTTTAATATCGAATCATGGATCAGGTATGTTTTAATTGGTATCAGAATGAAGTTGAAATTTACTGAAAGTTAAAATATTGTCTGTTCTGTAACTAGATTTATGTCAGCATGAGCTAATATCATCATAATATTATGAACGGAGAATTGAAATAAATAAAATACATGTGCACATATAACTTCACCAAAATTAGGCGCATGACAGCGACCGCCCGAAGCCCGCTTTCGCCCTGCGCAAACCTGCGCTAGGGAAGAGTGGGGCGAAGGCGGTGTTCGGGTGGTCGCTGTCATGCGCTTAATTGTTTTAATGTATGTAATGTAGGTGGTGTAGTAATGTATACATATAATAGGTATGGATACTAAAATAAAGCTGAAGAGTTTGTTTGTTTGAACGCGCTAATATCCGTAGCTACTATATTATGTATTTACTTCGTATTTACTGAAATATATTTTTGCATTAGACAAATCGATAACAAATGTTTGTTTTTCAAAGTTGGTAAAGCCCAAGGGAACAATTATTATTTATGAATACGATTTTGGAGACCTTAGAAAAATATAAGAGAAAGATTCAAATCAAAAGATATTCTCCATATTAGGACTCGTCTGATGATTTCAACGTCGTTTTTTTCAAATGTGTTTCAGGGGATACTTCATGGTACTTGATTTATGGCAATTTGAAGAAGGTGCTTGGCCCGGTTTACAAATCGTAGTAGATTTTGATGGCCTTGGGTTAGGCCATATAAAGAAAATTGACGTTCAAAACATGCGCCAAGTGCTTTATTACTTACAAGTAAGTAATACCTACGTGTTTTATGAATACTATATTGAAATTGCTTCGTAATAAGTAAATTTTTAACGCATTTTAGTAAAGTACAAAGTGGTTATCTGATACCTGACTCGCAACAACAACGTAGGAGCGTTCATGCATTTTCAACTGAAACTTGAATATTAATAATGCAAAAATTACGCTTAATAACATGAATAATGAAAAATAAAAGATATGCTAAACAGTTATTATTATTAAGCCTATTTTTAATTTATTGAAAGATTTGCATTAACCTTTTGTGTAAAAAATTGATTTATTGTTTTCTAATGTTTGCGCGAATTTCACTCATTATAATGAAACAATTTTTTACGGATTTTATCGCGGTTTATTAAGATTTTTACAAGCCCGACGTTTCGGATACTTTACAGCAACCATGGTCACGGGAGGACTGAGGTGACAGATGTCCTAATGTTACAAAGTTATTCGAAACTACCCTATGATACATCATTATTTTAATTAGTCCTCTCTACGCAGAAAGTGCTAACTGCATCTTTAATCTGTGGCATATTATGCTTGGTTTTTGATTTAATTATTTTAATAATGGGATCCCAAGCAGGTGGTAAGAGCCAGCCATCTTCTCTATTGAAATTTGGATGTTTTTTAATTTCAATAGCCTCGCGGATCATCCTTGGTTGGAATCGGTGTTCTTTTGCGAGTATCTGTGGTTTATCAAATCTAATATAATGGCGAGCTTTGTCTAGACTATGTTCACAGATTGCAGACTTAGTGTAGCGACGGTGTTTTAAGTCAGCTATATGTTCTTTAACGCGAGTTTTAATTGATCTTTTGGTTTGGCCTATATAAGAGAGGCCACAATCACAATCAAGCTTGTATACTCCTGCATCTTGTAAGGGTATATGACACTTGACAGATGGTAAGAATTGACCTATCTTTTTAGGCGGCTTGAAATAAGTTTTTATAGAAGCTCGCTTTAGGATGAAGCCAATCTTGTCAGTGACGCCTTTCATAAACGGTAGCACAGCAGGTACTCGCTCGACGGTGGCTGGTTTCACACGTTCACTGTGACGGAGACGCGGTACCCGAAGCTTGTTGTCACGCAGTACTTGCTTGACATGTTGAAGTTCGGTCTCCAGGTGCTGCTCATCACAGATCCCTTGTGCTCTCTGTAACAAAGATTTACCCACGGTAGCTAACTGTGTTGGATGGTGGTGTGATTCGCCGTTTAAATACCTATCCGTATGGGTATGTTTCCTATACACTGTGTGGCTTAAGGTGTTATTGGGATTACGGATAACTAATACATCTAAGAAAGCTAAAGAATTATTTGTCTCCAATTCCATTGTGAATTGAATTTTAGTATTGATGGAATTGAGATGGTTTAAGAATATGGTTACTTTATCAGATGGCAATATTGTGAAAGTATCATCTACATACCGCTTGTAGAACCTGGGTGTTATTGGTGAGGTATGCAGAGCAGTCTCCTCGAAGTCCTCCATGAATATGTCGGCAACAACGGGGGATACTGGTGAGCCCATAGCTACGCCATCTACTTGCTGGTAGAACTGGTTATTCCACAACATGTAGCCAGATGTCAGGCAATGTTTTAGAAGTTCAGCATATTCTATTGGCATGTCATTCTCTCTTAGCTTTCTTGATACAATATTAATGCAATCTTCCACCGGTAAGCATGTAAAGAGTGATTGCACATCAAAACTAACCATAGTTTCATTGTTGCTGAGATGTAGGTGTTTGATCTCATTAACATAGTGGTAAGTGGCTTGTAAAAATCTTAATAAACCGCGATAAAATCCGTAAAAAATTGTTTCATTATAATAAAAATTGATTTGTTAAAAAATTTGGATATTTGTGCGCAACGGCGCTAGGGTTAGTATATAATACAAGGGACTGTCCATTAATCACGTGACACTGGAAAGGGGGTCGGTCGGCAAAAATCACGGAGGAGGGAGTGTAGTAAGATATCAGAAAAGCAGCGTTAGTTGTGACATGGATTCTCCTGAAGTCCCCTAGTCCTTTCTGCCTAGACTTTTTATCATAGTCTAATTTTATAGATTAAAATTAGATGATACTTTATACCCGACTTTATAGATAATATTCTAAAAATAGTTTTTTGATCCATGTACGTCTATACATATATAAAATCACTCGAAAAGACGGGTAATACTTAGTTCCAAATAAATTTTGAATCCCCACAAAAAAACGTTTAAAATCACTTCTGTAATTAATAAAGACTACAGACTAACTTAAATAAGAATATTGATAGCTTATTTTGTTATAACAACTGAATATATATATACAAATAATAGAAAAAAATATATATGAACAACGTGGTGGGTAAAAATATATTTGATATTAATCAATTTTGTATGCTGCATTGGCTGATTTAGAATTCGAATAAATTATAAATCGTATACATTCGAAAATAAATGTTATGTATTTTAAATGACAAAAACGTACCTAAGACGCTGTACAGGGTCAGGCAAAGAATAGTTTCTTGTAATCTCTATTTTTAATACTTTAAAACACAGAATTAAAAAGGTGGCAATATAATGGTTCGTGCTATCTGTTAGCCACATTTTTCAACATTTATGTAAATTGTAACCACTTAAAATTGTTACTTTTTTTAAACACATGACTTTACTTTTTCTATTTGTTTCTTGATATAATCAGGGCAATAAATTATAATTAGTGTTTAATATAACACGGTTATATGAAACCTTTTGTGCACTCACTTTTAATATAACACGGTTATATGAAACCTTTTGTGCACTCACTTTTAATATAACACGGTTATATGAAACCTTTTGTGCACTCACTTTTAATATAACACGGTTATATGAAACCTTTTGTGCACTCACTTTTAATATAACACGGTTATATGAAACCTTTTGTGCACTCACTTTTAATATAACACGGTTATATGAAACCTTTTGTGCACTCACTTTTAATATAACACGGTTATATGAAACCTTTTGTGCACTCACTTTTCTTTATGTTTATCAACTAATTTTTAGTTAAGCTACTCTTTTTAAGTAATAAAATTCATTCGAAATTCGCAGATTGTGTCAAGTCGATATTAAAAAAAATATTTATTTAACAATATATTTTTTTTTTATTTTGTTACGAGTAAAACCAGTGAATAAAATATGATGAATTACATGCTAAAAGATTACTTACTTTATACATTATAGGAAGCGTTGTTCGCAAAGTTAACCGGCTTACACTATTACAATGCCCCGGGCTGTATTGATATATTATTGTCAATGATAAAGCCATTTATGAAGAAAGAGTTGTCCAAAATCTTCCATGTTCATCCCGTGGGCTCGCCTACGGTTGGGAAGTTGTTGCCTATCGAAGCACTACCCAAAGAGGCCGGAGGGAAATGCGAAAAATCCTTTGAAGAATGTAAACGTAAGTGATAAATCATTTTTAACCAATATAAGATGTATGCGGATTCTTGTTTATTATCTATCAATATATAATTATTACTTATATAAATATAAATCATAGGACTTATCCTCGTAGCATAGTAAAAATAGAATTTAACTAACTACTTCAAAAAATCAAAATATATTCAGTTCAACAATTGTCAAATGGCTATAATAAATATCGAAAAGACAAGTATACTATACTATAATTAAAAGCTTTAATTTAGAAGACATTTAATTAATATAAATCTCTACACCTTTTTTATGTTAGTTGGATTAAATAGAAATGAAAAACCTAATAATGTTTATATTTTATTAAAATTTGTAAATGTATAGAACATAAAAATATATGTAATTGATGATATATCGTTACAGTTGAAATGATGGCGAAGCTAAAAAACAGCACTGCATTTTTCGAACGAGAAAATCTTAAGAAAGTTAACGAAGCTTTACGTCCTGGTAAACAAAAGACTATATCAGATATCTTTGAAAGTGTGGAAGGATCGTTTAAGAAGTTAGATATTGATTAAAGATTCAAAGCCATTCTGGATTATATAACCGATATTTAAGTTCAAAAATTATTTGTATAAGTTGCGCAATGTTTTAAAAGCCAAAAGTTGTATGTTGCGAATTGTTAAATATCCCAAAATTATTCTGATTAGAACTAGAAAAAAGATGAATTTATGCTACGTGAAAAAGTTAAAGAGCCTTTTGAATAATTACCAATGAAACTAACGATCAAAATCCTTCATCTTCTTCCACAAACATGACGCGAATGTTTGTATTCTAAACGCAACACAGTTTTGCTATTTCCAATAAATAACAATACATGCTCAAATACATGTATTTTTTAAGATGGTTTCGTCGTTTAGTTGGTTAATAATAGATCCGATGTTGTCTAGAATCACAGAGGTATGTACAAAAGAAAACATTCGAAAGCTGTTGTTTAATAGTTAGAATGAGTTGAGACGGGGTAATGATAATAGTTATTAATAATGTAGCTCTATATTTAGTCAGAAATCAAGTATTTTCAGATTGTAGCAAATATAATAAAGGTTATGGACACTGCTTGAAATTGTGTATTTTATTTCCATTTAGAATTTAGTATAATAACTTTTCCATAGTAGTATAGTTATTATACTTTTAGTAGTAGACCAATCGCAAACTATGTGCAGCGTTACACTGAGAGTAATTGAAATCCTTACTAATATTATAAATGCGAAAGTAACTCTGTCTGTCTGTCTGTCTCTTCTTCATGCCTAAACCGCTGAACAGATATGGATGAAATTTGGCACAAAGATAGCTTGAAACCCGAGAAAGCACATAGGATAGTTTTTATCCCGGAAATCCTACGGGAACGGGATTTATGCGGGTAAAACCCCGGGACTATCTATCTTCTGAACCACGAAACAGATTTGGGTGAAATTTGATATGAAGATACTTTCAAAATTAACATAGGACATTAAATAGTTTTTATCCTGAAAATCCCACGGGAACGGGACCTATGCCGGTAATACCCCGAGACTTGGATTTTCTAAACCACGGAATAGATTTGGGTGAAATTTAATATGAAGGTACTTCGAAACTTAACGTAGGATTTAAAATAAATCTTATCCTGAAAATCCCACGGGAATGGGAACTATGCGCGTAAGACCCTGGGACTGTCTATCTTCTAAACCACGGCACAGATTTGTGTGAAATTTGATATGAAGATACTTTGGAACTTAACGTAGGACTTAAAATAGTTGCTATCCTGAAAATCCCACGGGAACGGGAGTTGTGCAGCTAAAACGCTGGGACTGTGTATTTGTTAAACCACTAAACCGATTTGAGTGAAATTTGATATGGAGATAGTTTGAGACCCTAGGTAAGATATAAGATGTATAATTAGTGTAACAAGAAGTTTTTTAGATATGTCAATAGATGGTGTTAACACAAAATGTAGATCACGCTATCCATTACAAGATGCGAATCCTTATGAGGATCGCACTTTTGTATTGCACACGTTTTTAATGAAGTATTCATATATTAGTAATTTATCCAAAAAGGAATACTTATATATAATAATGAAGCGGCTGAAAAAGCTAAAATATGCAAATACAGGGGTCTAGGCTCCGAATATGATTTTGTCCCATTCGGTGTCGAGACCCTTAGTCCGTGGGGTCCGAGCGCTTTAAGACTCTTTAAGGAAATAACAAAAAGGTATGTCGACATCACAGGAGACCGAAGAGCTGGCAGTTACCTCGGACAAAGAATTAGTCTAGCAATTCAAAGGGGGAACGCTGTGAAAATCTTCGGAACCTTGCCCAAAGGGACCCCTTTTTATTAATATACTTAAGTTATTATATTATATTTTTAAGGTTTTTAGTTTTAGGTTCTTTGTAATTTATATCCAATATGTTTTTATTAAATTATTTAATAATTTAATGACAAAGTACTATTTATAAACAATGCTAGGAACAATAATAAAATAAATGAATAAAAAATATAACTTTTTCGTAGTTTTTTTGCTGGTAGTAGGTACTAATTTGAATTAAAATATTGATGTATCATAAGGTAGTTACGAATAATTTTGTATCGTTAGGACACAAAATAAATACTATAGGAAGTCTGACACCTCAATCCTCCCATGAACATGGTTGCTGGAAAGTATCCGAAACGTCGGGCATTTAAAAATCTTAATAAACCGCGATGAAATCCGTAAAAGTTATTTAAATATAATAAAAAAGTACTACTAAATTAAATAAATATATTTTATAAAAACGTACTATCGGGCCTTACAGTGGAAGTAAATAGTATTCTTTAAATTATTATAGTTTGTAAATTGGAACCATTTTTTTATGTCACATGGAGGCAACCGAGCAGTCGGAGCCGGAGGTGACTACCGACGCCCATAGACATCGGCACAGCCAAAACTAACAAAAACTGTCCTTTTATATCGCTTTTCGTATTTAGGGGATGTACCCAATATTTTTTCCCTTCTTTGCCGTCTTACAACACAATTGGCTATTGCCAATAACTTTGATATTTAATTCCTATTTTTCGATACGTGCACACTGCACCGAGTACTATTCACACTGATATTAGCACATCTGTTGCCAAGTCTGCTTTTAACGCAACGATTATTAAACGCTCGTGCGTCTGAAAAAGGCAATCCTAAGGACTGGGATTGCATTTTTCAGAGGATGCAATTTTTTTTTTTGATGTGTTAACCCAAACATAATATTTGCACATCTTGGAAAAAGAGGTGCATAGGTTTTTCCGCGCTGTATCTCGTAAACTAGCATCCCCACAGATATTATGTTGTAAGATATCATTTATAGCAAATTATATTATCTTTATTTACTTTCTTCCCATTCCTTTTTGAACAAATTTTTTTGGGCGTTATATATTATCAACTAATCGTTTGCTTCGACACCTATATTGTGAGAAAACAAAAAAACTTTCTACACCTCTCGAGAACCATCTTTGGAAGTCCATACCAAACCATATTGAATTTAGAGTGAGGTTACTACTATTGTGTAGGAGTGCATTTAAAATTACTAGCCCGACAACTTGTGTATTCCGCCATGTTAGTTTTAGAATAATGTCACATAGCTAATCATGCATTGTCATCCAAAACAAACGTGTTACATACAAGATTTTAGTTCAAGCGGTTAAATATATTATCTACTTTAAAATTGAGTTGCAAGATTCCACCCCGAAAAACATTCAATTACATTTAAATTAAAAAAAAATTAAAAGCTTGTAATAAAAAAATAAAAAAAATCGATGAACTTAAAGAATTGTGTGACATTTAAATACAGTATTATTTTATAGAAAAATACAGTTTGATCAACGGAATAGATATATGTATTGAAATCAGTTGAAAACCTGTTTTTCATTTAATACCATTCAGTACGCAATAGCCCTCTCTTGAAATCAAGGCCACACCATCGAAAAAATAAAATTTAACACTTATTTTTTTTTATTTTTTTTTATGTTAGTTCGATAGGCAATCTGACAAACGTGCCACCTGATGGTAAGTGGTCGACGTCGTCCATGAACATAAACTAGTATGCCTGGAACGAGCCCGGGAGCGCGGCACTGCGCTGCCCTCCCACTGGTAAGACATTTATATGACAGACCCGCCTGTTAACCTCTGGTGTAGCAGTACTCTCCGATCTGTGTCTCCTATTAAGAAATAGACACTATACCGTATCCATAGTTGTCTCCTCATCTAAAAAAAAGTAAAGGATTTCATATTATAATAAAGCTATTGACAGGACGCCACATAAAGCTATTGACATGACGCTACATTTCAACGGCATTTCCTGTTTGTACAGTTCGATAAAAATATTTTGTTGTTCCTTATTCTCAACCAAAAGCACTTGAGTACTATTTATTATTCTTTGCCAAAAGTGCATTACAACTCTGTGCTTAAATCATCCATATTTTTATACCACCTCCGCGATATTATAATCCTTGTCGCACAGTATTTTTACGAATCAACAACCTTTATTCATACAGTGCCTGATGTCGCTCTCGCTTAGTCGTTAAACTGAGGTCGCATTTTATCTGAACATCAACGTCAATATTTAGTAAGTCTTTAAAAAATTATTATTTTGTTTAATTAAAATAGTTTCATTATAGCTTTTTATGGTTTATTTTTTTCTATACATCTATTTGACTGTAAATATTATTCGACATTTTGCAATAGTTGCGAAACGGGTTTTTTATTTTTATTTTTATATTTTTTATGACTATCATTACTAAACTACACGAAACTAGCCCAGCTAACTTGTTCGTGTGTTGCCTATCCTGAGACATAAGATGTTAAGTCTCTGTGCCAGTAATTACACTGTATTTCCAGTCCTTCTCCCCGAAATACAGCAAAGCTGTTTCACGGGATTCTAACCACCACAGAAACTCTCCTGTCGCTGAAGTGATCTTCTTGCTGCAGATCCGGGACCATCAAAAAGCGGCTGAAGGCGCTCGCAGTGGTTTTAGTTTCAAAGTTTTAGGTCTAGTCTGGATCTCCCTAAAAAACCTGGCTACATCCATTATGGATTTCCCAGCGATATAAAAAATGAATGTATGTTTGTTACTCTTTCGCGCAAAAACTACTGGATGGATTTGAATGAAACTCTAAAGTAACATTGCTTATACACCAGAGTAACATTTAGGCTTTAATTTATCCCTGTACTCCTACAGAAATAGGAAGTAAGTTCTAATAAATACCTTTTATTTACGTTTGTTAACGATCAATATAATGATGGGGTTTTGGGTTTAACCAAATCCTTTACGGTTTACATAAAAACGTTTATATTTCCTCATACGAAAACTTAATAAGTGTCATTAAAAAAAAAAATTATTATTTTATCTCGTTAAACTGCCTCATCATACAACTATTACACTAGAATAATTACAAATACATGACACAGAACAATCATGTATACATGCAATCATATGATTGTACACAGTACAATGATAATATCATGATACATCTACAATGACTGTTGGTAAAATTTAATTAAAATAATAACAGCGTATAACGCACGTTTTTAAGTGTCAGAAAAACATGCATGCATAGTTTCTAATTTATATACCATACTGATATCATAGCTGACATTAGTGGTAGACGGTAGCCGACGTTCATGCCAAATATCTAAGTTCACGTACGTATACACTGTACTTTTATATTTACGTTTCAATTGTTTTTAACAATATTTTCTTTTTATATTTTCATTTTATACAAATTTGTAGACCGGGATAATATTATAAAAATAAAAACCCTTTTTTTCTTATTCTAATGGTATTGTTTGTTTTACTTTGATTTTTTTTTAATAACTTTTGCAAGAACCCCGTCTTAACAAGTGAAGGCCTCCCCCAAATTTTGCCAATTTTATCGGTTTTGGGCTACTTCTATCTAGTGTGGGCCAGCGATATTTATTTTTCATCTCTGTTCTAATATATAAATGTGGTATCATCATCATCAGCCTCTACCTCTTAATGATGTTTATTGTTGAAATGTTTTTCAACACTACTTGTTCTACTGTTTTTTTTTTATGTTAGTTGGATAGGCAAACTGTTTACCTGGAACGAGCCCAGGAAACTCATTTATGTGTTACCTATCCTGAGACATATTAAGATGTTAAGTCTCGGTGCCAGTAATTACACTGCCTGTCTTGCCCTTCTCTCCGAAACACAGCAAAGCTGTTTCACGGAAGAAACAAGCAAGATGGTGGTACCCATGCAGCCGGGAGCGCGGCACAGCGCTTCCCTCCCACCGGTGGGATGGAATTGTGATGTGTATGCGAATTTCACTTATTCCTTATTACTTTTTATGGATTATATAGGTATTTACATATAACCTTGGCCCAGGAGGACTGAGATGAAAGATGTCTTAGGTTGGTTAAGTTTAAATTTTAATATAATAAATAATATTACCGTATATGACGTATTTTATTTTTTAATAATAATAATTTATTCATTTATTATTACAATTGAATTGAATTTTCAAAGTTGACATCTTATGTCCCAGATAGGCAACACATAAATGAGTTGCCTTGGCTCGTTCCTGGTATACTAGTTTATGTTCATGGGTGACGTTGACCACTTAACATCAGGTGGTACGTTTGCCAGTTTGCCTATCCAACTAACATTTAAAAAAAAAAACAATTTTATGCCTAGAAAATGTGTAAATTAAATCGTATAAAATGTGTGAAAATGAAATCTTATATAAATAAAGATTTTCTAATACCTATGGATCCTAGTATAAATGGTAAAAACGATGACATCTGAAAAATGTAACATACAATTGTGTGAATGGGAAAATTTAATGAAACTGTTTTTCTCATATAATTATATAAAACTAATAAAGTATGAAATAAACCATAAAACTATTAGGATTGTAACGACGTCTATTAATATGTCGGCCAGAATTTAGTGCATGCTTTAAAACTAACAAAACCATGGCTTTTTGTCGCTCTGTAGAGTTCTATAAAAAGTATATAATTCTATATAGAAAATAATACTGCTTAATAGAATAAGATATTATAATTATTTGGTTACGATTACTAAAATAACTTCATCATAAAAACCTTAAACGTTAAAGCGAAGTTAAACACCAATTCGTGTATTGATATTCAAAACTTTTGAACAAATTGAGATAAAACAAAATTATAATCGAACATGGACTTATTATATACTATCATTTAATTTAGGTTATATTATATCATACAAACGCTTAAAATTAACAAACAAAAGAGTACACAATACACAAAACAAATATAGAATTAAAGCACAAAATACCAAATTAAGATATTAATATAAAGGAATTAAAACTAATTATTATTTATGATTGCATGTACAAGTAATACTTTTTGGAGTTTACTTAAGAAACGATTTGAGTTATAAGGCCCGGTACGGAAATTTTAAGAGGAGTAAAATCAAGTGTAACACTAAAAGTTGAGGCGTTACGTAGAAAGAGACAAACATATATATCTGTAGGATTAAACGTGTAAAAGAATGAAATGGAATACATTTCACAGCGTATCTTAAAATAATGCCGCCAACCATTTATACCCATTATATATAACCATTATATATGCAATATTATAAGATATTTAAATAATTTTAGCTAATGCTGAAAAAATGATGATAACACTTTATTCCGTTGCAATGATTTGCAAGACAAATAAGTATCCCCCATTTGATCAGCATTAGCTAAAATTAACGTGACGTTATTATGTAGGATTTTAAATAAAACAATGTGTAGGTACTAATTATTATTTTATTTTTTCGTCTATTCTTAAAATATTGACTAGGTAAATTTTTACTGTATCACTACCACTGTGTCTTTTCTGCGTCCACCTAATATATTATTTATATATCTTTGCACCACTAATGTATGTGAAAAAATTACTAACCAAATTGCATATGAAATCACAATTTTGATTTTTATGTAATTGGCATTGTCTTAATTTCCGTATAGAAAACTGTCTTCATATAGCTTCTTACGTTATCATAGTCACAACTCACAATGGTTTTTTAAAACATGAGTGGAAATAAGTAAATAAAACAACTACAGCACATTCAAGATTGAATAATCAAAAACACAAACTAGGGAATACTACGTAAAAACAAAAATGAATTCAAAATTGAGAAATGTTAGCACAGACTAAAAAAGTCGCATTCCAATATTCGCGGCGATTTTAAGATTATTTTAAATTTCAGCCCAGAAAAGTCTAGTAATTTTATTATATATTTATTCTTTTCAAATATTCTTTTTCATATTTTCAAAATCATATTTATAATTTACAATTTCTTTCTAATAATAAGACAATAAATTGAAACTCTTCAATTTGATAATTAACCAATCAGAAACTTTAAAATATTAATGTTGCCTCCCTAAATATATTATTTGGTGTGACCATTGAACACTTGGTTCAAGTTTAATTGTACAAACTTGTCAAGTAAAGAATTTAATTTCTATTAAGTATTAAATAGGTACCTATAGTTGTTAAAAAATAAATCACGTATATTTTATATAAGAATAACTAGTCTTCAACATAAAACATGTAAAAATTTCATAGACATAAAAAAAACCCAAAATAACGCAAATATAACGACTTTCCAATCTCATACAAAAAACCTAATGTACTAAGTGAAATGCCCCTGATCCTCCCTGATCTTATTCTCGGGGCCTCCTCTTTGTTATTTTTTTTTTTTTTTGTAACATACTTTATGTTATACGCTTTATTGAAGTAATATAAAGAATCCGAATAATTACAGATATATGTTTGTTTCTCTTATCATTTTCTTTCATCCTTTTTTTTCTACTTGATATATATCATAATTATCGTTCGTAAGGAGTAAACTCCAATCGTTCGTCGGAGCTGACACACACACACACACTTTTTTTTTCTTTAACGCCGATAAATGCTCTGAGGCATCCCGCGGGGGAGTGGGTCTCCCCACGCGGGTATGCGGGACTCGCTGCGCCTTAAAGCTGGTAAGTGGACGCAGCTCTACCCACTAAAACCCGGCGAGTGCCACCAATGCCGCCTTTCCGTCGCCTCCCAACGTCGGGACAGTACAATGGGGTGAGGTTCCCGTCCTCGCCCCTTGCCCCCTGCCCTTTGTCCCCTTTTCTTATAAGAGGGGTAAAAAGAGCCCCCTCGGCTCAATTCGCTTCGCCCAAGGTGTATCGGCTCACCCTAGGCTACTGAGCCCCACCGCCACGATAAGGCCTGAACCATGGTGGGGACAACTAATACTTACGCAAAACAAACTCGATGACTAATTTAATGAGGTACAATATACGATTTATATTATTTTTGGCAAACAACTTGAAAAATAAAATTGACCAATAGAATATAGGTACCTAATCTCTTTGCGCGTCAAATATTAAGACTGACTTAAATACTTATTAGCCTGGATATAACAGTAAATCTAAGTTAAAGCGAAGCCTTTTTTTTCTTTTACGCCGGGAAATGCTCTGCGGCATCCCGCGGGGGAGTGGTTCTCCCCAGGTCGGTATGTGGGACTCGCTGCGCCCGAAAGGTGGAAAGGTGGACGCAGCTCTACCGACTAAATCCCGGCGAGTGCCACCAATGCCGCCTTTGGTGAGGTGCCCTGGATCTGCCGAGCAAACAGGGCACCTTGACAGCTGGTCAGTCCCTCAAGGGACATACGCCACCTACACAGAGGGGTTATCCCGCACCACAGAACAACACCTCCCAACATCGGTACAGTATTATGGGGTGAGGCACCCATCCTCGCCCCTTGTCCCCCTGCTCTTTTGTCCTCTCTTCCTATAAGAGGGGTATAAAGAGCAGCTCCCTTGAATTAATTTGCTTCACCCAAGGTGCTGGGTTCACCTTAGGATATTGAGCCCCACCCCCAAGACAAGGCTTGCAACACGGTGGGGAAGGAAGCGAAGCTGCTGCCAACAGCTCATAACTAGTTACCTACTTAAAATCAAGTATGAGAAATCATAATTATCTTTTTTATTATTTATAATATTATATTCTTAATTATCTTGATATTTTATTGCTGTGTTATGCTTCAGTAAACAAAGGACGTAAACGAAAAACTGAGACTTCACTTTGTGTCGTCCGTTCGTGCCAACAGATGATAGAAATAAAATATATAAATGTAGAACCGTTACGACTTAGGGACCTTAAAGAAAAGAGCATACTATATCTGAAAGGCCGGCAATGCACCTGCTAATACTCAGTACTATGGTGTAGCAGGTGTCTGTGGATGTCGCTTTTCACTTACCATCAGGTGAACCGACTATCCGTTTGCCGCCTCTTTTATAAAAAAAATGATTTCATTATTAGCTGAAACAACCCTATTTTTGCTAGATCATTATAATAGCAATACAAATATATTTTTGAAAAATATATTTGTATTGCTATTTTATTTTATTTTTCGTAAATTCTTATCACGTGATCAGATCAGACAAATAAAGGCTATTTTTATTTATTTATTTTATTTTATTTTAAATTCTTATCACGTGATCAGCCTATCTCCATTTTTCCCCGCGACGACGGTACGAAGACGTTATATTATGCGTTTGGGGTGAGAGGCAGTTTGTGTGTGTAAACCAATTTTGTCATTTATCTCCAAAACTACTAGTCTGATTTTGATGCGGTTTTCAATAATATGTTATTGCCACATCTACATCTTCGAGAACCAAATAGGTACGTAGGGAAGTGCTATAAAAATTGATACTCTGTTGTACATATCTGTGACACTGCAAGATATCAAATCTATTTATAAAAGCGTTTTACGTTTATTATCTCTAGTTACATACATTCTTTAAGTCGGGGTTTTTTAATTATTTTATCCTTTTCAATTCAATTCAAACATTCAATCCGTCATGGGTTTTTTCAAAAATTTTAATTTTGCTTTTTAGAATCTTTTGATTTTGATTGTTACATCTGTTTTTGTTTTATTTCTGATGACAAAATTTGGCAATCTGTTAATATTTAGCATTTTTTTTAGCATTTTATTTATGTATTTTTATCTGTTTGCCAGTAATACTGTGTCATCGACGAATTTCAAATGTGACAACAATGCACCATCTACATTTATTCCGAGATGATCCCAATCACGTCTTCTAAAGATTGATTCTAATGCTACATAAAATAGTTTCGGATATAGGACGTCTCCCTGTCTGACGCCTTTTTCTACTCTGAAAGGAGCGCTTTTCTTTTTTAATTGGATTCTTGCGGTACTGCAACTGAATATGGTTTTTATTAATTGTATTAGTGTTCGATTGCTTGATCTTGTAATGCTTCCCATATTTTTTCATGTCGAATTCTTTTTTGTTATCAAAAAATGCGATGTAGTATTTTAGCTGGTATTCATTGCGTTTATCTAAAACTTGACGCATTACGTGAACGTGGTCAACTGACCATACCTATAATAGCAATTCAACTAACCAATGACTTGGTTGTACTGTGTACGTCCCATCGGCCAATCATCCATCAATGTTCATCAGTCGGCCAATCAGAGCGTAAAACTGGCGCATTTTGTTACTACCAAATCATTTGAGCTGGTAACCACCAAATCTCTCTCTAGTTGGTCTCTCGTGTCTGAGGATCGTGGTCAGCATCAGCTGCATCTGGAACGCTATCTCCATCGGTTTCTGTCCAGCGCGTTCCTGAATCTCGAGGATGACGAGTCTTTTATTTGATCAGTCCATCTTTATGAACGTCCTCGTGATCTTTTGCCTTCTGTATATCCAACCACAATCAGTTTTTCCAAACTCTACGCACTATGTGACCAAAATATGACAAAATCCGCCGAGGTCTTGATACAATTTTTTCTCTCAATTTTCTTTCCCTGTTTTACCATTACTTATAACAGTACTTTGTAGAAAAATGATTATGTTAATCTTAAATATTAACATGAAATTCATCTTACATATTTCACTCGTGTCAGTAAAATATAAAAATTTCAAAAGTTAAACGTTTCAAACTCTTGAGAGAGTATCCAACACGGGCCACAGAAATTGTATCCAAAATCCCATTGGCTCAATGACTAAATGGAGCGGTAGGTACTAGCCTTGGATGTTGGGTGTTCAATTCTATGTCTCCACTGTTTTTTTTCCCCTAATAAGATTATAAGTATTATATCAATTACAAAACCATCAGAGCCCAAAATCTACTTAGTTTCAGAATAAATGGTTTAATCAAAATTTCGACAAAAAAAGTGGTAATTTTATTTGGCAAATAATATGTGGTCAGGGGGCCTCCACTCTCCTTTTATGCCGGGGCCTCCAACACTCTAAATCCGGCCCTGTGTATTTTAATTAAACTAAAAAATTATATTCAGAGACCGTCAAAACGAATGTTCACTACATTGTGTCCTTTAGCGAAAAAGAAACATTTTATAGTAAGTATACAAAGAGGTTTTTGGGCTGTAAAGCAAGCAAATGTGCGTTTAAGCACTAGAGCGTGTCCTTAGCATATGTACCTAATTATTTCTACCAGTATATCTAGCCCGCTTTAGACTTACCAGCTTTAAATAATTTATACAAAGAAAATAATCAAACCTTTTCGTGCAAATTTTTTACTTACCAATTTTATTATATTTGTGAATATATTATAAATATAGAATATTATATACACTTTTAGCTATCTTCTTATCAAGCAAACACTCGTATTCTGGCAAAAATAATTAAGATCATATAAACTGCAGTGTTATCTGATCTACTTATGTTTTATATACAATATATTAAAAAGGTTGTAAAATCGTGAAGGCCTGCTGCATTGGCAGTTCAATGAACTCAGCACTGCAACTTCCAACCCGCTTAGCGCGGCAGTTTCGTGTAATTTAATTTAAGCAATACTAAAGCAATCACAGGAGCATGACATCATGATCACATATTATCATCCAAAATGACCATTAAAGTTAAGCGTCAACATGTCCGCATCGTACGGATCGCACGCATCGCAAAAGTATTCTTTGTATAGAAAGTTAAACAAATGCGTCCAATGATCCGCACCATACGGATTGTACTCAAGTGTCACTTTCCGTACAAAGAATACTACACTCCGTTTGATGCGATGCATGCGATACATGTTGACGCTTACTTTAAAAGCGACATATCAGGCTAGTTGTAATTGTCATTGACGTGCGCAGAAGTCGCGGTTCGAATCTCGCATACCACTTTTATGATAAATGACGTTTGTCCCGGGATCATTTAATACATTCTCATTACTAGTACCCGTAACTTCTTATAGCATTCGCTGGTTACTTATTGTATATTTGGTCATCTATTGTTTGTGTACTTAGAAGAATGAAAATTATTTTGCAGCAGATTCAAAAGGTTAATAGCAATTTATCTCTTTTGGATGTTTTTTTATGTCATAAGGGAGCAAACGAGCAGTAGGAGCCTCACGGTTCCGACGCCGATACACATCTGGACAACCAAAGCCACGCAGTCGCGCCGCCCTTCTTTTTCCTATCCCCCCCAATGGGCCACCGGAAACTCACAAACCGCACGAAACGAATTTTTTTTTATCTTAGGTGGAAAGGCAAACTGGCAAACGTACCACCTGATGGTAAGTGGTCAACGTCGCCCCTGAACATAAACTAGTATGCCTGGAACGAGCCCATGCAACTCATTTATGTGTTGCCTATCCTGATACATAAGATGTTAAGTCTCGGCGCCAGTAATTACACTGCCTATCCTGCCCTGCTCTCCGAAACACAGCAAAGCTGTTTCACGGGTTAAACAAGCAAGATGGTGGTACCCATGCAGCCGGGAGCGCGGCACAGTGCTTCCCTCCCACCGGTAAATACCGTCACCGGCATAGCTGTCACTTGACGCCGGTGTTATGTGAGCGAGCACCCCGGTCGTGCCGGCCCAGTTCGGCTGCAATGCAGTATGGCCCTACCTCTTATCTGATATGATATCTAACATACAAATGTTTTTATTTTTTAGAAAAATGGTCAGCTGTATGGTAAAAGAGTTTCCAATTGAAAAGGAATATTTAAAAAATAAGGATATCAAAGCTCAAGATATCGAGAAACTGAGGCAATGGCTCTTAACGCAACCACACTTACCCGCTGAACACATCACGGGTAATGTTTTTTTCTATATCTACATACATCCTATCTTATTTCTATTTTTTATTATTTGGCTACCACATCCAACTTAAAAATAATTAAAACGAGCACCAAACTACATTTTTGACAACTTATTATATACTTACGCCGTTGCTTGTGATAGTCACAAATTAAAAATGCACACATGTATAAAGTAAAACTTTTTCATGATATATTAGCTGTTACGGTCCAGGATACAGGGTCCATTTTTGCACTTGACTACTATTAAGCTAATTTTCCGTAAGTAGCTTCATTTTGATGAGACGCCCAACAATTTCCTGTGAAAATTCTCGATTGTGGTAGCTAACAGAGGTAAGCAAGGATAAAATATGTCCATTTGATGATTCTCAACCATTTATTACTAACTGGGTTTTTTTGGTTAATCTGGCTATTTTATTATTACATATTATTATTACATTAAAATTTTCTTTATAAGTCACTCCTCAATTTAAGCAAACACCCATGGCGTCGTGGCGGTAAAAGGTGACAAAAAATGTGACGATTTTTTTGCAAGATGGCGTTAGACAGTGTGACGATTTGTTTAACGCTCCCATAAGATTTCTCCCATGCATCGATAAAGGAGTTTCACTTCAAAAAACAACAATCGCAAAAATCTCTCAAAAATAAAAAATGAAAATTGTGTTCAAATATGAAAGAAAATAAAATACTGGAGTTCTAATTCAAGGTTTATTTAAATCCCACATATTTTTAAATTCATAAATTTGTGTTTCAGATTTAGACCTCCTTTTGGTGTTTCACTGCTGCAGTAGAAGTACTGGAATGACGAAACAGGTTTTGGACTTACATTACACACTCAACACGCTTTTTACTGGATATTTTAAGGATCGTAAATTGGATGATAACTTGAAATCTACGCTCAGTAACGTGTAAGTATTTTTTCAAAGATAACATCAGTGTTTTGCGGCGTTTGATAAAGACCGACAAAAGAGTAACCTAACAGCAGATTCGGACATGCTTTTACATCGGTATGAGTCAAGTGTACAAAATCCTCCATAAACATTTAGCGGTCTTTTAATTTTATGCAAACATTATTTTTCTTTTGTGAAAAATCTTTACTCTTCGTAAGGGCCCCCTTCATAAGGGATTTATTGTTATGAACCTGAAACTATAGACAGTCGGCTGAGTGGTGTTTCCTTCAGACGAATTGCAAACAAAAGTGAAGAGAGGTCGAAGTGTGGGAAAAAAAGGTGGCCTCGTTCTTCGGAAGGACAGTTCATTATATAATATAATACTTAGTAGGAAAATATATTTATTTTACGTTGTATTTTTCAGATTAATCACATTCTTACCAACTCGGTCCAACAACGGTGACGCCATAATATTTTTTAGACTTATAAATGAAGACCCAAAAGCATTTGACTTCGAATCTTGGATAAGGTAAGGTTATTTTGTATATGCTAATTTATTCACGCTGAAGTCGCAATGGGCCCATCTCCGAAGAACCGATAGGCAAGGGGTAATAGAGTTTTGGAGTGGAGCACACGATTGGATGGACAAAAGGTGGAAATCCAGCTAGATGGGCCGATGATGTCCGTACAGGGGCCAGTGCTAGAAGAGAGTGGCGTGGGATCAGCCTTCTTGGCGTTCATTGAAAGTCTAATCATCAACATCAGCCTCTATCCATTCACTGCTGAACATAGGCCTCCCTCAATGAACGCCAAGACGGCCGATCCCTTGCTACTCGCATCCAACATGGACCGGCCACCGCACGGAGATCGCCTTCCCACCTGGTTAATGGCCGAACTTCGTCTACCTAAACGTGGCCTCCACTCTAGAACCTTATTGCCCCATCGGCCATCCGTTCTCCTGAGTGTGTGACCAGCCCACTGCCACTTCAACAAGCTTATTCTTTGTGTGATATCGGTTCTCTGGCGGATGTCTTCGTTTCGGATACTATCTGCCAAAGAAACACCTAGCATAGCACGCTCCATAGCACGTTGAGCTACGGCAAACTTACGGCTAGTTGTAAATTTAGAGGCCACGTTTCAGCCCCGTAGGTCATCACGGGAGAACGCATTAGACATCAAAGGAGGCTAACCCTGCGACGTGGCTTGGTGTCAGTCTGTCTCATCGTGACAGTGAGATAGACTCGATCACTAAGCAACGATCGCACCGAGTGTTGGCGGGACCAGCAGCAGGCAGCCTTGTCGCCGATTCGAATCCATCATTGTCTGCGATTGCCAATCCGCCTGCTCAGCGTGGAAATTACGAGCATTATAAAAGTCAATGGTGGTGATGATGATGATAACGCAGATTCAACGTAATATGAGAAAATTTTATTTGCTTGCTTTCTTAAGCATGGAAATAGATGAATTTAAAATTAGAATTCTAAACCTATAATCATTTAAATAAATATTTATTGAACAACGTTAACCTGTTATCATAGAAATCTCATAAGAACTAGTGTTACGGGCTTGGAGGAACAACAAGTTTCAAATTACAAATATATGCTACTAGCAGCGCCCCGAAGTTTTACCCGCGTAATTCCCATTCCCGTGGAAGTACAGAGATAAATTATAGCCTATACGTTATTCTGATTTATATAAGCTATGTTATTGGAAAGTTTCGTTAAAATCCATTCAGTAGTTTTTGCGTGAAAGAGTAACAAACAATACTAAATATAATACATCCATACATTCTTACAATCTTTCGCGTTTATAATATTAGTAGGATTTACAAATACAAATTAGGATACAGGTAAACATTATTTAAGTTAATTATGTACCTGTATCCATCTTCGTTTATTTATTTGTAACTCCCTACTTTCATTGGCTTTCATTTCAAAATAAATCGAAGTAATAAAAATCTATAGGCTATCTTTCCTCAAATTTTCCTACAGTAAATAAATTTCTTTTTATATAATAATATAATATGTATATTTTTTTCAGAGCAACATTTATTATAATCGATTTGCATCAATATATGGAAGGAACGTGGCCCGGACTCATTTTGGTTTTAGACTTTAGCGTTGTAACGTTACGTCACATTACAAAAGTTGACATTACAAACTTGAGACAGCTTCTTTACTATTTGCAGGTCTTTAATTTTTTTCTGTCAGATGAAACTATTTTTATATTACAAAAAAATGTAACAAAATATCGCTTAATGTGACTGAGGCACTCTGATTTCCCACCGACACGCTTAGGTATTCACTAAAGTTTGACCATAAAAATGTCTGAATAATTTCTTTGTTTAAATTTACTTTATAATGTTATGTTTTATGTTTATACATCAATAATGAATTTATAAAAAAATCTATATTTTCAGGAAGCCATGTTTTTAAATCTAAGAGGTTTACATTTTTTGAATGCTCCAAGTTTTATTGACAAACTGATTTTCATGATGAAACCCTTTATGAAAAAAGAACTAATGGATATGTTTCAAGTGCATACAGTGGGCTCAACTACGATTGAAAAGATTTTTCCTATATCAGCCTTGCCTAAGGAATCTGGTGGAAACTACAAATCATTAATAGAAATAAGAGGTAAGCTTAAGTGAAATTCAAAATTTAATGATGTTATAAAGTAGGTACATTTTATTCAATTTCCAATTGAAGTAGGTAAGCAAACTGATCCCCACTATGGTTCAAGACTTGTCGTGGCGGTGAGGCTCAGTAGCCTAAGGTGAACCCAGCACCTTGGGCGAAGCCAATTGACCCGAGGGAGCTGCTCTCTGTACCGCTCTTATAACAAGGCGCGAGGAGGAAGGGAACCTTACTTCATTGCACTGTCCCCACGTTGAGCCTAGCTACCTACTCAATTTAATATTTGCTCTTGCTTAAAATTAATGCATTTTTATCAATATTATATTTAAAAGAGATTTACTATCATCGTATATATTTGATAGAGGTTAACATAATGTAAATTGCTGTAACCTTGCTTCAACTATTTTTTTTTTATATATTTACAAACTAGGTAAAACATTTATATTTTTCAGATCAAATGCTAGAGCTGGTAAACAATGCTAGTGAATTCTTAGAAAAAGAAAATAAAAAGAGGGTCAATGAAGCTCTCAGACCGGGCAGGGCAAAAACTATATCGGACATATTTGATGGGGTGGAGGGATCCTTTAAGAAATTAGATATTGATTAGAAATATTCTATGGTTTTTTACTATCACTCAATATATCATTATCAATTTACTTTCTATAATATACATATCTAGTCCCATATACGAACTAAATTGGTACTCAAGAATCTAAAAAGTAATAATGAATGAATATTCTGTATTACGCACACACATTTACACAAACTAAAATAATAAAACAGAATAATAAGACAGAGTAATAAAACAGAATAATAGATTATCAAAATAGAATTGAACATGCGGACACAAAGACGACTAAGACTTTATCGCTGAAAAGCGATTTCTTCCAAGTGACCTTTGAAAGCGTAAAATATTTTATAAAAATTATTTGGCAGGTGCAACTATGTATTTTATTAATTGTTTTATATGACTTTACAAATATTAATGAATAATAAAAAATACATATGATATGATATATATTATGCACACAAAACATGCATATTTATATCTAAATATCATGTTTTTTTATGTCATCAGGGGGCAAACGAGCAGTCGGAGCCTCACGGCGCCGACGCCCATACACATCCACATAACCAAGGCCACGTAGATATGCCGCCCTCCGTTTCCCTATCCCCCAATGGGCCACCGGAATCTCACGAAGCGCACTAAACGCGGCAGCATAGCTGTCACTTGACGCCGGTGTTATGTGAGCGAGAGATACCACCCCGGTCGTGCCGGCAAAGTTCGGCTGCAATGCAGCATGGCATTACCTCTTAAAAAATTGTTATACTTATTATACTATATATATTATAATGATTATTCTTTACATATTATAGGATCTTTACAATGATCACTTGTGATTGTCTTAGCGACTGAGATTCGCAACGCCCCCATATCAGAGAAGATACCCACAAGAAACTCTGCTGGGTTTCTATAGAATAACTATCTATGTGAGGTGTTATTGAAGTTTAGCATCTAAAGTAATTCCTTAAAATACCGTACTACCAAATCTGATTCTTCGTTGTTAAAATGAACAAGAATTTTATTATATTTAACATTTAGCAAAGTGAAATTAATACATATTTTATATAAAAATTCCTAACATAAACAAACATAAAAAATACATATATAGTATTTAAATAATTAAAAAATATTTAACGTTTTTGCTTGTTTAATGTTGGTAGGTAATGCATCCCATAGTATAATAAATTTCATCGTAAAGGAGGAACTAAAAAAATGGGTATAGTGGACAGGGTTGTAGAGAACTAGATTAGCAGTAGATCGAAGTTGTTTAACCTCCGACGTACGTAGTACGAATTTTTCTTTTACATAGGGTGGAGTTTTAGGATCGTATAATATGTTATATAAAAAAGAAATAACACGAGCATTTTGGCGAAGGCGGATGGGAACGAAGTTTAGCGCGAAACACAAAAATTTGATCATATTTGCGCAACCCAAATATGAAACGAATAGCAAGATTTTGGAGGAGCTCAAGCTTATTAAGCTGTTCTTCTGTATGTTTGATGTACTTAGCATGCATCGGCATAATCTAGAATTGATAAGAACAGAGACTCTGTGGCAATATTTTAATTAAAATAGGTAAGAGATTTCGAAGGCGTCTTAAAGAGTGCCACACCGCCTACACCGTTTTGCTAGTTTCATCAATATGATGAGACTTTGACAAATTTTCATATATTATCTATGAATTCTATTATATATGAATTCTTTAAAATTTTACTAAATGGCAGAGGCACACCACTCAAGAGCACCGGCGGTAAGTTTGCCAAGTCTATCTGCGAGACGAACCCTTTTTTTTTTTCTTTTACGCCGGGAAATGCTCTGAGGCATCCCGCCTGGGGAGTGGGTCTCCCCAGGTGGGTATGTGGGACTCGCTGCGCCCGAAAGATGGTAAGTGAACGCAGCCCTACCCACTAAAACCCGGCGAGTGCCACCAGTGCCGCCTTGGTGAGGTGCCCCGGATCTGTTAAGCTAACAGGGCACCTCGACGGCTAGTCAGCCCCTCAAGGGACCGACGCCACCTCCACAGAGGGGTTGTCCAACACCATAGAACAACCCCTCCCTACGTCAGGACAGTACAATGGGGTGAGGTTCCCATCCTCACCCCTTGCCCCCTGCTCTTTTGTCCCCTCTTCTTATAAGAGGGATACAAAGAGCCCCCTCGGCTCAATTGGCTTCGCCCAAGGTGCTGGGCTCACCCTAGGCTACTGATCCCCACCGCCACGACAAGGCCTGAACCATGGTGGGGTGCGAGACGAACCCTGAACTGCCTATAATAATTATAACTTTATATTCAAGTCCATTCGCTACATTCGCATACATTTTCTAGATCTTTATTCATAACAACAATCATATTAGGAAGAAAGATTAGTGATTAACAAATCATATTAGAACAACCAAAGCGTAGTGCTATGATCAGGCCGAAATCCTAATTTAAAAGGACTACGGAGATTATGGTAATATATTATGATAATATAATGGTTACGTAGTGTGACATTTTTGATGAACTAGGCATTCGAGAACTTTAGAAAGTAACTATGTATAGAAATCTGCAACTGAATTACGTTTTAGTTTTTAGGCAAAGTGATTACTTGGGCGCTTTTACAAATAAATGAAAAGACACTGCAGGTTATGGAATCATTGAAGATATGGACGAGAATAGGAGCTATTTTATCAAGGATAGAGATAATCATATTTTGAATCAAGAAAAATTTTTAAGCAATAAATCTTACTAATATTAAAAAGGTGAAAGAGTTTGGATATTTGTTGCTCTTTCACGTCAAAACATAAACTATTATTAATTTCGACTCATTAGTTATATTGCTAAAGCGATTTGAGCAAAAAATATCATACTTGGGAGTTAAAATTGTAAAACATACAAATTGCTATTAATATACAGGGTTACAGGAAAAGTCGATGTAGATCCGTTAAGGGCGTGTAGTTAGCATCGTTTCTAACTGATTTGGCTATAAAACACCCTATCCTAAACCTAACCGTTTTCGAGATATTCGACTTTTTTTTTTTCATAAATTTGCCGAATTTTTAGATATTTGATTGTATAATATGAAATTTAGTAGTCAAAATCGGATTTTTTTGCTTGTTACAACTAGGACAAGATGCCTTATGACTTCAATAACCAAAATTGTAAATAAATTAACTTAAGAGGTCGTACTAAGACATTGAAATTTAAAAAAAGTAATATTTATTTATTAAGTTTATTTTTCTTTAAAGGATATCAAAAAAAAATTGTATGGAAGATGTTCTGCAGGTCTACTTTAAAATATCTACGTTTCATCAGCTATCCAACAAGGTATCACAATCAAGGGCTTTGTCAAAAATCATAGAAAAAACACTTAGTTAAAAGCACCCAGGTAGCAATTCTCGGTCCCCTGCCCATTGTCCTGTGAGTTGGTTCGGGGCATGCAAGCGAGACAACTTACGATTTATGCAGGTATGAGTGAGAAAGATAATGGGAATGGGAGATTGGGAATGTGAATACAACATGCCCTATTGTTTGTTTGGTTGTTAGTCTGCTTATGTGATTCGTCCATGGTAGATGCGTTATCGTTTTGCTTTCTGTTTTCTGTTCGACTTGGCTGTGTTTCTGGACTGTTTCTTCCGATTTGTGACTATTGTGCTTGTATACTGGACTCTGATTTTGCTTGTGATACGGAATGTTGACGATAGCGACCTTAGAACGAGGAATATGCAGATATGCTAGTTTGCTACGGATACTGCAATTGTGTGTCTGCGCAAGCTCGTAACGAGTACATAAGCCGCTATCCCGACCGTCGAGTACCGGATGTGAGAGTTTTTGAAGGACTCTATCGAAGACTTCGAGAAACTGGCTCCGTATCGAGACGACGGACAGATTTAGGAAGGCCACGTTATTTATTGATGATGACGAAGAACAGGACAACGAAATAGTGCAAAGATTCCGTTTGGATCCAACCACCTCAACAAATATTGTTGCCGCTCAACTGGGAGTCTCGCAATGGAAAGTGTGGTATAACGTTCACACTGCGGGCCTATACCCATACCACTACACGCCTGTACAGGATATTGATTCACAAGTTGATCCCGTAAGACGATTGGGTTTCTGCCGGTTCATGTTGAATTCAGATGTAGAAGACCCGACTTTTTAAAAAAAAATCTTGTGGACGGATGATTCAAAGTTTGACAAAGACGGAATAACAAATTATCATAACGTCCATTATTGGGCCCCGAAAGAACAGGGGAATCCAAACAAGAAGAGGGTTAAGGGATCACAACGCCGATTCAGCGTGAACGTATGGATGGGTATCATTTCCAATCATTTGATTGGCCCATATTTTCTCCCTGATAATTTAAACGGGGAATTTTATGAAAATTTCTTGTGAGAAGAATTCAATGTTTTACTACAAGATTTGCCACTCACTCTGCGCCGAGACATGTGGTTCCAACATGATGGCTGCCCTGCGCATTACAGGAGAGGTGTCAGAGAATGGTTGGATGGAAATTACCACAACAAATGGATTGGGCGAGGTGGGCCTATACCCTGGCCACCGAGAAGTCCAGACCTAACCCCCATGGATTTTTATGTGTGGGGGCACATGAAGAGTTTGGTCTACAGTGAGCCCAACCCGATATCATCTGTACAAGAATTGAGAACAAAAATAATTAACGCGGCGAACGAAATAATAGGAAAATTAACAATTGGCGTAGTGAAAAGTGGACTGAGAAAAAGACTACGAAAATGTGTGCAAAACAGGGGTGGTCATTTTGAACATGAAATTTAAACATGTCTTATGTAATAAATGTTATTGTGTACTTATTTATTGTTTTATTTTGTTTTCTGGGGTCAAGGGTTAAATTAAACGTAATCAACTAATGTAACTTTTTACCTCCTTAGTTGCCGTTGAAGCTAAGTTTTTTACACCAATTCCAATAAAATCTTTGATTGTTGTTGGATAGCTGATGAAACGTAGATATTTTAAAGTAGATCTGCAGAACATCCTCCATACATTTTTTTTTTTGGATATCCTTTAAAGAAAAATAAACTTAATAAATAAATATTACTTTTTTTTAATTTCAATGTCTTAGTATACGACCTGTTAAGTTAATTTATTTACAATTTTGGTTATTGAAGTCATAAGGCATCTTGTCCTAGTTGTAACAAACAAAAAAATGCGATTTTGACTACTAAATTTCATTTATTTTGTATAATAATACAATCAAATATCTAAAAATTCGGCAAATTTATGAAAAAAAATAAAAGTCGAATATCTCGAAAACGGTTAGGTTTAGGATAGGGTGTTTCATAGCCAAATCAGTTAGAAACGATGCTAACTACACTCCCTTAACGGATCTACATCGACTTTTCCTGTAACCCTGTATAAAAGGGGTTATAATATTTTTTTAATATTACGTTAAATACAAATCGAGCTACCAGATGGTAAATGATCAATGTTGCCCATGAAATTAAATAATGTAGTTCTGGACAACCCCTCTGCCATGTCAAAGCAATTCAAAAATACTTTTCTTATCTAAGTAATTCTTGGTTTCATAGACCCAATAATCAACCTGCCTCCAAAATTCACCAAAGCAGCTTAGCTCTTTCACAAAAAACCCGAGTCCCCTGAAAAATCTCTCTCGCCAATTAAATTCAGCAGCTATTAATAACAAGTGTACCATTTTACTATACATCCTATTTTTTATTCGAGGGATGGATTATCCTTTAAATTGCTATTTTTAGTGTTCCGTAGCCAATGGGTAAAACGGGAACCCTATTATGAAGACTTCGCTGTCCGTCCGTCTGTCACCAGGTTGTATCTCATGAATCGTGATAGTTAGACAGTTGAAATTTTCACAGATTATGACTTATTTCTGTTGCCGCTATAAAAAATACTAAAAAATAGAATAGAATCAGTAGGTATTTAAGGGGAGCTCCCATAAAAAAACGTGTTTTTTGCCGTTTTTTGCTCGATTTTAGGGCTATCGTGCAAAAATCGTGTATGGTATAAGCGACATCTATTGGTATAGTATAAAATCAAAGAAATCGTAACCGAGCTATCAATTAAAAATAGTTCAAAAATCGCATCACTAAAATATGGCACTTTCATATCATTGCCGTATGTTACTTTACTTTAACAAACGGAATTTTTGTAGTGTCTATATATATGTAGTGTATATATATATATATGTTTTTCGTACTATAAACATTATTATATATATATATAATGGTACGGAACTAGTACGGAACCCTTCGTGCGCGATTCCGACTCGCACTTGGCCGGTTTTTTGTTGTAGGAGTAACACGATCCTCATTTATAATTTTATTATTGCTCTTAGTTTTTTTCTCTATTTACATTAAATTAGCAGTCAACCGACCAAACTGGTTTCATTTTTTATTTTATCTTCTTTAAGGCATCTCGAATTGTCTGGAACCCAAAAAAAAACTATTACATCTTTAGTTATCAATTTTGTTCTGGAAATTTTGTTTGTCAAATGTAGCTAGCGGATACCGCGAAAGTTCAATGGTTACGAATTGCAGGTAATAGTGACATAGGACTCATTGAAAGTAGAAGTTTTTATCGGCATTTAAGTTTACCTAGACATTAGCGTAAATCTGTCATCTTGGCGTTCATTGAAGGATGTTCAGCAATGGACAGATAGAGGCTGATGATGACGATTAGCGTGAATGGAATATTGAACAATTTACAGTAAAATCTCATGAATTTTGAAACTTATCTTTTTATCATAGGTACTTTGTTAAGTCTGCATCCAATGTAAGGCATATGTATACTATCGTAAGTTAACAATTATTATAAATTGATATATAGATTGTGTAGGGAAATTGCTATCTACATAGTACGATTCGCTATTGCTCTGGAACCTCCTATTTATATTAGTTGGTGCCACAATCCGACCGTATATTATTGTCATGTGTATTTGCATTAATTATCCCAGTCACACAGTAATTTAGTAAGAGGAAGTGCCATGCTGCTTTGCAGCCGAATTAGGCCGGCACGACTGGGGTAGTATCTCTTAGATTTTTTTAATTTGACCGAATGTTCGGCCGATGTTCGAATTAGTTTCAAATCACATTCGCCCCATCTCTTATAATAACTATAACTAATAGAATAAAACCTTACTATAAAGAACAGCTTTCTCTAAAAGCTATTTTAAAGTTAACTAAAAACAAAAGTATATTAATCATTTGCATGTAGTGTAGTCTACGCTTATACATTATACCACAAAATTCGACTTAGGTACATTGCTATCATTCGATCGTTCTAGAGCTATAGAACGAATGATTCTGCCATTCACTTGTTCATTCATTCGTATCTTGTTTACCTTCCCCGCTCACTGCTCAGTCTGTTGTTGGATCCATTGGGTACAGTTTGCGCGAGCGACCTTCAAATAAACAACCGTGAGTTTATATTTTACTAAAAGACGTTCTCTTTATTCTGTTACAAATAATATTAGATAAAACTATTCAAAATTAAACGCGTAAGCTTTTAACTTATTTTATTATGAAAATATGTATTTCGTTGCCAAAGTTCTAGTTATTATTTTTATTTTATTAATTCATTTAAAACTAGATATTATTTTTTCTAATCAACTAATACTGTATAATAAATTTTGCTTTACTGTAACATATATCAAGTACAATATATGTATTCAGGTACCTACATCACATTTCGTTGTATAGTACTATACTCAAAACTATTGCTCAATATTCCGTACGAACTACATTCTTTCGGATTCTTAAACATTCCGACGAGAATATGATATATATTTGAGCAACAGGCCCGCACCGAGATCTGGTTTTAAATACGCTTTGGTATTGATTATGTAAAATAGAGCCAGTTTGTAAATTTGCTAAATTGTTAATTAGAATGTTTTTACGAAATTTATGTAAATATTGTATCGAAATATGAAACCAAATATATATATCAATAATAATATTATCAGAGACAAAACAAACGAATATTTCCGCGTCTTTGTTATTATTATTAGAAAGGAATTAATGTTACTTTAAAAATAGTGGATTTACGATATTAGTTAGATTAGGTGGCTTCATTCACTGTTGGTAGAGTCATTATTCGTGTCCCGCTCGTCACCAAGAGTATCATCGTTTTGCTTAGCCCGCTGAAAACTCAACCTCTAGTTTGGCTATCACAGCGAGCATAGAAAATAGAACATATACAGAGTCAGTAAAGGACAAATATAAGAATAAAGGTATTTTATTGACATATTGACTACCTGCATATTTATTTATCACCGGGCGAGGAATGAGGACAATTTAATGAGTTCATTATTGCTTTGAAAACGCTATTGATAAAAATAAAACTGTAAAACCTAGATAGCTTATTGTACGAAGCTAAAATTGTATTGTAATAACTCAAGAGTAAAAGCATCTTATTCAGAATTCAGAACATGTATAATGTGACCTATATGTATTATTTAGTATTCGCTTACAAACAATTTACTTGGCACAATATAGTCTTAAATTATCTAAAACACCATTCATTTACTTTATAATAATATGTTCTCAAGATATTTTTAAGATGTTCATTTTACTTGACCTTCCAGAGAAAGGTATATTAAAGGTATATTTTGTCGATTAGAACATACCAAGGTGATTAGGGTTTACCCTAATTCCCAATACCCAATACCCAATATACTATAGTATACCCTAATACCCAATATCCAATATACTATAGTATACCCTAATACCCAATACCCAATATACTATAGTATACCCTAATACCCAATACCCAATATACTATAGTATACCCTAATACCCAATATCCAATATACTATAGTATACCCTAATACCCAATACCCAATATACTATAGTATACCCTAATACCCAATATCGTAATGTAAAATATGATACATTTTTTTCTCTTTTATGCCGGATAATGCTCGCTGGGGAGTGGGTCTCCCCAGGCGAGTATGTGGGACTAGCTGCGCCCGAAAGATAGTAAGGTGTACGCAGTTCCACCCACTAAAATCCGGCGAGTGCCACCAATGCCGCCTTCGGTGAGGTGAGGAGGAACCAGCAACATCTTTAATTTATCTCAACACCCACCCTTACATGGCGACCCTGCCAGTGAGCGATCGGGTTCGCGCTGCATTCCGATCGCATAATAAGGAGTAGTGATTAAAAAAAAACAAATACATCAAGATTTACACCAATATAGTTCTAGCGCTAAATTTCATGCTATAGCAAAAAGCTTATAAATGTACCGGAATTTATGTTGTTCTCTTAACTTTGCGAATTAAAGACCACCAAGCAAAAATAAAGGTTGAAGTAACAAATTATAAAAGTAACTGTTATTAAGAGGACGACCTCTGTGGCTCAGTGGTTAGCGCATTGGTGCTCAAGCCGGAGGTTGCGGGTTCAAATCTCGCCAGGGAACAAAAAAGTTTTCTATGTTCCTGGGTCATGGATGTGTATTAAATATGTGTATTATATAATAAAAATCTTAAATATATGTATACATAGTATTAAATATATTTCCGTTGTCTGGTACCCGTAACACAAGTTCTAGAACTTACCACGGAGCCAGATAGACGTGGTGTAAAAGCGTCCATAGATATTATTATTATTACAAGAAAAGTAAATTTTCACAACAAATCGATACCAACGTGAAAAAAACTAAGTAATATATCCACGGAATATATATTTTAAAGATACTTTTAATTAATAATTTATAAATAGGCGCGTGTTTTTTACTATTATATGAATAATACGTTATGTTCCATTACATTCGTAATGATATTAACTATACTTTCATCTCATACCAACCATAGCAAGATCTCGACACTTTAATAGCCTGTAAGATTAGAAATAAGTAATGAATGTCTTCGATGGTGGTCTCCTTAGCCTGTTAGGCATAACGACGTGAATGATGTACAGTCAATCTTGACACTGATTGAGGTTTATGTCAAGTTAATGACATAGTCATCTGCTGTTGGCCACATAAAATAGTCTTAATACGCCAATGTTAGGTTCAATTGCAAGGTCGGAGTGAATGTTAAGCGTTGTGTCTCTTCGTGCAAATATGAAAACGTGTAGTGAGCCGTATCGTTGGGTAACATAAGGCAGTGAAGCAACGCACGCGCTATCATCAGTGGCGCAACGCTACATCACTAAATGATGATAAAACATTGGTTAAATAGTCATTCAGATGGATCAGGCATTATACCCACCCACCCTGATATCTGTATCAGGGTGGATGATGATCTTGTGATTCACTATCTTATCAATGGAAAATATTAACAAATTAAATTATCCATACCAATATAAGAGAGATAGTTTGTAAGTTGGCTGTAGGAGGAGGAATTACTTATTGACTTAATATAATAATAATATAGACGCTTTTACACCACGTCAATCTGGTCCCGTGGTAAGTTCTCGAAGAACTTGTGTTACGGGTACCGGACAACGGAAATATTTTTAAAACTTTTATACTATTCGTATTTTTAAGTTTTTTTTTATATAATACCCATATTTAATACAATCCATGACACAGGAACACAGAAAACTTTTTGAAGTGAAACTTCTTTGCGCGAATGAGGGATTTTTTTAACGGATGAAACGTCACTAAAATGTGCAACGTTTTTGTCCAAGAAGAGGGAGAGAGTGATTGAGAAAGAGTGAGAAAGGGCGAACGTAGCATGAAGCACATAGCCATGGAGTGAGAGTAGGGAGCAAGCAAGTGAAAGATCGAGAGAGAGAGTGAGATAGAGCGAACGTCGCATCGCAAGTCTCGGAAATTTTAAATTAAAATTATTTTCCTTAATTTTACAGATTTTTTACAATGGTTTTTATAACATTTTTATTTCCGCATGCTCAAATGTCAGATGTCATAAATATGCATTAACTAAGTTTCATTTAAAATTAATCAAGACTTAGGTACATATTCGTTTGTTTACAAAATTTTGTTTTGTATTTAATAAGCGTTTAATTTCACAACAAAAAACAATATTAAAATATGTAATTTCATTAATGTATAATGATGTAACTTAGCATCAACATAAAAAAATCGTTACAAATGGTCAGGCGAGCCACATGATGGTAAGTGGTCAACGTTACTTATGAACATAAACAAGTACCTAAATCTGAAACTAGCCCCGGCATCTCATTCACGTGTTGCCTATCCTAGTAACAGTGCCAGAAATTGTCCTGTTAAATCCTGAAAAAAATAGTACTTCGATAAGCATCTTCTGATTCCCATAAATAATCACATGAAAATAAAACATTTACAGATTCATTAACATCAGATTCAAAACGATTGCATATGTCATGGCGTCTGATTATGACGTCACGTTACTAAAGTCCTAAATAAACAGTACATACAAGGTGTTTTTTTTATTATAAAAAACGTTTTAAAATTAATTCTAAAAGGAATTCTGATATAATTTGTAAGTAGCTTGTGGTGCCTCAGTGCGAAACTAACACAAAAAAAAACCCCGGAGAAGTTGTTTATATGCATTCCATTCAGCAAAACAATGCGTAAAAAGTGGTTAACCCTCGCACGACGAGATCCAACATAAATAAAGTCAACTATTTATTTATGTGCAGATCAATTTGACGTAGGTAAGTTTTCACTATATTTTTTAAATTCAATCGATATTAAAAGTTTACTTATTGGTCCCTAAATTGCATTATTAATAATAATAATAACCAAATCGAAACGGAAGAGACTGTTAGTCGATTCGTATGAAAATGACTTTGTTTAAACAGACCGATAGTAACGTGATGTAATGCGCTCGGATTGGTGCTCCATTTATTATGGCGAATGAGAGCTCGCAGGAGATGCTGCACAGTCTAAATGAATCTTCCCGACGTGTGGGCCTTAGGAGTAAGGATGAACTTGTACAAGACGAAAGTCATGTTCAACGAACACGTTCTCCCTAGGCTGGTTAACGTTGACGGCATAACTCTCGAGGTCGTGCAAGAGTATGTCTATCTTGGGCACACTGGAGCTAGGTCGACATAACTTCGAGAGAGAAGCCGGTAAGAGGATTCAATTGGGATGGGCAGCATTCAGGAAGCTTAGCTATATTCTCACGTTGTCTATACCGCAGAGTTTGAAGATGAAAGTCTTCGGCCAATACGTTCTCCCCGGGATGACCTACGGGACTGAAACGTGGTCTCTAAATCTACGACTGGTCCATAAGTTTGCCGTAGCTCAACGTGCAATGGAGCGTGCTATGCTGGGTGTTTCTTTGACAGATAGGATTCGGAACGAAGACATCCGTCATAGAACTAAGGTAATCGATATCACGCAAAGAATAATCTCGTTGAAGTGGCAGTGGGCTTGTCACACACTCAGGCGAACGGATGGCCGATGGGGCAATAAGGTTCTAGAGTGGAGGCCACGTTTAGGTAGACGAAGTGTTGGTCGGTTATTAGTAGGTGGGAAGACGATCTCATGCGGTGGCCGGTCCGTGTTGGATGCGAGTGGCAAGGGATCGGCTGTCTTAGCGTTCATTGAGGGAGGCCTATATTCAGCAGTGGATGAATAGAGGTTGATGATGATGATAATGATGATGATGATGATGATGATGATGATGATGATGATGATGATGATGATGACGGTTTTAATTTCGATAATTATAGTAAGTTTTACGGAATGTGCGTATCTTCGAGTAATAATTATTTTAATGATTACTCAGTACTAAAATCAGGCGTATTAGGTACACTGCCTATCCGTGCATTTTCCCATAATACAAAAAAGCTGTTCACGGAAGAAACAAGCATAATTCCCATGTACACGGGAGTGCGGATATGCGCATCCCTCCAAAGTCCAACCGCACCCCCATCACCACCACCCAGTATCGTAAAACTAGGAACTAGTAGTTTGAGGTAATATTGTTTTCTAATGTTTACGGAAATTTAAAAATTTTACTCATTATAATAAAACACATGACAGATGGTAAGACTTGATCTATATTTTTTGGTGACTTGAAAAAGTTTTTGATGGAAGCTCGCTTTAAAGTATCCGAAACCATAACCATTGCTGCTGTAAAATATCCGAAATATCGGGCTTGTAAAAATCGTAATAAACCGCGATAAAATCCGTAAAAATTGTTTCATTATAATACACAAGCTTACTGATGTCGTTAATATACACGGACTATGATAATTCTGAGTCCATGTGAAAATCCAAATTCTTAGCGGTATTACTAAAATCTTTGATTTTGCCATTATATAAAATATTGCTTAGAATAAGAATTTAAATCTATCTATGTAAGGGGCATAGTTAGGGCCGCATAGTTCCCGTGGGATTTCCGGAATAAAAACTATTCTATATCCTTTCTCGGGTCTCAAACTATCTTTGTACCAAATTTCATCTACATCGGTTCAGTGATTTAGACGTGAAGAAGAGACAGACAGACAGGCAGAGTAACTTTCGCAATTATAATATAATATTAGAAAGGAAGTAAGGATTAGAAATGATCTATATGTAACTATACTAACTGGTCTCACATATTTCATAAACTATCATCACAAACATTACCAAACGCTGGAGAGAGGTTCAAATGACACGAAGCCTAAAAATAAAAAGTCGGTTTACTGAAGATAGTTGAACGTGACAACGTCATAAGAAAATGAAACGCCTCACAGCGAGGTGACGCCGCATACGTCATGTTTTTTCGTTCTTGCAGCAGGCTCCATCGAATTATAAAGACGTTGTCACGTCAAAATATAATGCGACATTTGTACTGAAAATAAAAATAATTATCATAGGAAGCTTGCGATGTTAATTCGCCAGTTTTTGAACGACTTCAAAAAAGGAGGAGGTTATAATATTATGTTCGTGTGTATATAATTTTTTTTTATGTATGTTCACCGATTTCTCCGTCAATTATTGTGGACCGATTTTCAAAATTCTTTTTTTATTCAAAACAGTTTCGAAGTGGTCCCATGATAAGGAAACCAGGATCTGATGATGGCATCCCAGGGAAATTGAGGGGAACTTTCGAAAATAGGAGTAACTAGTGCGTTTAATATTTTTTAAATTAAGTATTTTAAAGCACTACAATTTCATGAAGGTCTAGAGTTGATTTGATGATGGAGCTGAAAGACAGAGGAGGGAACTCCACACATACACCAATGATAACCACAAGGTTACTGCTGTAAATAGTTGAGGAGCATCAATACAAATAAATCAAGCCCAAACACAAGTTTGAGCTTCTATGGGTGCAAAGTTCTGGTCAATATAAATGAATTATTGTGCCTAAACACAAGGTAGCTACTGTAAGCTGTTGAGGAGTTCCCTCGACTGTCTATGGTCTTCATCATCAGACCTGTAATGGCACTCATAGCCCATATGGGTGCAAAGTTCTCGTCAATATAAATGAATCAAGCCCAAACACAAGATGGAGCTTGATTTATTTGTATTGATGAGAACTCTACACCTAGATGGATTGTGACTATCATTAGGGGTCTGATGATGAAGACGAAGGACAGTTAAAGGAACTCCTCAGCAGTTTAGAGTTTACCTTGTGTTTGGACTTAATTCATTTATATTGACGAGAACTTTGCACCCATATGGGCTATGAGTGCCATTACAGGTCTGATGATGAAGACCATTGACAGTCGAGGGAACTCCTCAACGGCTTACAGTAGCTACCTTGGGTTTAGGCACAATAATTCATTCATATTGACCAGAACTTTGCACCCATATGGGTTATAAGTGTCATTACAGGTCTGATGATGGAGACCATAGACAGTCGAAGGACTCCTGAACGGTTTACAGTAGCTACCTTGTGTTTGGGCTTAATTCATTTATATTGACGAGTACTTTGCACCAATATGGGTTAAAAGTATCATTATAGGTCTGACGATGGAGACAGTCGAGGGAACTCCTCGACGATTTACAGCTTAATTTGTTGGGTTTACTTCGTACGGTTCAATTTGCTAAAATGTTCAGCTCGTACAAAAATATTAGTAGTCAATGATGTATCATTTTATTACTTGTCGATGTAAAAAAACGACTGCATGTAATGCTTTGGAAGCGCATGATAGTATTTCGAGGCTATCGTAATATATATTCTAAATTAATGATATTCTATACTTATATTACAGAATTATTTAATTAATGGCAGTAAATCTGCCGTGATTGCTTTCAAATACGTTTAAATAAACGTTTAAAAATTAATTAATCAACTTGTTATTTTACTAATTACAATCTTTGCGTTTACCATGTCATTGTTGTTACTTTTGGAGTCGGTGTCAGCTAAGTTTAATAGGTACAGCACCAAAACCGTCGTCAGTCACCGATGTCCTATTTGTTGCTGTACCTTACTACCTGTCCCTGCTGACACCAATTTCAATAGTAACAACAATGACATGGTAAACGCAAATATTGTAATTAGTAAAATAACAAGTTGATTATAAGTTGTAGGCACAAAAATTAAGGAAACACGATAATTTTATTACTTTTTAGTTTATTTTTATTCTGTATTGAATAAAACGAATTGCTCTATTATCATACTTCTAATAAATCTTTATTTTTACGCTTGGCTTGCCACCTCGGATGCTTCCTTAGGCTCGGTCTTCTTAAAAAGTTCTCTTGATGAAATTGTTTAGAACAAAAGAGTTACTTCAAATATTTATTACTATAACATTGGTTACTCAACCGGCTGGTCGAGTGGTCAGGCTACTGTTATGTACACTTCACGAGCGGTTGCGGGTTCAAATCCTAAGTGCAGATAATTTGTATAGATGTCAGCACCGGGTCATGGATGTGTATAATATATGTAGTTATATAAATTTCTTAAATTTATTTTCGTTTTTAGTATCTGTAACACAAGTTCTTTCGAACTTAGCACAGGACTAGGTTAACATGGTGTGATTGTTGGTTAATATTATTATGAAATACCGAGTAAACTTTATACATAAAAAACGAACACATGTACAGAAAATGTATAGATCCAAAACAAGTCAAGCTTGGCAAAAAAGAGTTTGAAAAAATGAGGGCGCCACTCTCACTTAAGTCTAATCATAATATGGGAAATCAGTAAGAGAATTTAATCAAATCGTTAATAATAAATGTGAAACACTAAACGATACTCAAAATCTAGTTTTGTCATCCAAATATTGTCAACGTTATAGGTTTCCATTTTTTTTTTCTTTTTGTATCCTGCAACTTAGCAATCTGTTTGGTTCAAACAATAATCTAATAGTTTGTCAGGTTTCCCTCGTCAATTATGTCCTTAGCTGAGTTACACATCCAGTGATGTTAATCTCGTCATTTGGCTGTGAATCTAGATTCAAGTTCCGGTATACCATATATCTTGAAGCGGGCTCCCCACAAGTCAGCTGCCAATATGTTTGTATGATTGTCCAATTTCGCTTGATATTTTTTGCTGTATGTTTCTATTTCTTGTTTAACTGTTCGCAGGTTGAAGTCCAGATTCACATACTTGTTGCATATGTTTGGTGGTATGTTGTACATGGCACGGATTGTTTTGCTCTGAAACCTTTCCAGTATTTCCAGGTTGCTGTTGCTTGCTGAACCCCAGAGCTGAATGCCGTATGTCCATACAGGCTTCAGTATGGCTTTATAGATGTTCATTTTACTAGCATCTTTCAACTGTGATTTACGTCCGATGAGCCAATACAAGCTGCGTAGTTTGCAATCCAATTGTTTCCTTTTGGTCCATATGTGTTTGCGCCAGGTGAGGCGGCGGTCTAGGTGCATACCTAAGTATTTGGCATCATCTTGTTGTGGGATATCCTTATTGTAAAGTTTTACAGGGGGGCAGGTTTTCCTTCTTAGTGCGAACGTGACCTGGACAGACTTATCTGTGTTGACTTTAATGTGCCACTGGTCAAACCATGCTTCAATAAGAGGTAGATGTGATTGGAGGTTTTCAGATGCGGTATCATGATCTTCATGGACCGATAGAACTGCGGTATCATCTGCATAGGTTGCTGTGGTGGTGTAGTTAACGGTGGGTAGATCCGCTGTGAAGATAAGGTAGAGTATTTGTTCCAGTATACTACCCTGTGGAACGCCCGATTTGATCTCATGCATTTGGGATGTGTCAGAATTTTGTCTTACTTCGTAGCATCTGTTCTCAAGATAAGATTTTAGAATAGGGAAAAAAGAGCGTGGCATTATGCTTTTGATTTTGTAAAGCAGTCCTTTATGCCACACCTTATCGAATGCCTGGCTAATGTCAAGAAAGACCGCACAGCAGTATTAAATGCTTTCCAGTGCCCTGCTAATAGAATCGACAACCCGAAAATAAAGCGGTGACAAGTAGAAGTAAATTATTTAGTTCTACTTGTCACCGCGTCATACCTATTTTTGCCAAACTGTAGGTAAGTTGTTTTAGTTAAATTAAAATTTATAATCATATAACTCTACCTATCTATCAACCCTATCGGTATACATATAATATTTTTTCGTCAAAAAATTAAGTACCTACTTTATAACTTGGGTGAATACATTTTTATACAATAGTATGTGGAATTCATACAATTTTATTAATTTATTAATTAAATTTAATCACAAAGAACCTATTAACTAAAAACCTTAAAAAAATATAATATAATAACTAAAATATATTAAACGGAGTCTGGCAGCGTTCCTCCTTTGAAAAGCTAGACTAATTCTTTATTTATTTCTTTTTCTTGTAAACAAATAAATTTGAAGTAATTCTCGTAATTTTGCTATACCTATGTGATACGGGAGCGGCAATTAAGATTCATCCGAGTCATAGATAGTCAAACAAAATAACAAGCGTGTTACGGACCTTGTTTTAAATGTTATACGCTTGCCTAGATAGCGAAGACGGGATCTAAAATATAATTATATTATGATGTCATCCTCGGTATACATAAAAACATCATAAATAATTATAAAACGGATGCGCAGTACGTGATATTGATTATTATTTACAATCACCACTTTGCATTATAAAATATGGATGTTTTTCAAAAGGACTTAAAACTGCGGGTCAACTTAGTGGACTGCCGACAGGTGCCAGGCCAACAGGTGCCAGGTCAACAGGTGTCAAAACGCCTTTATAGATAAAGAGCATAAAATAAATGTGGAGGTTACTAATTATCCGCCACCACGAGCCATAGGAAACAAGGTCGCCACCACCTACAGAGTGGAATAATTGTAAAACTGCTAAATACATATAAAATCACCATCATCTTCATCATCAGCCTTTATCTGTCCACTGCTGAACATAGGCTTTTTTTTTTGACGCAGTGGAAATGCTTTGCGCATTCACCCGGGGATGGGGCTTCCCCGGGGATATGTGGGTCTCCCGGCGCCAAAAATTAACACCACTGCGAGTTGCCTTCTGCCGCTTGAAGGGGTGTGTCCCAGATATATCTAACACAGAACACACCCCGCGACCCGCGTAAGGTCCCATAGAGTCTTTTGATCTCCATACGAAGTAGGATCGATAGGCATAAAAAAGTATTTTTGTGGATTATAGCATTTTTTTCCGCTAACCATAAATATAAAAATCTGTGAACGCAGTTCCGAATATCTTAAAATAATAATAAATTAATTTATTTGCGAGAAACATACTGCATGGAAAATGTTATGGATTACTAGGAACATTGTACTGTGAGTATTACGGTTGAGGTACCTGCACTTACTGACCCGTCTCAAAAATCCAGCCTGTATATGAACATAAGCATTATATGACGCACGATTTTAAAGATTGTACAATAAAATTATCTGTCATAAACTCAACCAAATAAACATTATTGAGAATAACTTGAAAACAGCTGGTTAGATCTTGATCAAACTAATATGGGACCAAATTAGAAACACCAGCTTTCGAACAAAAAAATCATCGAAATCCATTCACAATCGGCTGAGTATAAATAACATACATTAAAAAAATACAGGCAAATTCAGAACCTCCTCTTTTCTTTGAAGTCCTTTAATAATTAAACCCAATTTGTGTGTTATGTTGTTTTTATACTATTTAGTGCGTATTACTTTTTTAATTTCAAAGTTAGGATTTTGATACGTTTCATTCCCGCTTCTCAAAACATTATCTTGACTCCAAATTATATACTTTTTAATAAATATTAATACTATTAACGCAAAAGTATCAAACCGATTTGAGCATTGATCCGTTGTTTGGTTTTTTTTACAAGCAAATGAGGGACAAGTGATTCCCAAATATATTGTGTTCCTAATTTCTTACTATTGTTTTTACATATTATAAAGAATCTTTTTTTTTTTGTTTGTCCCCTCTTCTAAAAACTGTAAGTTTTATTTAGTGTTATTATATTATAAATTTCCAGCTTTTAAGAGGTGCCATATTGCAGCGGAATTGGGCCGGCACGACCGGGGTGGTACCTCTCGCTCACATAATACCGGCGTAAAGTGACAGCTATGCTGTCGCGTTTAGAGTTTTCGGTGGCCCATTCGGGGAATAGGGAAAATGAGGGTAACGGGTCTGCATATCTCTGGTTGTGCGGATGTGTCCTCCTAGGCTATATAAAAAGCTTGCAGTTAATTCTTGTAATAACTTATCTCTAATACGTCTGCGTATTCTCATTATGCGAAATTCTAGGAATGTAGAAGATTGAAACTCGTTCACACGACCTTTAGTCGTCGTTACGTCAGCTGGTGTTTGTACGTCCGCCGTTCCGCTTCATACAATCATCATTATATTATAACAAGTTTTATTGACTATTAACTAATGGTATTATTCACTCCAGTAAACTTATAGTTCCTTCCTAATGTAATATAATAGATGTCTCAACTTTATGAATGATTAGCAGGTGCTCGTGACTTCGTATGTGCAGGACTCGGTTTTAGACTATTCTCACAATATGTTTATAAATTATAGCTTATGTGTTATTCTGATGTGTAAGCTATATTATTGTAAAGCTTCGTTCAAATCCATTTAGTAGATTTTGTGTGAAAAAGTAACACACATACATTCAAACTTTCGCGTTTATCAGTTAGAAGTATCAGAATAACATAAAAGCTGTAGGTAATTTATCCCAGTACTACCACGGGAGTGGGAAGTACGCGGGTCAAATCGCGGGGCGCTGCTAGTGTATTATAATATGTATATAAATATTAATAATATATTATATTATATATATTTCTATAAGCTAATTATAGGCCTCCCTCAAAGAACGCCAAGACGACCGATCCCTCGCTACCCGCATCCACCACGGGCCGGCCACTGTACGGAGATCGTCTTCCCACCTGGTTAGTGGCCGACCAACACTTCGTTCTTTAAGGGAGGCCTATGTTCAGCAGAAGACGGATAGAGGCTGATGATGATGATGCTAATTATTAGCAACTCGTTGTTTCTTGTTTTAACATATCCTGTTTGGAATATTAAAATTAGTCATTATCGAGAACATTACACGATTGACTCATTTTTAAATCAGGATCCTTAACTTACACTACTACTAAATGTGTGATATATTTTAGTTTATTTTTAGGGTTGGGTCCTCATAATGAAAAACGGGACCCTTATAGGATCACTTTGTTGTCTGTCAGTCTGTCAAACCAAAATCTAAAGGGTATTTATTACTCGAGGCACGTATCTTGGCAAGATTTTGGCGTAGTAGGGGTAGGTTTGCGCATCGTTCTTATTTGAGAATACGATGCGCATTACTCCTACTACGCTAAAACCTTGCCAAGTTACGTGCCTCGAAGATTACTTTCCATTGACATAGAATCATGAAACTTAGTAATAAGCCAAGTCTCACAACATAAGAATAAATCTGAAAACCGTTAATTTATTATTGTACTAGCAGCGTCCCGCAGTTTCGCCTGCGTAATTCCTATTCCCATGGGAGTACGGAGATATATTATTGTTTATGTGATATATAAGCTATATTATTGTAAAGTATCATTAAAATCATGAAAGAATAACAATCATCCGTACATACTTTCATGTTTGTAAAAAAAGCGTTTTTTGGAACCATCTGCGCTTAAGTCAGACTTACACTGTACTGACTCTTAATCAGAACGTCCTGCAATAAAATAGAGAAATAAAAATCTTTTTCCTTTGTTATAAATTAAATTAAAATTTCAATAATTTAAAACATATGTTATTTTGGGTATACTACCCTGAACAGAAATAGATAGTTAGCTTTAGTAATTACGAAATGGAACTGTCTCAAAGTCATATCTATCCTAAATTAACTTTTAAGTTTTACGTGTATGATGCGCTGAACCTAAATAAGGAAAACTAAATTTCACATACAAATTCTCAAATACGATTTCAATTTTCCAGATGCTTTCCAAAGTGCTGCTCTTAGTAGCATTCGTGACGCTGTCGAATGGTGACGTTTCACATTTAGAAGAAATCACCACAACCACGCTACCACCACCACCAAGGCCATATGCCTTCTCCTACACAGCAGGCCGGTTTCCCGGTGTGGTAGACCGCCAGCATGCAGAAGTAAGCGACGGGAGTGGAACAGTCAGAGGTACGTTCATACATTTATTGAATGACTAACTGGTGCTCGCGACTTCGTCTGCGTAGGATAAGATTGTAGTTTTTTTATTTTTATAAAAAGTATCCTATGTTACTTCTAATACCTCCAAGAATATGTGTACAAAGTTTCATGATGATCGGTTAAGTAGTTTTTGTGTGAAAGCGTAACAAACATCCACGCTTTCACATTTATAATATTAAGTAAGGATTAGGAAAATTAAAATTATCCTACTAATATTATAAATGTGAAAGTAAGTTTGTTTGTTACGCTTTCACGTGAAAACTACTAAACCGATCATCATGAAACTTTGTACACATATTGTTGGAAGTATTAGAAGTAACATAGGATACTTTTTATGAAAAAAACCAAAATCTTATCCTGCCCAGACGAAGTCGTGGGCACCAGCTAGTATAATATAAAACTGTGCTAATTCTATAATAAATGTTGTTTAAAATTGGACTATTTAATATAAAGTGCGTGTTATTTTTCTTAGATTTCCCCCCCGTACTTCTCATTCCCGTGGGAGTACAAGAATAAATTATAGCCATATATAAGATAATAAATATTAATAAACATAACTACTATTCGACTGATCATCATGACGGTTGGCATAATATATTTTTCCTAGGCGAGGATTATTATTTTAAATTTTATTTCTGTTTGAAAACTTTGTTTATACCAACAACATGTCTCTAGATAGCTCTGCAAAGCTAATTATAATTCTAATTATAATATATTCAACTAGCTGCCCGCCCTGGCTTTGCACGAGTGCAATATGTAATTCAACCATTTATCACGATACCTTGACAAATCATGTACATCCCATAGCTCTGCCTACCTGCCTGCCAGGAATCACTGTATCTATGGATGAAAACAACATGAAAATCCATTCAGTAGTTTTTGAGTTTGCGCGAACATGCAGACAGACAGGCAGACGCGGTGGAGAACTTTATTTTTTAATATGCAGTGATAGTGATAAACAAGTGAGAATTAGTGAGATAAAATTGTATAGCTTAGTGACCAGCAACATAAAAAAAAAGTTATTTTGGAAAAACGCTTACATCGTATTCATATATTTTCAGGAACGTTCTCCTACGTTGATCCTCGTCAAAAGGTCCGTACCGTGGACTACGTAGCGGACAGCGAAGGCTTCCACCCGACCCTGAGTGAGGTGCCACCAGAACACCCCGCCGACTCCGAGTCAGTGGCGTTGGCGAAGGACAGACATTTTAAACTGTACGCCAAAATAGCAGAAGAACACGCTCAACACATTCACCCTGATGGTGAGATTTTATTCCTAACAGTTTATTACGTATTGTTCTAATATTATATTATATAATAAAACAACTTTTCACAGGGCACAGGAGGACTGATTAAATCCCTTTATCAGTCCTCCTGTGCCCTGTGAAATGGGCGTGTAAAAATCTTAACCAATCGCGAAACTACTGCATTAAATTGGACTAATTAATAAGTTGATTCTGTGTGTAGTAACTAATACGGGTAGTAGGATACTGAAGAGCAAAACATACTGTGTTGGAATAATTATGTTTAGTACCTGGATGACCGAGCTTTGCTCGGTTTTTTTTTTTTTTTTTTTTTTATAAATAAAATTACATTTTCTAAAAATGATTCCTAGCTAGATCGATTTATCGCCCCCGAAACCCCCTATATACTAAATTTCATGAAAATCGATGGAGCCGATTCCGAGATTCCAATATATATATATATATATATATACAAGAATTGCTCATTTAAAGATATAAGATACTTATGCTATTATGTAAAAAAGGTGCGTGCGTACAAAGTACACATGTCAGAAGTGAAACTTATCTGGCAAACTATTTTTTAAATCTCGTTTATATTTCTACTAATCTAAATTTCCAAGACTTGTGATGCGACGTTCACTCTTAACGTCGCTTCACAAGTCTTGGTCACCCACGCATCACGAGTCTTATCTCACTCTCTCTCTCTCTCGATCTTTCTCAGTGGCTTGCTCTTTACTCTCACTCCATGGCTACGTACTTCATGCTACGTTCGCCCTTTCTCACTCTTTCTCAATCGGCCTCAATAACTCTCTTCCTCTTCTTGGACAAAAACGTTGCACATTTTCGTGACTTTTCATTCGTAAAAATTTTACCCTAATGCGCGTGAAGAAGTTTCACTTCTAAAAATAAATTAGTACAAGAAACTAATTTACATGCAAAAAATAAAAATATATTTCAAGTAAGTTTTTTGACTTGTTGGCAATTCTTAATCTTATCTATCTATCTAAATCTTAAAGATATGGATAATATAAAATTATTAAATATATTTCCGTTGTCTGGTACCCGTAACACAAGTTCTTCGAGAACATACCACGGGACCAGATAGACGTGGTGTAAAAGCGTCCATAGATATTATTATATTATTATTATGGAGCTGGTGGTAGATGAGGAGAAAGGATCTCTGCACCGAGTAATAGGAAACGATAAAGTGGTGTAAACAACAACGCTTATTTTTCATCATCACCACATGAACCACCAGTACGAAGGCACATACCAATTTAACAAAAGTGGTCATCAATTACAGAAACATCGTTTCCTCGTCAATCAGAGGCGGTGAGAACTGCAGCAGCCAAGCACGCGCAGCTGTTTAAAGTGATCGCTGAACAGCACGCCCGGATAGCTGCGGAGAGAGAAGCCTTACAGAGGGAGGAGGAAGAGAAACTACAACTTCAGGAACTAGGCCAATAATATATGATCGTACCAACCCGAACTGTATGAAAACCAATCTATGATTTTGCAGAGTTCATTTATTTCTAAACAAATTGCTATTATGTCCTAGTAGGGTTACCAGAAATACATCTTCGTATAATATCAGAATGACAACTTTAATTAATTAGGCATTTTTAACACAATGTCTATCATCTCCAATATACTTCGATACAAGAACAGTTTTAGTGCGGCTCTACACTCTCCCCGAGACAGTCCGAGGCAGGGCGAGCGCGAGAGTGTAGATGGTAGCGCTCGCCCGCCACCGCCTGTCATAGGCGGACTGAGAGACCTCACGCGAGACATAACGAGTGCTTCGACCGAGAGTGTAGAGCCGCAATTAAATGTTCTTGATGTTAATATATTTAGCCAGGAGTCCTGCATAGACAAATATACATATTCAGATCTGTTGTCACAGACCTAAAAGATTTTTAATCAATAAAATATAGATATTAAATGTACACCAAAATCTATGTGATTGAATATTTTTTTCTGTTAATGTTATTGTTAAAAATAGTAGCATTTCTTATAATTTCATATTTGCCATATTAATTTTAATAAAACATTTTTAGAACGTAAAGTCTTTTATACAAATAGTTAATAATATTACCTAATATCCTAGACCTAGAATGAATTGGTTATTACTACTTTTATTCATTCTATTTTTTAAATTCGAGGAGTTAATTTAAAAAAAAAATATATGCGAATAACTTTATTAATCAATCAAGAAAAACGTTCCGGTCGAGTAAGTCAATTTCCATCTTAGCTGGTGATGTCTGTAAAATAAAAAATAAAAACATTTTTTAATACATGCAGAATTAATATAAAAGCTTATGGCATAATTATGTCTATTAGTATTTGGGTATTTAGCATATTTGACAAACAATTACCATGTGCGGATATTATGTTTGACAAAGTCTTGACTAATATACTATCTGTATCTTTATATTTGCCTGTTCGTCATCAGCATCCGTCCACTGCTGAACATAGGCTTTTTTTTCTTTAACGCTGGGAAATGCTCTGAGGCATCCCGCGGGGGAGTAGGTCTCCCCAGGTGGGTATGTGGGACTCTCTGCGCCCGAAAGCTGGTAATTTGACGCAGCTCTACCCACTAAAACCCGACGAGTGACATCAATGCCGCCTTTGGTGAGGTGCCCCAGATTTACTGTGCAAACAAGGCACGTTGACGGCTAGTCAGTCCCTCAGGGGACCGACGCCACCTCCACAGAGGGGTTGTCCCACACCACAGAACAACCCCTTCCAACGTCGGGACAGTACACTCCTTGTGTATTGTGTGAGGTTCCCATCCTCGCCACTTTCCCCCTACTCTTTTGTCCCCTCTTCTTATAAGAGCCCACTCGGCTCAATCCGCTTCGCCTACGGTTCTGGGCTCACCCTAGGCTACTGAGCCCCACCGCCACGACAATGCCCGAACCATGGTGGGTGCTGAACATAGGCCTCCTTCAAAGAACGCCAAGACGACCGATCATTCGCTACTTGCAATAATTTGTAGAAATACAATAACACCCAATAGCGAACAAAATATCCATGTGAAGTGATATTGCATGTAAATTTAAAAATATGTCGGTGCAAGAACTAGAAAATTTATTAGTTGTATAATTCAACCTTTACTACCAGTTCCTGGTCTCCATACCTGAAAGCACCTTACTCTTATTTGTGATCTTTTTTCACTACTTTAATTAAATTACTTTAAAAGGGCGTATACTTTAATACTTACTAGCTGGTGGTGGGGGAGGAGGACCGCCGCCGCCGCCCCCGCCTTGGCAGCCGGCATGATCGACCTGACCCTTGAGTTCAGCTTTTGGTATGGTGGTCATACCGCCCTGAGAAATTACAAATATAATGTGTGTCTACAATACTTATACTATATCTAATACTAGCTGTTGCCTGCAGCTTCGCCCGCGTTACTCAGCTCCTATATGTCACAGCGTGATGTTATATAGCCCATAGCCTTCCTCGATAAATGGGCTGTCTAACACAGAAAGAATTTTTCAAATCGGACCTGTGGTTCCTGAGATTAGCGCGTTCAAAAAAACAAACAAACTCTTCAGCTTTATAATATTAGTATAGATATAAAATTCTCGTGTCACGGTGTACGTAATTGAACTCCTCCGTAACGGCTCGACCGATTTTCGTCAAATTTGTGTGCATATCGGCTAGGGTGGAGAGTCGGACAACATCTATTTTTCATCCCCCTAAATGTTAAGGGTGGTCCACCCCTTGCTAACGCAAGCGAAGCTGCGGGCAACAGCTAGTAATATTTAATAATAATACCCAGCGGGAGATGAGGTAGCAAACGAAACGAGCTTTTTAATTTTGCCAAAACTATAAAGCTATTCATCAAAACATGCTGTATATACTATTTCATCTTATGAAGAGATTACCCAAAGTAATCGAATATTATAGGTATTTTTATATTTTGACCAATTCAAATATGCCTTGCAATTTTTATTTAATGAAAAAAGTATAAAAATAGTAGTCACATAGATATTATTAGATTTTTTTTATATAAAATGCCAATTCTAAAAAAAAATAATATTTTTTGACTATCGGGTATCAAAAAAATGTCAACAATCGGGCATGAAAATATATTTTTCTTATTGAAATTATTGCTTTTCCTACTACTGCTTGCATGATTACTAGTAAACAAAACTTATGGATCGAAGCAAGCTGATGGTGATTTTGACAATAATTATTGTATATTTTTTTAATAAAAGTTTACAAACAAAGAATGAAAAATTAATTATAATATAAATGATATATGTACAGTATTTAAAAAACTTACCACCAATGCCAAAACCGCGGCAAAAATAGCCAGAAGCAACGCTGCGAAGTTCATATTGGTAGATCTTTTCGCACTATGTACCATTACCGTAGTAACATCCTTTATATACGCGTTTACAGATTATTGTGGCATTACAAATAACTACAGGATGCGTGAAAATTGGACAATAATCTATTTCAATGGTGATGCTTATTTAAAATAAATATGTAGTCTCTAGAGCGTGGAAAAATATCACACATTATTTTAATAACAACGGAACATTAGAATGTTTTAGGCTGTTTTGCGGTTTTCCTTTTCTACCTGATTACGGTAAAACCATATGATTTTAGCGGTCTACATTCTTTTAAAATACTTTCTTTAATCTCTCCTAAACGGCTAGACTGATTTTGATGAAATTTTTATACGATGATGTATTGGATTCAAAAATAGTTTAAACTCACAATTCGGTTCACTTCAATATATTTGGTTCAAGACAATGTTTCTCGGGTCCGCTAGTATCACTATAAAGAAATTTGTAAAATTACACGACAATACAATATTTAAATAACTAGTGGCACCAACAGACGTTGTCCTGTACAAAGTATTTAAATAATAATATATATACTTTTTTGTGAATCTAAACTATTCTCGAATCCACTTCAACACACATAAAAAAAATGATCAAGATCGGTCCAGCCGCTTAGGAGAAAATCAGTGACATACACACGTCCATAAGAATTATAGATATAAAGATATAAAATCCTTTTTATATAAGAATATTTTGAAACTTAAAATTTTAAACTTAACCTAAGTTTAAAAATATTCTTTCGAACTTTTCTCTTTAGAAAATGGAAAATAAATCTTAGCTAACAATTTTGTATTGTCCGTGTACTTTTGTTTATTTGAATGTTTCAATCATATGAACGTGTGAATTGCCTCAATGGATCTACCTACGCAACTCCTGTTCTGTTTAAATCAAGATGTCAAGATAAGTGACCATTAGTGCCTTATTGCTCAGTTAAGGCCGGCATTGGTGGCACTCGTCGGGTTTTAGTGGGTAGAGCTGCATCCACTTGCCAGCTTTCCGGCGCAGCGAGTCCCACATACCCACGTGGGGAGACTCTCTCCTCTGCGGGATGCCTCAGAGCATTGCCCGGCGTAAAGGAAAAATAAAGTATATTATAGAAACGAGAAGCTTAAATTACTTGACTTATGTTTTCGCCTTTTTTTGATGACGCAGGTTAATAATTTTGCATGATCCAGGTTTACCTCGGGTAAGGTTCCTGGTAAAAAGCAAGGGATCGGCCGTCTTGGCGTTCATTGAGGGAGGCCTATGTTCAGAAGTGGAGGGATAGAGGCTGATGATGATGATGATGAAGGTTCCTGGACCTATGTGGGGACTCGCACTTGGGAATGCACTACCCCACTAAGTCACCTGCGAGCGCCTTCAGTCGCTTTTTGAGGGTCTCGGATCTGCAGGCAACAGGAGCCTCAGTAACAGGCTGGCCCCAGCGATGGCCGGAGGCCCTTCGTAAGGGGGGACTGCCATTGTCAGTTTTTTTTCATTTCATTTTGACGTCATACCATTCTGTGCTCAGGATCCCAATCTGAACCGCACACGAGCACACAGGTGTTACCAGAGGCGCATTGATCAGCGCCTCCTACGCACCCCCATTCGTCGCCTGCGGGAGGAGGCCACCTCTCTCACCCGCTCGTCGGCCTACTTCTGGGACATTACTGCCTCACAGAAGGAGACATCATCGCCGTCCAGGACTCGTCATCACCAAGCACCTCCGATGACTGATGTCGGACTGTGACGCAGCGCCACCCATCTCGGGGGTGTGCTGGGCCGAGTCCACCGCCGCGCCACAATCGTGACACACTGTCAACGGCTCCCTGCGGGCCGTCCGGCACAGGTACTCACCAAAGCAACCATGCCCGGTAATGGGTGCACCATTCGTTGCCATACTCCGGCAGACTCCGGAGTATAGCTGCCTGCAGGTGGCACTGGGTCCTCCGAGATTAGGGAAGAGTCTGCCCAGCGCACTCGCCGCCTTCACGACCTTCGGCCCCAACATTGAGAAATGTGGGCCGACGGTCCATTCTCCGTCGAGGATGAGCCCCAGATATTTAATATGGCGGTTCATCCTGACATCCGTGGCATGGTGTCATCCGCTTAGCAGATGACACCAATCCCGGGGAGGAGGCGGCCTCGCAGGACCCAGTCGTATCCGATGTCCCACAGGATCATACCAAGAACCGATCCTTGTGAGACACCGCACCCGACTCGCCACCACGCTTTGGTGAGTACGTGTGTACTTATAAAGATATCTTTATTTCGTAGGTTTTATGATTGAGAAATATCAATTTCACCATTTTTTAAGGCTAATGACGACGATCTCCGTGCAGTGGCCGGTACTGCTTGTATTCGGGTGGCAAGAAATCGGCCGTCTTGGAATTCATTGAAAGAAACCAATGTCCACGAATGTCGTGTGCGAACGGATAAATTCTGATAATAATGATGATGATAATATGTAGACAATATAAAAGTGTATGCTACCATTACTTTGATAAGACATATAAGTAGTTGTATGTGAGGGTTCAAGACAAGATAACCCCACCATGGTTCATGCCTCGACGTGGCGGTGGGGCTCTGTAGCCTAAGGTGAACCCAGCACCTTGGGCGAAGCTAATTGAGCCAAGGAGGCAAGGAGGCTCTTTGTACCTCTCTTATAAGAAGAGGGGACAAAAGAGCAGGAACCAAGGGGTGAGGACGGAAACCTCAAACCATTGTACTATCCCGACGTTGGCAGGGGTTGTTCTGTGGTGCGGAACAACCCCTCTGTGGAGGTGGCGTCGGTCTCCTGAGGGACTGACTAGCCGTCGAGGTTTTAGTGGGTAGAGCTGCGTCCACTTATCATATTTTGGGCGCAGCGAGTCTCACATACCCGCCTGGGCAGACCCACTCGGGATGCCTCAGAGCATTTCCCGGCGTTAAAGAAAAAAAAAGGTTTCAAGACAACTATAAAATAATTAACACATAAATATTATTATAAAATGTTATTTTACCCTAACCTTATATTTTAAATTAACTTAAATTTATTTTATACATATTATAGCCAATCCAAAGGTTGTTAACATATACTAATATTTAAGAAAATTTCAATTTTTATGTGTAGATATATAAAAATCACACAAAGAAGAAAAAAGAGCTACGCAGCATCAATGATTACTAACGGAAAATCTGATATAATAGCTGGAGATGAAAAAAGAAGAAGAGAAAAACAATAACAAAAATCTGAAAATGTAAGCTTGATGTTTAGTTACATTATCTTCTAGATGGCGTGCCTCAAATCATTGCCATGTGCACGATTAGGATTTAATCTATATCTAATTTCCTAAAGCTTCCTTGAATTCCAAGAACATCTTCAATATTAGACAGTTTGTCATCAGGTCGCAAAGATTTATTAATTCTCTTAAAATTTTCTTCTTTAAAATACTTCTTGTTATCTTGTAAACGTTTGACTAAATATTCTGAAAAAATAACGTTTCATTACTTTAAAGTGTTTGAAGGTTTTGATTTGTGTTTTGTTTTTAATTATGTTAATTTATATATTATTGGCTAAGGCAGATTGTATTCTGCCACGGACAACAATGCACTTGTTTGTCCAATAACTCTCATAAGAACTAATAATAATAAACTTGTACTTTAAGCTTTAACCTACCACTGATTTCTTGTCCACTTAGATTTTCACCACCACAATCTTTGAGTAAAGCTTTCTTTGGTATAATTTTATAAAGTTCCTGAGAGTCGGGTGTAAACACTTGGATTTTTTCAAATAATTCTTTTTTCATTAATGGTCTAATAAGTGCCAGGAATTTGTCAATAAATGATGGTGAGTTTATGAAGTAAATATTTTTCATTCTTACTAAAATACATTCCTGGAAAAGATGAATGAAAAACTCAGCAAGTGATAAATTATTTACAATGTAACTAAGTAACAATTATAAACACATAGTAAATTGCACAATTACATTACGTACTCACTTCAGTAATTACCTTATTATAAAATACTAGTTACCTGTAAAAAACATAAAAACTGTTTCAACAACATCAAGTCGATCTTAGTGATGTGTGCCCAACTAACTCTTCTTAAGTCCACTACGATGGAAAACCTGTAATATCAATAATGCATATAATAATATTTTTTTAAGACGCTTTTACACCACGTCAATCTGGTCCCGTGGTAAGTTCTCTAAGAACTTATGTTGCGGGTACCGGACAACGGAAATATATTTAATACTTTTATACTATACATATATTTAAGATTTTTATTAAGTACATTTTATTAATACACATCCAGGACCCAGGAACATAGTTAAAGTTAGTAAAAAGTGTGTGTGTGTCAGCTCCGACGCACGATTGGTGTTTACTCCTTACAAACGATAATTATGATATATATCGAGTAGAAAAAAAGGGTAAAGAAACGCATCTGCTAAAATGATAAGAGAAACAAACATAATATATCTGTAATTATTAGGATTATTTATATTACTTCAATAAAGCGTATTACATAAAGTATGGTACAAAATAATAATAATAATAACCTAGAGGAGGTCCCGAGAATAAGATCAGGGAGGATCGGGGGCATTTCACTTAGTACATTTGGTTTTTGTATGAGATTAGAAAGTCGTTATATTGCGTTATGGCACTATTTTAGTTTTTTTTAATGTCTATGAAATTTTTACATGTTTTATGTTGAAGACTAGTTATTCTTATATAAAATATACGTGATTTATTTTTTAACAATTATACTTAATCGAATAATAAAACTATTTAATACTTAATCGAAATTAAATTCTTTACTTGACAAGTTTGTACAATTAAACTTGAACCAAGTGTTCAATGGTCACACCAAATAATATATTTAGGGAGGCGACATTAATATTTTAAAGTTTCTGATTGGTTAATTATCAAATTGAAGAGTTTCAATTTATTGTATTATTGTTAGAAATAAATTGCAAATCATAAATATGATTTTGAAAATATGAAAAAGAATATTTGAAAAGAATAAATATATATTAAAATTACTAGACTTTTCTGGGCTGAAATTTAAAATAATTTTAAAATCGCCGCGAATATTGGAACGTAATTACTTTTTTTATTCTGTGTTAACATTTCTCAATTTTGAATTCATTTTTGTTATTACGTAGTATTCCCTAGTTTGTGTTTTTAATTATTCAATCTTGAATGTGCTCTAGTTGTTTTATTTTCTTATCCACTCATGTTTTAAAAAACCATTGTGAGTTGTGACTATGATAACGTAAGAAATTACATGAAGACAGTTTTCTATACGGAAATTAATACAATGCCAATTACATAAAAATTAAAAAAAATGTGATTTCATATGCAATTTGGTTAGTAATTTTTTCACATACATTAGTGGTGCAAAGATATAAATAATATATTAAGTGTACGCAGAAAAGACACAGTGATAGTGATACAGTAAAAATTTACCTAGTCAATATTTTAATAATAGACGAAAAAATAAAAAAATAATTAGTACCTACACATTGTTTTATTTAAAATCCTACATAATAACGTCACGTCAATTTTAGCTATAGGGATACTTATTTGTCTTGCAAATCATTGCAACGGAAAATAAAGTGTTATTCCCATTTTTTTTTCATCATTAGCTAAAATTGTTTAAATATCTTATAATATTGCATATATAATGGTCGTGTGATTGACTTTTAGTGATGTAATATCGTGTTAGATGGCGTTGGCGGCATTATTTTAAGATACGCTGTGTAATGTATTCCATCTCATTTTCTTTTACACGTTAAATCATACAGATGTTTGTCTCTTTCTACGTAACGCCTCAACTTTTGTGTTACACTTGATTTTACTCATAAAATTTCCGTACCGGGCCGTATAACTCAAATCGTTTCTTAAGGAGTAAACTCCAAAAAAATTGTTTCCTGGTGGCATTCGAACCCGCTACCTACGACAATATAATATCAACCCTTATATTATGTCCCACGGCTGGCCACGGGTCTTCGCAAAATCAGGCGAGGAGGGTGTTGGGCGCTCAGCGTTGGTCCAATGCGGGTTATTGAACTTCATGCACATTTAGAGACTTAATCTCATCAGGCATGCAGGTTTCCTCTCGATGTTTCCTTCATCGGTGAGCAAGTGAAGGTCTCATGTTGAGGTGCACGTAGAAATTTAGAAAAACCTATTTTATGGCACTACAGGGATCAGGATCGAACCCGGACCTTTCACTCAAGAAGCCGATCCCATACCAACTAGTCACTAGACCATAGTCGCTCACATATGTTGTTGTTAAAATAAATAATTCAAAAG